>OX422144.1:140630982-141230982 GCA_949129095.1 Volucella bombylans
GCCTATCAAAAACCTCCAGAGTAAAGAAGACAAGATGTTTGCGTATCTTGACTTTGTCGCTTCAATTGTTACATAATGGGCTCAAACACAAATCTTAAAATAATCTCTATAAATACAAACTCCATAATCTCACATAATAAAAGAATTGCACTCCTTCGAACTCTTCAAAACAAAAAACCCCATATCTGTTTCATATCTCAAACAAGACTTTACACCAAACTAGAACCTTCCTTTGAAGGTTACAACATAATAAGAAACGACGATGGTAGGGGTACAGCCATCGTTACTGAAGAAAAGTTTAAAGTTAATAAAGAATCCTTCCACAGTGATACCTTCTCAGCTTGCCTAGGTGTATTAGTACGCCAGAACAATAATCGCGCCACGAAACGAATACTTCTTGGAAGTATTTACATTCCATCAGCGGCAGGTCAGTCTCTTTCGAGCGAGTTAGATAGGCTACTCGGCATTGCAAGCTCATATGACGCAGTGATATTAGGGGGTGATTTTAATGCTCGACATCCTGACTGGGGTGATGTTTTAACTAATCCTAATGGTAACGTAATACAAAGGTGGACATAATTTCGCCAAACAGTCCAACTTTTCCTAGATCTTCATCCGTATTAGACTTTTTCTTGCTGTCAAGTTCATTAAACACAGGAAATAACACTCTTTGTAAAACATTTCCTTTCGTTTCTGACCATTTTGGTGTAGAAACTAATACAACAATTTTCAATGTTTTCCCTGTTCTAGTACCTCCTACCACTTACACTTGTTTTCAAAATACGAACTGGGATCATTTTAGAATAGAACTACACAGTAGACTTTCCAGAATGAATCTTCAAATAAGTACAAATATTTCCAATACTGAAATTGACGATCTTGTTCAAGAGGTAAGCAATAAAATAAATTCAAGTGTAGAAAACCATTCCATTACTAAAATCAGTAAAAACTTAAAATACAAAAACATTTAACTTTTGACTAAAAATCTTATGAAAATTCAAAGTATTTGGCTTAGAAAACTTAAAAGAATTTTCCATAGACAAAGAGTTGCACTCTAGGATACAGTGTCTTAATAAAATAATAGCTGCAAGAGTTAAAATAGACATGGATAATGATTTTAGGTCACATTTAAGAAAAATAAGGCCTTCTCCCCAAGCTTTTAAGTAAATCGACAGAATAACAGTCAGAAAGTATTTTGGTACGAATATAGCCAAGGATACCTTGATTTTTAATGGAGAAGAACTCTCAGATAATGAAGACAAACTAATTGCATTTAAGACGGTGTTTTCCGACCTGTACTGAGAAAAAATACCACAGTTTGACACAAACTTAACAAACCATGTTAATCTCAGTGTCAACGAGTTTAAGAGCAGACATGCAAATACACACTTAACCAATTTTCTTCCATCTAACACCACCTCAGATAAATTACCTCCACCTTTTACGTCTCCAGAGAAAATTAATGCTCATAGAATGAGCATAAACAACAAAAAATCGTACGGTGTAGCTAAGATTTTTTGCGGAAATGTCCTCATACCCTTGTTGTAGCCCTTTCTTTCAACCAATGCATAAATAATGGGTACTTTCCCTCAACGTAGAAAAAATCTAAGCTTATTCCTATAGGTTAGGAAATACCAACCCACTTAGGCCTATTGGCCCATTGTGATGCCACGTGGATCTATGATCTTCTTACTACTGGAACCAGTTTGAGCTTATAATAAAGCGTAGGAGACTGTTAACGTCTATTTTTTCTAGATCGTTTAGGTCGTTGTAGAAGAAAGCTCCTAGATGAAGCTTCCTTCTCTGGGAAAGAGCTGGGCATGTGCAGAGTAGGTGGGGATTGTCTCCTCCTCTTCCTCGTCCATGCAGCTTCTACAGAAATCATTAGTAAAAGCGCCAAGCCTTCTTGCGTGCTTGCCTATGAGGCAGTGTCCAGTAATGATACCTATTATGGCGCTGAGATGCTTCCTATCTAAAAGGATCAGACACTTAGAGCGACTCAGATCCAGCCTTGGCTAGATCTGTTTGGTCGCTAGACATGTTTGTCCAGCAGTCCACCTAAGGTTCTTTTGTTCTTTTATTGGCATCTAGCTTTAGTGTTAGTTTGCACGTAGCGATTGGTATACCTATACTACCTTTGTCCGGTAGGATAAGTAGAGTGGTTCCAATTTTGACGAGTTCATCGGCTCTGCAATTCCCTGGAATGTTTATTCCTATAGCAATGAAGAAAAGAGGAAAAGATATCAAAGACTTTCGCCCTATATCATTGTTATGTATCTAACGTTGGAAAGCTTTTTGAAAGAGTTTTGGCTGATCACCTAGACAGTTTCTGTGAAGAAAAAAATATTGTTCCAAATAACCAATTCGGTTTCAGAAAAAATCATTCAACCGAGCACTCATTGCTAGTGCTAAACGATCGAATCATTCAAAACCTTAGGAATAAAAAGTGCTCTGTTGTTCTTGACTTAGATCTGCAGGCCGCTTTTGATTCCATTTGGCACAACGGACGTATCTTCAAACTGATAACGCTGAATTTTTCTGAAGTGTTCATTCGGATGATCATCAGCTTTTTGAGCTCTAGGACAGCAACAATTTATATTGCTTCTGAATACTCTGAAGAGTTTCCAGTACTTATGGGCGTGGCTCAGGGATCATTACTTGGTCCAAAACTCTTCAACATATATCTTTATGATTTCCCTTTAAATAACCAGGTAGATGAGACTGAAGCCTTTTTATATGCGGACGATACTAAGATATTAGCAAGTGCAATAAGACCCCACGATGGACTTAACAAATGTGCCCTCATTAACATCTTATTTCAACTCTTGGGGATTAGTATTAAACTCAGGAAAGAGTAGTATGACATGTTTCAGAAACGTTAAGCAGTCAAGGAGAGTAAAACACTGTTACTAGAAATCGATAATGTACCGATCCCACTGAAAACGGAACCAAAATATATTGATATATACTACCAAAATAAATTCAAATTTAATAAGCATGCCAGGGCAGTGCTGAATATGTACAAAACACTTATAAGACCTATAATTACGTATGGATTTGGCTGTTGGTTTAGTGTTTCACCAAAAACCACAAATGAGTTAGAAAACTTCGAGCGAAAAATACTAAGATTTTGTTGTGGAAAGTTCAGAAAACCAAATAAGCAATGGTATTCAAATGCAACAATATATAGAGAAAATAATATTGAACCTCTTTGCGTATATATGGTTAAATTATTGAAAAACGAATTACAATCTACCTCCAATCACCCCAACGCAATTATAAAAAATATATGGGACAGAAACATCAACGAAAGTGTGCTAGATAACAATTTTTACCTTTCCCCTATTAATATTCTGGATCGCTTGTTAGATGTATACATAACAGATGTGATTAGCAATTAATATCTGTTCTAATCACAATACGCGTACAGGAAATGCGGATCAGTAGATACATCCCCCTTTGGAGCATCAATGCGAGGAATTTAATTTGTCAACGAAACAGCGTTAGTATCATACAAAAGTGCAGACATAATGCAGCCTGCAAAGAGCTCAACTGATAGCTCTCTTAACTAGATTGCCATGAAGATGAAATCATGAGAAACAACACGGCTCTGATAGACGAAAGAAGTTTGCAGTGGAACTCCTTGGGTCGTCTCACCCCTCATCTGACGAGGTCTGGTAGTATTGAAGGACTATAGTTTAAGATCGGCAGCCTACGCTAACAGCAACTTGGCCATCCGGGGTAAGTGCTAGCTAGTCACTCCTTCGAAAATGCTGGTTCGTCAACAAGAGATCAATCAGTACTTTAAGGCCTTCAGATATTGAAGAATCTGAGGTTAGACTATTTAGCTCAATATTATTTCTGAGGGTGATATACATACTCGTATGTATGTAGAATCCAAATTGTAACTGGATAGGGAACAGGAAGCATTATAAAAGGAAGTATAGCTATACTCTTTCTTAGATACCTATTTCAGCTAAACAGAGTGGTTTCGAAACCCATACTTAGCATGTAGCTTGCTATTCTGGTAGGAAACCTTATAGAAGCATTACAAGCTTTCAAACCTTTCAAAAATCTGAAAGATAGCTTGCTTCGGAATTCTCCCAGCCAGGATACCAACAGGGAGAGAAATAGGCTTTCTGAAGAAATGGTTCAAAAATGGACATAGACATAGCCCGTCCCAGTGCTCTCCAATCCAAAGTAACTAATATACAATACTATTATCCAGCGTGCAATAATTATTAATGAGAATGATATCAACTCGAAGTCGGTTGCTATCAACTCAGATAATCAGGCAGCTGTCAGGGATTTGTACAAGGCTTATTAAATCCTTGTTGGAGAGTTAATTTTTTTTTTTTATAATGAGCGCTCAAGGGATTTGTGTAGGTACCCTTAAAATTTTTGTACACAGCGCGGACAAAGGAAATTTAGGGAGGAAGAAAAGAAAGGTACCGATGTACATTGTTTTTAAATGACCAGGAAATACAGAGATTGGCAGGGCATTCCAGCAGCAGGTTGTATGGCTCAGGAACGAATCACGATATTTTAGAGTACGCCCGAAAATGGGCTTGAGGGTATACTGATGAGAATTCATAGCAAGACGGGTGTTAAGGTTGAAAGTTTGAATGGGCGGAATGTTACTGGTGATTTCAGTGGAGCACTGGTGGTGGAAATAGCGATAAAACAGGGTGAGCCACGAGACATTACGTCGGTGTTCGAGGGTGTCCATTGTTTGAGTAATATTAGTATCACCTATGATTTTTATCGCACGGTTTTGAATTCTATCTAGCAAGTGCAGAGACGATTTAGGAGCACCTGACCAGACGTGGGCATTGTACTCCAATTTTGGGCAGATGAATGCCTTATACATTTATTGGGGCCAGATTAGAGGGGGTAAACTATTTCTTACATCGCTTGAAGAAACCTAGATATTTCGCAGCATTTTTGGGGAGACATCAAATATGTGGTCATTCCAACGTAAGTTAAGCTGTCATTGTGCAAGTGCCATTCATGCAGACAGCAGACAGCATTGTGTTGATATTTCCTCAAACCAATTATGATGTTGATATCGGAATTTAATGAGCTTAGCATACGCTACCGTTCTCGTTCTACAGCCGGAGAGCAGGGCCGTGAGTCCGGGAACGAATATAAAAAGCAGAGAGTAGCAGACAAGAGATCATTTATGGTAACTAAAAGGGTATCGGAGACAGAACAGAGCCCTGGGGCACACCAGCATTTATTATGTGAATATCAGACTTGAAACCGTCCAAGACAACTTGAATTGAAAGTTCCGAAATTTAATTTCCAATTCATTGAAGAAGGGATATTTCATTAGCTGACGGTTTATCAGCGTTTCCATGACCTTGGATAGAACGGACATAAGTGTAGTGGATC
The DNA here is from genome assembly GCA_949129095.1 of Volucella bombylans. Lineage (NCBI taxonomy): Eukaryota > Metazoa > Arthropoda > Insecta > Diptera > Syrphidae > Volucella > Volucella bombylans. Next base: position 140,636,377 of record OX422144.1, read on the forward strand.
TGTAGGAAAAGAGGGAAGAGGATTCGCCTATTTTAGGTTTTCCATCTGCTCGGAAAGAGTCCTAAAGAGTAAAATTGATGAAAAAGCTTACGCAGTAGTTTTGCCAGTGAGGAAGTACACCTCTTCAGAAGAAGAGGAGATATACCGTCTGGACCAGCGGATTTATGTATATTAAGATCTTTAAGTACTCTTGCTCCTACTAGAGTGAGAAAGGAATCGGCGTTGCATAACTCCCATATCCTTTTCTTTATCAAATTTCCACTGGAGTTTATCATTCAAACTTGACACTTTTCCATAGCAGCAGTTAAACCCGCATATTGGAATGCGCAAGTCGTTTTTGCTATCATCACAAGTCGCTACGCCAGAAATTGCAGGGCCAAGGAGGAGATCCTGAGCGTTACCTGCTCTGTAAATATTCCGCCCTTTCGGAGGAGAAGACTCTTGTTAGCTACTTCTTCACTTCTTCACTTCGTCCCAAAAGTTTGCCAGGGTTAGCAGTATTGGAACCTGCGAAATGTCTGTCCAGAAACATGAATTGAAATTATCAATTTCTTAAGGATACCACATCAGTTGAGCTAATCAGCAACCCGGATTTTTGCAACTCTTGACGTACACTAACCTTTGTAAGACTTCAAGATCCAAATTCTGGTCAATCTATGGTCGTATTATATGCAAATATAATTTTTGTGAACGTTCACATTACGAAAATGAAAACATTTGCTGCCATTAGAACTAGAAAAAATTCCTTCTTGTTTGATTGAGTGTTTAACGTCTCAGCCGCCTACTGGTTCTACTGGTTTTATTTAAAAAAAATAAATCTACTGATACAGATTCAAATGATATGCAGTTCGTTTTTTATTCATTTCTTGAATCCAAATAACAAAAAATTTGTTTAAGTTTCAAACGGGTTTGAGAATGTACTTGGTTTCCGGGATGGCTTTTTGCGATATTACATTACTTTCTTGTTTTTTTTTTCTTTAACTAGATAAACACAAAAGAAACTACAAAAAATAGCACTTCACATTTCAAAAGAGATCTACAATTAGTGATTTGTTTTGATAAGCAAATACTTCAACAAGCGTTGGCCGACAATTCGCCGAGGGCACTGTTTAAAAAAAAAAAAAAAATATAAATAAAAATATAAAGGAAATAAAAGATAATGCTAACGGCTTTTATGTGACGGATAGATGTTAAATAAACACGTTCTGGAATTAACGCGTTTTATCTTTGTCAGATACATAGTCAAATACTCGTATTTGACCCAAGTAGCTTGCTTCATGTAGAATGTGACATGGTTTGGTTTGGCAAATCTCTGGTAATCTATGATTTGCTTTAAATATCTTAGCTTTGAATGTTATACCCTTGATAGGCATAGTTTAGTGAGCTAACGTGTAACAAACTTAGCTGGGCTTAAGTAGGTTAAGTACTTGGAACTGCTCTTGCTTGAGTGAGCTTCAATGTGGGAACGACAAATCATGTGAGGTATTAGCTTTCACCCATCAAGTTCCCAATTGCATCTCTGGTTGTTATGCAAATTCAAATTTAAAACAGAATTTATACCGCTTAATGCCTCACAAGTCTACGTTATGGTGAAGACTCTCTTATGAACACAAAAACGTATCCGCAGATAAAAGCTGATTTCACCTGTTGACGACCCATGTAAACACGGCAAGGACAACGGCCAGAAAAGATACGTCTTAGATATACTCGTATAATCACTGAAGGCCAATAGGGCTGTTATAACCGCTAACCTCATACGATGGCACCAACGAGACAAGAAGACGCTCACAAACTGAGAAATCTATTACGAGCGATTGAAATCACGTACTGGCCTATTTTAACTTGATTTTTCTGTAGGAAGCAGACCTAAGACTATTGTATAAACGATCGATTGGTGACTATTTGCACTAAGGCAAGATTCAGCAACGTCAGACTTATGTATATGGTCAGATGCATCCAACGGTGCGCTGAGAAAGACGAAGCTACCAGCGAAGGCTTTTACAAACTATTAGAGAGAACCTATGAACAGTGTCCCAACTCCCACGTAAGAAATACAAATTGTAAATGGTGTAGTATTTCTTCTACATAAGGAAAACAAGGCACAGCGTCGTAGTAAGTATACATTTCCAACATCTTGAAATAGCCCAAGGTCTTGTGATCAAAATGCGATAAACCAGATTGATCACATTGGCATAGATCGTAGTATTCAAGTTTAACACATATTCGGGGGAGTCATAATTGCATATCCCGACAACTTTGTAGCGGCCAAGATGCGAGTACTGATATCAGGAGTAGTACAGCGCCGAGAAGTGGTGTGAAGTAACTATTTCTTCGAAAGGCTTTAGTCGTTAAAAAACCTTCACGTCATTTCATTTCATCTTTCTTAAGATCTGGGACCACAACCATTCAATGCGGATTACTGAAGGATTTGTTTCCTCCCCTTGATATTCATATCTGCACTTTCAAAGTCATCTTCCGTCTGAAAAGAAGTGGTTTTTGGTACAACACGCACCTTGCGCGCTGGCTGTCTTATGACGGATCTTCTGTTACGGAAAAAATACGAAATCGACTTTTCTTGTGCCCAGCACTGGATTCGACCAGAATTTGACCCAGAAAAGGAATGCAGTCGGATCTTCACGGACGACTCCAAAACCAATATAGGATGTGCCGCTGGTGTCTCTCTGGAGGACGACAACGTTAGATTTCACTTCACGTTAGCAAAGCTTGCCACTGTCTTCAAATCGGAGATTTACGCAATCCTAATGGCAATGAACTATATTGCGGTGGAGGGAGCAAAGCATTTGCATCTGTAGCGACAGATGTGGCCTTTCTAAACCCTCTTTTATCTTCCACGCTTGTTCGAGAATGCAAGAGATCGCTGAACGCAGTCGGAAGGCTAAATTCAGTGACCCTTGTCTGGGTCCCAGCTCAGGAAATGAAATCGCCGATGAACTTGCCAGGCATGGTGTTTTTCAGGACCCGAACCTACCTTGGGTCTGCTTGCGTCCTCGGTTAAGGCTTACATTGACAGCTGGTTCTCATATAAGCACAACTGCAGATGGCACGGCTTCCCGGGATGCAGGCAGATCAAACGAATGCTTCCCGACGTCTCTAGGAGGTCAGCGGCCTTTCTGCTGTCCCTCAGCAGGAAAGACTGCAGATTGATTACTGGCGTCATGATAGGGCATTACACTTTTGCAAAGCACTTTAAATGTGCTGGGCATAAGTGACACAACATCCTGCGATGCTTGATGACGACATCGAGGAGCACCATCTCTATAAACGTCCGGCTTACGCTCGCATCAGGCTGCGGGTAATCGGCGCTGATGTGGTGGATGCTGGTACTGTAGGCACTTTACTTTATTTCATTAAAATTTCATTAAAAGGAACTTTACAAGGAGTACAATGGACTAGTTCTTTGTCTGAGTGCTCTGTTCCGACATTAGATGCGCCTCATTTTTCCAATAGAGATTCTCTGAGCTACTCTCATCTTTCAACCATTTAATCACGGGAAGGTATACGCTTCAACGAATTTTACAATATATTAAAAATTTTAATCAAAATTCGGGGTCAATTACAACTACATAACGTGCGTTCGCTCTGATTTTCGGGGTTTGTGAAAAAATTCGAATCCACTAGTTCTCTCCACAATTTTGTTCTGCCAGTGAGACAGCGAAACGCCAGATGTAAAGGGGATATTGTGGATGTACGGAAATCGATAGAGCTGGACATGGCTCGAACGCCCTTATGGCGTAGTTTGCGAAATTCTTGGCTATACATCCGTAACAGGTCGTATTGATCTAAGGGCTAAAGTCAACTGATTATCACCGAAAACTCGTCCTCAGGGATACTCGTAGGTTACAGTTTTGATTAAACAGATGGAAATGGAGGTGTACTCACAATAGTCATTGTAAACGAAAAAATTGACTTTTGGGTGTCGGCGAGTCGGATACTGTCAATAGAAACCGCTATCGCTCGATGTGAACTTTTTTTTTGGGATTAATTGGAACTTAAAGGCTTGGAGTTGCCACACAGCTCGTGTTTGGTGGTTGTCTTATCTCCAAAAATGACAATTGGCCGCCCTCTGTTGTGAATTTACACTTCTAGACTCTTTTCTTTGGAGCTCTAGTCCATGCTAACAACCAGAAACCCTAGATGACTTGAAGGCGAACATTCAGACATTGCTTGAATATCGGTCGACTTCAACACACACGTCTTTTAATTAAAAAAAAAACAGACAGATTGCGGTGCATCCAATGAAAAACTCTGTAGTAGACGACGGCAATCATCGTCGTAGAATTCATAGTTTTCAGTAAATTTTTTGCACTGCATACCCTGAATTGTGATGATATTTCTTTAATAGCAGTTGTCAAATCTGGAGGATCTGGGTAACTTTGCTCTCAAAAGCCTTACAACAAAAATAATATTATTTGTACATCTAAAAGTTATTACTTGCAACTTGTACTTAAGCCTTACAATTTCATCTGATACTTATTCTCATTCATATTTCACAGATACTACTCCATAATTGCACCTAACACAATTCGGCCAAATTCGCAATATCACGTCGCGGTTAGCATCCACAAAAGCAATGAACCTGCGACAGTCAAAATTGGCCTCCTTGGTTCTACATATTCAGACTTCAAGACTGTCGAAGTGCGGCCCTATTCATCCGAGCTGGTGCAGTTTGAGGTAAGCACTCACTTAGGAGACCACAAAAAGATTTTAATGAAGCTCTCATTGCAGCTTCCAGACCTTAAATCCGATCGTTATAGCCTTACAGCAGAGGGTTTAGTTGGCATTACTTTCACAAATGAAACAAAATTGAACTTTGAGTCACGTCAATTCACAGTGTTGACACAAACGGACAAGGCTATTTACAAGCCTGGCGATCTTGCACATTTTAGAGTCTTGCTTTTGGATTCAAACCTGAAACCGGCTAGGAATTATGGTACTGTCAACATTGAAATCAGGGTAAGATCAATGAATTGATCGAAAATTTGTATGGATTCAGGTAAACTGGAATACTCGTATTTCATTTTTAGGACGCTGGTGGAAATCTTATTCGGTCCTTGAAAAATGTCAGATTCACAGGTTCAGTGTACACAGATGAGCTACAACTTTCTACCTTTCCCGTTTTGGGTGAGTGGTCCATAAATGTCGAAGTTCTTGGAGAGCAATATAAACAAACATTTGAAATTGCTGAGTACATTCTGCCAAAGTTTGAAGTTGAGATAGATACCGCCAAGCACGCTATTTACAAGGATGGAAAGATTACTGCCACCATACGATCAAGGTGAGTTTAAGGAAGCTTATGACCCATGATTGAGAGCTCAGAATTTTCTCTCTTTTTCTATTTGCAGATACGCCTTTGGAAAACCAGTCAAAGGCGAAGCTACTATCTCAGTGTATCCAAAATTCTTTGGATCACTTCAACCATTCGTTTTTGACTTGATCACCCGTAAGGTAGTACCGATTGATGGTAAGGCTTACGTTGAATTTGATATTAAGGAAGAGCTTAAGTTCAAGGAAGACTACGAAAGGGATATTCTTCTTGAGGCTATCGTTGAAGAGGAAACCACCGGGTCCAAGCAGAATACAACAACTATTGTGAATTTGTTTAGAGATCGTTACAGTATTGAAACTGTTCGTATTCCAAAATATTACATTCCCGGTGTTCCATTCGAGGTAATGGTACGAATCGTACGAAATGATGGAGCTCAGTTGAAGGACTTTAGCCCGGATATATCGGCATACCTGTCCAACTCGTATGGCAGTAGTGAAATGTATAAGAAGACAAACTATACAATAGATGGAAATGGTTATGTCAAGTTGAAGTTCACGGTCCCGGAAGAAGATAACGATGTTTATCATTCAGTCATTGTTAGTTTGAATTAGTTTAGTTAGTTTGAATAGTGACAAGCTTGATTTCTATTTTTGTTACTCTAGGTCACCTATATGGACGTTTCGATAGATGCTGGGAAAATACCCCGAAAATATTTGCACAGCAAGAACTTCTTGCTGGCCCAGGTCATTACCGATCGGTGAGTATAATTTTGAGATATCTTCCTGGAACAGAATTTATTTGATTTTTTTTCTTTTGTAGACCCATGATTAATCAGGATGTGAGCATCGTAGTAAAGACCAACCAACCAATGCAGTATTTCATATATCAAGTTGTTGGACGCGGTGATATTCTCATATCACGCTCAGTAGATGTAAGTTTACTATTGAAAAGGATATTCCTCTGTATTTCTCTCCGATGAACTTCGATCCTGCATACAATGCTATTAAGCAGCCCATACGAGTACATTTCGTTGCCGCATTTCTTACTCCCCATTCTTTTCATTCCACATTTCCGTGTTAGGACTGGGACAATTGCGCTCTTAAAAAATGCTTTTTTAGTTCATTTAGCTTCATAGAGCAGAATTAGTAACTGTCTATGAATTGTATTCTGAAGCATGCCAAAGAAGAGCAGTTGCAAGTAAAGTGCGCCCAAGATTCCACTTCGACTCTGCAGAAATCGTTGTGAGGAATATTCAATCGGTGCGCATGGCTTCCAATGGCACAGTTATTATGTTGGAGAGTTTGACACATTTCTTCTTCTGAGGTTGATCAGCTCTATTACTCATTTGCGATCGAGTATGGGCCTATTAGTCTAGGTAACTCAACGTCATTCCAATGGGTACATCTACATCTTAGTGCTTGAAAGTATGCCAATTTTTGGCACAGGTCATAAGTGGTTTGAAGTTGTCAAGCTGCCTACAGTTTTTTTTAGGGATTCGTGTCGGGTCAGCGATACGAATTCAATAGTTTCAATGTTCCGCAACCCAAAAGTGTGTGGCCTTATACTGCTTAGCCATCTCGTTGAGAGATAAGCAGCAGACTCCAACCATTTTCGAATTTATGGTCTTCCATATCAGAGATCAGATACTGCTTGTTTATGTAGCATATTTTGGAATGCCTGAAAGTATTGGATTCAGACTCAGGCAAGCAGTGGGATGGCTAAAACACGTATATGAGTAGACTGAAGAATGTTTGTACACAGAGGTCCTCAGAGAAACCACTTGGTTAACATCTTCCACTGTTTAGAGCCGCCTGTGCAGACAGAGATTCTTTTTCTTTTCAGTGCAATCTGTATTTCCGAGTGAACCCGATCTTTAGCTAGCTGCCTCCAGTTGCAAACAGCAAATCGGTTGAGTTTCCCTTCTACTTGTGCGCGCCGACTAAGGTGAAGTCTTCCTCTACTTTTTTGTCCCTGAGATTCGAAGACTCAGTAGATCGGAGCATTGGTGACCGTTCGCTATACATCTCCTAGACATTTCAGGCGATTGATGACCATTTTTCCGTCTAGGTCGATGTCGCTGTACAGCTCGTATAATTTGTCGTCGAATCTTCTCCTTCAAAGCCCTTCAAAGCAAACGTGATCCAAATATTTTACGAAGGATTTTTCTCTCTAAACGACTGAGGATAGCTTTCGATAGAACTCATGCTTCAGCGCCGTAAAGTAAGACCGGAATGATCAAAGCCTTTTATACAGCCTCCTTATTTTATCGGAATAGGCCCTTACTACTCAATTGCCTTCCAATTCCAGACAAACAACAATTGACAAGAGTGATTCTTCGTTTTATTTCTGTTCAGGTATTGCTAGCAAAATTTATAGCAGAGCCAAGGTAGACAAAGTCCTTTACTACCTCGAAATTATAGCTGTCGACTGTGACTTTCTGCCCAATTGTTGTGTCTCCAGCATACTCGTATAGTTGCATTGACTTTTGAAAGATCGTACCTCGTATATTGGCTTGCGAGTTCCGCACAATTTTTTCAAGTATGATGTTAAAGGAGTCACATGACAACGGTCGCTTTGTCTAAAACCTTTTTTGATATCAAAGGTCTTGTTTAAGTCGTTACTGATCTTGACGGAGCAATGAGCGTTCTCAATCACCATTCCGCACAGACTTGACAAGTTTGGCGGAGATGCCAAATTTAGACATGGCTCTATGTATCTGTAAATCCTATAATATGCGGCCTTAAACACCCACCATCTTGGGTGTCAACTTGGACCTCTCGAACTTTTTCCAGGATCTGCCGAAATGTGAAATTTAGTCTATTGTGAGCTTTTCTCGTCTGAAATGACACTGATAGGGACCAATCAGGTTGTTGACGAAGGGTTTCAGACGTTTTCACAATATGCAGATAACATCTTGTATTTGAGGTTGAGGCACCTTGTACGTCTATAGTTCGCGCAGTTGAGAAGTCTCATTTTTTGTGGATATGACAAATGATACTAAGATTCCATTCATCAGGCATACACTCTCCTGAACAGATCTGAGAAATAAATTGATGTATGCTCACCATAATGTCATTTTCAGCAGTTTTGAATACCTCGTCAGGTAATCCATCAGGCTATCCCTAATTCGTTTTTGTCAGGTGGACAGAAGTTTTTCGCTATCATCATCCGAGTTGAATATATGCCTGACGGGCATATATTGGGCTTCCGCTTTCTTCATGTCTGCAGGCTTCTGTACGGATCTTCTTGGTTTGACACGTTCTCTTTACCTGTTGTTAAAACTTCCGTATGTTATTCCTGGAATACAAACTGTCATTATCTTCGATCGCTCGCTTCTCGTGCCCTTTTTTCTTCTTCTGGAGAAGCCGATGTTCTACCCGTCTCTTCTGCTTATAGAGCTCACGAGCGGGTCTTGTGCTTCGTTGCAGTGCTGCTTTGTACTCTTCTTTTTTACCTTTAGTACATGTGCTTGCCGGCAATCTTAATCAAACCAGGGATTTTTTTATGGCGGTCGGCTGAAATCCAGCACATCACTGGCGTCTCTGATGGCACGTTGGCAATGTTGCCACTGACTTTCGATACTTGATGCTGACGACATAGGAATTGTTGAGAGATTTCGGGATACGGGTTCTGGCGGTCTCTTGCGATTGCAGCTTTTCTACGTTATATCTTCTGACAGTAGTTCTTCTTTGTCGTGGTGCTTAGGAGATCTACATTCGCACCTTGGCTGCAACTATGTGGTAATTCGAGTCAATGTTGGCTGGCCGGAAAGTCCAGAATATTGGAGATATGCCTTACGTCTATCGCAAAATGATCAATTTGATTTAGCATTTCATGTTGCAGAGACGGCCATGTCTTCCCTTTTATATTGAGATGAGGAGACCGTGTAATTTTTATAGGGATAGTTCGCCACGCCGCCGCAAAGACAATAAGCCTAAGTCCGTAGCTAGACTTGTTTTCGTGTAGGCTATATTTACCAACTCTCCTACCAAAGATGTCCTAGTACTATTTTAACATCATACTTCGGACATTGCTCATAAGTCTTGCCCAGGATCTCGTAGAAACATTCTCTGGTGTCGTCATCCTTGTCTTCCGTAGGGGCATGGCACATATTAGGTTTGTATTAGCGAATTTAGCCTTGATGTTCGATCACGTGTCGGAAGCTTACCATAGTATTTATCACAGATTTTCATCCTCCTTATATCCGAACTATCGGACTTCCTGAACGGCGGTGAAATCTGCGTGCTGCATAGCAGTCAAGGGCCTTTGCTAATTGTTCAGCTGCAAGTGGTCTGTTAAGGGTCCGAACGTTCCACGGGCAGATCCGAAGGTCATTGTCCTTTAAATGTTTTCAAGGGCCGTCAACAGCGAATCCATTTCTATCCGAGCCAACAGTTGGTTCGTCATATTTTTTTAATCTCCTCCGTATAGTGTTATGAGCCGTACGACGTCACAGGCGACTAACCGAGTATGCCAGTCAGATCATTAAGCGGATAGTGCTAGTAACCCACTACGAGAGTAGTGCTTGTTCAAATAAAAGTTCACGCATGTATGCTTGCGGAGGTCCAAGTGTTCAGTTATGTAGCAAGAATGGCCGGTTTTTAAATATTCGGGTGCACGTCCCCTCCTATACGATCAGCATAAGCTTTATTCCCTTCTAAGAGTTTGATCGGTTTTGTTAAGACTGACTTTTGCCTACATTTTTCTTTTTACCATCATCGACAAATGAACGTAACTTTCTGCACTTTCGGCCCAAACAACATTTGTAGTCTCTTTAAGCCGTTCGCCTGCCACACGCTTTCTTCTACTTTTCGTTTAGTTATACTCATTGCCTCTTGGATAATGACCCTAAAGAGCAGACCATGCGGTTTCCCAAATCTGACTGCTTTGACCAGGCATAGTAAATTCAAATATTTTGATTAGCGTCTCCCAAATAGTTTGCTGAGCGATGTCTCATCCAGAGTTCTTCAGAACCCTAGAATGTGTGAGTTTTAGAGAAATGGGGAAAGGTCGATTAATATTTCGCAAAGCCAATGAATGAATTTGTTAATACTTATTTACAGGTTGCCAATAGCAAGACCCACACATTTAAGTTCCTAGCCAGCTTTGCGATGGTTCCTAAAGCTAAACTTCTTGTCTATATGGTTGTCGATGGTGAATTTCTTTATGACGAACAAGTAATCGAATTTGGACAGGATCTAGTGAATTTTGTTAAAATCGAAGCTCCCTACAAAGCTCCACCAGGTCAAGACATTGACATTACTATCATCTCCAAACCGAACTCGTATATTGGACTAATGGCTGTAGACCAAAATGCTCTCAACATTCGAATGGGTAAGATTGAAAAAATCTATACCTCAATCCGGAAGTAAAAAGTCCGTTCCGTCTAGGTAATGACTTAACTCACTCTGGAGTGATGTCGGTTTTGGACAAATACAGTTTAAGCGACGCCAATACAGTAGCTGGGTCTCCAGGAAAAGAATCTGGCGTGGTCACCATGTCAAATACGGATTACTTCATTGAAAAGGGTAAGGACAAAGTGAGGTTTCTTGCTAACTTTAAAGGAATTTTAACGACTTTTTTTTAGAGCTTCAAACATCTACACCACCATCGACGTCTCAGTATGATGATGACAAGCAGACCACGATCAAGAAAACCGACATTGGACCTGCTCATAAATTTGAAGTTAACACAAGGCCTCCATTAGCCGGTCCATATGCATTCAGTCGTATACCGAAACCGTTTTGGAGTCGTCCAAGAGTCCATGTCATGCAGGATGTTGCTGATACATGGCTCTTTATGAATATCTCCTCAGGGTGAGTAGGTTAGATCCCTCAGGAAGTCCGTATCATGACCTCTTGTTTATAGAAATGAAGGACGGACAACGATTCATAAACGGCTGCCAAGCCAAATGCGATCATGGGTTTTGACGGGCTTTTCGTTAGACCCTGTCACTGGTTTGGGACTTTCAAAACCGGCGAGCAATCTTCAGTCCTTCCGAGAGTTTTACATCTCTACTGATCTTCCTTACTCCGTAAGAAAGGGTGAAATCCTCGCTGTACCGTTTGTGGTCTTCAACAATATGGACAGGGATTTGGATGTAGAAGTCACATTATACAACACAGCACAAGAGTTTGATTTCCCGCACTTAGACAATAAAGTGGAACCAGCTCCAAGTATGATCCTTGAGGAATGGCATGATCCTCAAATAACGGTTATATTCTTTTCTAGAAATCGAACTGTACAACCGTCGATCGATTAAAGTCTCAGCGAGATCAGCTCAGTCTTTGTCTTTTATCATTCAGCCCAAGAAGATTGGACATCTTGTCATCAAAGCAGTCGCCAACACCCAGATAGCTGGAGATACTGTCGAGAAGTCGCTGTTAGTTGAACCAGCTGGAGCTATCCAACGCATAAATCGGGGCTACCTACTGGATCTCAGCGCAAAGCCGGAAATCATGGAAAACGTCACGATAGACATACCGAAGAATGCCATACCTGAATCCACCATGATCGAAGTGTCAATTGTGGGTGACCTCATTGGAAGCGCTATCAAGAATGTTGAGGATCTCATCCAACTCCCAGTTGGTTGTGGTGAACAGACGATGGTCAATTTCGTTCCTAATATCTTGGTGCTCAGGTATTTACAGGTAAGCCTTCACCAAAATTTCTCTATTTGCTTAGTCGTTTCAATCAATTTATTTGTCCAGAGAATAAGGAAACTGTCACCAGCTATCGAAAGTAGAGCCAAACGATTCCTCGAAGTGGGCTACCAGCGAGAGCTCTATTATCGCCACAAAAATGGTGCTTTTAGCGCATTTGGAATATCAGAGAAGAACAGCAGCACATGGCTTACGGCGTATGTGGCAAAATCGTTCCGTCAAGCTAGCATTTATACTCAAATCGATGAGGCTGTCATAAAGGCCGCCTTGGAGTATTTAGCCAAAATTCAAAGCGAGGATGGAAGCTTCAAGGAGATGGGAGATGTTTTTGCAGAATTGGATGAACAGAATATCAGCTTGACAGCATTTACGGTGCTAGCTTTCATAGAGAACTCCGTAAGGACTATTTAAGGTCTCTTGTGCTTAAACTTAATGAAACTTCTTATCCGCAGGACTCTTATCCAGAGTACAAGAACCAAATTGGTCGAGGACTGGACTATGTTGCACGGGGCTTAGATTCTACCAAAGACGCACATGCTCTTGCCATTGGGGCTTACGTTCTAGCCGTAGCAAACCATGCGACAAAAGCAGCATTTATTCAACAATTAGACAGCATGGCAAATGTAGATGATGGGAAGAAATGGTGGAACAAGACCACCCCAGTGGGTGACAGTAGAAGCCCCTGGTACAACCGCACACGATCGGTAAACATTGAAATCTCGTCATATGCCGCAATGGCTCTACTGGAGAGCAATCTGATAGCTGATGCTCTACCGATTCTCAAGTGGTTGGTCGACCAGAGAAATATATTTGGTGGATTTGCCTCATCTATGGACACAGTTGTGGGCCTAGAAACTCTGATTAAATTCTCAGAAAGAACCTCAAGCCAAGGAACCAATGTTCAGGTCATTTTTAACTATGGCCAAGGTGCTGAAACAATAATGAATGTGAATGCAGAGAATGCCATAGTCTTGCAGTCTTATCAACTTCCTTCGAACGTAAAGAATCTCACAATTTCTGCAAATGGTAGGGGAGCGGCTTTAGCTCAGGTCTCATACAGGTACAACACGAATGTGACTGGGGCATGGCCGAGATTTATTTTGGATCCCCAAGTAAATCGTATCTCACACGCAGATTATCTTCATTTGTCCATTTGCACAAGGTGAGTCCTTTGAACTGTTCAGGAGCCTGTTCAAACCCTTACTAATTGCATTTTATTCTCTAGTTTTGTTCCGGTTGAAGGTGGTGCTAATAAATCAAATATGGCTATCATGGAAGTCACTCTGCCAAGCGGCTTTACTGTCGATCTTGATACACTGCCCTCTTTGGAGGCCAATGAAAGAATAAGCGTAAGACAAAAGTTATATATTTTTTGTTTATAGATATAATGAGGTCTTTTGACTTTGCAGAAAGTGGAGACGATGAAACGGGACACAGTGGTGGTAATTTATTTTGATTATTTGGATCCCAGCGAAATCTGCCCTACGTTGGATGCCTACAAGACTTACAAAGTAACGAAACACCTTCCGGCGCCTGTGATAATTTACGATTACTACGATAATGGTAAGTGTTTAGACTAAATCATATACGAGTAGTCTGCTATCCAGCTTGGCTGGCTGTATTTATCCGAATTTACAAAAACGAACTCTTCTAAAGGCGTTGCCAGCTATAAAAGAGGTTGTTATAAATCTGAACAAAGCTCATGGTGATCAGTTAAAGTTCCGCAATTGCTTCTTATGGATACTTCCCAATTTGCAAAATGTCTGGCCTCTTCAGAAATGGCTTCTGTTGAGACTTTATGGTTGGGATTATCGGAGATCTTACTAACTTATATAGTGATACAGTCTTGGGTGAACCTGGACCTCAATCAATAAACATACCCAGTTGTCGTAGTTTTTGGCTGGCTTCCTCTAGTTGATACTCCCCGGCGGTTGAGGTAACATTTTACTTGTACGCACCATCCAAGACAAAGTTTTCTTCTACTCTGCTCTACCTCCGGGTAGGAATCAAAGATTGCCCTAATAATAATATTCAATTTAAATATCCTAATCATCTCAAGAGACTGATGCGTCCTTTTCTGGAAGGTCGAAGTGGCTGTTCAGCTCATAGAGTTTCACTGTTATATCCCTTCGACAGAGTAGGACTGGGTAAGGCAGTGTCTTATATAGACACCTTAGTGTTTCTTCACAAGGCCTCATTACTGATTCACAGGCCATTTAAATCCGTTTATAAGCCAAACGAACAGCGATTGGAAAATACAATTTTTCGTTTGTCTCCTAATGCGAGGTTTTTTCCATTAAAAACTATAAAGAAAATTTTGTGATGTGAACGCACCCTTAATGTTTTTGTGAGCTGTACATATTTTGCTTGTCAATGGGTACCATTTAAGGTCTGTTTGGTTACTTTTTGTGGTGAAATGGGTAAAAGCTGTCAACATTCAAAGATGGCAGAAAATTCGCTCAAAGAGAGAAACTTGCAAGAAAGTAAACAAACGCAGTAAACCACATTTGTGTATAAAACGTCAAAAGTCAATTAGTGAAATTGCTTGTTGTTAGTAGGTATAATAAATTATTTCGCAGAATAGCTGTTTACTTTGACAGTTGTTACACAGCTTACCCACAGAAATTTATGAGGAAGAAAATTGCAACTATTTCAATGGAGGGGAGATGTTTATCTCTCTCATCGGCTCTCTTTGTTGCAACTGTTTGGAGCAAACAAACATTAATTTGTAAAAAGTTGTACGAATTTGTACGATATTTCAAGTTAACAAACAGACCTTTAGTCATGGTTTAGTATGCGGATGAGCAGCGTTTACAATAGTTACAACCGACTCGGAATTTCATCACAGAATTATCTTCAGCGATTAAGCTCATTTCTGGCTAAATGGCTTTGTCAACGAGCGCTATTGGATGGCTACAAGCCCACATGTGCTTCATGAGACGCCACTGCATGCAGAATAATTGACAGTTAATAGAAATCGCTTTCGGGACATTGTTGGAACGTTATTTTTGGCACCAATTGCGTCCCCTCAACATTGGTGAGATGTGGTTTCAACAGGACTGTGCCACTTGCCACACAGCGGCCCAAACAATCGAGCTATTAAAGTCAAAAACACAAATGTATAGTCCTTGAAGGAAGACCCGGCTAAAAGCCGATAATGTGACAGTTGTTGGCATATAGCAGATTGTGCTCTCATTCGCAGCTAGTCCCATTTTTGACGTTAATGTTACAATACTGTCAAACCCCCCAGTGGCATCGTGCTGCGTTCACACAAGCCTGCAAAATTGTTCACGCGTTGTGAAGGGCATTGATGTTTCTTTAGTTGAGGCAGTTAAGAGGATCTCCATTCTTCTGGGTCGAACAAATGTTGTTGGGGTCCCATATTTTCGTCCGACCAAATCTTGGGAATGAGTTGGTGTACGAATATATCCTCTACTAAATTATCTCTGGCTGCCTCAAATATCTCGGCAAAAAGGCTACAGTTTAGTTCAGATATTTCTGTCTTTGCTTCCATTTGGTCACGTCGATCGATTAAGTTGAATGGCTTTCATTGTTTAAGCATGCAGAGGGGAATTTCTCCATCACCGGATGTGACTGCTACTAATTTTCCTTGCTCATCTTTATTGGTTTCTGTTGGAGTCTCATTCTCATTTCTTCAGCTTTCGTAAAAACTTATAAATGTTATTCCTGGAACAAGACGAGGGCAAGAGCCGCTCTTGTCCATTTATACAACACCACTTTGAGCTGTTTAGCAACATATGTTATGATTTTCTGCACTCTTTTTCACGGTTAATTAGCTGCGACTTCTTGGCAACAATGTCATTGATATTCAGCACTTCATGCTGGTTCAAAACTAACATTTCCGTCCGACCAAAAATTAAGTAATGATGGCAATGTCTAAAGCTATGCAAAGACTAACGAACCGAACCGCCTCCTTGCCGAAGAAGATGACTAGGAGTCGACTTGGTAGAGAGAATCCATCAATTTATTGGCAAGAATTTGTTAGACTTTGTTTCTGTAGAAACACGCTTCGTATATTTAAGTAAGCAATCTCACTTAGTTGTTTGATTGGCAAAAATCGCGTGTCTTCTTTAAGATCAAACTTAAGAAAATTATGCCAAGACCAGAGGCAATATTTCTCAAAAGTCCATACATCTACTTTTATACACTGATGAGATTAATATCATTGACAGAATGCAAGTTGTCACTGGAGCGCTTGCAAGCATTAAGTGTCTATTCATATTAGCGTGGGCATGAAAGTCCCGCCCTCCAAGGGATGAAAACCTTTTCCCCTAGCGGAACGCTTGAATCAGACCATTTTTAATTTTTAAATGTGAGCAGTTGGCCCAAAACATTCCTTTTTTTCTCTTCTTTACAATTCCTTGCAAATCAACGATCAAAACTAAAATGAAAGAAACTTGCCAGAAACGGAACGATATGGGGAAAAACGTCAAAAACCCTTCTTCTTCCCACTTAAATAAAAAACTTTCCCTCTCTTTCGGACAATGTTTCCCAAACCAATGCTGTCAAAAATAACAGACGCAAAATATCAGCAAAACGGATATTAAGTCCAGCCGTTACAGCTGTCTAGTAACGTTGAGATAATTGGGATTTTTGTCTACGGTATTAACTCGGACAATAACACTTTATTAGGAATCGAACAAAGAGTTAAATCAGATTAGTTTGGCCCAGGAGCGCAGTTTAGTAATAAGAGCTTGTCAGGGAAAACAATCGAGGATCTATATACATAAAATCATCCCAGTCCCACTTTATGGCACAGAAGCAATTACGTTATCTAAAGAGGATAGAGGTAGACTTGGTCATTTGAAACGCAAGATCCCTCGATTTATTTCTGATCCCGTTTGCGCTGACGATCCTTAGAAAGCAGACATAACCGTGCACTCTTAGCTTAATAACGGCATCGATGTGGTCAGAAAATTATGCATTAGTCGGACATGTAGACGTTAGATTCTTTGATATTAACGTTCCGGCCCGATTAGTGTTTGATTCTTGTCCAGAGGGATAACGGAACAGAGCGCCTTAGGTATTGTTTACAAATAAAAGGAGTCCTTAACCATCTTGAAGCGGCCAACAACCAAACAAACAAAAAACCGTGTCGTTCTCCATCCCAATGCTAATTTACAATGGGATTACAGCTGTCAGCTTGTTGGATAGAGCAAATTTTCTTAGTGTACATTTTGCATCCAGTTCAACAGTTCCAGATTGTGTGATGTTCCCATCTACACTTGAATGCGTCGAATTTTCAATGAAACGAATCCAATTTCGCACTCGTGTAGTAGCAAGAGTACTTAAAGTACACAAATCCGCTGGTCTAGAAGGTATGTATATCGCCCCTTCTTTTGAAGAGATGATCTTCCACTGTGGTAAAACCTTCTCTCCTACTCCTTAAGGCTCTTTCTAAGTAGATTGAAAAGAGCATTTCACAGCCCATCCCTAAAAAAAAACGAATCTTCTACCTTCATGGCCATCTTCTACCTTTTCATGTAAACACTGATGAAATATCTCGAAGCACGAAAACTATTCACGCACCGGCAGTACGGTTTTCGTAGCAACATGTCCACTGGTGATTTGATGGCATGTCTAACTTAAAAGTGGAAGCTGTCCATCCATATCTAGCGAAAACAAGATAGTTGGACTTGATATTTCTAAGTCATTTGGCAATGTTTGGCATCAGGCTCTTTTGTCGAAAATGCGTGCATTTAGGATCGACGATGCTCTTTTTCAACGGATTAGAAATAAGATTTCGGAACGCTCAATTCAAATTGTCTGAGATGGCTCCGTTCTGTCTACGACACTCTTTTTAATTTTCATCAACGATCTCTTGTTTGCTACTTCTAATCCAATATATTCCTTTCCTGACGACAGTACTCTCTGCTTTTCATATTCGTTCCCGTACTCACGTCCCTCCTCTTCGACTGTATTACGGCAACGTTAGCGTATGCTAAGCTCATTAAATTCCGATATCAACAGCATAACCAATTTGGGAACTATCAACAGAATGGGATTTAATTCTTCTAAAACACAATGCTGTTTGCTGTCATTAAAGCGAATGTCGTCCAAAACGCTGCGCAACGTCTAGATTTCCTCAAGCGAGAGAAGAAATATTTCTCCCCCTCTGATCTGGCCTCAATATATAAGGCACTCATCCGCCCAAAATTGGAGTAAAATGCCCACATCTAGTCAGGTGCCCTAAAACATGTCTGCACCTGCTAGATTGCATTCAAAACCGTGCGATAAAACTCATAGGTGATACTAATATCAATCAGTCAATTGACACCCCCTTGGAAATCGACGTAATGTCTTCTGTCTCACTTTGTTTTATCTCTATATCTACTTGATATAGAAAATCGCCATTAGCATTCCGCCCCTTCAAATCTTCAACCGTAACACCCGCCTCGCTATGAATGTTCATCAGTATACCCTCAAGCCCACCTTCGGACGTACTCTAAAATATTGTGATTCGTTCATAAGCCATACAACTCGCTCGGGCTGCCGAGCTTTCTATATCCTGGTCGTTATAACTTGCAAACATTTAAGACCAATGTACATCCGTACCTCTCTTTTCTTTCTCCCTAAATTTCCTTCGCCCGCGTTGTGTACAAACATTTTTAAGGGATGCAATATCCCTTGAGTACGCGCTAATTATAAAAAAAAATTGAATGCCTCCAATACGCAATGCTGCTTGCGAAATTGTTTGAAGCGAATTTTAAACACCCAACCTCAACTATAACTTCTTCCCTCTTTCTGACGTATTCTGAAATGTAATTCTTCCCTAAGGCTTATAACAAACTTATGGAATGGCCTGCCGAGATTTTTAGTCTCGTCATGTCACAACCTGTAAATATGTAAGATCCAAGTACATCGGTATCTTTCTTTTTTTAAACTCTGTCTTTACTTAGCCCGCGCTGTGTGCAAGCACAAAATTATTTGACAGGTTGATTGGTTGAGGTCCATGTGAACGCCGGACTGTAAAGTAATAAATAATATTTGGGCTAAACTGGATCAGAGACTTCACATATGTATGCTGATGGCTATTGTCATAGGCCACTGCTTCACGGACAGACTTGCCAATAGATTTTTAAGGTCAGCTGAAGCTGTAAAGATCAAGAGGAGAAAACTTCCTATAAATGTGAGAGACATACCACATGCGTATTGAAAGTCTAACTTAGATGGCCTATTCAATTCATAAGATCCACATGGGCTTCCATAACATAATCAGTAAACCTTTATCCCTTTTACTCGAGCATTTCTATGTAAAGCAATATCAGTTTGTCACCTCCTATTTGCACCTTCATCTTGAACCATAGCCCACTTTTTATTTCAATTTGCAAACACGAAAATTTGTTTCCAATAACACTAAGCATTTAAAATTTGTACTCTTTCCTTTCCAGCACGTAAGGCACGCATGTTCTACCGCGCTCCAAAGTCCACACTCTGTGACATATGCGAAGGTGCCAACTGCGACAACGTCTGCGAAAGGGCCGAACAGCGACAATCGCGACGGCTGGACGAAGTTGACAATGCCAGTAAAAAGGATGGATCAAGTGGTGCCGCCTCTAAATGGGTTCCATCAACTCTCTCTAGCATAGTGATTGCATTAGTTCTTGCAAGGATAACATTTTAGATTAAACAAAAACAAAATATGATTGCCATTACCATGTATGAAAATTAAATAAAATAATAAACAAAAACTTTTGCGAAACTATTCTAAAAATGAACGAAATGAAAATGAAGAACAACACCATCCACAAGCTTTAACCAATAACTATAACTGAACTCGTGATATACTTTTTTGTGTAAACTGTATTGTGTGTTTTTTTGTTTATATTTAATAATTAATTTACTAATATTTATTTGACAATACTTTTGAGTACAGTTAAAGAAGGAAAGAATTTTTATTTTTATTTTTTTGTAACCGAATCCGAGCCGTTAATTTAGTTTTTAAGCGAATTAGAGATGAAAATAAATGTAAGACTTTAACTAACTTTAGTTCAAATACTGTTGTTGCTGTTGTTGTATTTTTCTTAAATATGCTAGCTTATGCCTGTCATTGGCATAGAAATAGTTATGTAACAGTATCTAGGCTTTCCGTTTGGGCCGCTTGCTTTCCATGAGACTGAGAATTGTTTTGCGCATTTCTTCGGTTTCGAGAAGTTCGTTCTCGTACTGACGAATGGCTTCGTTCTTTTCTTGAAGTTGGGTCTCCAAAAACGATATGACACTTTCGGACTTTTTCTTGGCTTCCTTTTGTTCTTCGAGTCCTTTTTGGGTTTTGGCAAGTTCGCGTTCCTTTTCCTCGAGATTGCGGGTTTTTTCTTTGATGTCGTTCTCGTATGCTCCGATGGTTTTCTTTAGTTTTTCAATACGAAGGGCATGCTCCTTGGATGTGGTTTGCAGACGCTCCAGTTCTTCAGTCTTGGTTTCGAATTCAGTTTTCAGTTCGTTGTATTCCCTTTGGAGAACTAAAAGAAATACGGTTAGCATGAGTTTCATAGATCACATATAATGTCGTTATTTACCAATCATGTCGGACACTTTCACTTCGAGGCGTTTCTCATTGATTTTGAGAGCGTCCGTCTGTTCAGATAGCTTCTTCATGAGGTTTGTGATATTGGTTTTTAGATTATCTTTCTGCTGGCTTAAGTCCTTACACTGCGTTTGCAATCTACAATGAAAACAGAGATCAAGAACTCAAAAGTGTAGACATATTGGTAAAAGGAAAAATTAATGTCAAATGAGAACGAGAACATGCAAAACTTGAACTGTACGGGCTGTACGCCGACTTCGGTCTAGTCAGGGGTCTACGAATTCAACGTTTGCTATGGTTGGGCCATGTTTCGAACCAAAGAGTTTAACTCTGAGGAACGATGCAGCAGAGGACTATTTGGAGTGCGGCATCCGATGTAGCTGGCAGGAGATCTTGTGATCTGGAAAGGCTTGTTGATTGAGGCTCACATTCACCCGGGACTATAGAGCCATGTAAGAAAGCTAGTATATTGGGTCATTGAATAAGTACAAATCGTAGAACACTTTATTCGAAATGGTCGCCATTTGCCGTCCAAACGGCCTGAAACTTTTCTTAATGACCCCAAGCACCGCACGATTCTCAATGTTGCTCAATTCACATGATTGTAAAGAGTTGCAAAAAATAGTTTCACGAGGTAGGTACACGTATTACACCAACGCTAAATGGCAACCCTCTGAGTTTCTCGAGGAGTTACAGGTACCAAAAGTTCAACCTAAAAAGCAAATTGAGATAGAAAATCATGCACTGGGTCTAGAGAACGGTCGTTAGACTAATTCTCACTAAATGCATAGCCGTAATGGTTTAGGGGATGGGGGTGAAAGGTGGACTTACATCAACATGTTAGAAAAAGAATCACGGCGGCTCTCCAAACACTGCTCAGTTTCCTACTCCTATGAAATTTGCAGTACGCAGAGTGCAGGCACTCAATAATGAAAAAATGGAAATCTAGGACATGTCGGACTACCCATGGAACGAAGGAGACAATGCGAAATCATTCTCTGCAAGCCCATTTTTGTATTCGCAGGCGGCTCTTCTCTGTGAACCTCTGTCTTTCACGTTTAGTATTTCTGGCAAAGGGCGGAAGGTTTTTCAGCAATGCTCTGGACTCCTGCTGATCCCTTTCTTTCCAGTCCTTGACTCTCGACGTAAAGTAGGTGGTAAAGGGTGAGCCAACAGCTATTGTTAAGGTTTTCATTAAATTAAACAAACATTTTATTGATTAATAAAGTTTGGTCTATGGCAATTATGGATGGAAAACAACTCTTCTATAGCAAGTGACCATCCGAAGGTCAAAATTATCGATGATTTTTTGAAGAATAAGTGGATGTTATGTTTGAGATCGTGAATTGTCGCTGGTTTATTGGCATAGACCTTACTCTTCAAGTAACCCCACAGGAATAAGTCTAAAGGTGTCAAATCGCATGATCTTGGAGGATGGATTGATGGTTTGTATGGGCATCATTCTGTTGATACCAGAGATCGTTCAGACCCAATTCATTCAATTTTGGCAAAAAAATAGCCGGTCAACATGTTGCGGTAACGTTCTCCATTCACTGTAACTGCCTCTCCAACTGTCTCTCTTCGGGCCAACCCATAATCCGCATCATACAGTGACTTTTTTGGGATGCATTGATTTTTCGCGAATCTCGTATGGGTTTTCCTGCCCCAGAAACGAAATTTTGTTTATTTACGTACCAATCCGTCCAAAAATGGACTTCATCGGAAAAGATGAAACTCGATGACAAATTGTCCTAGCCATCCAACATCCAGTTGACATATCGGCGACGTCGTAGACGCTCCAAAGGCTTCAATTGTTGTGTAATTTGGATTTTCCAGGCGGGCAAATGAAGATCAACTTTTAATATTCGCCGTAAAATGCCATAAGTGAGGCCCAATTGTTGACTTCAGCGACGAATTGAGGTGCTTGACTGGTTTTGAACACTTTCGCTGACAGAGATGATGTTTTGGCGAGTATGTGCTGATATGGAGTTTGACCCGATACCGAATCAGTTTATTCAAAACGCTTCACCATTGCACGAATTCCGGACTCACTAGACCAATTTTGTTGACCGAAAAATTCACGAATTTTACGAAATGTTACTTCTACAGATCGCCCATTTTCGTAATGAGATTGAACAACAAAAATGTGTTGTTGCGTGGTAAACGACCCCATGACTGAAATTGCCAAAGATTGTATGACATCTGTCAAAAAGATCAACCACATTGAATTCAGTAATTGACAGCCAACATCCACACCATTTGTTGACTCACCTTTTAGTTGTTTCTCAACTATTACACTATGTTTCGTTCTTTAATTTGGAATATCAGCTTTCTTCTGGATCTAATTCTTCTCAGGACTTCCTCATTTATAACTTACCTATCGACGCGATACGCAGGAACCTTCTGTACAACTACATTTCAGATTCTGTCGGTTTCTTAAATATATCCGAGTATCGTAGTTTTATGCAACGTCTATGTTTCAATTCCACACATTAAGACTAACCAGACATCTGCCGCAGTATAAATATTTTATCGATGGTGGACTTTCCTTGTTTAGCTGTAATAGATGTACCTGCCTACATTTATCACCAATCTAGAGCATTGCGGCGCTTTGAAATCAATCACATCAAAAACAGCATTCCCATTGGTGTTCTGCGCTTTGTGTTGGGGGGCTAGAATTTTAAGAAAGCTTGCGCGAAACGCATCCGCAACGAATCTAGCGATCTCTTGCGATTACAAATTTTCAACGTTGAAGCTTGGTGGGCTTACTTGACTCCGTTGTGCCTGTAATATCGACATTTGTCTCTTGACTTGTTGGCACTTCGGTCAGTTCGGACATCCAGAATGCTGGACGAGAGGTGTTGATCGCGATGTTTGATTGACCAGGAAATAGCCAATACCTATGGCAATTTATTAAACGATTGTTGGACGTTGTTTTATGCAAGCTGTGCTTTCCGACGACCCGCTCAAAGACCGTTTCCTTACGCAGCCTTACGTTTATGCCTCCTATCACAATTTAAATCACCATCCGATAGCACTTCCTGGAAGCGGTACACATTACCGCATTAGAGCAACCTAAGGCCTCCGCGTGGTATCATAATGGACCTACAACTGGTCTAATTTCCCCTCAAGCAGATCCACTCCAACCTAACCAAATGCTGCATAACTATTGCATTCAATCCTCATTCATAACGAATGCGTTTGTATTTATGACTAGACTAGGTAGATGTATTCAAGACTTAACTTCACAACGATGTTCGTTGCATGACCCTTATTATTTTTAAACGACGATAGGAAGAACTAAGTCTAAGTCTAAGGCAAGATCTTTAGCATTCGCAGATGGCTTTTTACGACTTACCTCTCTTGGTTGATGTGTAATTTGAAGTTCATTGTGTGATACTTTTCCAATTCTGCTTTTTGCAGAGTTATCCTTTGTGATAAATGTGTTACCTACAACAAATGGAAGAGGTTTTAACTTTACAACATTGATAAGTATTTCTGTAGCTTACCTCAGTACTAGCATCTTCCAGCCTTTTGATCATGTTATTCTCGGAACTCTTGAGAATATTTATTTTGTGACTATACAGCTCTATCAGTTGCGACGTTACCACATTGTTTATCTAAGAATTAATGCAAATTTGATTAATTGTCGCTTAAAAGCGCTCTGGTTACTTACTTGTGAATTCGAATTGGCAGTTGAAACAAGTTCAATCAACGCATTCAGTCTTTCCTCGAGTTCTTTGCTAACCAAAGTTTGGTTACTCTTGAGAATCGAATTCAAATTAGGCCACTGATCGTAGGGTGTCTTTGGATTCACCGCCGTATTCAACTGAGAAATCAACTAAAGCGATAGATACACAAACAATTAACAAATATTGTACATGTGGTATCTGAGTACAAAAACCAACCTTTGCCACTTCACTTCTTGGGAAGTGCTCGAACTGTGATATCTGGAAGATAGCATCACAAACTGTCTCACTACCACAAACCATAGCTTTTGCCAAAGCAAATTGTATTTGCTGCATCTGCAGCAACGAACAGACTTTCTCAAAGTACGCCTTCTTAGCAATGCCAGCAAAATTGATGAGCAAAAGAAGACATAAAATGGATTTTTCCAAATCGTCTGACGTGGACGACGAATAGGCAAACATTTCGGGTCGCATTGCCAACAGAGGGGCAAACATTTTATCGAAGTATGATTCAGTGATTTTCGACAGAATAAGTTTCTCCGTCTTCTGTCTGTTGAGAAGGGTCAATATGAGCTGCAGAATAGCTATTGTGTGGCGACAATTTGTTTCTGACTTCTCTGAGATGGCTATCAGTTGGCAAATCAGCTGTGAGTCTTTCGCAACTTTTATCGTGAGGCTGTCTTTAGTTGCTAGAGGAAAAATGTTATGACACTGCAGTATATATTTGAAAGGATCGTTTTAAAGAACTTACTTGATCGAATTAATGCATCCAGCAAGCGTACTGCATCTATTCCCGCTAAATCGCTTTCAATCCATTGACAAAGAAGTTCGTAGATTCGCAGGGTATTTGATTCCAAACTGATTTGACTCTCACTACCGTCTTCGTTTGGTAGTTCCGCGAGTTCGAGGATAAATCGAATCAATTCAAACAGCAGAGACATGCAAAGCTGTTGTGCTTTCCTTGATTCCTCCGTTGAGTCATCCATTTCGGCGCGATTTTCAATTTGCTACAAATACAAATGTTTAAACGTTATGATAACTCTAAAGCGAACCAAATATATGTCATATGCGGGAAATTGAGAATTTCGGATTAGAATTGATACTGTCACAATAATGTCACAATTTCAGTGATTGCTTGTCCCTAAATCTCCCGGAGAATTGTACGTACAGAGCCAAGAGGCCATCAAAAACTCTGCAGCTGAGGTACCGAATATCATCTCGAAGCCCCAGTTCGATAACTTCCGCCATAGACAAGTTGAATATAAGAGTTGTGGCACTTTCAGGTGCAGTAGATTTAACTAACAACAGACAAAATATTTAAAAATCAGCGGATCCGGGCAAATTTCAATCACTGAACCTCGGAAAGAGGATGAATACGCTGACTGATTCAACGTAGCAATTTTCTTAGAAGAAAGATTTTTTAAGGATTTCATATCTCTGAAGCCGATTGGTGGCAAGGTTCCGACAAATCACAACGACGTTTGCTTCCACACATGGTATGTTCGAACCTTAAAAAAGGTTAGGTGTACCAGAAAAACTAGAGAAATATCACCGGCGTACAGGAAGTGCAATGGGATGAGCCGTACAAAAGGAGTAGCAGTATATATTACAGCGGTGACTACAACAGAAATCAAACGAAGCTTGTATTGCGGGGCGGTGCGTTTTTTTTTTTTTAAGTGTACTACTAAGTCAGAAACATTTTAAGCTTTCGGCACATGAGCGAATGCCTTGTAACAATCTGCGTCAATGTTAAATTCGCCAACATCAGTCTGATATGCACCCATTCCCGCACAGGAGAAATAAATGGTGCCACCGAAGACTATTTCTACAAGCTGCTCGACAAAACCGTAATACGAGTAATGATCTAAGCATGACGTCTCCAAAATAGGAAAAGAGGATGGCCTTCACGACACCACGTCTGGAAACGAGCTTAAGCAAATTGATTTTGCTGTGAGTGGAATATCACTATAGCCAGCACGCGATTTCCTACAGCAATATGCAACGCATTCAACGCAGCAAGATGATTTGATATACGAGAGGGCTAGATGCGAAAAAGAGTACCGAACTACTCAAGATAGCAATCTCTAGGATCAAATGCTCCAGTACGACATGACAGAGGGACGGAGAAAGAAACGGGTGACGTCGACATTGTCTTCAGTAGTCAGGCTAACCGGTTTTGTGGACGATGTCGCACTGGTCGTGACGCCGTGATCCCTTGAGGAGGGTGATTGTCCTCACCAGATAACGATTATGCGGAGAACCCATGGGTGCAGTTGTGCAGTGGTGTGCGCGAGTTACTAAATTCATTCAAGCTGGGACTCACCTATCCTTACTAAATCAAGAGATTAGACTCTGTGAGAGCTAAGAAAAAGTTCTAACCCTTCGAAGTGTTGTTAATTAAAATAACTTTACAATAACAAAATCATTTTAAGCGTCCGAGTAAATTCGCTAACTGGCAGTATGGGTCGACTCACGACTCACTTTTAGGGAGCGTTAGTTTGATGCTCAATGATGGCAGCCCGCGAGGGGACAAAACGTAACGCAGATCTGTGTATATAGACCTAAATGCTGGAGTAAGACAACCATATCCAAGCGGCAAGTTTTCAGAGACTCGCCTGCATAGGTATCTTCGGTGCTATGCGAACCTGCTTTACAACTCCCATTGAAGCTCTCATTGTCATCACTCAAAGGAATGGCGTCGGTTGTCAACTCTAAAAAGCATAAAACAGAAAAAACTTGAGAAAGCGCCTTACCTCAATACAACACGTCGGGTCCCTCCTGATCGTGTGCGCTTAATTACTGGTCTTCGCGACAGCCGTTATGTTAATACCTAGAATCGTACCGTTCTTGTAGCTGACTCGAGAGCGCAGAGAGAAATTTCAGTCCTCGGAAGCCGAACAAGGTAGCGACAAGCGTTGTAAAAATGTTGCCGTGCTGGCAGCAGGAATGGGATAAAGTGATGTTGGCTAGGTGGACATAGAGTCAAGGAGTTTAACGTGAATACCTGTCATGGAGACTTAATATCACGGGATGCCTATACATAAATGTGACCAAGAATACGCCTTGCCATCGTTTACCTTCATTAGTAGAATAATACCACAGAAGAACTTGTATTGGAGGCACAAGTTCCACCCTAGGTATTGGCCGAGACCGATCTAAAACGTCTTGGTCTTAGGGTTACAGCATTCAGTAGTCATTGCAACTCTACATTGGGTCTTCCAACAGGAAGACCCTTTCCGCGATTTGTGTTTAAACTACAGCCACCACGACGCTCCCACAAGGGGGCCTCTTGTCAGTGACAATGATGAGACAAATCCACCAGAAATGGCGCAACTAATGTGCCGTGCCTCAAAAAGTCCTGGTTTGATGAGCTGACCAGGCAAGCACATAAAGCAAAGCAATTTGAAGAACTAGAGCGGTTCTTGGGCTCTACGACGAAAAAACATCGGCTTTTGCAGAGAAAAAAGGAAGAACGTCAGAAGTGATCAATCGAAGAAACAAAGAGGAGCAACTCCAAGAGAAATGTTCAAAAGTTTTATCGAAACTTAAATAGAACGTTTCGAGCCAAAGAACGTTTCAAGACAATAAAACTCAAACAGAAACCTGTAGAGATGGGCAAGCATATTAAGTAGTGGAGTCGCAGTCGGCCTTAATGAAACTGCTGAACCATTCAACTTGAGCGACAAAGGTAATGATTTCTACCCATCCGACCAAAATGAAGCAGAGATAGCTTAGGTATAACAAGACGGTCGAGGCATATCTGCTGAGCTAGTAGTTGACTTGGTAGAGAGTATACACCAACTCATTTTCATGATTTGGTCGAGGGAAAGTATGCCATAACTTTCAACTAAAGAAGCATCAGTGCCCTTCACGTCGTGTAAGGATCTTGTCTGCAGTTTTATGTGAACGCCTGAAACCATTTGTCAACGATCTGATTATCTCCTATCAGTGCACTTTAACGCACAATTGACTAAACATTCACACCACTGAGAATCCAAGGAAAAATCAAGAAGTCCAGACCGATACACACCACCACTTAATCAATTTTAAGGCCCCATATGACAGCACTTATAGAAACAAGCTAAGCTATGCAGGTCCATCCTATCCAGTTTTGTCAAAATCTTCTAACTAGGCAGAATGACGATGAAGAAAACTAGTTGCTCCATAAAGGTCGAAACCAGTCTCACTGTTGATGTCGAAAGGAGATTTAGACAAGGTCATGCGACATCTTTCACTTGAGAAAATGTGATACCCTTTTACTGTTGCCAGGGCGCGGGCGGAAAGTTAGGAGGAGAAAGGAAAATTGTTTTTGTAGTGGTTTGAAACTCAGGTGTGTTTGGTTTCTATGTTTGCTCTCCAGGGGTGGGAGTCCGAATAGGACGGAGAGTTTTTTCTTCACTCAAAGTGATTCGAGATATAATTCCCAGTATTTTTTTCATTGCTTGAAACTCTTATAACAGCCAAATCTACGTGTCAGTGTTATGCCTTCACACGCAGAATTTTTTTGTCTGAGTTCCAATTATACAATGAAAAACTGATTTTGCCATGGGCTTCGCATGTGGAAGTCTCTGGGAATACCAATAACTGGGCGATGGAGATAGCGTGTTTCATCCTAACACTCGCTCTGTTGACTATCAACTTCAGGAATGCAGTATGTCGCAGCTGTGCTAAATCTCTTATTCGGCATCGGTTTGTAGAGTTCTGTAGACAAGCATTGAATTTTCTCCGAAATTCATAGGATGTCCCCAAGAGTCTTTGGACTGTCACATGGCATGATGTGTAGGGACTGATTCCCAACATGTGGCTTCATCCAGTCGCTCTAGAGGCGAGTTTATATCCATAGCTGATCCCTAATGCTGTTTAAATTCTATGCAAAAACATTTTCTAAAGTACTTACGTCCAACAGCTTCTCGATATCGTCACAGTAGTTTTCATAGGTCCGCATTGCCATATGCAGTCCTTTATGTGACTTTGAGTCCAGAAGGAAGTCCACCACATGCCTCAAATATGGAACATTCCAAGTTTTGATGCATTCATCGATAGTGCCAAAAGTTGCCCTCAAAAACACATGTAATTCCTTAACTTCCGGCGAGTTGATGTCCTCCGACAGGATAATCATCATCTTATTAGCCAGCACCCCAAAGTTTGTGATCTTTCGACTAAAACTCGAGATGTTGACTGTCCGCAGGAACAGAAACAGCACAGAAAAGTTCTTATAACAGAGATTGATCAGAACAGACAGAGCCAGCTGCGCCAGGGTCTCCTCTTCATTGTAGATAATCTGCACCAGCAACTCCACCAATCCAGTCAGGTATGGCTCCTCCCACGTAATATTGATGCCATAGGTGAGATCCTGCAAAATCATCAGCAGGCGCTGGATTTTATCCTGAAAATAAGAGACACTTGTGCTCAACTCTACATTGTGAGTAATCAAACTCAAACTTTTACCTGCGCTGTTGTCTTCTTCAAAACAAACGCCAACAAAGGGACAAATCGATAATCGTTTACAATTGACTTTCGTGCATCGAGATTCTTTGAGCAATGCTGAAGAACTGTAATGCAGGACCACATAACATCTGCATCAGGATTCAGCACTTCAATCACCGCATGGAGATCAACAAAGAATTTCGATATTTCTAGCGAATTTGGTGAGAAGTATTGCGGCTGTATTGCTGTGCTGAGGAGCTGCATAAGAAGTTTATCAAACAAGGGAAAGGGAATCTATACAATTCTAACTTACGGAAGCACTTCTGTTTAGCAGGACGAGGGTTTCTTCTAGTTTGAAATTTTTGTAGGCCTCCGCTTGGGCACTAAAGTCACGGACATATGAAATCGCTACATCCGCCGAACGCTTCGCCATTTTAACAAATAAATCCTAGACTATGGAGCATGCACTTAAATTTAACAACGGCTTTGCATAGATTTTTAAAATTTTCTTAAAATTAACGCGGAAAAACGCCGGCGACAGGACCCAGGATGCAGGACAAGCGATTTTGGATGTTTGAATTAAATTAAAAATTTTGCAAATGTCAACTGTCAAAATAATGCCATCTGGTGGTGGGAGAGGTTTATAAGCAGAATACATACAGCGGTTCTGGTGTACGGGTTGTGTCTTGGCTACTAGTATACCCACTAACTACTCGAAATTGGACGAAAAACACAGGCTACAGCATTTAATTATCGATTTAAACAAAAACTGGATTCCGTAACAATAAAAGACTTTTTGCCGGAATACTTAAAATAACAGATCCTTCATTGGCTAAGCCTCTCAGTTTTTTTAGTTTTTATTACCCAATTGCTACCGCCGACAAGACAACGAGCTCTGGGACATCAGAATGAAACCAGCAAATGCATTGACTATCTTTAAAAATATTTGCTGTGAAAAATATTTGCAAGTAGGGTCGTCACATGTATTGACAAAAGGATGAAAAAACATATGGCTTGCAGCAGAAATGTACGAATTCTTAGCAGCAGATAGGAGTATGAATGAATAAGCGTTATTAAGAGTCAAATCGCAGCAGAAAAACAAGATTTACCAAGTACCAAATATTAAAATAGCGCTGGTAGAGTTGTACAAGGTTGTAAAAGCCGTGACCGTTTCGGGAAGTCAACACTGACCACGGCTCTGCCTTGTTGTACCCAACATGCGGCTATCCTGGAAGTCAAAGCACCGAGGAAACTATGTAAAGATATATGGCTTTGGACGTCTAACGTTGTGTCCGATCAAGTCATACGAATTCAATGCTGTCAATCTTTAGCGTAAAAGACTAGTAGTGATATGCCCAGAAAACCCATAGAAAAGACAAAGAGGCAAAAGAAAAAAATAATTGGATCACTGAAATATAGGGTGACTAGCAATGATAGTTTTTCCAATTGATATTTTTCAGCAGCTGTCAAAGTTACCAATGACATCCACCTGTAAAAATATTCAGTTGAGTTTGGCATGAAAATATTCATGCAGTTCGTTACACCGTGGAAAAGTTTTGGGTCTTAAGCCACCAACCAGACAGAGATTGGAGCGAAATGAAGAAAACCCAGAAATGTCCTCGCGGAGCAGGGTCAACCCGGCTTACTTTGCGGTTGGATTTGGGTTTACATCCGTAGATGTTTATGGTGACGGAAGAATTGAAGCCGGACGACTATAGACAACGCCGTGAGTTCGCTAATTGGGTTCTGGAAATGTTGGCCAAAAAGTTATCTTCTCGGACGAGGCTCACTCTTAGCTCAGCGGCTATGTCAACAAGCAAAATTGCCGTTATTGGAGCGAACACAATCTACAAGTGTTCGGCCAAGCATCAATGTATCCACAAAGATTGACTGTTTGGTGCGGTTTATGGCATGGCGGCATCATCATTTCTTTGGAAATGAGGAAGCAGACAAACGTTACCGTCAATGATCTCAGGCATAGAATGATGTTAATCGACTTTCTATGGTCAGGGCTCGACAAGCCGTGGTTTTAGCAAGACGACGCTACATACCATGCAAGCCAAGCAACGCTAGAAGTTCTGAAGAAGAACACGGCGAGTGTTCATCAATTGGCCGCCGCGATCAGGCGATTTGAACACATCCGATTATTTTCTCTGGGGCTACGTCAAGCCCTTAGTCTACGCTAACAAGCTAACCACTTTATTGGACCGACCGGTTGAAGCACTTCTAGCGAATCTGAAGCGGCCATTCATCAGTATTTCTTCGTCATTTCTTCAATAACAATTGTCCATTACCTCGATCGTGTCCTCCTCGTGCTCTTTATTCTTATTTCAGAGAAGCCTCGGAAGCTTCCCCTCTTTTCCACCCGTAGAGAACACGAGCAGCTTTTGTTTTCGATGCAGGGTGGCTTTATATGCTTCTTGCTTACACTCATCGTCAAACCAGAAGTTTAATTGTGCTAGCGCTTGGGAACCAAATACATCAGTAGCAGCTTTGACGATGCCACGTTAACAACGTTCCCATTGATGTTTTGTGGTTTGTGTATCGTGGCAAGGATTTACGAGTGAGGGTTTAAGAAAAACGCGATCGACTAACATTCTCTTGTTTCTTGCGATTATAGGTTTTCAAGATGATTCTTGACTACTTTGTGCCACATCAGCATTCGCAACCTGACTGTAACAAAGTAATGAACCGAGTCGATGTTAGCTCCTTGGAATGGATCGCAATGTAATCAATCTGGTAGACGGCTATTTGATCAAAGGATAGTCAGGTTCCTGAGATGCGGCAAGCACGTGCTGGCTCTAAAAGAGTCGTGTTAAGAACCTGAATCCATTGTCAAACTTGATGTTATGGTTTTTGACAACCCGGCTTCCTCACCCAGCCTTGCGTTAAGATCTCATAGCACAATTTTGGTGCCATAGTTTGGGCACTAAGCATATGTTCGGTCTGGGAGGTCATAGAATTCGTATTTAAAACATTTACTGGGGTCGTCAACATTGTCTCTTAACTGTTATGCACGGTGAAGTACACGCGCAAAGCCCAACTTAGAAGAGGAGGTCCTTTAAAAAACTCCTGAACAGAAAGTCGCCAGTAGCCTCGCAGGATTGTGAGAGTCGCCAGTGGCTTATTCAGGTTTCCTGCAATATCTACTCTAGGTTACTGACACAACCATGGAGCTCCCTTTAGATTTGGGATCCGAATACCTCACACTGGTGAGAGCCTCGAATGTCGCCGTTTATCCGTATATAGGATTCCTCTGCCGACTTTCTGATGAAGGAGAAGTACCCTAGTGCTAATACTCGTAATCTCGCACCCTGTCTGGTTTGCAGCCAAAACTTGTTTTGCCTATGTCAGGCTTGATATAGTCACAGAAGAGCTTTGACCGATCCCGAGTGTACTCGTCATAGAAAAAGGCTGATGCGAGAATGTGGGTCAATAAGTCCCTGAAAATTTAATAACGAACACTCTTTTCGATAAAAAAAAACCCCGTTTTCGAGGTTTGAGGGCCTTGTCTCATCGATGACTCTTTATTTGACGCTAAGCCATTTCTTTATGTTTGTAAAGAGGAAATAGCCGCTGGATGAGGAAGTAATTCGTAACCTAATAAATGCAATTTTGCCATTGCGGCTGCGGACTTATGCACCAGTGCGTTATTCTAGGGGAAGAGAACTATTTTCCTCGCCAAATGCGCTCGTTTTTGCTTCAAATCGGCCTCGAATCGATCCAACAGCTCTGCATAATAGATACCGGTGATCGTTTTGACTTTTTCAAGGTAATCGATATGAATGACACCGTGCGCATCCCAAAAAACTGTCGCCATTAACTTATTGGGCGACAGACACACCTTCCTTCAGTTTCGATTCATCAAGAGAAGTCCACTGTCTCGACTGTTTGTTATGAATCCATGTTTCGTCCACGGTTACGAAATCCGAACACCTCGATCGGATTGTGATTGAACATCGCCAAACACTCCTTTGAAGTTGTCAAACGATTGCGCTTGTAGTCAATTGTGAGCAAACGCGGCACCTATCTGGCAGATAGCTTTTTTATATTCAAATATTTTTGCAAAACTAAAATAACTGTTCCATGTGATAAGCCTGTAGCTTCTTCAAATTCACACACCTTCACTCGACGATAGTCCAATATCATACCGTGGATTTTATCGACCATTTCTGCTGTGATGACCTTAATTGGGCCACAAGAAAGTATTCGGCGTCACTTGTGCTGCGAAATTGAGTAAACTAGTGGTAAATGGTTCCAATTGATGATGAACTGCCTCCGTAACACTTTTCAACCCTATGTTTGGTTTGCGTGATATTTCTTTCGCACAAAAAAATTGTGTTTGGTGAGGACAGGAAATCCACTTTTTTCCATTTTTACGAATTGGCTGTCACAACAAAACTATTTGACAGATCTGACTGAAAAAGTGGGTGCGTTCTTTTGAAAGATGGTTCCTGACGAGCAAAATGTTGGATTTAAGGTGGCATCGCCATCTGTCTTAATTTACAGCGACTTATTGGCCCACCCTCGTATGTTTAAAATATCAAATGTAATCATCTTGCTTAGAAAGGATTGGTGTAGACATAGACAAGACATGACATGAGACATACCATCATCGGTGTGCAACGAGCGTAAAACCAAAACAAGCATCATGGTTTCCAACCAGCAGGAAGGTTTCAATACGCCTCCCTAAAAAGTTGCAGACTATCTTGCGGCTCTTCGCAACTATGTGCACTCTAAAAGAGTCGCACACCTCCAACGCAGTCGATTTGACCACGATAAATTTGTTCGTACCTAACTTTCATTACCAGAACGTAAGAGAACTAAATTCTAAAACTCATGCCATCTTGCGTTAATTTCATGCTCTCCCATTTCACACCTACGCTCTGATGGAATCTAGTCTTATCCGCAGTATAAAAAAACTCGTTCTTTCAATGTTTTTCGGGATAATGATCGCCCACCCCTAAGATGTAGATCCATGTCGAGGTGAACTACGCGCCATTCACAACAGCTTTAGCTCCTCTCTGTTGCCACTTCGTTTTCCTCTAAACATGACTTTGTGTCAGTTAAAATAACACTTAGGTATAGATCCGGCCCAACCTATCGAATCCTACCAACTTACTATTGATGCAATTGACAATTTGATTGACTTATCGGACTCTCTGGATGATATACTCGTAATTATCTTCTGCAATTTTAATCTGCCTCAACTGAAATGGACTCTCGCCGCAATGCTCACCTCTTACAATTTTCACAAAGCTAATTTTCATAAAATCAATCCCATCTAAGCAGGGCTTTCTTCGACTTTACAAAATTATCTCTGGTCGATGCCGTTTCCATTTTTTACAGAGAAACATTCAAATCCATTTCCCTTCATGGGTCCTATTCCCATCATAAAACATCTTCCACATCCCGAAACAAAAAAAATATGTTACCTCTTCGTCCGATCATTCAAACTATTTAGGTATATATCTTCATTTCGTCGAACTCTACAATTCCCTTTATCAACGCTATCTAAATAGTCCTCAAACCAATCTTAAATCTTATAAACGACCCCAAGTCTTGTTTTCAATTTGTCAATATTCAAAAGTCAAATCAAAAGTAAGACCGACGGTTCTCACTTAAAATTTCGATCCTGCTACTATTGAAGAAAAACTACAAAAACTTAAAGATGAATTTCTACCCGGCCCAGATGATCGTCCCGCCGTTTCGTTTATCGCTTCCATGGGGAGAAATTCCCCAGATTTGTAAGTCATCTTTTATAATCCCGATACACAACAAGGGATCAAAGAATGAGCTCACCAATTATCGGCCCGTTGCTAAACTCTCGTATGTACCCAAACTCTTTGAAAGCATTTTATACGATGTTTTAAGCTTTAAGTGCAAGTCTTTTATGTACAATATTTCCCCTAGACAACATGGTTTTCTTAAAGGCAGATCAACCGCCACAAACCTAGTTGAATTCGTATCTTTTGTCTTCGTAGCCTTTGAAAAAGGCATAGAAATCGTTGTTATAGTAACCGCTTTCACCAAAGTTTTTGATAAGAAATCTCATCAATTGATCTTCTTCAAATTGTCTGCTCTCGGCTTTGAACCGCTTTTATTAAAACGAATATCTCCTTACCTGGTAAACCAATATGACAGTTTTCGGTTTAGATCATCTGCATTTTTAGTTCGTTTCCTGGCCTCCTCTGGGGTTCCACAAGGCAGTCATCTTGGTCCCCAATTTATTAAGAAATTGTTACTAATAACGATTTTGAAAGTATCATTAAACTCTCCTCCCTCTCCCTTTATGCTGACAACACAAATTTTTTTAAAGGTATTTCTCCCCCCCATGGGTCCACCCTTCTTCAAGAAGACCTTGATCGGCTTTCAATCTAGTGGCTCAAAAACTGTTTAGAACTGTCCAAATGCCAATCTATAACCTTCTCACGTAAATGCAAACCGTCTCTGCCCCAACTTTATTTTCTCTATGGTCAAGCTATGTGAGCTTAATTTCCGTTCGTATATCGATGAGATGATCCTTAAAGCCAACGCATAACTTGGCTTTATTAAACGGTGGTCGACTTTTCAAGGACATCAAGGACTTTTCTAACCCGTACGTAAACAGATCTCTCTATGTTATCTTCGTTCGCCCTCTGCTTGAGTATGCCAGTTAAGCTTGGTCCATGTTTTTCGAATCGAGGGTCGATTTGCTCTTAGTGCACTGCTCTGGAACCAATCTCCCGAATGCTCTGAAAGATCAACAGAAACCTCTGAATTTCTGATTCCGATCTGAGCACTCCTCGTCCCAAACTAGATCTCCTCCACATATGGAACATTTTAACACATTTTTTTTGCCAATTTACAATATAACAATTTATTAACATATCTTACATTGTGCTTATATAAATAAATTAACCAACACTAAACTATTTGAAAATAATTTTTTTTTTGTGGAAATTGGCATGTACGAGTACGTGTACTTTCCCATTTTGCATTTTTGTCGCAGGTTTTAGGATCTCACACCCATTTCCACTTCTTTGTTGCGACTCTTCAAGAACCTCTCGTAATCCAATTTGTTCTGTGGATCAGCTGGAGTCCAATCGATCGCCTTCGAGTAATATTTAACAATTGAACTAACCGTGCCAGGTCGGGAACATATCACATGCATAATGTATACGGGGATACAAATAATAGACGCCGCGCAAGTTATCCAACCGATGGTAATAGCCCAGCTAGGATAAACGAATCTATTGTACGAAACGTCCCGATTAAACACAATGGATGTGAAGAAAATGCCCTTCAAACAACGAACCGTTTTAATTAGCAATTTTATCAATTTGAATATGGAGCAACTTACAACCAAAATTGCAGGAGTGACGTACTTCCAGCACACCAGCCACATCCTACCAGGATACTTGCCTATCATGAAGTAAACATCATCTGAGAACTTTTCAATGCCGTAAAGCCATCCGACGATCACCACTTCGATTAGGCAAATCAAAATGACGGATATCGATGCCGAATACCAGTCAAGGAGTTGTAATATGTACATGCCGCCCTGAAAGTAAAAAAAAAACGGAAGAAATGGTTGGCTAGTTTGAAAATTAACTAAAACTTGGTCCAAAAAGCCACCATCTTGTTAGATCTGTTGGAATGACTATTGCCCCGTCTGATAGATAGTACATATTGTCGTATGGCAGTAGAGAAAGTAAGTAAAGGTGATGACCGATATGTCTAACGTAAGAATGTCCTTAAAATAGCAAGTTTAGAACGTTGAAGAACTCTCTGGAAATTGGCCTTCAAAGCCAGCAGAGTTATGAAAAATTGCAAAGAATATGCTCAGAAGTCTCATGGCCAGCTTAGAGGATGACATTGATTGAGTTTTCACTCATAAGTTCTACTGTCCTATCCTATCCTCTTTTTTGATTCCAGTCCTTCGAGGAAGAGTTTACCTAATAAGAGCTGCCTAGTCTTCGCTGAATTTAGATTGCTACACAGAAAGTGGATTAGAGTTTCTTTCTCGTTGCTGTCTCTGCAGATAGGACAGAACGCGTTATATGTACACATTCAATACCTACCCTGACTGCTTATGCATAAATCATGCATCCCAGCTTGAGGAAGTCATTGTGTCTGTTGCTCTGAATCCTTCCAGATGGAATATTGATTGCTTCTGCTGTAGAGTGGGCAGAACTGAAGGGGCAATCGACAAGAAGGACTATGCCCGGACAAGGATACTTAGTACCCTTAAAATATTTGCACACTGCGCCAGTAAAGTAAAATTAGGGAAGGAAAAAAGAGAGGTACCGATGAATGTTGGTTTTAAATGTTTGACGGTTATAATGACTAGGAAATATAGGGCTTGGCAGGGTATTCCATAAGCGAGTTGTGCGAGGAAAGAGTCGCGGTATTTCAGAGTACGTCCGTAAGTGAGGGTAAGTTGATGAGCATTCATAGCGGGACGGATGTTACGGTTAAAGATTTGAAGGGGCGGAATGCTACTGGCACTGGTGGTGAAAATACCGACAGAACAAGATAATTCAGGGGCCAATACGTCGGTGTTCAAGAATGTCGCTTGACTGTGTGATATTAGGATCACCTATAAGGTTTATCGCACGGTTTTAAATCCTTTCCAACAGGTGCAGCGATGTTTAAGGAGCACCTAACCAGATGTGAGCATTGCAATCTCATTTTCGGGGGCCAGATCAGAGGGGGTTAAGTATTTCATACATCGCTTGAGGAAACGTAAACATTTGACAGAATTTTTACTGACATCGAATATGTTATCATTCCAACGTAAGTTGTCATTGACACACATACCGACGATGAAAAGTTTTTCGGTTTCGACGATGCAAATGACATTTATGGATAATGGCCTGGTGTTTAAATTGCGCTTTAACAACAACAGATAGCATTGTGTTTTGGAAGTGTGATGCTGTTTATATCGGAATTGAATCAGCTTATCATACGCTGCTGTTCCCATTCTACAGCCGAAGATTAGGGACGCGAGTCCGGGAACGAATATGAAGAGCAGAGAGTACTGTCATCAGCAAACGAATATATCGGATTAGAAGTAGCAGACAAGAGATCGTTGATGAAAACTAAAAAGAGTGTCGGAAACATAATGGAGCCCTGGGGCACACCAGCATTCATTTTGTGAATATCAGACTTGAAACCATCCAAGACAATTTTTCCATTGAAGAAGAGAGTCGTCGATCCTAAATGCATCTCGTCTTTTGAGATATTTCATAAGCTGACGGTTTATCAGCGTTTCCATGACCTTTGAAAGAAAGGACGTATATACGATGGGTCTGTAGGAAGATTCGCCTTTTTTTATGGATGGGCTGGACAAATGCTGTCTTCCATCTGCTCGAAAAGAGTCCTAAAGTGTAGATATGATGAAAAAGCTTACGCAGTAGTTTTGCCAGCGAGAAAATCAAATCTTCAGAAGAAAGAGAGATATACCATCTGGACCAGGGGATTTGTGTATGTTAAGATCTTTAAGATCTCTCACTACTATGAGTGTTTATGAACATTGAGGGTGCTCAAGTTCAACCTTCAATGGCATGCGCAAAAAAAAAACGACGTGGGTGGCCGTGACTCAAGTGGTAGTGTATTGACTTCTCATTCGGACGGTTCGAGGTTCAATACCAACAGCTGCGACCGAAAGACATTTTTTCAGGCAACTGAAATCTCGTGAGGTTAATGGTTGCCTAAATACAACACCAAGTCAATTTACACTAATAATTTAGTCTCCCCATTAAATGTTGGATGCCGCCCATGGAGCGAAATAACCACTGAGCCCAAATATCTTTCTCTCTCTCTCTATCCAATTTTCCGAAAAACTTAACACGTACTCCGGCATTTTAAGAGTAGTCATGGCCTCTTGAGTGTTAAGTTCTTTAAAAAAAAAAAAAAAAAAACGACGTAGACGAATCACGAGCTCTTATTTGTCTGTCTCAACTTTCCATAGTACGCCTGACTCCAGAGTCTAGATGCACTGATGCACTCCGCTTTAATTCATATTCATGAACTCTCAAAGCCATTTTCCGTTCAAAAAAAAAAACGTATTTTGTTACAACATCCACTGGAATTTTGATGTCTTTGACCTCCGACCTTCTTTGACTTTGGTCAAGTTGCTACGGAAGTGCGAAATTGACTTTCCGTTCCAGAATCTGAGCAATGGAAGTAATATAATCGAGTCTTTATGGATGGCTCCAAGTCCGACGGCAGCATTAGATTTCACACTTGGTTAGGAAAACTTGCGCCTGGCTTGCATGCGGAGATATACGTAATCCTGAATTACGTATAGCAAGTAATGAACTTGCTAAAAACTAATGGGGGAGGCGAAGCATCTGTGATTGTAGCAACAGCAAAGCAGCAGTTAAAGGCCTTTAATACCGTATCACCATTTTTAAGCCGACTCGAGAATGCAAGGCATCTCTGAACGCAGTTGGAAGGCGAAATCACTGAGCCTTGTTTGGGATCGCTAGTTAACTTATTAGACATGGTTCAGAGCAGAGTCGTTCAGTGCCTGAAGCTTCTCTGTTCATGCGCCCTCAGTTAGGGCTTTCATTAACAGTCAGATTGCATGACTCTCCAAGATGCCTGCAGACCAAATTAATAAAAGCGATATTTCGGCAGTAAGTCAGTAGAAAAGACTGCTTGCTGACATCGTAACGGAGCACTTCGGTGTTGCTAAGGAGTGATGCGTCTTTTCAACTTTACGGAACAACGAACATTTTATGTAGTCATTTGCACAATATGACGAGTATTTTGCTCTGTTACATGCAGCCTTAAAATCGATAAAGAGCTATTGGATCAGGACTTCTTGAGTCTTTTCTAGGGTCCGCCCTAGCGTGAACATTTAATCATATCTAATTTTATTCCAACGTAGAGTTCGCAATCTTTGTAGTTATCGTCCTAAAATCACACTGATAAGTGCAAATCAGGTCGCGAGGCTAATGGCCCTATCTTCTTTTGTGGATTGGATAAGATGCTAAAATTCCATTCATCAGGTTTTCTTCTAAATCAGCTCTTTAGAACGTACAACGAAAGAACTACTCTCGATCTTCATAAGCAAGTTGATACATATGCTTGCCTGAACTATTCATCATACCAGAGGCTAAATCACAGTACATCAGTTATGGCATTTAACGGCATTTTAGCATTGATGTCACTAATTCGTAGGACTTGATGCAGGTTGAAAAGAGCTTGAGGATTGGCTGAGGGGTGCGTGATCGGTGAAGGTTTTGGTGCTTTGCACTGCACTGTTCAATGTAGCAGCCCCTCAACGTATTGTACATCGGATTTATTGGGGTGTCTGAGCTATCTGTAAGTTTACCTTGATTGCAACTAGGTGGTTAGTCCGATCGTAGTACAAAATACATTCTCCTTTCCTATGTTGATAACAGTCTGTCTCTTGTGTTGTATTATAGCAGTCATCATAGTAAATGTGATATATGATTGATAAAAGTCCGGTGCATCCGCCAGTTTGGCTGCACGCAGCCTCTTTAATGTATGTATGAGCACTTTATGTGCAGATCCTAATTTCGTTGTCCTTTTCGCATTTTGTTGAGTCGTCAATCTGAAGCAATTGACTTGAATTTTACATTGGCGGGTAGGTATTTCCACTCAAACCCTCCTACTTTGAGGTTAGACTCCTTCTGGGGCCCCTCAAGCTAAAGCGCCTGAATATTCAGAAGCTAGTTTCTTGCTTTTGGAATATGAGAGCTGTCGTTGAATTATTTAGTTCATCCTCCACCAAACTGGCTGCTGATCATGGCTGTCACCATTCACCTGTCAAATGCATAATTTAATCCTCCCTACGCCCTATTTCTAACGATTAATCATTTCTAGCACAACAATAAAATGCTGTTCAACACTTGTGCGCATTGTTTTACCAGGAAAGTCTCATTATTATATACTACAACGACAAAGTAAAATAACAAAAATTGATATGAAGTCATTGCTCAGTGCTGTAGAGCATGGAATAGTACCAGGAAACTTTAACGCATTTGCAGGAGAATGGGGTAATACGAGTACTAGCTACTATAACTTAACTAATGAAATTGGAGAGCTTCAATAATGGCGGAAACAGCTCCATTGTTGGCCTAATCTTAAAAAATTGCAAATTGCAGTACTGATCATCTTACTACAATCAGTCTTCTGATTACAGAGTCAAGACGGTCGCTGCACTGCAAAGAACCAGCAAAGGTACAAACACTAGGGTGGAAGAGCTGTAGCATAAATAAATAGATGTCTTATTACTAGATGAGCAGCATTGAGATTCTTTGTGTGTCAGTCGAAAAACAGAAAGTCTAGTCCAAAAAAAGGAAGTGGAAACGGAATAACAAATGTCGCCAACTTGTCGGATCAACTAATGGAAAGAACTTCAAAGAAATAGCTGCGAACGCTTATAAGAAGAATTACAAGTAACGCCAAGAGTTTCAAGTGCGTAATGAGCACACCGAACAGTGACCCCCGCATATGGTACACATGTATGACGAACACGATAGTCAGCGAACTGCTTTCTAGGATTGACACTATCAATCTTCCGCAAATAGTAATAGAAGGTGCGGAAATAATACCAACCCGTATAAAATGCAGCAGCTTGTTGAATAGAAGCCAACAAGGCTTCCGGAATGGATTAAGTCCCCAGCTTCTACTAAATGAAGCAATCCTAGTAAAACCAAAGGTGTTTGAAAACTTCTATACCAGGAGCATGGCCAAAGGGAAATTCTTGCATCAATATAAAAGGCTGAAACTTGTGCTCATTCTTCAGAGTAACAATCTGGACACAGTAGGAAAAAGACCATTCGTGAAAGACTGGACCAGTACACTGAAGGGGACAACCGTCTTCCCAACAGTAGGGCTTCAGGAAAATCAATAGGGCCTTAAACAGGAAGGAAGAACCCCATCCAGATCCGGAGGCAAAAAACAGTACTGCGCTGCCATGATAGCCCTCGATGACAAAAATGCTTTTAACTTGGTCAGCTGAAACGTCTTCATAAGACCGTTACGTAATATGCGGGTGCTAAACTACCCACTGCGAATATAAGAGATTATCGTCTTCTACGAAAGAAATACAAATTAGCAGGAGGTATTCCACAAGGTGATTCTGATTCTGTAGAATGTAATGTAGGATAGATCACTGCGAATGTGTCGATCAAGAGGAACGGACTTCATTGTATATGTCTATGACATCGCAGTAGTTATCGTACTCGTTGTTACAAAATCATTGAGTTAGTGAAGCAAATCTGAAATGATATCATCTAAAATGTAAGGATACAGCCTCACTCACTGGGTCTGCAACTAACAGATGCAAAATAGACGACATATTGCTAATATTAACCGCATAAAGACACAGCCAGTCAATAAAAAAATGCTCCCGTGGGTCAGTAAATCAATCCTGATTCCTATACACTAGGTACGAAGCATGTATCTACTCGTATCTAGTCTAAACGTAATCCTAAGCACCACTTGGGAAAACTGGATATAATAACATAATCCCTTTACAGATCTTCCAGTGAGTCCAGAAAAACTCCGGAGCATCTTCTTAAATCTTGTGGAACTTAATAAAGAAGAAGAAGCCTTGGGCTAGTATAAAGAATAACCAGAGGATATGCCAGAAAGCTTACACATTACATAACACCATGGTGTTTTATGAG
The DNA here is from genome assembly GCA_949129095.1 of Volucella bombylans. Classification (NCBI taxonomy): domain Eukaryota; kingdom Metazoa; phylum Arthropoda; class Insecta; order Diptera; family Syrphidae; genus Volucella; species Volucella bombylans. Next base: position 140,679,642 of record OX422144.1, read on the forward strand.
GTATTTTCGAGTGCCAAAACCTCTGCACTCAGCAGGTATCAGTAAAAGATCCAACACTTTTACTCGCAATTTATGAAGAAGAATATGTAAAGAGCTGACATCAAATAAGGGTATCAAATGAGTTATGCTCCTGATCCAAAATCACTCATTCAGCTCCGTATTTGTACGAATTCTGCAAGCAAAAATATTAATTTTAGTTAAATTGTGAAACTTACTTGTGTAACCATAACCATTGACACCAGACACATGGCCGAACACGATCCTAAAGTTAAAGCAAATTTGTACTTTCTAAGGCTCACGACTTCATCAAGGATTGACGATATGATGGCCTCTATTTGAACAAACTGAAAATAATACACACAGACGATAGGTTAACAGTTTAATCCACACGTAAGTACATACCACACTATCCAGTCCCAATAGGAACAGCATGAAGAAAAATAAGCCTGCCCATAAGTGCGGCAATGGGAGCATCGATATCGCCTGTGGATATGTTATAAATGCTAATCCTGGACCAGATGTTGCAACATCAGCCACAGGTATACCAGATTGCTCTAAACCAGACAAAAAGACAACGGATAACTGAGTTCGTGCACCAATTATACGAGTACTTACCAGATAAGTAACCGAGGACGGAGAACACAACGAAACCGGCAAAAATACTCGTCGAACAATTTATTATCGGAATGAGGATCGCATCACTTTTGGCATTATTTTTGAATTTATTGAAACTGGACATGTTGACAATACCACCCCATCCAGGTCCGAGGGAGAAGAATATCTGAATTGCCGCATCAGCCCAGACCTTTAAGTCCAGCAGTCTTGACCATTCTGGTTTAATGTAAAATAGAATGCCTTTCATGGCTCCAGGCAGTGTTATTCCACGAATGAAGAGAACAATTAAAATGAAAAATGGGAATGTAGCTGTGAAGTACACGACTTTTCCGACCTATGCAACAAGACCACATATTTGAGGGTCTATTTACTATGTATGCAACATTCGTATCTCACCGTTTTGATTCCTCGAATAATGCTTACGTAAACCACAACCCATGTGAATACAAGGCATCCAAATAGCGGCCACACCACTGGACCCAAAGTCTGGATTCCATCGGAGATTTTTAGAACCTCTAGACTGCGGGAATAACGAGTATTTTTGTAAAAAAAAGTGTACTTGCTTATTCGAACCAATTCGGTACTTACTGGAAAAACTCGTCTGTCGGTGTTCGAAAACTGTTTCTGTCGGTGAAATTTCTTTTCGACAACTGAAAATTGATTTATATTTGTTCAATAGATACATAGTCGTGCATGGCAATGTCATACCTCAAGGACTTCTACACACTGATCCGTATTCCAGGAGTTATTACAAGTGTCCCACGGTAGGTCTTTGCTGATAATTCTTTTCAGAAACATTATTGGGTAAGATATCAACACGGAAAAGTAGCACGAACAGATAAAGTTCACCACGACAATTGCATAGCCAGCACCTGCAAAAGAGAAGAATGATTCAGATACTTATGTAAAATTTAAGAGCAATTTGTCCTTAAACTAGAACTACGAGTATCAACAATAGTATTTCAAATACCACGGGCCACGGCTTCTATTGCAAGCCAATGGTATGGTCTTGGCCAATCAACTTCTCCCCTAACACTAATCTTCAAATTTCGTACGCAATAAATTGATTGATTGACAGCTTGTGCGGGCGGTAGCACCAGAGCTGCATTGGTATTTCGTGATCTCGTATGGGTTTTTCGGTTCCCAGAAACGACAATTTTTTTTATTTACGTACCCATCTGTCCAAAAATCGACTTTATCGGAAAAGATCAAATTCGATGACAAATTGTCCTGGCGATCCAACATCCCGTTGACAGATCGGCGACATCGTAGACTTCAATTGTTGTATAATTTGGATTTTCCAAGCGTGCAAATGAAATTCGCCGCAAAGTGCCATAAGTGAGGCCCAATTTTTGACTTTGGCGACGAATTGAGGTGCCTGGCTGGTTTTGCACACTTTCGCTGACAGTGGTGATGATGGAGTTTGACCCGATACCGAACCAGTTTCTTTAAAATGCTTCACCATTTCACGAATTCCGGACTCACTAGAGCAATTATGTTGACCGAAAAATTCACGAATTTTACGAAATGTTACTTCTACAGATCGCGCATTTTCGTAATGAGATTGAACAACAAAAATGTGTTGTTGCGTGGTAAATGACTCCATGACTGAAATTGCCAAAGATTGTATGACATCTGTCAAAAAGATCAACCACATTGAGTTCAGTAAATTACAGTAATTGACAGCCAACATCCACACCATCTGTTGGCTTACACTTTATATGTATCTTAGTTAAGTTTACATCACAGAAGAGGTGCAATACTCGTATGCGCAGTACTGATGGTTGCAAACCGAGGCAAAAGACCTGATCCCTCAAATTCTAACCCTCAATCAAGCATTGCTGGTGAAAAATGAAAAACTGATAACTTCATTTAGCAACAATTAAGTTCTTAGAAAAGTGCTTTCCTTACCTACCAGTGGTGGACTCGGTAACTGCACGAGTAAGTAGGGGCACATATGAGCAATGTCCGGAAGATGACGTTAAAATCATACTAGGAGGACAAGTAGGACAGTTGGTGAGCATAGCCTACACAATATCACGTTTGGCAACGGGCTAAGATTATTGACTTTGCGGCGGAACGAAATATCGCCATAGTAAGGACGGATTCCTCATCGCAATATACACAAGGGCATATGGTGGTCTCGGATCATGAAAAGCTACAACAATTTGATCACATTGCGACAGACGTAAGGCATGCCTCCAGTATTATGGACGTCTTAAAGTTCCGGGCAACCAACATTGCCTCGGATCAGTACTTCGTTTCAGCCAAAGTGAGAAGCTATAACGTAGAATTGCTGCAACCGCAAGAGCTGCAATTTTGTACGCGTATCCCGAAATATCCTCAACAACTTCTATATCGCCAGCGTCAAGTACCGAACACCAGTGGCAGCGCTGCCAATGTGTCATCAGAGATGCCGCAACTAATGTGCTGCGTTTCAGAATATCACCACCAAGAAATCCCTGGTTTGATGGAGAATGCCGCCAAGTACGGTTCTGTAGTAAAGGACGAGAGCCGCTCGTAAGCCCTATGAGGAAAAGAAACGCGATGTACAGCGACATCGATCTAGTCAGAAAACTGAGAAAACAAACATGTAGAGCGAATGGCTGCAGAGTCTTAGAATCTAACCCGTAGGGATAACGCAGTAGAGGATGAGCTCACCTTAGGTGGTGCGCACAAATGGAAGGGGACCTCAAGTTAGAGTCTGCAACTGGAGGCAGTTAGCTAAAGACAGGGTGAACTGGAGAGGCTTGTTAGTTGAGGCCCGGGTTCACCCTGAACTGTAGCGTCACCTAAGTAAGTAAGTTTTCTTCTCTTATTAACCTTTGGAACACGAGTATGTAAGGCGTGTTTTCCCACGTTTCTCCATTGCAACTGCACCGTTTGTGGAGTTGGCTACAGGCTGTTGTATTTTGGATCGCTACGTCAGTGTGTCCGAAAGTTTGCCGATGTTTTTGGATTGGTGTGTGTAGTCTGAAGTTATTGACTTGCGTGTGTACGGGTACGTGTATATTACTATTATACCTAGTATTTGATCGCGTTCAGTTGCACATACTGATGTACGAAAACTTTTCCCCATCTCAATCATTTTTGATAGTATTGTGTGTTCATAGTCGAGAACTGCGATGCTGAGGTTGAAGTTGACTATCATGCATAGCAGCTCTTTAAGTTAATTCGACTCTTTCTGTCACAAAAGATTTTGACTGCGATTGAAGTAGAAAAAAAGTTGAAATAAAATCCCAGCTATCTTCGAATCATTGAGAAGTAAGAAGTCAGTGAGAACTGATTATATACCGAACCTTATGCTTCAACATCTCCCGTCAGAAATTGTGTATATTTACATCATCTTGTTAAAAAGTACAATAATGCCCAATATTCAGCGCCCTTAATAGGTTTGGAATACGAGTAAGCAACCCACTGCTGTACATTTTCTTTCTTTTCAATGATCACCAGTATATGTTAGTGGGATCACTTCACCATGCTATAGTGTGGCGTCAACTTCACTAAGGGTAACCGATATTGCGAAACTGAAGATCAATTTTCAGAAGAAGCAAATCATTTTTTAGGACGCCTTTCTCTGGGGACGAGAATACGAGAAGGAATTAATGAAAGTCTCGATCGTGGGACAACACTCACACTTATTTGCTTTTCGGCATGATAGATACCTTGAGATCTAGGTAGACCTAGTCAGACCAAAAGGTTATTTTAGGCTATTTGGGTTATTTGGGCTTTCACGACTCTTATCCGGCCTGTTGTTGTATTTAGATATTCTATGTGGTTCAATGTGCGAGCAGGTTTATTTGAGTATTTACACAAAAGAGCTTACCTTCGCTTGTACACCAGAATCCTAGAATAGTACATAGAATTAAATCCTAATAAGGTCATGGACAAAATGGCGAATGTAGTAAGAGTTTAAGTTGATCAGAAGGCATATTGGAGGAGCAATAACCTCGACAAACAACCTGATCTGTAGGGCTTATTATACTAATTATAAGTACCACGAGGTTTATTCCTTCAGGAGCATCCCTCTTTCTAGATAAGAAAGATGGACTAGTGCTGTCACCTTAACAGATATGTAAGCGCGACTCAACTAAGACAGAGACGTCGGACTCGGCATGTGGAGGAATCGCGATACAAAGTATCAACACCAGCCTCGTATATTTAAAAACTTTATCGCCGTGATATAGACGGTATGCAGATCTTTGAAACTTGTCGTATATGTACACCTGAATCTCATAAAGTCGCATGGACTGCCAAGGAGTTTGATTAAAAAAATCAATAACAAATTTTAAATAATATTTTTCAATATTATTTCAAAAAATAATTAGCACTTTTCCAATACTGTGACTTTGGGTCACCGCCTGGGTGGATTAGGGAGAAAATTGACTTGGGCTGATTAGGGTTAAAGATGTAGTTATTGTTTCCATTGATTTTCATCTCACACGTATATTGTTTAGATGGTAGAAAGTACTTAGGAAAATAGTGCTAATTTATTTATATTCTCGTAGAACCTTCTGTTTTAATGAATTCACCAATTACCGGGTAAGTGTAATGTATCCGTATGAATGTTTTTGCAAAAAGAAGAGACTATTATCCAATCCTAATTGATTTGTGATACTACTTCTTCTGATGTACATATAATATATCTAACTAAATCTTCGTTAAGGTCTATTAGAAGTATTCCGTGAATATTTCATTACCATTCGTTTATACTCGTAAGTCAAAAAATCATACAATTTCGAGTTGTATATGGTATATCACTATTCTAAAAGTATATGTATGTGTTTATGCTAGGGGTATTGATTAACAGAGAAAAAAGTCGCACTATGAATACGACAGAAACTAAGATGATACCCAAGGTAGAATGTACTACATACGAGTATATTGTAAAAATCTTGCAGATAATGAGGCCCTCAAAGATCATTTCACTCGCAATTCAGCTACTTTAACAAAGTCGAAGTTCAGGCCGTTAAGTGTACATTTCTGATGATACATTTGAATATGTACCTACTGGCGCAATGGATCGTACGGGAAGATATTATTCCTATTTAACACGTTGAACGCCTAGCGCTTTTTTCTAGTTTGCTGGCTGGTACCACGGGCAAAACTGAAATTTTTCTGCTGGTTGCAATTTTTTTCTAATTCTTGGTGCATCTAGGTTTCTTTTTTTAAAAACGTTGATTTATTTCGACTTTGAAGAAGTAGTCTTCTTGAAATTGCATTTTTTCTGTGACACTCACTCATATGGGCAACAGGTACGTCAATTGAAAAAGCTATCTGGTACCTGTCACCCACATATGAGTGTCACCTTGTTTGATCCTGTGGCTTGATAAAAAGTATACTAAATAATAATAATGTAATACATATCTACTATAACCTCTAAAATGTCTAGAAAATGAAGTTCAACAACATTGAAAACATTGTCAAGCGATGACATTTCTAACTTTCTTGGTGAATCTAGTGAAGATAGTTTGGATTTTGATGGTTCAAACGCTGACCCTGATTATGTTTAGTACGAAAACCATACTGATTCGATGCAATCTTCCTCTTCCGACTCGAATGATGACAGAGAGAATAAGCAAATATTCTCTTCAACTGCTGGAATACCATCAAGTTCTCGGATGCAATCAACTGCTGGAATGCCATTAACTTCTAGAGAAAATGAACCAATAAACGTACGTGAGTCTTCGCTGTCCTCATTCTTTGACAGTGATGATGAGGAAATGTCTTCAAGTGCTGCAATGCCATACACTGCTGTGATACCGTCAACTTCTAGAGAAAACATACCAACACAACGGCGGTTAAACATCGAATGTCATCGTACAGCAGGTAATATCACATGGGGAACCGTAATAGGACTACTGCATATCCCCTATAATCCATCGAAGCCAGAGGGGATAGCTCCGCATGTTGCAGATGCTCTTTCCGGAAAAACTCCTCTTGAATACTATTTGCATTTTGTGGATAACAGTGTATTGCACTTGATTGTAGAAGAAACAAACAGATATGTCTGAACAGATATGCAGAAGTCGTGCACCAAGACGCGTTTTTCCAGGTCATAATTAGGGCCAATGGTATCAGTGGCCTTGTATACTTCCCGGAAAGTCGCCCCTATGGCCTCAACCTGCTCCTGCGGATTCTCGATCACAAAGAAGTTCTGTAATTCTCTTTTATTAGCGTTGGAATATTTTTAATCGATGACTTCAGTGTCCTAATCTCCGGGTCTTGTCGGTCAGTTAACTGTCTGTACAAGTTTTTAAGTCTTGTCAGAAGTCTACTTTTCTGTCGGTGCGGTGCGTCAATAGTAGGATTGCGGAACAGGTCTTCGTTAGTTGTACGTCGATACCGCGGTATTGTAGTGTCCATAGTTTGTTTAATTGTCTCGTCCATTTGTTTTAGGTAATTGTCGATCTCCTCGTTTGACAAATTCCTATTGGACAGTGGGTGGAGCGTGTTCGAGGAGAGCGATCTTGTCAAGGTTGCGGAGAAGCGTGTCTTTGGACAAACTCCTCCAATTCCGCAATTTCTTTGGGAACTGTAATTTCGGTGCTAAAACCGCAATGGTCGCTGTCATACACGAATGTGCGCAGACAGTTTAGCGTTTGTAAATTCGTACCTGTCAGTCGTATGCGTTCGCCGTACAGCAGTAGATCCAAATAAGACCCGCCTCTGGGAAACGACGGGTTATCCGTCGCTTTAAGACCGAGTCTGTACATGACATCGTGCTGACCCCACCAATCGAGTAGTAGGTTCCCTCTAGTATTTGGCAAATTATTTCCATAATCTCTGTCTAGCGTTGAAATCCCCGCCGATTATAAAATAATTCTCCCCCGATTCCAGCCTCAGAAGTCGAAAAAGCGTGGCGAGCTCTGCAATGAATAGAGTGGATTGTGAAGCCTCAGGTGTATAAACAGAGGCCAAGTACTGCGCAACACAACCTTGTACACTCTATGAAATTTTATACCTTCTTTAAAGAAGATCCGGACACCGCCTCTACGTTTGGATCTGGGCCGATTTCTTCTTCTAACAATATAATTATTGTACTCCAGTTTGTGCTTATCGGTTAGCTTGGTTTCGGTAGCGAAAAGCACATCAGGAGTTTGGTCTTGTAGCAATTTAAACATCGCCGCTCTTCGATCGATCCTAATCAGTGAATTAACATTCACCGCAAGGACCTTCAAAGTTTGCTCCACCATGTGCGTATCCATTATGACATGTGTTTCGTTAGGCCTGGCAGCAGTGAGTAGATCTGGTCCACCCGCTTGGCCTGTTCTTGCACCTGCTTTTGCAGCTGAGCCATCTGCCCTTGGATTGCGAGCAAGATGGCTAGCATGTTAGGTGCAGCTTCCGTTGTTCTCGGCATTGGCGCCGGAGAAGCAACAGTCGCTTGCTGTACCGTAGCCCCCCTACCTGACGCCATTTGGGCGTAGGAAATTTGGGACGTGACGGCTGGTGTTTGAAATCTAAGAGGTGAATGTTTGACCTCCACCTTCTGCTGCCGAGCCAGTTTTGCTTTCTTAATGTCAGCGAACTTAGGACAACCCCGATAGTTTGCGGTGTGTCCCACGTTTCCACATAACACGCACGAGAGCTTCGATCTATCGGATGCTCCGTCAACACCCAGAGCACACTCCTCGGAACTGTGGTTCTTAGCGCACTTCACGCATCGAGGCTGCATTTGGCAGTTCGACGCGGCGTGCCCGAACCTCTGGCAGCGAACGCATTGTATAACGCCTTCGCTCCTTTTTAGTTTTTCCCAGTGAACCACCTGGTAGTCTAGGACATTGATACTCCTTAGACTATCCAGACGGCCTTCGGGACTGAGCTGCACCAGGAAGAACGGCAGACTCCGTTTCTCCCGCCTGGCTCTAGCTGTAGTAAATGGCTTTACCCCCACAAACTTGAGTCCTTCGCACTCCTTCTCTTTGAGCAGTGCCAGGATCTCCTCAGGATCAGAAGACGGTTCCAACCCCTTCAGCAGCATCGATTGCCGCTTTTCACACTTCGGTGTGTATGAGTAGTGCTCCGTCGTCGTTTCTTTTAGGAGCTCTTTCACTTTCGCTTTGCCCTCCACTGTATTATAGTGGATGGCATGGCAATCGTTCCCCAATCGCTTAATATTAAAATTATTACCAATGACCAACTTACACAGGTCCTTGGTTTCATTTATCTCCAATTTATAGTGTTGATAGGAGGCACCTTCTCCTTCTTTTTCTGCTGCTGCTGTTGCTGTTGTTGTTGTTGCCGCAGTTATTGTTTCCGCTCTTGTTGCTTTTTTTGTTGGGAGCTTTCTACCTCTAATTGCTCCCTCTGCCCTGCGTGCAGTTTGTTTTTGCTTAACAGCAAACATTTTTTCTTTCAGCTTCTCTATGCTGCAGCTAATATCATCCTCATCTTCCGACTCGGATGCCGCTAGAGAGGCAAAGTTGTTATTGCCCCCCTCATAATGGACCTCATCAGCCGTTAAAACGGCATTTATTTTCTATTTTGTTAGGTTAAGAGGGGTTTTCAAACTCCTCCTCCTTTTAATGGCTTACGCCACGGCACCGGCAACAATGTGTTTGCCTTTTCCCACTCCCGTTATGGGAAGAGCGGAGCGCTCTCCACTATCCATCACGTGATTTGCTTATTGATTATGTTGTAATAACACTATATTATTTTACACAATTTGTGACAAATAAAAAAAAAAAAGCTCAAAATTTGGCCTGGGATCGAACTCGTGTCCCACGACTTTAAGACCGACGCCGCTAATCTCTCTTCTACCAAGTCAACTAGTGAAATTGCTACTAATTGTCTTTAGGAATAAAATTGGATTACTATTTTTTCACTATGAAAAGCTCTATGTCTATTCTCTACGGAAATCTGCGAACGACTGAGAACGTTGAAAGGTTTTAATATTTCCTGTACAGAACCCATGAAGCCTGTTCAAAATAAGTCGTAAATGTGTATTGAGGACTCCTCCCTATAGACAGCCTCGTTTGTGTATTTGAAACCTAAAACCATGATTAATATGTTGAGTTTAGTGAAAGCTGTATTCGAAAATCCAAACCTAAATAACCCTGATGTGGTGATGGGTAGACGAAGTTTGACATGGCTTGTACGACAGAAAGACCCAGAGTACTCTAGACATTGGAAATTGCACCAAGTGGAAGGGATTCCAGTACTAAATTCTGCGATTCTATTTGTTTCAGTAGTAGTTTATGGTAGTTTTTCTATTTTTGGTGTAGGAGGACCAGGAACATAAAAGTGTTACTAAGCCTTTTCCATTTAGAGTTGGTTTTTGTGAAAAAGAGCTGAATAATTTTACACTTAATAAGTCCTACTCGGGGGCCAACGCTGTCATATCATGGCCATCTACGTTACTGTCATTGGAAACCCCAAGTGGGGTGTATTTTGAGTATACGAGTATGGTGCTTCTGTTACTTCTGCTGGAAAGGCACTAGATGAATCTGGAGATTAAAATGATTTTCAGTAGTACTCAGTACTCAACAGACTATCTTATGTTAGAGACATTGGGGTATATCAATGGCTGGTACTATTATATGCCGCATCTTAAAATTGGGACGTCACCAATGTTATTAGACACTTTAAAGTTGCATTTTTACTATACAATTAAGGAGATGGCGATGGAAGAAGAAAGGTTTCCCAGAGTAGAGCTTATGCATATGAGCGGAACTGGAGTGTATCCTATTCATTCATCAGTTCCAGAATGCGAATGTTGCTTGTCTGACTATGAACTTAGCCTCTCCATTACGCCAGTTTGCCATATTGATGGAAAAAAGGGGGTCCGGTGCTCACAATACAACCTGTTTCAAATGAATTACAATCTCCGGGATAAAACTTATTTTTTTAACAACAACTCAATTGTCAAAATAATATGAGAGAAGAGCTTAAAATAAATAAATTTAAGACCTTACGAACCTGAACTTCCAATATTGTGCGATCTCTGTAATCTAAGATTTAGAGAGGATGTATTTCAGACGTATTGGATGTACACACTGTAAATGCTACTACATACGGCGTATCACGAGGAAGACTTTTATATCTTCACTTCACTTAAGCAACCTACGAGGGTAGGTCCAAAAGTCCGTAACGTTTTGAATGAAAGGTTTTTATTTCTCAAGATAGCCTTCTTTGAGCTCAATATACATACTTCCGTCGACGTTTCTCCAATTTGTTGATTTCATCCAAATAATAAAATTTGCCGAGGTCCTAAGAATAAGAGATTACTTGAGCGACAAATTCATTGTTGGAGTCAAATCTCGTTTCGCAGAGCCACTACTTCAGGTTTAGGATCAGAAAATAATCGTCCGCGGAATATGCACGTCGACTATGTCGACTATGCACGTGTGCACCTATGCAAAAGCTGTCGTTTTTCCTTCAAAAAGCGGTCCTATAAGTTGACATAATATTCGTCCTTGATTGGTTTTCCCTCCTGAATGTAACCGATGTGGATTGTGCTATGTGGATCCAAAAAACTGTGACAATGACCTTATTCGCCTTTTTTTGTGCCGATTGGAGTAAAAATTCACTGTTTCACCTGATTGGTTTCAGATGTGTAGCGCGTTGGATCCACGCTTCATACAAATCCTTTGAAGTTATCACTTTTACACTTATTGGTCCACCGTCCATCTTAATTAGGTATGTTACAGAAAACAGTATTCGATCTGGTAGAATGAAATATCCCAAACCAAAGTTTGAAAGATCAAACTCTTAGAGCAATGCAGATCCAGTTCTAACCAGATTTGTTTGGTCGTTAGACATGTCGATCCAACACTCCACCTAAGGTTTGTTCTTCTATTAGCATCCAGCTTTAGTATTAGTATCTCTATGCCCCTGCACTCAACATAGGTGAATGTTAAACTGCTCTGCCATCTTCCTGAGAGACGATCGGCAATTACGGGCGGTTTTGGAATTTTGTGAAACTGAGTCCAAGTATTTGACAGCAGCCCGACTATCCGAAAATGGCACAAATTTCCGCCTGGAGCACGCTACAGTAATTTTGAAAGCAGAAGGATAGGCTTAGGTTAAACTAATTTGAGGAGACACCGATACCAACCCCGCTAGAAATGGATTGATTTATTTTCCTCACAGAAGGATCTGGAAATATTCCTAATGTTTAAGAATATTATCGTGGCCAAATGGTTTATATATGCACTGTGTTATCGCTTTACGACGAATAGCTGCGTCAACAGCCACTTGCCTGCTGAAAATATCGAGGGGTGTCAAGTGAAACAGAATGTCCAGTGCCGTGGAGAGAGTAGTATTGTACATAAGGCTCCCCCTATGTACAGACATGCTGTCCTTTGAACTTTTCCTAAAGCCGTCCCCAGACAACCGCCCGTATAGGTCTTATAACTGAGACGAATAGCCAGTGTGTAATGCGAGGTTGAAGGCTCCATTTGTTCCCAATGGTTTTTTCGCAAGAGAATAGATACTGTATCTTTCTTTACTCTTTCATGAGTATTAGGTTTTCTGTCAAAAATAAGACCTAGGTATTTCGCTGTGTCGGAAAAGACTAAGCTGGTTCTGTTGATTGAGGGAGGGTCTATGATTGGAATTTTATATTTCCTGGAAAATAACACAAGACCAGATTTATATGAGTTTACTCCCGACTCACAGATTTTTTGTGATTTCGTTGTAAGAGACGGATATAACACCGTCATCCGTATAGGCTACCACCTTGCTACCAACTGCTTCCAGACATAGCAGCAGTTCGTTGACCACTAAGTTGCAGAGAAGGGGTGAAAGGATTCCGCCTTTTGGCGTATCTCTGCTGAGACATCTGTCAGCAAAATCCCAACCTAGTCTAGAATTAATAATCCTGGTATTTGTGATAACGGATGTGTTGATGTTGTCAAGGGCATCTTCTATATCTAAGAACGCGACCATTTTATCCTCTCTATGATGTGACTAGCCAGTGAATGTAGAGCCATTACCACCGATAGTAGGCATGTTGAGCCGTAGACAAAGTCGTACGCGTATGTTGAGTCGTTCTAGAGTTTTCAAAAGGAAAGATGATAGACTTATGGGTTTGAAGACCCTTGGGACAAGATGAGAACATTTTCCGGCTTTGGGAGTAAAAACTACATTAACTTCTCTCCATTAAAAAGGAATATGGATCATTTCTTCGCAACTGTTCATGATATTCACTATCATTGGCAGGATGATGTCTGAGGACATTTGTAGCTCGGCATGTATTATAAAGTCCATCCCAAACAAACTTGTGGTGTAAAGTAATGCAGCGCCCAGAGCAGCTTGCTTTGTAATTAAACCGTGCATTTTAGTTGCGGCACCAGTAGTCCTACTAAAGTTGTTACCGGCCGTGAATATGTATCTACCTACAAAGTGGGTGGTCAGTAGCACGTTGAGTGATTCATCGTCCAAGAACCATAGGTTTTTTCCTCAAACAGCTAGCCATCGTATGATTCGTAGAGAGGAAGTTTGGAAGTTTTGCAACACAATAACCTCCAGGATTGCCGCTTTGCATTCCCAGTCAAGTTCCCTGCAAACGTTTCTAAGCAGTCCCAGGGCTGATGTCCCTGAGTGCAACTTTTTCTTGCCTCTATATTGAATAAGAGATCAGGAAGCAGCCATTGTCTGATTGAGAGGCAGGGTATCAGTGTAGCTTCGATGTTATAAGACACTTTAAATATGCATTTTGACTACAAACGTGGTCTATTTGGTAGAAGGAAATATCCCAAACCAAAACAGCCTAAGAGCCTTTTATATGTAAATAAACAAGGTAACATATAAACTAACTATTATGCCTAATAATGTTTACGATTACCTCATATCTGAGACCCTGAAATTTATAAAAAAAATGAGTACGTACCTTTAAATATTGGCGAGAGTCTGAACATTTCAATGCATCCAGTACTAGAAAACTGCCCAATGATGATTTCCATGAAAAACAGTGGAATACCGCAAAAGAACAACATTAACAAGTACGGTATTAAAAAGGCGCCTGTAAAAAAATTTTAAAAAAATGTTTTCCATATAAATAAATATGAGATAGATAGAAAAAAAAAATAAAAAATAAAAAAGAGAGAACTGTTTGACCCCGACGTGATTTGAACACGCAACCTTCTGATCTGGAGTCAGACGCGCTACCGTTGCGCCACGGAGTCACATGAAAACTGAGTATCTAAATAACATTTTATTTGAAAGGTATCTATGCAAAGTGATAAGATGTTTTCGTAGTAATTTATGCAATTTCAGGAATAAAGGCATAAAATATGTGACGTAATTAGCGGCCAAGGAAACAAACACGAAACCGCAGATATGACGGAAGGCGAAACAGTCTAGGATGGCGGGTCGAGCCGGCTCATATGCCATTTGAAATATGCACGAACGTGTTCAATATTGCTTTCAAATGACTTACTCTTTTGAGTAAGTATGAGTAGAGATTGAGGCAAAGGCGACACTTGAACTTGTGAAAATTGCCGATCAGTGAAGCTAATATCAAATACTGTTAGAACACAGCCGATGGAGAAATATATTAGCTTTGTTCAATGAGGCTGCCCAGATCAGTTCAGAGCATGAACATTTCAGGTGTTCGTGTTCAATGAGAAAAATTTCTGCCCAGCTCATGTTTGTTTACTTTTTGTTCAATGACTCTGCCTGGACTTTGCCCTGGACAGGATTTCTGGACTTACTTTTGAGGTAGAGCAGATTTGTGAGAAACGTCAAAATCAGCTGTGATTGCAAATTAATTGTTTTGTCCTCGAACTATCACTTGAAAAACTATTGTTGCTTTTTGAATCCATCGCCTCTAATACCATTTGTATTATATTTGAATTAAGTTCCATTATTTTATTGTTTATATTTCACGATTTATACTAAACTTGTAAACTCAAATAATTATGCAACAATCGAAAATGAAGTTGTCATTGTTGACAACTAAAATATGGCCGTACTTTTCTGCTCTCATTTGATCTGACATTTTTCACAAATTTGCGCTGCTCTGCCTTGCCTTTTTTCTCATTGAACAAAGCTATTATGTAAGTACAGGGTTTTCCTTTAAGAATTATAATTTTTTTTTTTTGTTAAATGTGAACGCACCTTAAATGTTTTTTTGTGAACTGTCATTGCTATTTTGCTTGTCAATGTGTACCATTTAGTCATGGTTCAGTACTCGAACGAGAAACTTTTACAAATTATCAAAATTTATTACCAAAATTCGGAGTCGGTGGCCTGAACATTAAGAGTGCAATGCCAATTTTCGGTCATTAAAATCGCCTGGACTCGCAATTCGTAAAAAAATGTTGGTCTATTGTACATTTTCGCTACTTTATGATCCGGTGCCAATGAGAGATGGAAAGAAAAAGAACAAGGAGTACTGGAAATATTGAAGCCGTAAGAACATCTGTTGGCAGGGAGCTCCATAAAATCATTCCACACCGTTCGCAGGAAATGGGCATCGCTCAAGCAATATTGTGGTAAATTTTGCGAAAAGATCTCAGCCTGCAACAGCCGCACAAGATCAAATTGACTCAAGAACTAAAGCCAAATGGCCATTTGAAGCGTCGAAGTTTCTCAAATTTGTCTCCGGAAATGGTTACAACCGATCCGGAATGGCTAAATGGCTTTGTCAACAAGCAAAATATGCGCTTTTGGACTGCTACAAACCTACATGCGCTTAATGAGACACCACTACATCCAAAAAAAAATTACTATTTGGTGTGGTTTACATGCCGGCGGCGTCACTGGGCCGTATTTTTTCGTTGGTGATGATGGCCGCACAGTTAATAGAAGCCGCTATCGGGACATGTTGGAACATTATTTTTGGTCGCATTTGCATCCACTCAACATTGGAGAGATGTGGTTTTAACAGGACGGCGTCATTTGCTACACAGCGGCCAAATAATTGAGCTATTGAAGTTAACGTTTAGTGGGTGTGATACCTCAAGAAATGAACCAGTCAATTGGCACCCTCGCCCGTGTGATTTGTCTATGGTTTATGTCATTGGTTTATGCCAACAAGCCAGAGACGTTAGACATGTTCAGAGCCGATATTAAAAATTGCCTGAATAACGGCCGAAATGTGTGAAAGGCTGGTCGAAAATTGGCTCCGACGAATTAATCGCTGCAAGAGCGCTCGTGGTGGACATATGACTTATTAAAAACCAAAAATCTACAGTCCTTAATGGAAATCCCGATACAATTCAAAGGCATTCGATGACGCTTTGTGGGGCGCAGGTTGACATTCGACGAAATTCAAAGTTCTCGGACAACAATATCGTCTTGATTTATTTGGAAAAAGCATTCGATTGAGTCAAAGAAATCTTATATGGCCAGCGCTAAAACCGGAGAAAGATGCATAATATAATATTTGGATATTGTTGATTTTCAAATATGCATCGCTTGAAAAGTATTATGTTCACAACAACCATGTACCAAATTTCAACAAGAGGTGAGGAAGTAGTTTTTTGAATAAAACGTACACTTGTTCAGATAGCTCCGAAACCTTTATTGCTTTACTATGTAGACATATTGGGATTTTTATGGAACACAATATCTGCAGCGCCGTACATTCTCGAATTGAGTCCTCTAAGACATGCTTGCTGACATTGATATTTACAAAAAAAAAATCGTGTTTTCGGATGAGTCCCATTTCCACATTGGCGGAAACCTAAATAAGCAAAATTTCCGCATCTGGGACGCTGAAAATACATAAGTGATTCAGCAGATGCCAATGCACCTAGAGCGAATAACTTTTTGGTGAGTTTTATGGACCGGAGGTGTCGTAGGGTCGTATTTTTTTGGAAATGAGGACGGAAAGCAAATACGGTCAATGTAGCGCACTACCGAAACATGATAAACAATTTTTTTTATGGCCGCAGCTGGAGGTTGTGGATACGGATAATGTCTAGTACTCTAGTACAGGATAGTACTACGTATCATACAAGTCGTGAAACATTCGAGTTATTGCGCACGAAGTTTTCCGGAGCGTATTTCGGAGGCACCCATTGACCGTAAAGTTCTTGCGACTTGGGGTTGTGAAAGAGTGATTGAAGATTTCGAGAAAAGAATGAATGTCTGCAAGCAGAGCCGAGGTGGTAATTTGGAAGATATTGTATTCCATAAATAATCGCTATATGTCTACTTTATAAAGCAATAAAGGCTTTAGAGATATTTCAACAATTTTTGCCGACTTCTTTCAATACTTGCCAATAGACTGGTGGAGGGCTCGCTGTGCTCTGTCAACGATGACATTGATCATTTGCATTTGCAAGTATCATAGTTGCATAGATTTTGGGGAGAGAGAGACTTAGAGAATTAGCCGACTAGCTGTAAACGTTGGGTGCCACTATAAGGAGTCTTTCGGGCCTCACGTTGGGCGCCATTGTAAGGAGTTGGTTGCCATCAACCGTCCTTATATGAGTCGTCCTGTTTGTCAGGGTAATGTTATATCTCTTCAGAAAGTTTAACGCCCCCTTTCCCAAGCAGGTAATTGTCGTATCGTATTGCTAACACTGGTTCTTTGATTCGTTTTAGGGGCTACAATTCACCGTTCTGGCCAGAATGGTAGCAATTGGTCGAATTTAAGTGCGATAAAGTTGGGTTGGCCATCCTCAGGTCCAACGAGTCTTCACCGCTGTGTGATACTGGGACAATTTTATTCGGTGTAGGGTATATAGGGTGAAGTTAGCTTTAGGTTGCATTTTAATTTTTTAAATTAAGTTCGATATTTAGGGTTTACTCGTAGGTTAGTGTAGAATTGGTTAGTGTTAAGCGCGAAAGTATGGGTCTTGCAAGGTGGTGATTTCACATAGATGTGACCTTGCTATTTCATTTCCTATCATCTTTCTCTCGTCCTCTCTTTTAAGTCCGTCCGTTTAGTCGACGTAAATTAACGTAGCTTTCTCCAGGCTATTCTTGTTTCTTTTGATAATTTCGGCACGAAATAAAAAGGTAACTTGATTAATTTAATTTAATTTTAATTTAATTGATTGAATTAACTGACTCCTTACAAAGTGTGACATTATTTGGGAAGAAAACTGTAAGGGCGCATCTTCCTTTGATTACCTTTTTAAAAAGCCAAATTGTACTAAGAAACTCGCTACCCATTTTATATAGGGTTTTCCAATAAGGACTTGACAACTTTTTTTTTAAATAAAACGCAAACCATTTGAGATATTTCAAAAACTTTATTATCGGCATGAAGCACAATCAAAACATTTATGGATGGAACTCGACTTCGTTCATATGGCCACCGTGGGCACGTTTGAAGCGTTTGATTCGCTGGACCCCATTTTCAACGACTCGGCCACACATTTCGGCCGAAACGGCCGCTATTTCGCATTCAATGTTGGCTCTGAGCTCTTTCAACGTCGTCGGCGTGTTGGCATAAGCCAATAACTTAACGTAGCCCACAGAAAATATTCAAGCGGCGTTAAATTGCACGAACGAGGTGGCCAATCGACTGGCCCATTTCTTGAGATAACACGCTCACCATACTTACTATTCAATAAATCGATTGTAGCGTGTGCTGTGCGGCTTGTGGCATCATCCTGTTGAAACCACATGTCGTCCGAGTCCATATCTTCCAATTCGGGCCAAAAATAATCGGTGATCATGGCGCGATAACGCTGACCATTCACAGTAATGTGACGATCGTTATCGTCGACGAAAAAATATTGGCCGATAACGCCGCCGGCATGCCAACCACACCAAACAGTTATTTTTTGTGGAGTGGTGATTCATGAAGCACATGTGGATTTTCACCCGACCAATAACGCATATTTTGCTTATTGACGAACCCATTGAGCCAAAAATGAGCTTCGTCACTGAAGAAGATTTTGCGATGAAATTCATCATCTTGGCGCATCTTCTCCAGAACACAATCGGAGAACCTACGTCGCTTCAAATGGTCCATCGGCTTCAATTCTTGAGTCAGCTTGATCTTGTATGGGTGTAAACCAAGATCCTGACGCAAAATACACCATAATGTGGTCTGAGTGATGCCCAATTTTTGAGAACGCCGTGGAATCGACTGATTTGGATCGTTTGCTACGGACGCCTGAACGGCAGCGATATTTGGGATACTTCGACCAACCTGTTGTCCCACTGACACGGCAACATCACACAACGAATATGTAGACTCAAATTTTTGCACTAAACTTGTTATTGCCTGCCTACTAGGTCGAGAATTACGACCGAAAATTGGAGTTAACGCTCTTAAAGTTGCAGTCACCGACTCCGAATTTGGGTAGAAAATATTTATAATTTGTAGACGTTGCTCGTTTGTGTACTTTACCATGATGAAAATGTTGAGTTTACTGAATAAATTGACAGTGACAGTTTGATGATTAGTGAAAGAGTGCGTTCACAAATTAAATTAAAGGTGTCAAGTCCCTATTGGAAAACCCTTTTGTTCATAAGTTTTTCAAAAATTTTGTTAAAAATTCAAAGAAGTGAGATGGGCATCAAAATCCGCAGAAAAAAATATATTTTAATAAAGGGATGACATCTGCACATCTAGGACCTTCAGAACAGGCACCTTGAAACTCGCAACGATTATAGACATTTACTATGAAACATGCAACTATCAGCTCCGCACGAATTTGAAGTACATAATCCACCAATAACTTTCAAGATGCAGTAACTGTAGATACATATGTTACTTGCAGCTGAAGCAACATCAAAAGTTTCTTGTATTGATATGTCCATTGTGGAAAGCAATTTGAATCTCGGTCGATTTTCACATTTTTTTTTTAATTCTGCATGCGACTTGTAGAAAAGTTTGTGACATTTCAATCATTAAGTTAAGTGGCTGAAATTGTGGCGAAAATTTTTGAAAAAAAAAAACAAGAAGTGCGTTATGAACTCAGCGATGGAACTTACGAGTAAGTGCGAATACACAATAGCACAATAGCATACCCATTTCTGTTTAACTTATTACTTTATTAATCCCTCCAAAGTGTCATAAGTGTTAAGGCTGTGAACGTCAATCCATTGTATGATGTTGTTGGCTCAACCAAGAAAAAACAGTACGCGTTTTGGCGCACGTGCTTATAATTTAATTTATACTTGTAGATAAATCAAAACTATAAGTTGAGTAAATTAAGTTGGGTAAATTGTATGTCAATTAGAAGAACATAATACATTGAAACAAAGTGCACTATTCCCCATAGACAAGATCATAAAATAGTATTGAAGACTGCTATTACGAACTCTGCTCCTAGATAGGTATATATACAAGGTAGGTTAAAGATAATGAAATAATGTTGACATTGCTTTGACATTTATGGACAGATAGAGAATTAGTCGATAATAAGCAATAAAACGATACACACCTGAATAACGCGGAATTATTGTTACTGCTTATTTGACCAATTTGCGATTTGGTGTTTTAACGCAGCGTGAATTTCGCCGTCGTTTCCCTCGTCGTTCTGCACCATGTACGCGAACAATCATTTGGCTGAGTGTCTCGTGCAAATTGGGTCCACTAGAGATGTCGCAAGAAGTAGCCGGCCCCGTATTGCTTGTTCCACCTTGAATATCACTGCTGTGGCCATGGACGTGCGAGAGAGTCCGCAAACATCGACAAGACAACGATGCACGCAATTTGGCATCAGCAGACGTTCGTTGCGTCGAATTTTGGTGGAAAACCTGAAGATGTTCCCTTATAAAGTGCAAACAGTTCACCAATCGCTGCCTGCTGGCCGTCAAGTGAGTTTGAATTACTCCTATGTTCTATTAAACCAGGTGCAAGAAGAGGACGTATCCGAAATCATAATGAGCGACAAAGCCCATTTACACTTAAATGGTTATGTGAATTAACAAAATTTGAGTTGCTGGGGCACCAAGAATCCACATGAAGTGCACGAAGAGCCATTGCATTCAATCAAAGTGACTGTTTGGTGCGGCATTTACAGTGAAAAAGTGGTTGGTCCTTATATTTTTGCGCCGACAGTACCACTGCAACCCTAATTGGTCAGCGCTACAGACAGATGTTAAACGAGTGTTTTTTTTGTCACAAGTTGCTAAACTGGGTCTCGAGCATAGTTGGTTCCAGCAGGACGGAGCAACTGCGCCAACTACAGAGGCATCAGTCTTCTTAACATTGCTTACAAGATCTCATCTGCCGTGAACGGCTGAAACGTTAGGCCAGGAAAGTCCACCGTCCACCAAATATTCACACTGCGGGAGATCTGGGAAAAAAACTCATGAGCTCCAAATCACCACCACACCACCTATTCTTCGATACACACCACCTATTCTTCGATTTTAAGGCCGCGTATGACGAGCTATACAGGGCATTGTCAAGTTTAGATATTCCAGTCAAACTCGTCCGTTTGTGCAAGAACGGTGAAGAATTTATCGAGACCTTTGATGTCAAAAAAGGATTTAATCAAAGCGATGCTCTGCCCTGCGATTTTTTTAACGTTATTCTTAGAAGTGCAAAACCCACGCGCCAGTACAAGAGGCACAATCTTTCAAAAGTCCGTCCAATTACTCACATACGCATAATCGAAAGGAAGCAGCGTGATGTCAGTGGCGCTTTCGCGAGTATTGAGGCGGAAGCGGCGAAGATGGGTTTAATGGATAATGAGGGCAAGAGATCTGGGCTAAGACGGAAATTGACTAGCAAATATCTCACTCAAATACCAAAAGTGTACCATAATAAACGCAGTCCTGTTCTCCAGGTTAGCGACATGGGCTCTATCAAAAATGGATGAGAATGTTCTTGGCTGCTTTGAGATATTCGGTCCAATCTGCATAGACGATGAGTGGAGGAGATATAGCGACGAACTTTACGGGCTGTACAGCGAGATCGACTTAGCTAGAAGAGTGAAGGTCCTGTGAAGACCAGTGCTCCGGTTAGAAAAGTCTTCGAATACGCCCCCAAGGGACAGCGAAGTAGAGGAAGACCCAGACTTAGGTGGCGCGACTCAGTGGGAGCGCACCTCAATTAACTTAGCGTGCGAAACTGGAAGCAGCTAGCTAAATATCGATCTGACTGGAGATACTTGTTGGTTGAGGCCGGTTCCACCCCGGAATGCACGGCCACCATAAGTTAAGTAAGTAAGTGAAGTTGTAGAAACTCCGTCAATTTCGGGGTAGCCTCTTTTGGATGCAAAATTGTTTTGCAAAGCTTAGTTAGAATTAAGGTACTTTTTTAAACAAAACCATTCTTAAAATCCATACCTATATACAAGACAAAAACGCCTCACACCTTTGTGGAGAACTTACAGCCAGGTTTTCCGTATACGCAAATTTTTTTTCTAAAATCAGTTGAAATAGTTGATAGCATTAGCATTTTTAGACATATTGGATATCGACAAGCCAACACATTGAAGTCCTTTTCTTCTTTGAAGCCCTGACAGATACTACTACTGCTCGTATGTTTCGGTTCGTGTCAATCCCAGTTTCCAAATCAAAATACCATTTCAGTGGATGCCAATCACCTTTCTTACAGTTGGATCATTCTTTAAGCGTCGAGATTCCTGGTGAATGACACCAATTTCTTGAATCCCACTGCACAGAGACGGCCATAAAAATGCACTTTTGCAGGATGTTTCACTGTTTGTTCGACTACAATTTCCCCATGTGTTTTCCGCATTCGTTTAAGTGAATCTTCGCCAGTAAAAATAAATTGGATCTAGTCCATATCCTTGAAACAGTGTTAGCTAAAGCTTGGATAAATTAGAAGGCTCCTGACCTTCTTGTAATAACATTTGCCCTGTTTTTCAGAGCTTAACTTCGTAAGTTTTTTCAAAAATTGTAAGTGCTGTGTTTTAAAAGACACTTCATCGCAACACTCTGACTTTTGGAAATATTTTGCTGCAACTGTAAGGAATCATTTTGGTTCACGTGGATAAGCAAGAAGAAACAAGCTTCAAACCGAGCCTTATATAGAGCACTCCTTTCGGATACAGTTGTAGTAAGATTTCACAGCGCATGAAAGGAGGGTTAATCCTAATGGAAACCAACAATTCTTAACGTCTACGACTTATAAACACATTGTACGAGTGTGTAAAGTCTCTTTTGTGTGTGCCGATAAACTGCAAACGTTTCAAGCCCTGGAAGCCCAGTGCGTCATTTCTATAATAATTAGCGCGCCCAAGAAATTGTTTGTACCTTTGAAATATTTGCATACAGCGCAGGCGAAAGGAAATTAAAGAGAAAAGAAAGAGAAGTACCGATGTACGTTGGTTTGGAATGTTTGCAGATTACTCGTATAATGACAGCTCGGCAGGGTATTCCATAAGCGACTTGTACGGCTTAGAAAGCAATCACGATATTTTAGAGTATATAAGTCCGAAAGTGAGCTTGAGGGTAAATTGATAAGCATTCATAGAGAGTCGGGTGTTACTGAGGTTTGAAGGAGCGGATTGTTATTGGCAAATTTAATGGATCACTGGTAGTGAAAATAGTGAAAAAACAAACGAAAAATACTGGAAGAGTGGTCAAAAGTTCAACCGACAAGATGTACTTTGTCAAAAATAGATGAGGTTCACATTTACATTCTCATGAACATGAGAGTACATGATTAGTGAACTGTACAGTGTCTTCCAATCAGAGTTTCTGGCTATCCTGAGAGCGGTTGAGCTGATGCAAATGAGATCGGTATCTCAACTCGGCACTCAAGGCAATGGAATCAATCAACGAAAACTGGAAATGAACAAGTTTACGGGCTTGCAAGAAAAGGTAGGCTACTCGAGAATAGTGAAGTTGCCAACATAAAACCACCACTCTGCATAGTGAGGGGCACTATCGACGATAAAATCACAAAGACTGCCAACCTAAGGTGGTCAAGTCTTGAAGTT
The DNA here is from genome assembly GCA_949129095.1 of Volucella bombylans. Lineage (NCBI taxonomy): Eukaryota > Metazoa > Arthropoda > Insecta > Diptera > Syrphidae > Volucella > Volucella bombylans. The sequence continues at coordinate 140,703,035 of OX422144.1, forward strand.
GAAGGACACAGGGTATCCAAGGCTCTCTGGCCACTTTTTGATGGCAAGAAAGTTAATAAAATTAAACAGGGATAAGCTTAGGATAGTAATAGGAATCATGACAGGATACCGTCTCCTGCGGAAACAAGCAAAGAGACTCAAATGGTCAGATATGGATATTTGCAAATTCTGCGGTGATCTGCGACCTGTTGAGGACAAAACACACACACTGTGTGAATGCGAGGCAATATCGCATAGTTGAAGAAATTTTTTAGAGAAATACTTTTTCGAAAACCTAGAGGAAATAGACGGCACGAACTTCAAAGGCCTTCTTGGCTTTTGCTTGAATATTGGGTGTTCCAACAGGGCGATAATTTAGGCTTTTGCCATTTGAAGACAAATTTAACTGGTTCCACAGGGATCGCGATAGGCCCATTTTGGTTCCTGGTGTCTATGTGATGGCATATCCATCATACCCTTGTTTAACCTAACCTAGCCTAACCTTTGTGAACCGTTCTCCATAATGAATAAATTTCTTTGAATCAAACTCAATCAAAAGAAACTTTACAAACTACCAACTAATTGAGGGCATAAAAGAAATTAATATACTAGTGTATAGGGCAACGAAAATGTGAATTAGACTTAAAGAATTCTAATATAAGATGAATAAGCAATATCTATAATTTTTAGATCGTGCCTAACTTGAGTTTAAATTTGGCTTAGATCTTGATCGGAAGGATTACTAAATTAGGAAAACGAACGACGGCTGAGAAAGGGGATCACCATTTTTTTTACTAATAAATACATATTTTCTGTTCAATATTCCTTTGGAATCGATCTATGTTTATTGTAAAATGTTGATGTTAGTGCCGCAGATGAAAAAAATTAACAAAAATCTAAAATGACAAACTGTTACCACTGATTTGTTTTCTCGATGACACTATGCGGAAGGTTAACCCTTTTCTTTTACAAAGTTTTCTGGTCTTTCCTTATGTTAAGCCCCGTTTTAAAACTTTCCATTTATAGAACCACTTTTTTGATTCAGTTCACTTTAATTTTCATACAACATGCAGCAACACTAACGTACTCCTCAATCAAAAAATTACATTTGTGTAATGTAAAGCATCACAGAGCGGATCTGACTTCACTACGTTTTCAACAATTCAGATCTTCTTCTGCTCTATCGTAGTTCGCAGAGGTATTTAATATTTTTTTTTTAATTGACAATCTTTTGAGGAAATTTGTGAGACACTTACCACCTCCACTTCGATAGCACAAGTAGGGAAATCGCCAAACATTTCCTATGCCAATCGCGTATCCAATACAGGACAATAGAAATTCGGTTTTTGAAGCCCATTTGCCGCGATTCTCATCGTGTTCGTAACGTTTAATGGGTTCAAGTTCAGGTCCAGCTCCAGCTGGAACACTTGTAAATGACATTCTATTCCTATGCTCATCACCAGCCCTGGTGCCAAGTAATTTTGTATCACAATGAGCAGATTCAGACCGCATCGCGTTATCACACTTTCAAGTCCCGAGCTCGAATGAGATCTGCTCTTTTGCAAAGTCGTGTACTTAGTGCCAGTGCCAGAGATGGATTTATTCCATCTGTTGGAATATGTGTGCGAGTACATAGCACTGAGATACAATGTTTCAATTGAATTGGTTTAGTGATTGTTGTTAACCATTTAACTACTTAGATGGAAGCTGAGATCTATGAAATTCAAGTCGGTCAGCCGAACATATAATCTGCCACTATGTGCAGTGTTGCCAGTTAACTGGAACTCTTTGTATACATTTTTTAGAATTGGTAACTTGTAAGACTCACTGAATTGAGAAATATTGTCAGAGCTTCTCTCAGAGTATTCTTCTTTGAATCCTAAAGTACTTGGTGCACATGGCGAATTTTACTGCACAAATCTACCCCAAGATGGTAACCCAGCTTGCCAGTGAGTTAAGTGCTGTGTCTTGTGCGACAGTTTGTGGGGGTAGTTGGATGATTTGTTTATCAAAATTGCCTTAAAGTTCATGGTGGTGAGTCAGGATCTGCAAGCTAAAGAGTTACAATTCATAGCCTGACATATTCTTTACAGAATTCAATCCTTAATGTTGTCCGACTGTTGACGTAACATTGGGATGATTCCGGTTTGAAAATTTTGCACCAAAACTCAATTAGCGCCAAGAAGATAAAAGTAAAATTTACTAAAAGTAGGGCGCGAGGAGAAGTACCATACACTTATGTATTGAGTCGTATGATTGTATAGCTACTTTGCGATCGTTAATAAGGAAATCGCAGCATGCCAAATGATTAGCGCACTGGAAGAATTTGGTTTTGTATGAAATTCCCATTCAATGGGGGACAACACTGAATAGCGTGCTAGTATGTATTTTAAATTTTAATTACATCAAATGTAGTTCGAACTGCTTTAATGCAGATGATAGATACAGAAAAAAACCATACTGGTGTAGCGCACGTCGAGTAAAATTGTCGGTGTTTTCCGTATGACAAAGCAAATAGACATTGATGGAGGCAGATTTATTTGGATTGAAATAAGCTTTGCCTACGAGCATGAGGATTCTTTTAATTTTACCACAGACTTTATGGCTGCTATTTTTAATTCCAAAAGATTTAAAATACTTGTAGCTATAGGACAGCTGTTTATGTAGAAAAGTGAAAAGGTACAAATACTTTTGCCATTTAAGGTGACATTTTGAAACACTTCGGTTGGTTACCTTGCCCCTAATTATTGGTCATGTTTACTCATTTTGTCGTCTGTTGTAAAGTGTACATATACTCGTACTTGTATGTATGCAACTAAAACTAGGATTATGTGAGGTCATTCAATGAGTAAATCTAAAAATATGAGTGCAAGGGTGGCTTCGTTGATTGTACTCGTATTTTCATTCATATCTTTGCGGATGCCATCGGTTAGTATATTGTTTGAAATTTTTGTAGAATGAGAGTGAAATTAAACCAAAGAAAATCCTTTTATTATTTCATTGTTCGTTTATTTCTTTGTACATTCTAGTTTTGATCTGCTTCGATGTCTGTCTCGCTACAGTCGGAGCCACTTTCATCAATCCCGTCCTCGAGATCAGACTATTCTTCGTTGTTGACATCATTAGAGAGACATTTACCGGGAAGTTCGCACCAGGGTTTCATCCTATCTGATGCCATGACTATGGTTAGCTTTCTTTGATTTCTCTGCATATTAGGAATGTCTTCTAGGACATATCTGTAATTTAAGAGCACCTTGGTGATGATGCATGGCCCTCTATATCTCGGTCGCAATTTCGGAGACTCACCTATATAGGCAGTTTAATTCTCCACCAATACGAGTTCTGCTAGCAAATGTTTCACGTCTAACCTCGCCTTTGGGTAGGTTTGGTTCTGTTGCAAGCGCGGCGTTCATCAAGCTCCAGCAGTAGTTTGTCACGCAGGATACTCGTCAGTGTGTAGGCGAATAGGAGTTCGCGTGAAATTTCCTTCAATATGCAGTTTCGAGCGGCATTCAGACTCGTATACAACAGAGGTATGCCTGCCTTTTTGTGAAACGGTTACACCTTTCGATCTTTCGACCCATTGGCTTTGGGTGCCCTGACAGCGGTTTTCAGGTGCTGGTGCTTCTTTGTGACCCAAAATGACTTTGATTATAATGCTGTGAACTCCATTACTGCTTGTGGTCTTGGTGGCTCACATAATTGTGTACTCAGTGAAATTATTGACTAAGGCAAGGAGGTACCGCGTCCCTTTTTCCCTTTTGTAAAGGGACTAAAATTGTCAAGGTCGTAAGGTGTCCAATATCATCATGGAATAGCTTATCATTTTCGGGGCTACCCACCTCTCGTCTTAACCTATCTTACGAAAGAGGCGATACCCTCTGATGTCATAATTTTTTTGAAGCTGTTTCTTCACAGGCGTCATTTCGACAGCGTTTAGTGTTTAAATAAAGGCTCGCAACTTCTGGTCTTGCCATTGCATGGTGGCTAGCTAATCTTCGTCGGAAATATGTACATTCGGTATCATACGCTTCCTCTATCTGACTTTCATCAGTTTCAGTTTCAGTTTATATGCATTTTTATTACATTGAATTAATTAACACTTACAAGCTATACAAAAAAAAACGCTTAAAAATTATCTTATTCTAACTTACTGGCCCCATGCGGGCACTCTAAGTTAAACCTAATACTTAAACTATATCTTTCGACGTATCTTACAGTCTAATTTTATTTTTATTTTAACATTAATTAATACTAAAACTAAGAAAATAAATTTTAAGTAAAAACTTAGTGAATGGACATTTTTTAATTTTTTATAAAATCTAAAACTAAAAGCCTGCAATCTACCTAAAAATAAATCTTAATCTGCTTACCCTACTTACTTACACCTAACACAAATATAGACATACAAATATATATATACATAATTTATAAATACATGCATATATATATAAAGGGTCTGCCATCTAACGTTTTTTTTTTTCAACTAGTGCTTATTTCGTGAATGGTAACACTTACGAGTAGATCAAAATGAGCTTCATCTGAAAAGATGATTTTTTGGCAAAATCGGCATCTTCTCTAAGTCGATCGCAGGCCCACTTAGTGAAGCGAAAACGCATTGGATGGTCAGTTGGCTTCAACTCCTGAACCAATTGTACTTTGTATGGCGTCATACCAAGGTCTTTATGCAAAATTCGTCTCAATGATGTCTCCGAAATGTTCAATTGTTGAGATCGACGGTGAATTGATGTTGATGGCGCTTCACGCACACTTTCTGCCACAGCAGCAATATTCTCGGGTGTACGCACTGTTTTTGGCTTTTCACGCTTTGGTTTATCGATGAGGATGCCAGTTTCTTTCACTTTTTTCACAAGATAACGAACATACGGAGCTGACGGTGCTTCTCTTCTTCCAAAATCCGTACGCAATTTTCGCACACATTCTGCAACATTACCATGATTTTCAAAGTAATGTCGCAATATTTCCCAGCGTTGTTCAAGCATATACACAACCATATTCGTTCAGCGGAAGGATAAAAATAATTATCAGTCAAATCAGACATGAGCTAAGTGTTACCATTCACGAAATAAGCACTAGTTGAAAAAAAAAACGTTAGATGGCGGACCCTTTATATTGTTTCTTTATTAGTTTTTTGTGTTTTTATATATTTTTTACTTAAAACTAACTTAATCCTACCTAAAACTATGTAAGCCGGCCAAGGCTAATAAAATAGTCAGACGATCGACTTTGCTTCCTATGGAGCTACCTACTACTGGAGGAGTTCGACGACGAAACATCCTCCCCTTCAAAAAGCCTCCAAAATTGTTGGTGCTGCCGAGTAACATCCCTCCTGTCGCGACTCCCTACCGCCCTACTGAACCGGAGACGCTCCGCACTGCCATGTGCGACGCTTCTGTCTTAGTTGATTCGCCTGTCCGCAGCTGTTCGAGCGACGTGGAAGATTAGCGGCACCGTCAATCTGTCCTGGATCAGACTTTTACTATCTAGATAGAGGAACGCTTCTGGAGGAATAAATCCGTCAAAGCGTACTCTCTCGTGATACATATAATTGGGGTAGTAAGCCCCGGAGATCAGGCTGTTCGTTGTGGTCATTGCTCTTGCAATGTGCCTTCGAGTCAACTTAATGACGAAATTGTCCACTCTTATTAATTCGCCTTATTCTACAAGACCTCATTAGGATAGAATTTTATGTACTCAGACTCTTGTATTCTGTATAAGCGAAGACAAGTCCTAACACAAGCCCACTCAAACATCCACTCAAACATGATCTTACGATGAACCACACGGGACACCCAAACACAAGCATGGGTTATAAAATAGTCTCTTTGTAAGGGCAAAAACATATTTGGCTCTGGCCAGAGCAACATCTATATGTTTGTTAAAATACAGATATTGATCTAGCCAGATCCCGAGGTATCTGACTACATTTCGACAAGCAAGTGGCTGCACGTGCTGCCCCACGATCGAAAACTTTCGCCAATTCTTTCTGGTATCCCTATAGGCCCCAGAAAAAGGCGTCCTAAAAAGAATGGCTTCCGACTTCTGAAAGTTGATTTCCAACTTCCAGTCATCGCAATATCGCTTAATTTTGTCGAAGTCACGTTGCAAAAGTATATTAATGCCCTCAATCTTTGGACCTGATCTGTACGCGATTAAGTCGTCTGCGTACGCTATATCATGATGAAATGTACCACTTGTGCAAATGTTGAATAGGATCGGCGAATTCACTGCACTTTGTTGCAGACCGTTTTTGATGTTAAATGTTCCAGCAGAAGTCACATCGCCATTCTTCACGATGAACCGTTTACTGGAGAGCGTATCAAAAAGAATGTACAGCAGTGGATTACTAATGCCCAACCTGTCCAGCTTGAAAAAGAGTCCCTCTAGCCATACGGTATCGAAGGCTTTTTCCAAGTAAATCAGGCAGGCACCAGTGCACTGTTTCATGCTTTTGTTCCATTAGATATCAGAAACCAATTTCGACGCAGCATGAATGATATCATGCCCCGCCTTGAAACCGAACTGATTATCCGAAACTACGTGTTTGTCCTCAACCCACTTAGTCAGGACTCTATTGATCATCTTCTTGAAAACCTTACTGATGTTTGGAAGGAGACTGAACGACCGGAGATTCGCCGGATTGGACGTGTCTTTATCCCTTTTGGGGATGAGATGTACCACCGCAGTTTTACAATGCGCTGGATAATGCGCATTATTCATTGCATTATTAAACAGGATGGTATAAAAGTTCACAGCTTCTAGAGGGAGATGTCGAAGCACAATATTCGGTATTTCATCGGTTCCCACTGATTTCTTACTTCTAAGTGATTCGAAGATCGTTTGGAGCTCTTCCTTCGAAATGGACAGAGGTAGTACCCTATCGTTGGTGATGACATTATTTGCCATATTCTCGTCACTGAACTGGGTGAAACCCGAGCTCTCGAATCGCCAATTCACAATTTCATTTCGAAGGTAGAAATTGTGCACAAGGACTCGATTCTCCAGATTCGGGTTATGATAACATTCGCCTTATACGAGTACACTTCCTGGAAAGTCGCTCCTATAGCCTCTACCTGCTCCTGCGGATCCTCGATCACAAAGAAGTTGTCATCATTAACAGCCTCATTTGGATCTATGCTTGCTCCTACAAGTATTTGTTCGTCGTTCGGGCGATTTTAAGACAAGGAAGGTCGTTCTGATTATTTCTCCGAAATATTTTATTTATTTGCGGGAACATATTCGGGTTGCTGGTGTTTACAGCCCGAATTTTACTGTTCCAATACAAATTTACAGATGCTCTGTAATTTTCTTTTATTAATGTTTGGAGGTTTTTAATCGACGACTTCAGTGTCATGATCTCCGGGTTATGTCTGTCAGTAAACTGTCTGTACAAGGTTTTTAGTCTTGACAGCAGTCTACTTTTATGTCGGTGCAGTGCGTCAATAGTTGCGTTGCGGAATAAGACTTCTTCGTCAGTGTGTTGGTACCGAGGTATCGTTTTGTCCATTGTTCGTTCGGGCGAGACAATCCCATTAGTATTAGATACCTGTCAATCTCCTCGTTTGACAGATTTCTGTTGGACGGTGGGTAGAGTTCGAGGAGAGTGCTCTAGTCAGTGTTCTGGTGAAGTGTGTCCAACGCACCCTACTATAATTGTAGGAATGCCTTTCAACAAACTCATCCAATTCCGCAATTTCGTTGGGAACAGTTATTTCTGTGCTGAGACCGCAATGGCCACTGTCATACACGAAAGTGCGTAGACAGTTTGTAGTTTGTTGGCTAGTGCGTGTCAGTTGTATTCGTGAGTCGAACAGCAGAAGATCGAAATAGGATCCGTGTCTGGGAAACGACGGACTATCCGTCGCCTTAAGTCCGAGTCGATAATTATACTGTGCTGAACCCACCAAACAATTTTTTTTTAGTGTAATGCGATGGGGGAAAATTACCCGGTTAGCAGAAAAGAAAGAAACTCTGCTTTTCGCAATTTCTTTTTGTAGAACCTAAGAGTAGGAGAATTGCTAGACATAGTTAGGATCCACAGCTTCCATAAACTCGCTCAGCGGAGTTCCCAGTCATTACTGGAAGTGTTTAGTATGAATGTGGAAAATGGTATGTGTGAGAGGCCTAGTCGGACACGGGTGCACACACTAGCAAAGCTTGCTAGTGTTGTAGCTAGAAATCCCGTCGTTGGGTCCACTAGTGCTGAATGGGTGTGTGAGAGAATGTACGTGTGAATGTGTGTGCGTGTCCGGCGGGCGTTGTGGATCATAAAAGGTCTGGAACTCACTTTGGTGACGACCAGCCTATCGAGAGGGTCAGCCTAGTTTTTTTTTTTTCGTTTTGCGAATTTTTTCTAGTTTGCGAAAAGCAAAGTTTTTTTTTGAGAGTTGCGAATTGCAAAAAAAAACCCAATTCTGTCGTTTAGTAGAGTAAAATTTTTTTTTGACAAATAAAATCGCGAGTCGGGTCAAAAAAAAGGAAAACAAATAAAATTAAGAAAAAGAGAATTCAAGAAGGGACAAGGAGAAAGGACAGAAACGAGGATTTGAGTAGCGGGAGTGGCGGGACAGAAGAAGCGAGGCACTGTGCCAGAAAGAGGCACAACACCGCTAGGAATAAAAAACTAAGTATAATGTAGTGCAGTGCATTGAAAAGAAAAAAAAATACAATACAATACAATAGATATTCGTTTTTTTCTGCAAAATCGAGACTCCGGTGGGCCGCGCGTGCGTAAAAATCCCGAGAAAACGGGACACGCGACCCGTTAACGAACGTTTTCTTGTTGTTTCGGGACTGTTAGATAGCGGGTCACTCCACCGACGAGTGTACCGCTAAACCGATTAAGAATAAATCGTCAAGCCCCAAAAGGGCATTTATAACGTGGCGGAAAAAAAAATCTGTTTTTTAATTTTTGCAATGGAATTTTGGTTTTTTTCGGGGAAGTTTTTTTTTTCTTCTTTTTTTCTCGGAAAGGTTTCGTGATTCCGGGTGGAAAGATCACGTGGCGCCCTTTTTTTTATTTTTTCCCAGGTCTAGCTGCCGTCAAAGCGCTACCTGGTGGAACCCACAGCTGGGATAGCGGGATCCCAGTAAGAAGTGTTATCGTTTGGTTCGGGGCATCGCCGTATCGGTGCCGGGAACTAAACATAGCAATCTGTCGCCCAATGTGCATAGTTATTCACAAATTTGCAGAATCGTCCTTTGAGATCGAGGAACTGCCGGACCCCGTGAACATATTTAGGGTAACTAGGGCGTTGTCTATCGTCATTCTGTACGGTTGGACGAGTTTGGCAGGGATATCAAAGCTAGACATGACTTTATATACTCTTTTATACTCGTAAGAGGCTTTAAAACCGATGAAACGAAAGTGGGTGTCGATTTGGACTTCTTGAGCTTTTGCAGGATCTGCTGGAGGGTGACGATTGATCGATTGTCGATTTTCCAGATCGAAATCTGATAGGAGCTAGGTTGTTGACGGAGCATTTCAGACGTTCACACAATATGTCAGATAAGATCTTGTATGCAATGTTGAGGAGACTTTTACATCTATAGTTGGTGCAGTTGAAGGAGTCTCCTTTTTTTGTGGATTTGGCATACTGTGCTGAGATTCCATTTACCAGGCATACTCTCTGCTGGGAATCTACTCCAGGGTTGATTGTGAACTGCTGACTGTCCTATAACTTGGACAGTAGCGCAACAATTAAGCTCGCAACGTAGTGGTCACCGAAAACTGCATGTCCTTACTCGAAGAGCAGTATAATACGGGTTTACGCCGTCGTGTGACTCATAACCATATACAGATGAGATTAAAAAAATATGACGAACCAGTCAATCATGTTATAATCGCAGTAATAGAGTAAGACCTATGAATTCAATGGAAAATAACATTACTCGCATCTAAACATCTGGACTACGCAGATGAAACGAGTATTTGTTATCGCACAGGATTAAGAACCTATACCATATGCCTCACAAGTTGGAACACAGGGCAGGCGGGGTAGAGCTGATGATAATTACGGAAAATACAAAAGTCTTTTCAAGCTCTAACACTCAACTAACTAACATCAGCATACTATTGGCTTCACAAACGATGTGATTCAAAATAGAGCGGACCTAAAATCACTGTTTTTTTACATATACATTACATAAATACGGATGCACTTGTATGTTATCAAGTACAAGGTATGTACAAGTACAATTCTAATTAAAACAATCAACAAACTTTCGTTATAAATGTGTGTTTACCTACTCGTATTAAATTATTCGTCATCCGGCTCATCAGATAATTCGCTATTTTGAATATAGTTTTCCACATCCACTTTAATTCTTAAAATATCTTTCAGTTTTGCAGTAGTGGTTTTACCGTCAAACAAATTGACCTTGAATACCACCTCGATCAAAAATTCCCGGAATAACCACCGTGTGGCGCACCCATTATTCCGATTTGAGTTCTGTTTTTTTTTTTGTTAAGTTGCTAAATCTGTTGTTGACATTCCCTCTTAACGTCATAGCTTGACATTTGCAAAAGTTACGTAGCCAAGAGTACAACTATACATGTGTGTGTTGGCGATTTTTTACAATTTTAATTTGCATCAGTGAACTTTTATTCAATTTTGCGTAAAAAACGGATTTAATGGTGCGCGAACGTTGGAAATGTGTTTCGGTAACGATTCTCTAAAGAAAATGGTCGTTTACCAGTGGCACGAGCGGTTCAAAAGTGGTCATGAGTCAATCGATGATGATGAACGAAAACCGACGAAAACATTGATAGAGTAAAAGAAATGTTAGTCAATAACCGCAAATTAACCATCAAAGAGATAGCGGAGGACTTGAACATTGCCTATGGATCCGTCCAAGACATTTTGGTTAATGATTTAATACCTCAATTTCATGCAAAAAAGAGACCGTGTTGACATCGCAAAAGAGATAATTTGCGAAGCTCAATCCGATCGCACATTCATCAAAAGCATCATTACTGGAGACGAGACGTGGGTTTATGAGTACGACACGCAATCCAGACATCAGGCAAGTGAATGGCGTTCACCATATGAGCCGAGACCAAAAACAAAAATACGTCGTTTTCAGTCAAAAAAGAAGGCAATGCTCACGGTTTTCAAGGATTACAACGGTGTAGTGCATCATGAATTTTTGCCAGAAGGCCAGACAGTGAACAAAGAGTATTATTTGGGCGTTATGAGACGTTTGCGTGAAGCAATTCGCCGAAAGAGACCAGAATTGTGGGCAGAAAACTCTTGGATTTTGCGCCATGATAACGCACCGTCACACAGTGGCATGATTATTCGTAACTTTTTGACGAAAAATGCAACAAATACCATCCAACAGCCACCGAATTCACCTGATTTGACTCCCTGTGACTTCTTTCTGTTCAATCGAGTTAAAAAAAAACCACTACGGGGAACGTGTTTCAGCAGCCGAGAGGAAGTAATGGAAAAATCACAGGAAGCACTGATGGACATACCGAGAACCGAATATAAAAAATGTTTCGAGGATTGGATCAAGCGCTGTCATAAGTGTGTTACAGTCGATGGGGATTACTTTGAAGGGGACAATATAGATTTAGTTGAATAAACTTCTATTTTTAATTTTCTGAATAAATTCCGGGAACTTTGATCAAGGTGGTATTCTGTCCTCGAATACCCAACCATCGTCTGATGGTAATATTGAAATTGGTTCATTCTTGATTGCACTAAAGGGATATATACGTTACCTACTTTTAATATTTTTAAAAATGTTGCTCGATGTGGGTTTGCAAGGATGTACGAGTAGTTGGAATGCTTTCAAATGCAGCATTTGAAGTGGTTCTTTCTGGCGCTATGTACACGTAAATACAAGTTTATGTGATAATAATATAAACACAATTGGGTAAATGATTATAACTTACAGTACTCTTAAACATCATTTGTTTTAACACGAGCTATGATAACCACTTACACTATCGACACCTGTTTGAAGGTCTACATCCGAGCACCTACTTATGCATGCATTTTAAAATTTCGGCACATTTTTTCAATGATTTTGCAGAAAGCAAAATAATTTTTCCACAATGCTTTGGTTGGACTATCACTTGAATGAAGAACACATTTCACTTGTTGATTAACACAACGCAATGACTGAAGCTGTTGTCTAATCAATCGGCTTATTTTTGTCACCATGCACCAATCCAAATTTAGCTATTTTTCGGTGTGAATAGCATATGGTTTTACGTATTTACCGTTTGTTCTTGGTCGCTATTGTGGTTACCGCAAACGCTATGCTGCTATGGAAATGAGTAAGCGACAATAAAACGCTGAGATTATTTCTGTCACATCAAACATCTCACTATTGTGAGATGTGACGACACGCTCTTCACCTACATATATTATAAGTTAATTTTAATATGCCTATAACCTTAGTGCAAGCGCCAATATCAATGTGACAAAGTTCCAACTCAATCGGACAAACGATACGCCAACGCATAAAATACGAACAAACAAACATTGATTTTTATATATTATGTAGATACCATATAATTCTTAAAAAGTAATAAACCCAATACATTTAGTTCAGCCATATTTCACTCAAAAAAAGGTATTTTTGGAAGTCCTCTAAGGGGACGTTGTCAGCCGATTCCTCCACTTAACTGACAAGATAAGCGTCTACTAGTGTACCACCAAGTGATTTAAATAATTGATGCAATTGTAAGTTGTTTACAATTTTTTATTTTTAACGCACTCGTTTGCACAAATAGTAGCGGACAATATGCTGCGTACTTGGGGTTAACTTATGTATATCGTCTCGAACGTTATGCTATTGAAAGCGCCTTTTATAAGGTTACCATAGTAAATATCTGTTGTTAAGGAAATTTACTTTGTAAATATCTGGAGGGCATGCATAATCTGAACAGTTCTGGACTGCAAACCAAATGGCAGACAGAGAAAAAAGTAAATCCTGCCAAAGACAGTAATCGCAATTGGAAAGGGACTTCAATTAGATGGGTGTGCAGGTATGTATGTAGCTGACTCGGAAATGATATGTCAATGTATGATAATGTAGGAAATTACTTTTATATTTTATCTTTTATTAACAAGAATTTTACATAGTGAATAATACAAAATTTAATGATACAACAGATAACTCCGGACCGTCGAACCACCGAACCACACTGCTCCTGTGGCCAAAGCCAAACTTGCATTTCTTCCACCATACGCTCGACTTTTATCTACCATATGCTCGATCGTCAACCCATCAGTCTAGCCAATTCCAAACGCCAACGAAATTTAATATTTTATTCCACGTCCACAGTTTCAGGGCCAAAGTCAACAAAACCAATCCGCCGCATACCCCAATCACAATAATTATCGACCTCAGTGGAGTCATTGTATTACAAAGACAACATTGCCCACATCGCCTCGGCCCTTATGCTTTCTAATATAATTCAACACAAAATCCATTCATGATGAAGGAAACCATATTATCCTCTCTGTGACTCAACGAGAGTAAACAAACTCCAATCATCTGGGTCAACAAACGAGCGGATGACGACTCATACTGCTGTAATTAGAGATCAAAACATTATCTAGCGCAACTGGTGGTCGTCCAACCGGAGTAAATTGTTTATTAATTGTTTGCCAAATCAGCATTCCTACATAAATACATATGTATTTGCATTAACCGTAGACTGGCGTAGCTATATATACTCGTACATATATATTAGTTTGCACCACACGAAATGTCAGATTTTATAGTAAAAATTTAAAAGCCAATATTTTCTTCACCTTTGCTATAAGAGAAAGGTGCCGACTTATTATCGTTGGGGATACTCCCATGCTTTATGCAATCTTCCGCACCGATTTCGTTGGGTCCGCATCCATCGTTGCTCTTAAAACATCGTCATCAACTAACGTTTCCAGCTTCCCAAGTGGTTCATTTTCGATCTTCCGAACGGAACTTTCCAAACCAACTTTCTAACTTTTTCAAGTCATTCAAAAAATATGACCTTTCGAACTCCGCAAAATAGATCTCTGTTTCGGCGATGATTTCCTCGTTTGACGAGAATCGCTTTCCGCCAAGCCATTTTTTCATGTTTGGAAATAAAAAGAAATCACATGGGGCCAAATCTGTAGAATAGGGTGGGTGAGGCAGTAATTTGTAGCGTAATTCGACCAGGTGCGTTGTCATGGTGAAAAAGGACTTTTTTGTTTTGCCAAGTGGAGCCGTTTTTTAATTAATTCAGCATTGAATCGGTAGAATAAATAAGCATAGTACAGCGCCGTGATTGTTCTTCCTTTCTCCAAATAGTCGGTGAAGATGATGCCTTGCGAATCCCAAAAAACGATGGCCATGACTTTTCCGGCCGATGGAACCGTTTTCGCTTTCTTTGGAGCAGTTTCGCTGGGTGAAATCCACTGTTTTGACTGTTCTTTCATTTCTGGCGTGTAGTGATGGATCCATGTTTCGTCAACAGTCACGAAACGCCGTAGAAACTCTTTCGGATTGCCCTAAAACATGTCCAAACAGTGCTCCAATTTTTTCATGCGATTTCGTTTTTGCTCCACTGTTTGCAAACGCAGCACCCATCTCGCCGATAGCTTTCTCATGGCAAATTTTTCGTGTAGGATATTTTGTATGCGTTCAATTGAGATGTGTACAATGTCAGCAATCTCTCTGTCCTTCACCCGACGATCTTCTAACACGATATCATGGATTTTATTAACCATATCCTCCGTAGTCACCACAATTGGTACTTGTAACGAACCCTAAAATTCTCACACGTCAAGCACACGTACCACTTTATTTTATAAAGAAAATTTAACGTTCTGGCATACTCGTAGATGTTCACTCGAGAACTTCTTATTTCCGATTCCGATTAAGCGCAAGAATGTGAGCAGATGCAAGGTGGACTTATGATATGAAAAATCACAATTATAAGAACATACTTTTGGGTGTTAAGATTTATTGAGTTTTGACTTATTTACAGTTGCATACTTCCATGCCAATAACAATCTTCCATTGTGAAGATGGGTAATGAACCACAGAACCAAGTCCGCAGGCCTGACTCCGCTCTAGACGCATTGATGAATCTCCCTCCCCTTGATATTCATATTATAGACTGCACTGTCAAAGCCATCTTTCCTTTAGAAAGAAGTGGTATTTGGTGCAACGCGCACTGGAGTTTTAATGACCTTTATTGACTCCGCAGTGATGCAATGACACCAGAACTCCTGTTGCTCCGAAGATGCGAAGTCAACTTTCCCTATTTCCAAGACTGGCTCCGGCCAGAATCTGAGCCAGGAAAGGATTGAAGCCGGGTCTTTACAGATGGTTCGAAAATCGATTTAGCATGCGGCCGTCGTCGTGTGTCTCCGGAGGAGGACAGTGTGAGATCTCACTCATCGTTAGGAAAACTTACATCTGTTTTCCAAGCGGAAATATACGTAATCCTGATGGTGATGAACTCTGTTGTGAAGAATCAGTGGAGGGGGCGAAGTATTTGCGTCTGTAGCTACAACCAAGTTGTGCTTAGAGTCTTAGTGTGGGTACCCTTCCAACTAGTTCGAGAATGGAAGACTTTGCTGAGCGGAATCGGAATGGTAAATTCACTGAGTTTGGTCTGGGTCCCAGGGCTTGCCTTGCTAGGCTCAGAGGAGAGTTTTCCAGCACTCAAACCTACGTTAGGTCTGCCTGCATCCTCAGTTAGGGTTTCCATTGACAGTTGGATTTCACAGGATCACAACTGCAGATGACATGACTCCTGCCTCCTCCATGCGGCCTACCTGCTGTCCCTCAGAAGAAAATACTGCAGGCCTCTTGATGGTGCACCAATGATAGCACTTTTGCTAAACATATGTATGTGGTGGGCATAAGTGATACAAAATCCTGCGACGCTTGCTGTGAAAGTGATGACGACACCGCGGAACACTAGCTCTGTGAATGTCCGGCTTACGCTTGCATTAGGCTGCAGGTAGTCGGCCTTGACGTGGTGGGTGCTGGTATTGTAGGCATTTTATCGCCAAAACGCTTACTCAACTTTCTTCGAAAGACTGAGCAATTCCATTAAAAGAAACTTACAAGGAGTGCAATGCACCAGATCTTTGTCTGAGTGCCCGAGAAAAAAAAAGAAAGACTGTAAGTCATCCATATTTTATTTTTAAAATGAACCCCGTTGACTAAGTCAGCGTGATGATTATTATTAATTAAAATATCTAGATGTTGCGTTGGAGGTAGAGTGTTCTACAGTTATGGAAGGTATTGATCTGGATCAACCTGGCGCAGTATATGCCTAATACACAATAGCGCTTCGGGTTCGGCTTTGGTAACGTTACGTTGTATTAGCTTTGTGTGCCCTTTGAAATGGAATTGTTCTAAAGGTTGATTCTTTAGAGGTAGTTTTTTCAAAACTAAAAAATAAACAAAAAATTCAATTTTATTCGGTAATCTTTATATATATTTTTTGAAGATTATTTCTTTTAAATGTTGGCTGTAACTTTGGCTAACATGTTGCATTCTGAAGTTCCAATTTTGGATGACGCGTTCGAGCATTACGAGTGGTATTTGACCAATAACTTGAGTAATGTTGGTCTCGAATTCCTTGATCGTAGCAGGCTTATCCAAGTAGATTTTGGACTTCATGTAGCACCAAAAGAAAAAGTCTAGAGGTATAATGTCACTTTATCTAGGCGCCCAATTCGATGGTCCAAAATGAAATTAACCGTTTACCGAATCATTCTCGCAATAATGCCATGGTTTCATGGGCTGTGTGGCAATTGGCGACGTCTAGTTGGAATCAAATATCGTCAAGACCACAGGCTTCAATTTCAGGCAGCAAACAGTTAGTTATGATGACGTGATAACTGGCGCCATTCTCAGTTTTGAAAAAATATAGACCAGCCCATAAACCACACTAATGTCTGGATGTTTTGGCAGCTTTTGACCATCATCGTATAGCTGCGTACCCCAAATACGGATATTTTTCTTATTGACGTAGCCATTAAGCCAGAAATGGGCCTCATCGTTGAACAAAATTTTCGTTGAAAACAGTTGTTGCATGCGACAAGCCAAACTGTTGAGAATGACGCCGAATCAATTCACGCGGTCAACGCGTACACTCTACTCTACCGGTGCTATATTTTCTTCAGTACGTAATAGATGTGGTCTATTTGGTCGCGTATTATCCGATAGTGAAAATT
Organism: Volucella bombylans; assembly: GCA_949129095.1. Lineage (NCBI taxonomy): Eukaryota > Metazoa > Arthropoda > Insecta > Diptera > Syrphidae > Volucella > Volucella bombylans. The sequence goes on from OX422144.1 coordinate 140,720,221, forward strand.
GCGTTTCGATGGTATAGTGAAAGCATGTCTTCATCAAAAATGAATCATTCCAAATATTCAAAACTCTTCCGCCAACTATTGCACGAAACGTTTTTGTTTGTTTACATTTTTTTCTTTTGTTTAGACAGCTGTTGACTGTCAAAAGAAAGCATAAGTTCAGTCTATCCCAACTTTTTCTTCGCTTTGAAGTTACGTACGTTATGTAGCATTACGTCCTTCATTATCGAATAACAAATGTAAGTTCGAAGCTCGAAACGGCATTGTAATAGAAAGCATTGAATTGCCATAGTTGCACTTGAAACGTCAAAGCGAAGCCGAAGTGGTTGTTTTAGCCATTAATCGTGCTTATACTTTCTAACTTCTTCCTAACTAACATCTCTAACAGCAGACTTGAATTGACGCGTGTTGAGCATGAAGAGAAAAAAGAGGAAGTACAGACGCTACATAGACCCAGCCGAAGTCTTCGGATATGTTCAAGAGGACGTAATGTATGAAATGCATTAGAATTAGAATGCATTAATGACTAAATGTGCCAAATTAAGCATTTAATCTGAACAATCATAACCAACATCGTCGACTACCGGACTTGGACTAAATAATGATAGCTGTATCTACCCTTATGTCCTACAAATCTGCTAGAGCTGATGGTCTAATTACTGAGCAGCAGACATGACTTGTAATGTAATCATCCGTAAAATATGGCCAAATGAAAGTATACCCAATAATGGAACCTCAACATTGATTTCCCGATCTTCAAGAAATGGGCCATCTAAACTGCACTAACAATATAGAAATCAGTCTTCTTAATATCGCTTACAAGACCCTATCTGGTGTACTAAGTGAGCGTCTAAGCCTTTCGTGAGCATGTTGATCGGTCCGTAGTAGTCAACTATCGACTAAATTGTTTTAATCCCATATGTTGCTTTCTGCAACTTATTATCTTTATTCATATGAATCAACAATTTATTGGTTTTAAGCTTGCATCGTTCTTGAAAAAATCGTGCAAGAGCGCTTGTTAGGAAAGCGTTCATGAGTATGGGTTCAAAAGTTGCAAACATGGATCTATCGCTCAACGAGGGCAAAATGTAGTCTACAGTCTACAAGCTTATAGAGAATGTACAGTGAAAATTTTTCGAATAAAATTGGAGCTGCTAAAGAAATAAGCAAACTAGTTTCGTAGAAGGTGCATGTCTTGCAGATTCAACAGTCAATTGTTAGAAGAGCGGTGAGACATTGGTTTGTGGAAGTCGCACTGTTTGCAACTGATGGACGGAGCACGTCACTAATATGTTTGTGTTTGCAACGATTCAGACAAGAAGGGACGATGGTCAACAAGACTTATTCGGGACTATCAATGTCAAAAGCGACGCTAGAACGTGCGGCTCAAGTCATTGCAGTATAAAAAAAAAACGTCAGCGGGTGAGCCGTCTATGATTTTCTAAAGGGTATCTTGTAAAAGATCTTCAGGTTACAATTATAATTGCTCACAAGAAAAAAGAAAAAACGGAAGACGCATCTTTCGACGCGCACATTTTGCGGATTCAATTGTCACCATCGATCCGCGCGTTCGCGGTCAAGCAGTATTTGAAGAGGGGTAAATCACTGCGGTCATTTCAATATTCGACTTGCAATCAGAACTCTTCTTTGAACATCAGCGTCAGCAGCCAAACATATAGCTCAATCGATAAGCAAGATTGCTTCCACTTAAATGAATAGGTTTTGCGAGACCCTATACAGGAATAATGCTAAACGTTTTCAAACAGCAAGAACGCTTGGAAACATATTGATCAGTGACGAAGTACATTTTCATATCGATGCCTATGTCAATAAACAACAGATCTACTACTGGTGTTTCAATAATCCCAGAGAACGCTATCAAAACCGTTAATATTTCGCAAGAACTAGATAGTAGTGTTCGATTTTTCTCGAAGGAAAATTAGCCCGTATTTTATTTTAATAGTGACTGCTGCAGTGTGGGAAAATTGACTGCAATCTCTTCGAGTAAATTGACCAGCAAGCATAGTTGCATTCCCCAAATACCATGCGATTTTTTTTTGTGTGTAGATACCTCAAGACGAAGGTTTACCATAACAATCCTCGAACTAGTCAGAGTCTATTGGAAAGTGTCCGCCGATAAGTTGCAGCCTTTGCACCTATGCTTTGCTCACATACGATCGTAAGGCTCTGGCTGTAAGAATGCATGCTTTTCAAGAATGAATGTGGCCGCCTAGGTTATTTTGAGAGTAAGATGCTCGCGTCATCTACGCGTCTTCTGCACAGATAGATAGCACGGCGACCTGTAGTATGTAGCAACATCAAGTTAGTTATAAGAGTCTGAATAAAAAGAGTACCTATATCTGCGACATGTAGAACGCATCAGGATCCCAAATCGAAGAATGTTAGAATGTGCTGAACATAGGCACATGTGGAAGTATTTCGATGTCAAGTATCGACTCGTATAGTCCAAAAATGCAAATCGGTTAAATATTTCATTGCTCTTTCCCTCTTGATTACATCGAATAATTAGTATTAAAGGTACTGCTAAAAATAAAACCCAAACAAGCTTCCTTTCGCATTTAAAAAAAAAAATTGCCTAATGCTCAAATTCCAATAAGCAGTAGTAATAGTGCGATTTTGAGTTTAAGTTGCAATACGTCCTTGAGGGGGGGAACAAAACCAAAGTCAAACTTATAGTATCCGCATGAATAAAAATATTCAGATACATTTTCTTTTTGTAAATTAATTTATTCAGTAATAATAAGTAATTGTTTCATTGGTTTGAATTGTTGAAGAGTGTTTCGATATGAATGATTGAGAACCGATTTACCAGGTACCTGGAGCTGGGGCAAAATTTATGGAAGCAGCTGAATTATTGCGTCCAGCCAATGGAGCAGTGTGGACAGCACCACGGGTCTTAGCAACATAGGTGGCACCATGACCGGCTAAATGAGCGACACCAGCAGCATGTGAAGCAACAGCAACTTGGGGCACAACAGCTACATGTGGAGCAACAGCAACTTGGTGGGCATAAGAAACTGGGCTGGAGACAACATTGACAGCAGCTGGAACATGAGCAGTAATATTAACAGCAGCTGGGACACCGGACCACACTGAACCCAAATGAGCAGAGCCAAGTCCATATGCATTGACGCCTAAACCAAGTCCATTAACAAGTCCAATACTATTGACTCCATGTCCATGTCCTAGACCATTGACACCAAGTCCTAGTCCGTTGACTCCATAATCGAGACCAGCAACATTAGCGACAAGAGATGATTCAACTCCCATGGCGACAGCCAACAAGACTACGGCAGAAATGACGAACTACAATGGAACAAGATTTAGTTAATACTCTTGAAGGGATCAATCTATTCGGTAAACGAAGTAAATTGATTCTGGTTTGCTAAATGAAATTCATTTAACATACTTTTTTATTACCATTGCCACAAAACAAACAACCATTAAAATAAGTAACTTCGTTACTTTCAACCGGTCTTTGGCATTGGATTTGCTACTCGCATTCATGCCTTAACTACACGTACTTTTGAGAATGTGGATATATGAAAGTTTGGGTGAAGAGTTGATTTGAACACGCATGTCTCACGAATAGGTTTTTGTTTTTGAGGGGCATTTTTTCTTTCCATCCTAAAGTAGCTGAAACAGTTTTAATTATATACGCACGGTGCTTAAGAATAAACTAAGGAATATGTATGGACTATGGATGGACAGAATGAAGTGAGTTTTGGGTTAGGAATTTGGAAGAATTTCCAATAGGTGTTTTATCAAAAAAAAAATTCCGGATTGATGAAAGATGGCTTATGGTTTGGGAATCGGACTGATTTTGTTAAGTCCCATATACAGGTTGAACTATCGGATCACGGTAGCATAAGTCAGATAGAAATCGTGGCTACCCAAGAGCCAACAGCCTACCTCTAATTGCTTGAGTACAAAAAGGTGCTATTGTAATATACTCATACGTTGATAGACCAGCGACTATTGAAGCGCCAACGACTGAGAGAAGTAAAGTTTAGAATGCATCCTAAACTCTACTGCACTTGAAAGTAAATGAACAAGCAAAACAGGGGACCAAATGCAAACACTCTGAAAGACAACAAAATATGTCGGGTTAAACCAAAATGGTCGACTGTGCCAATATAGTAGAATAGAAAAAAAAATGCGAATCCGAAGTTGTGAAAAACTTGTAATCTTCTGTAAGGTTGACAAATATGCCCTCCTCGTAGCAAGACGTCTACCAAGTATACTACTGACACTAAGAAACTGCAGCTTTTTTCAGGACCTGGGAGTAACACAAAGTTATCTACGAGTAATGCATCGAATCGAATACATGAAATCACTATTTAACAAATCATTTGTCGACTAAAAGTACATTTGTAGTCATCGTAATAGTGATAAAATCGTTAACACCTGTATAGCACTAAATGCATTCATTGTGAATGAAGTATTGGACGCATCCATTTTATGTTGACTACTATTTGACGTGTGACATCTGTGGAACATTGCCGCGTAAAAATTTGCGCAGCTTGGAATCAGTCGCAATTTTGTGTATCCTACTGTGAAGTTGTTTGAGGATACAGGTGGTCAAAAATTTGTCTGTTCGCGTTATCCAGAAATAGCGTTATAAAATAAGATTCGGTAGTTGGTACTTATCCATTGAATCGAAGGAAAATTCAAAAGTTCTGCTCAGATAGTACGCGAAGGCCATTCACCGACAAACTCGGCGCAATGACGAGAAAATGTTTATCGTTCAAGAATCCTTCAATAAAATTTGTCCAATAAAATAAGAATGTCCAGTGTATGCTTGGCAATCAGAGAAGCACCATAACTCAAAGAACTCCATACGAGGGTTGAACGCTACAATACCCCAGTCACTGAGCTATGATGTTATATGTACAATAGATAGTGTAACCGGTCTTAATTTGTGTCAAAACGTCACTGAAAACTCATTAAAAAAACTGGAGGTCAAGATTTTATTCCAGCTCACAAAAGAAAAACAATTTAACAATCGCTCAAAACAGCATTCTGGAGATCGGTTAACTGACACTCCGGACGTCAACTAGTTCGTGATCCAACTATCTATGGCAAACTTTAAAAGATATTATCTTGATTTTCCTTGTTAAGGGATAATAGTTGTGTGTCCTTTAAATTTAGTCAAAGAAATTGCTCATTGTAGTCCCTTTATAACCCTTTTTGTTAAATCCACAACAATAAACAATAATGAAAACCAAACACAGCTCATTTGCAGTTCTCAGCTTCACCCGTAGTCACCAGCATTATTCATGTACTTATCCTATTAATATCAATAGAACCGCACTTGGTAAATTGATCTGCTGGCCATCTGAATGAGAATACTTGGTATTTCCTTATGTTCAAAAATTCTACTGCCATAAAAAATCAAAACCTCGCTTGCATTACATATGTGCAACTATTCGAAACTACTATAGAGGTCCTAAGGAGGGCAATCTAAGTCTAGTACTTAACGTGTACGGTGGTCTTAAGCAAACTCACGACAACTGCGGATACTAGAAATATAGGATTTGTTACAGCACCAAAATGGTTGATATCTCAATGCAGAACCAAACACAACTTTAAGGATTTTGTAAATATAAAATACGAGTACAAAGTCCTAAGGAACTACTTAGCATGTACTCGTATTACTGACCACCCAACAGATTCTAGTCTAACCTAAGCTAGCAGACTAGACTAGACTTTGTGGCAACATTGAGCTGGTCACACAAAATCATTTTGACAACAACATTGACCTGGTCACACTCAATCTTTGTGACAACGGATTTTCAGTTTTCTGCCGCCAGCAGTTGTTGTTCACCGCCAGCCGTCGATCGTCGAGTAAACATCTGCTTGTCTCCAATTTAATTACATTTATATTTTTCCTAATTTGTAAACATCCATTGAATTTGTTATTTTTATTAAAGTTTTTGTAATCCTCTGAAAAGCCTTAGATACTCGTAGTTTTACGAGTATTTTGGGTAGTAAACACCTTTACTACAACTTAAAGCAGACTGAATTCGATGACATCGAACGAATTTGGTTAAAATACAGACTAATGCAGAGTTGGCTTTGAGGATTATCTCATCCATATGTAAACGGAAGTTGAGCTCGCTGTCACACAAAATGCCGAGGTCGCGAAGAGACTGTACGGAGGAGATAGGTTGGTTATGGAGAAGATAGAATCGGGGAGGAGATTGGTTCCGCTTATGTGAGAAGGTGATGGATTGGCATTTGGCGATGTTAAGTTCCAAAGAATTTTTGAGACACCAGATCGAGAAACTATCAAGATCTTGTTGAAGGAGGAAAGAGTCATGGGGAGAGGAAATGGTTTTGAAAAATTTGGTATCGTCGGCGTAAAGGGAGATAGACGAGTGTTTGATGATCATATCGAGATCATTTATGGTTAATATAAAAAGAAGGGGACCGAGATGGCTGCCTTGTGGAACTCCAGAGGTTGCCAAAAATGGAGCGGACTGGGCTGACCTAAAACGAACACTGTAAAAACGGTTTTCGAGGTAAGAGGATATCCATTTTAACAATATGGGTTCAAAGCCGAGGGCAGACAATTTAAAGATAATTAACCGATGAGAGATTTTATCGAAGGCTTTGCTAAAATCGGTTGCAACTACATCGACTTCATTGCCATTCTCTAGGGCAGAGAGGGCAAAGGATACGAATTCAACGAGATTTGTGGTGGTTGACCTACCCTTTAAGAAGCCATGTTGTCTAGGGGAAATAAGTGATTTGCATTGGAAACTTAGAGCTTCATACAAAATACTTTCGAAGAGTTTGGGTATATGGGAGAGTTTAGCGATGGGACGATAGTTGGTTATTTCATTCTTTGATCCTTTCTTGTGGATCGGGGTTATGAAGGAGGTTTTCCAAACCTGAGGAAATTCTCCTTGTGAAAGGGATAGACGGAAGAGATTAGAAAGGGCAAGGGAAAGAGAGGAAGAACATTTTTTAAGAAATATGGCAGGGAGGCCATCTGGGCCGGGTGTGAATTCGTCATTGAGTTGGTTTAATTTATATTCGATATAAGACGGGTCCAAAATATGAGAAAGAAGTGGGCCATTGGAGAAGTTCAGTAGATAACTAAAATAGGATGGATCTGGTACAAAGGAGTCGTTGGTGAAGGATTGTTTAAAAAATGTGGCAAATAGGTTGGCAATGGTGAGTGGATCGGTTGATGACCTGTTGTTGAAAGAGAGGGAAGGAGGGTAACCATCGGATTTTCTTTTGTAGTTAACAAATTGGAAAAAGGACTTAGGGTGGTTTATAAGGTTGACTTGCGCATTGTTAAGGTAGCGCTGGTAAAGGGAATCGTAAAGTTCGGTGAAATGAAGATAAGCACCAAGATAGTAGGAATAGTCGGTAAAGGATATGGTACGCAGGAAAAGAGCCCATAACTTATTTCTCTGATTTCGTAAGGAACGAAGCTTGCGATTATACCAGGGAGGAAAGACGCTAAAACTCCTATTGCTGCGAAAGTACGAAGAACGACTTTCCCCGCACTGAGTTTTAGTTCCGGACAGAACCTTAGTGAGACAAGAAATGTAGTGTGGTTGGATGGCTCCAAAATCGATCTACAATGCGGCACAGGTGTCTTTTTGCAAAGGAAAATGTTAGATTTCACTCTCTGTTAGTAAAACCTACTCTTGTCTTCCAGGTGGAAATATACGCAATGTTAATGGCAATGAACTATATTCTGAAGACTTGTCAGAGGGGTAAAATATCTGCTTTTGTAGCTGCGCTTAAGGTCTTTCCAAATACTTTGTCCGCTTCTAAGGTAGTCCGAAAGGCTGTATTCACCGCATCATGTTTGGATCCCAGGTTACAATGGGACCAACAATGGGAAAATAAGATCGCCGATGAACTTGCTCACGACAAATAAGATTCAGAGTAGTGTTTTTCCGGACCCGCACCTGCCTTAATACTTGTACTCTGTTCAAATTTTCAGTGACAGCTTGTTTTTTGTTCATAACTGCAGATCGCATGATCCTCTAGGATGCTAGCAGAACAATCGAATACTTCTCGATGTCTCTAAGAGCGCAACGACAACGACTTTTCTGTTTTCTTTAGTGGGAAAGACGCTTACTGGTGTCGTAACGGAGTACTTTTTTGGCTAAGCACCTCAGTGTTCTAGTCATAGATGACACAACATACTGCGACGTTTACTGTGAGAGTGATGATGATATGGCCGAACACTATCTCGCATACGGTCGCATCATATTGCATATACTCGGCGCTGATGTGGTAGGTGCTGGAACTTAGACACTTAATCACTAAAGTGTCTACTCATATTTTTACGTAAAACTGAAAAATTCAAGTACAGGAACATACAAGTAGTACAAGGGATTATTTCTTGAGCTGAGTACTCTGTTCGGATAATAAAAATACTCAGCTGAGGTAGTCCCTAGTCTTAAACTAAAAACAATGGAAGAAGAATTGTAAGATGTCTTTGTAGAGTCAGATTGCCAGTGGGGTGAAAAAATTGCTCCATCATTGAACTCTACCTCAACCTAAGGACGACTTGAATGGAAAATTCAACCCGTGATGTTGCAGAAGTTGGCGCTAACAGTTATTCCAAGACTCAAGTAGATCTTCACTTCAAATTTGGAAACCCTCGTCACACATCTTCAAGGAACTGCCGACCTAACAGTCTGTCATCTTTTACGCTGAAAACATTGGAACGGTTATAAGTAAAATGTGTACGTAATCAGAGTGTATGCAAGTCACAGTATGCGTACATGAGAGGACAATCAATGGGTGGTGTCCAAAATGAAAGAATTTCTTCACTTTAATAAATAACTTTGGAGTTTCTTGATATCGAGGAAGCCTTCAACATCGTAAGCGTAAAGAAAAGCTTTAAGTACTAGGTGGGATTCTAACTCAGCTGTGGAATACTGACTTTACATGGTTGTTGTGAGTTCTATCTAAGCGAAGGGTTCGATAGCATGGTAAAAGGTATTCGATGAGGCAAGCCATTTCTCCTATCTCATCACAGTTTAGAGGCAAATCGTATGGGGATCTTAGAAGAACAATACTCACAGCGGAGATGGAAATCATACCGAGCTCGCTCTACTAGATCTATACTGAAATAATGTGAAGGTGTAAACAGCATTTAGCCTAAAGGAAGTAAGATTATGCTCACCAGTGTAATAAGCTTGTCTCCGTCGTATGATAATGAATACGACGCAGCTCGATCCTTTTTGAATAAATCACAATTGTGGCCGATCTATAAGCCTTAATGGTAATGACGCATCATCACTGGACCTACGTATAACCTAACCCACGTATCGATTACTACTACTTTTGCAGCCTAGAAAGAAGTGTGTGGGCAAGCTATGCCATTTACTACTGACCAGCCTGAAAATTCTCGCTTTGGCGTAAGTGACATAGGATTAAAACGTACGAAGGATTCAAAGAAGCTTCCAAAACTAACGACTCTCGTGGAGCCTAATCAGGTCATTAAAATGGACAAGGATCCTTTCTACAGCTTGACTTTAGCTTTGGCAGGTGTCAACAAAACACGTTGGGGTATTTGAATCTATGAAATGACAAGTACGAGTATCTTTAACTATGATTCTTTGATAGCTGTAGTACGGTGGTATTTGTCTATTTGGAATGTGGATAAAGGACGCATATAAGGATGTCATTACAGTTCTCGTTAAAGATTTCATTAAAAAATTAAATAACTAAATTTCATGAATTGTCTTCAAACAAATTTGCTATGTCAAAAACAGGAAAGTACTCGTAGTTATACCCAGCAATCGCTAGCATGCTTAAAGCAATAAAATTGTTCAATGCCAAAGATGTGTTGAAATGCTGAATGGAGTCAATTTGCCACACTCTAGTAATGAATCGAAAGTATAAAAGTTGAAACAATTTTGTTTATCAAATCAGAATCAATTTAATTCGCTTACAGAACAGTTAGTCATCAAACCTCTATAATCAACATGAAGGTAAGGACTAGATGGTTTCTTTAAGAGACAACTTATAACGATCACTCTTTTCGATAACAGTTCGTCATTGCTGCCGTAGTCTTGTTGGCTGTCGCCATGGGAGTCGAATCATCTCATATCACTAATGTTGCTGGTCTCGGTTATGGAGATGGTCTAGGACATGGACATGGACATGGACATGGACATGGACATGAAGTCAATAGTATTGGACTTGTTGACGGACTTGATTTGGAATTAAATGGTTTAGGCGTCAATGCCCATGGACATGGTTCTGCTCATTTGGGTTCAGTGTGGTCCGGTGTCCCAGCTGCTGTCAATGTTGTTTCCAGCCCAGTTTCTTATGCCCACCACGTTGCTGTTGCTCCACATGCTGCTGGACTCGATCATTTAGCCGGCCATGGTGCAACCTATATTGCTAAGACCCGTGGTTCCATTGGCTGGACACATTAATTCAGCTGCTTCCATAAATGTTGCCCCAGCTCCAGGTACCTGGTAAATCGGTTCTTAATCATTCATATCGAAACACTCTTCAACAATTCAAACCAATGAAACAATTACTTATTACTACTGAATAAATTAATTTACAAAAAGAAAATGTATCTGAATATTTTTATTCATGCGGATACTATAAGTTTGACTTTGGTTTTGTTCCCCCCCTCAAGGACGTATTGCAACTTAAACTCAAAATCGCACTATTACTACTGCTTATTGGAATTTGAGCATTAGGCAATTTTTTTTTAAATGCGAAAGGAAGCTTGTTTGGGTTTTATTTTTAGCAGTACCTTTAATACTAATTATTCGATGTAATCAAGAGCGAAAGAGCAATGAAATATTTAACCGATTTGCATTTTTTGACTATACGAGTCGATACTTGACATCGAAATACTTCCACATGTGCCTATGTTCAGCACATTCCAACATTCTTCGATCTGGGATGCTGATGCGTTCTCCATGTCGCAGATATAGGTACTCTTTTTATTCAGACTCTTATAACTAGCTTGATGTTGCTACATACTACAGGTCGCCGTGCTATCTATCTGTGCACAAGACGCGTAGATGACGCGAGCATCTTACTCTCAAAATAACCTAGGCGGCCACATTCATTCTTGAAAAGCATGCATTCTTGCAGCCAGAGCCTTACGATCGTATGTGAGCAAAGCATAGGTGCAAAGGCTGCAACTTCTCGGCGGACACTTTCCAATAGACTCTGAATAGTTCGAGGATTGTTATGGTAAACCTTCGTCTTGAGGTATCTACACACAAAAAAAAACCGCATGGTATTTAGGGAATGTATCCATGCTTGCTGGACTCGAAGAGATTGCAGTAAATTTTCCCACACTGCAGCAGTCACCATTAAAATAAAATACGGGCTAATTTTCCTTCGAGAAAAATCGAACACTACTATCTAGTTCTTGCGAAATATTAACGGTTTTGATAGCGTTCTCTGGGATTATTGAAACACCAGTAATGGATCTGTTGTTTATTGACATAGGCATCGATATGAAAATGTACTTCGTCACTGATCAATATGTTTCCAAGCGTTCTTGCTGTTTGAAAACGTTTAGCATTATTCCTGTATAGGGTCTCGCAAAACCTGTTCTGGAAGCAATCTTGCTTATCGATTGAGCTATATATTTGGCTGCTGACGCTGATGTTCAAAGAAGAGTTCTGATTGCAAGCTCGACCAATTACTTAATAGTCGAATATTGAAATGACCGCAGTGATTTACCCCTTTTCAAACACTGCTTGACCGCGAACGCGCGGATCGATGGTGACAATTGAATCCGCAAAATATGCGCGTCGAAAGATGCGTCTTCCGTTTTTTCTTTTTTCTTGTGAGCAATTATAATTGTAACCTGAAGATCTTTTACAAGATACCCTTTAGAAAATCATAGACGGCTCACCCGCTGACGTTTTTTTTTTATACTGCAATGACTTGAGCTGCACGTTCTAGCGTCGCTTTTGACATTGATAGTCCCGAATAAATCTTGTTGACCATCGCCCCTTCTTGTCTGAATCGTCCATCAGTTGCAAACAGTGCGACTTGCACAAACCAATGTCTCACCGCTCTTCTAACAATTGACTGTTGAATCTGCAAGACATGCACCTTCTACGAAACTAGTTTGCTTATTTCTTTAGCAGCTCCAATTTTATTCGAAAAATTTTCACTGTACATTCTCTATAAGCTTGTAGACTGTAGACTACATTTTGCCCTCGTTGAGCGATAGATCCATCTTTGCAACTTTTGAACCCATACTCATGAACGCTTTCCTAACAAGCGCTCTTGCACGATTTTTTCAAGAACGATGCAAGCTTAAAACCAATAAATTGTTGATTCATATGAATAAAAATAGGAAGTTCACGAGTTTTCTGCAACATATGGGATTAAAACAATTTAGTCGATAGTTGACTACTACGGACCGATCAACATGCTCACGAAAGGCTTAGACGCTCACTTAGTACACCAGATAGGGTCTTGTAAGCGATATTAAGAAGACTGATTTCTATATTGTTAGTGCAGTTTAGATGGCCCATTTCTTGAAGATCGGGAAATCAATGTTGAGGTTCCATTATTGGGTATACTTTCATTTGGCCATATTTTACGGATGATTACATTACAAGTCATGTCTGCTGCTCAGTAATTAGACCATCAGCTCTAGCAGATTTGTAGGACATAAGGGTAGATACAGCTATCATTATTTAGTCCAAGTCCGGTAGTCGACGATGTTGGTTATGATTGTTCAGATTAAATGCTTAATTTGGCACATTTAGTCATTAATGCATTCTAATTCTAATGCATTTCATACATTACGTCCTCTTGAACATATCCGAAGACTTCGGCTGGGTCTATGTAGCGTCTGTACTTCCTCTTTTTTCTCTTCATGCTCAACACGCGTCAATTCAAGTCTGCTGTTAGAGATGTTAGTTAGGAAGAAGTTAGAAAGTATAAGCACGATTAATGGCTAAAACAACCACTTCGGCTTCGCTTTGACGTTTCAAGTGCAACTATGGCAATTCAATGCTTTCTATTACAATGCCGTTTCGAGCTTCGAACTTACATTTGTTATTCGATAATGAAGGACGTAATGCTACATAACGTACGTAACTTCAAAGCGAAGAAAAAGTTGGGATAGACTGAACTTATGCTTTCTTTTGACAGTCAACAGCTGTCTAAACAAAAGAAAAAAATGTAAACAAACAAAAACGTTTCGTGCAATAGTTGGCGGAAGAGTTTTGAATATTTGGAATGATTCATTTTTGATGAAGACATGCTTTCACTATACCATCGAAACGCAATTTTCACTATCGGATAATACGCGACCAAATAGACCACATCTATTACGTACTGAAGAAAATATAGCACCGGTAGAGTAGAGTGTACGCGTTGACCGCGTGAATTGATTCGGCGTCATTCTCAACAGTTTGGCTTGTCGCATGCAACAACTGTTTTCAACGAAAATTTTGTTCAACGATGAGGCCCATTTCTGGCTTAATGGCTACGTCAATAAGAAAAATATCCGTATTTGGGGTACGCAGCTATACGATGATGGTCAAAAGCTGCCAAAACATCCAGACATTAGTGTGGTTTATGGGCTGGTCTATATTTTTTCAAAACTGAGAATGGCGCCAGTTATCACGTCATCATAACTAACTGTTTGCTGCCTGAAATTGAAGCCTGTGGTCTTGACGATATTTGATTCCAACTAGACGTCGCCAATTGCCACACAGCCCATGAAACCATGGCATTATTGCGAGAATGATTCGGTGAACGGTTAATTTCATTTTGGACCATCGAATTGGGCGCCTAGATCAAGTGACATCATACCTCTAGACTTTTTAATTCGGAATTTTAGGGAGGACTGCCGACACAAATACTTCGGTTTTAATGCGTTCAACGACGAAAATATGGCAAATATTGTCATCGCCTATGTTTAGGTGAAATCGTACTTGATCAAGTCATTCAATGATCTAGTACGTTTGCCACTTCATTACTTTTCGCCATTTTTTTTCTCGCCAATTGTAAGCTTTTCCGGTTTTCAATCTCTTTCTTTTCGTTTGGAATCTCATCAGAGTACGGTCGAGTTAATAAAGGCCACAAAGTGCATATAAAGTTTTTTTTACAAAGTATCGCATGTGTTGTTTTTTTTTTTGTTGCTAACGAACCAGCCGACTAAATCTAGTCAACAGCCTACAAGAGGGAAATACCTCCATTCATTTCGAAGGATGGAATATAAACGATCTTCAAATCATTGAGATGTAAGAAATTAGTGGGAATCGATACTGAACATTATGGTTCGAAATCTCCCACTGCATTGCCTTCTTAATGAACAATGAATAATGTCCATTATCCTTATCTGGAGCATTGGAAATGGCAGTGGTTATTCCCAAAAGGGATAAAATACACATCCAAACCCATGAGTTCTAATTAACTTATTTTCAATATGCTCACTAGTAGATACTTCATTGTGAAGGATTGCGTTGTAACTTCATCTGGAATTCGTATTTCCAGATTCGTTTCGGTATTTCGGCGATTCTATTCAATATTTACACGATGCGATCTTGTGCAATCACTTCATCATGCAATAGCGTACATAGAAGACTTTATCGAATACAGTTCAGATTAAAAGAGCGAGGTCATTAACACAGTCATTTAATATAACTTCGATAATATTAGGTGATGTTGCGTTGACTGAAAGTTAAAGACTTTCACTTACAAATTATATTGGGTTACAACGTTTGTGTCAGTCATTTGAAATAAGATAGTTCAGCTAGTTGAGCTAATTTGTAAGCATTTCAGGCCAAGAATGGTTGACTTTTGGTCAATATCCGATCACCTGGTCGCAGTCCAAAGCGAAGTTATGTTCCATTACCATTACCATTACATACTTATCATCAGCCTTATAAATATGTGCACGTTACATTACCGGTGAGGCCAAAGACTTTACCAAGACGGAATTTTATGATATCCCGGACAGAACCTACAGAGTACGTATGGATAATGATGTCAAAATCGTACAATGCCATAATTGGTCCAGGAAATATCTTCCGCGAACTAGTTGACAGGCCTCTACAAAATGACAAGAGACAATTGCTTCTGACTAATTGAGTTTTGATAAGCAGCACAAAGCTTCCGAAAATACGGATCTACAGATAGTTGAACACCCAACCAAATCGACCTCGTACTAATAACCACACTACCAAGTTCAGAGCCGCACTGTCAAACCCTATTTGAGTGAGTATCAACATTGAATGCCTAGGCACATCTGTTAAGTGTATCTCACCTTTTACCAACATCAACACCCAATGGATTCAGTGCCGCAACATCATCTAAGAAGAGTCAAAATTGCTTAAGGTAACCAGTAATCCACCCGAATAACGTTCGTGGTGTAACGATGATCTTAAGGCGCCTCAAGAGTTAGATAAGAACAGCGCGGTAGGAGTATCGAGCCACAAAAAGGGAGGAAAAAAAAATCTTGCACCAAGAGGCACACCCATCTCAGCTGTTTTATATTTGTGTGTTGACATTTGTTAATTTTTGTTAATTTTACATAAATATCTCGTTAACTTGCAACAAGTTCGCAGTTAAAATTTGAAATTTGGAATTAAACGAACTTTTAGGGTAATCCCGAGTATTGTATTTGTCTCACTTGTCACCCCTCTCTCTATTAAGTAATCTTACCAAAGAAGTGATTAGGAATCAGTAGGTACAACTATCCAAATATGAAAGTCACAAGGCAGTGGTTATATGTACATATGTCTCATACAAGTAGCAGAGACATAGACAGACACCGGCAGTATTACGTACTCGTAAATCAATATTTTAAAACTTATCTGAGTTCCGTCTTCTTAGTTAACAGACCAACTTAACTGTTTTAAATACAATAAAATGATTTCCATAAATTGAGATCCAAATTTGTATACGGGTATTCAACTGCAAACCATAAAAACTAGTTACTTTAGCGCCTTTTATTGCCTCGTTAAGCAATCAAATAAACCATATCAATCAACATCAAAATAGTTTATTATTTTCTGTGATGTTTATAGGGCCCTAAGTAGCCCAATTTTAGCTTGCTTGAAAGTACCTAGGTGTCCCAGAATAGGTAGGCCAAATTAAAAGAAAAAAAAGGAACAGCACACTTTTTTTTAAATAAATGTTATTATGCTAAATCATTGTTTTATTGGTTGAACCTATTAACATGTATTTAGATGTGAGTCTTTCTGAATCAATTTACCAAGTACCTGGAGCTGGGGCAACATTAATGGAAGCAGCTGAATTAATGTGTCCAGCCAATGGAACCACGGGTCTTAGCAATATAGGTTGCACCATGGCCGGCTAAATGATCGAGTCCAGCAGTATGTGGAGCAACAGCAACGTGGTGGGCATAAGAAACTGGGCTGGAAACAACATTGACAGCAGCTGGGACACCGGACCACACTGAACCCAAATGAGCAGAACCATGTCTATGGGCATTGACGCCTAAACCAGTTAATTCCAAACCAAGTCCGTCAACAAGTCCAATACTATTGACTTCATGTCCATGTCCATGTCCATGTCCTAGACCATCTCCATAACCGAGACCAGCAACATTAGTGATATGAGATGATTCGACTCCCATGGCGACAGCCAACAAGACTACGGCAGCAATGACGAACTGTTATCGAAAAGAGTGATCGTTATAAGTTGTCTCTTAAAGAAACCATCTAGTCCTTACCTTCATGTTGATTATAGAGGTTTGCTGACTAACTGTTCTGTAAGCGAATTAAATTGATTCTGATTTGATAAACAAAATTGTTTCAACTTTTATACTTTCGATTCATTACTAGAGTGTGGCAAATTGACTCCATTCAGCATTTCAACACATCTTTGGCATTGAACAATTTTATTGCTTTAAGCATGCTAGCGATTGCTGGGTATAACTACGAGTACTTTCCTGTTTTTGACATAGCAAATTTGTTTGAAGACAATTCATGAAATTTAGTTATTTAATTTTTTAATGAAATCTTTAACGAGAACTGTAAAGACATCCTTATATGCGTCCTTTATCCACATTCCAAATAGACAAATACCACCGTACTACAGCTGTTATAATATGGTATACATACACTTACACATTCACATCATGTAGCCATATCTTCCCACTTGTAAGTCAGTCACTAATAAATACTTCATACAAACGGACGTCTTTTAATACTCATCACAACATGGTGTCAGGTGTGATGATATAATATTCAAATTTACTATAATTAAATTATTTAACACCGTGAATAGTGGCAATTACACATGTATCACGCGGATAGTGACTTTAAGGAAAATTCGAGTGAAGCTGTGCAAGAAAAAGTCAAGCGAGAGTTGGAATCCCTAAAAATAAAAAAGAAGGAAGAAGTGACGATGAATACTGTCATGAGTATACCACCGCCCCGAGCTATGAACACAAAGGAAAACCAGTTGGAAAATTGGAAAATTTTTAGAGAACAATGGGAAAATTTTGAGATAGCTGCAGACTTGACAGGTAAATCGGATCCACAGCGGGTAGCGATTTTAAAAGCATGCATGGGCGATGAGTGCTTCAGAGTGTTATCTCAATTGAAAATTTTAGACACAAACAAGGGAACTGTGAAAGGTATCCTTGATTCGTTGGAGGCATACTTTAAACCGAAAGTAAATACAAGGTACGAGCGATTTTTATTCAATACAGCAAAACAGGAGGAAGATGAAACAGTAGAAGCATATGTATGTCGTTTAAGAGAGCTGATAAAGAGTTGTTCATATACAGAAAACCAAGAAGATGATTTTATGTGTGATCGTATAATACCAGGGATTACAAGTAACGAGATGAGGAAAAAGCTTCTAATGACTGAAGATTTGACATTGCAAAAGGCCATAGATATATGCAAATTAATTGAACAGACAACAGAGAGAATGAAAAACATATCAAACGCTGAAAAAGAAATCAATCACGAAACACATGAGGCCAATAGAATATATAAAAGAAATCAACTGTCGAATAGATCGTCTGCTTATACACCAACACACACGCAAAAAACCAAAGTGTGCAGTTACTGTGGTTACTCTCATCAAAGAGGCAAATGTGCCGCTTATGGCAAAATATGTAGAAATTGCAACGGAAAAAATCATTTTAGTTCAGTTTGCACAGCTAATCAAAATACATATGATGATAGAAGAAACAACAAAACTAGGAATATGGTTGGGAAAAAGGGCAATATATACGCAGTTGAAGACAACAGTAACACAACGGACGATGAAATTTTGCTAGTGCAATCAGTTGGCAATGAAGATAAAAAGAGTATAGTTAGAAGAAATATAGAGTTCGTCAAAACAACAGGAACACGGCATTCATTAGAAAAGATAAAATGTATAATTGACACAGGGGCATCATGCAATATTATGAGCTACAAGTTGTTCTCAAAGTTAAATGGGCGTTTATTAAACGAAAGTGCTGCAAAATTAAAAAGTTTCAGTGGACATATATTAAAACCAGTCGGCGAAGGGAGATTGACCTGTGTTTCCAACGGCGTGAAATATAATCTTCTTTTTCAGTTGCTTAATTCTGAGTGTGAAGTTATAGTTGGTGCTAAAGATTCTATTGCAATGAAAATCATCCAAGTTAATAGATTGAAAATTTTAAATCCCACAGCATCGGAAATTCTGACAGAATATAAGGATGTTTTTGAAGGCGATGGAGAAATAAAAACACCTCTAAAGTTGGAAATTGATGAAAATATTCAGCCAAAACAGCAACAACCCAGACGAATTCCTGTGACAATACGCAACGAACTCAAACGAAAGTTAGATGAATTGGAAAGTCGCAAAATTATAAGCAAGGTAGATCATCATACGCCCTGGATCAGCAATTTAGTTTTGGTAAGGCGAAACAACAAAATTCGTATATGTCTTGATCCAACAGAAGTAAATAAAGGTCTTAAACGTATTAACTACCAAATACCAACAATTGACGAAATTCTCCCAAATTTATCAAAAGCAAAAGTTTTCAGCACATTAGATGCAAAGAACGGGTTTTGGCAAGTACCTTTGGATGAGACAAGCAGAGCACTGACTACGTTTTGGACTCCCTTTGGCAGGTACTGGTGGAATCGAATGCCGTTTGGTATTTCTCCAGCACCTGAATATTGGCAAAAGATTTTGCATGAAATTGTCAATGGATTAGTTGGAATAGAGGTCATTGCAGACGACATCCTGGTATTTGGGAAAGGCGATACTATGGAAGAAGCAACGGCAGACCACAATAGGAATCTTTCGAATCTACTTTCTAAGCTAAGAAAACACAACATCAAACTGAATCCGTACAAAACGAAGCTTATGATGGAACAGGTACCTTTTTATGGACATTTGCTGACAAACGAAGGACTGAAAATGGATAGCAGCAAAGTTGATGCAATTATGAACATGCCGCCACCGACAACCAAAGCAGAAACTCAAACATTTATTGACCTTTGTACGTATCTTTCACGATTTTTACCTAATCTCTCTTCTATTGCAGCTCCATTACGTGAAATCTGTAAAGTCAATGTAATATGGCAATGGCGCACCGATGAAGAGAAAGCGTTCAAATCCTTAAAGCAAATGATAATTAAAGCACCTATATTGCGATATTATAACGTCGATAAAAACGTGACTTTGCAATGTGACGCAAGCCAAAAGGGACTAGGAGCTGTGCTGATACAGGAAGGACATCCAGTAGCGTTTGCTTCCAGGACGCTTACAAAAACGGAGCAACAGTATGCACAAATAGAAAAGGAGTGCCTGGCAGTGCTATTTGGCTGCAAACGTTTTGACCAGTATCTTTGCGGAAGAAGCAATATTGTAGTAGAAAGCGATCACCTACCCTTGCAAACGATTTTCAAGAAATCGATACTCGACACTCCCAGGCGCTTGCAGAGAATGAGACTTAGTCTGCAGAGATATAACTTTAATCTAATATACAAAAAAGGTAAATTGATGCATATTGCGGATGCACTATCTAGAGCGTCACTTAAAACAAACAGTGCAGAGTTCACTAAAAGGGAAGAGATCTATCGAATGGACGACCTTGAGAGCTTGATGACAGAGATTAACGAAATTAATATAATAGAAGAAATAAAGAACGTCAGTATCACAGAACAACGCATTGAAGAAATAAAATCCGAAACACTGAAAGATCCCAGTTTTCAAAGATTAATGCTGATTGTGTCGGAGGGTTGGCCAGTTGACGCCAATAAACTGGACTTGGAAATGAGGAGCTACTGGACATATCGAGACGAAATAACAATTCAAAATGGACTTCTTCTCAAAGGAGATAGGGTAATCATTCCAAAAAGTTTACGACAATCAATCCTGAAGCGACTGCACTATAGCCATCAGGGAATGGAAGCGTGCATGAAGAAAGCTAGGGACACAGTATTCTGGCCTAACATCAATAGTCATATAAAAAACATGTGCTCTATTTGTGAAATATGTTTGGCAAACAGACCAAATCACCGGAACCTTACCTTGCAATGTCCAACTTTACCTGACGTGCCTTTTCAACGAGTTGGTCTTGACATATTTGAATATCCTAAAGGTAACAACAGAAAATACTTCTTAATAACGGTAGACTTCTTTTCAGATTTCTTTTAAGTCGATGAGCTATCCTCGATCAAGACTTCTTCAATCATAGATACCTGCAAGAAGAACTTTAGCAGACATGGCGTCCCACAGGTTGTCACGACAGATGGGGGTACACCATTTATTAGTGAAAACTTCGCACACTTCTCCAAGCAGTGGGAGTTTAAGCATACCAGAAGTTCACCACACCATCAGCAAGGAAATGGCAAAGCGGAATCTGCTGTAAAAATAGCCAAAAATCTAATGAAAAAAGCAACGCAGTCTGGAAACTGTTTTTGGAAGATGTTACTAGATCTGCGCAACACCTCGAACCATATTGGGTCTAGTCCGGTACAACGATTGATGTCTAGGAGAACTAGATGCTCAGTTCCAGTTATAACTGCAAAACTAAAGCCGGAATTTCAAGAGAATGTCAAGGACAATATTGTTAAGCAACGGCAGGTTACTAAAAAGTACTTTGACAGGAAAAGTTCGTATTTACCAGAACTAGAACAGGGACAGGATGTAATGGTACAACTAAAGAAATCTGGAGATAGTAGGTGGTCAAAAGGGACAGTGGTCAATCCCATGACAGAAAGAGCAGCTATTGTGCGAGTAGGCGATACAGATTATTTACGTAATCGCCAACATATACAAAGTATCCCAATCCCGTTTAAGCCACAAGTAGAAGAAACTGCTCTGGACGTGCAATCTTCGGACCTGCAAAGCGAACGTAATCGCCAACCACTCACCGGATTACAGGACGAAGCACAGGAGCTCCCTATTGCCCAAAGAAAGATAAAAAGGAACGTTAAGATTCTGAAGCGCTATCCCGAGTAAAACACAAGTTATAAGCTTCTAAACTTTATCACTATATGTACATACTTATACACTCGTACAAGTTAAAAAAAAAAAACTTTAAATTAAGCAGTCTGATTATTTATAATTTGAATTTCGAAAAATGGAACTATTATTTTTTTTGTGTAATTTAACATGCAAATCTATTATTTGAAAAAATCTCCTTATTTTTCTAATAATACTAATTTGAATTTAAAATGTAATGTAATGTTGTAAAGAAGGGGAGATGTTATAATATGGTATACATACACTTACACATTCACATCATGTAGCCATATCTTCCCACTTGTAAGTCAGTCACTAATAAATACTTCATACAAACGGACGTCTTTTAATACACATCACAACAACAGCTATCAAAGAATCATAGTTAAAGATACTTATCATTTCATAGATTCAAATACCCCAACGTGTTTTGTTGACACCTGCCAAAGCTAAAGTCAAGCTGTAGAAAGGATCCTTGTCCATTTTAATGACCTGATTAGGCTCCACGAGAGTCGTTAGGTTTGGAAGCTTCTTTGAATCCTTCGTACGTTTTAATCCAATGTCACTTACGCCAAAGCGAGAATTTTCAGGCTGGTCAGTAGTAAATGGCATAGCTTGCCCACACACTTCTTTCTAGGCTGCAAAAGTAGTAGTAATCGATACGTGGGTTAGGTTATACGTAGGTCCAGTGATGATGCGTCATTACCAATAAGGCTTATAGATCGGCCACAATTGTGATTTGACCTTGGATCTATTACTCGCTACTCAAGAAAATGAGTCTGATGCACAAACTTCAAAAGAAATGTGCTAAAAATCCACTAAATTCAAATCTAAAAACTCGTCTCGTTCGTATAGGCAAACAAGTTAATAGAGAAATTCGCAGTTGACGTGATATTTACATACTTTCAGAACAGGATAAGGATGGCAAATGGAAATCGGAATAAAGAATGGCAAATAATTAATAACATTGCCGGTGGTAATACTCTCGATACATGTAAATCGATCACGTTAAAAAGCGGAAGTTCAACTATTTCGGATCCTACAGCCGTAGCTAATGTATTTAGTTCTTATTTTGCCACAGTTGGTCAGTCATCTTCTCCGTGTTACTTGTCCTCTTCTTGTTCCTCTTGCACAGAGTCCGATGATCTGGAAAATTTCGTCAGAAATAGCTTCTTTTTTGAGGCAATATCGGGCTGTGAACTTCTCAAAATAATAAACTTCTTAAGGAGTTCGCGTTCCTGTGGTAGCGATGAAATATCCAATTTAGTGCTAAAAAGAACTGCGTTCAATATTGTAGATATTTTAGCTCATCTATTTAACTTAAGTAAGAAATACTTTCTAGCATTTCTGGGATATTCCCTGATCAATTAAAATGCGCAATAGTGATACCTCTATTCAAAAAAGGCGATAGGAGTGACAAAGCGAATTATAGGCCCATATCATTATTATCTTCTATCTCTAAAATATTTGCGAAAACAATTAAGGTACGTATTTTGTCATACCTTAACAGAATTAAATTCTTTAGCCCAATGCAGTATGGATTTAGAGCAGGTCATTCTACTCAGGAGGCATTGTTAAATTACTGTTCCGTAATTCTCGAGGGATTTAATCAGAAAAAGAGTTGTGCCGGGATTTTTGTTGATATTGAAAAAGCTTTCGACATGGTAAACCATAGCATCCTCCTAGACAAACTTTTTAAAGAAGGTTTTCGCAGTTTCATGTTTAAATGGTTTGAGTCCTATCTAAAGGATAGAACTCAAATATTCAAAATTGGAAAATGTGTAAGCAATTCCAGTGTAACTAATCTAGGTGTGCCTCAAGGATCTGTGATTGGCCCAATACTGTTTTTATTTTATGTTAATTCTTTACTTGCGCAACCGTTTGAGGGTAAAATCACAGCATTTGCAGATGACCTTGAAATTGCTTACACCTCGGCCAGCCCATTGAATTTAATTGCAAACATAAACAATGATGTCCACTTATTGAGGTAGTGGTTTGCTACACATAAATTTGTGATTAGCAATAAAACTAGGTTAATGTACTTTAGCATAGGTACGCAAGTACCGCCTGACCTGGATGTGATATTTCATGCACCTGATTGCGCTAGGTTTTCGTTAATTAATGATACGTTGTCTGAGCAAAGGTTTACACACTACAATTTCGAAGTTGGCTGTAGTGGAGATTGTTTTAAAATTGAGAGTGTTGTGGGCTACAAATACCTAGGAGTTATTATTGATCAAAATATGAGTTGGTCCAAACACATTACCAATTTAAGACAGTGCCTTCTATCATCTATTCGTTGTTTGTATCGTCTCAAGGATTTCTTTTTATCAATACATTGAAAATGGTTTACTACGGTCTATTTCACTCGAAATTGCAGTATGGCATTGGCTGCTGCCTATAGCACCAAACTTTAGCTGCTGTTGTCTTCCAAAAATGTGCTGTAAGAAACATGTGCAAAGTTAATCGATTAACACATTCTATGGATTTTAGGCAATTATATTTTTTCAAAGTTTTAAAAATCCTTTTTATAAAAGCGCCTTTTGGCTACTTGCGTAGCCAAACTAGTTATGTTGTTAGTATCCCTACGTTTCGCACTAAATGTTTCAAAAACTTTTATATGATTGTCTCTTGTAAGCTTTTTAATATACTCCCTGAAGGAATTCGAATCATAAGGAATTTCTTCCCATTTTTAAAAAGTGTTAGGTCATGGCTTCTTATATTTGATCACAACGAAATTGAAGTTTTGTTACGCTCTATCATTTAGATCTCTATTATTACCTGAATTTATAAAAAATTAGCTTGATATGAATTTTGTACACCCCACTATATTTCAAGTATTTATTTTTAATTTTGATGTGACATTTATTTCTATTTTTTCTTAAATACAAAATGTCACTGCTATTCTCTTTTGTTTATGCTAATAGCTATATATACTATATATACTGAAATTTCGATTGTTTTATATTATTATATTTTAAGAGAATATGAAATAAACAAATAAAAAATAAAAAAATAAAAGAAACGCTTACCTTATTAGCCATTGTACTCAGGCGAGTACACTTCTTTTGCAACTTACCAAATGTTATCAAAATTGTTTTTTTTTATTCAACTTCAACTTGTCAACAATGTGAACACACAATCATTTTCCTTCCCAAATCAACAAAAGTAATTTCTAATTAGGATGCAACACACTTTCTAAGCAGCCAAATCATCTCGGCAAAAATGCTTAAAACTAATTTGGGAATGATTGTTACTTATTCTGGCCTGCTAGCTCTTACCAACGCTCTAGACTTAAGAATTTCTTTAAACTTTTGCCTTTCGGCCTTAAGGTTTATCTCATGACTAGTCTTATCTATCAATTGTACAATACATATATACAATTTGTAAGAAAATTGGATTTAGAACAAAACTTAGATGCCATATCTTTTGAATTTTCTATAATATAAAACTTAAAACGATGTATGGCCTTATTCTACTTAACCTACCTAAGCTGCTAGACTTAATCTAGCTTAACTATACTCATAGCCTCTCGCACTGGGTGGTCACCATCGCAATTGCGACTGGCATTCGTTGACATAATACACACTCACCACAGAGATTTAACCAATGCCATAAAGCATCTTTCAGTTCTCAGAGGGGCCACCTCATGTTTACGAACGCCGGTCTTTCCACGAGATCTCCCTAACTATCCTTAATCTAAATGACAACTAGGAGGAGCATCTTACCTAAGTAACGTACTAACCTTGGAGAGCGAGCCAACTCTCTCCCCTACTTAAAGCCACCAGAATTCGGTGATCGGCATCGATCCTATCCCTGTCCGCAATCTCGGGACTAAAACAAAGGAGCTCCTGAGAATTGGCAACATACCCGTCGTAGATGAATTG
The DNA here is from genome assembly GCA_949129095.1 of Volucella bombylans. NCBI lineage: Eukaryota > Metazoa > Arthropoda > Insecta > Diptera > Syrphidae > Volucella > Volucella bombylans. The sequence goes on from OX422144.1 coordinate 140,745,546, forward strand.
CTTGTTCCTCGCATCGCGGTGGCGGTGGTATATTACCGAAATACCATCTCTGCTTTGCACTAGCCCTTTAGCATCAATATTAAAAAAAACCTCTGGAGCGACTAAGACCGCAATTGCCGTTATCATACACGAATGTACGTCGACAGTTTATAGTATGTTGATTCATGACTGTCAGTTATATTTGTGTGACAAAAACAGAAGATCCGGATTGTAGACGCGTCCGGGAAAATCATAAAATTGTCTCCACCTCTGATATAAAAACGGATTAAGTAGCTCCAGGTTTATAGACACAGGACATATACAAAGGATTGCCGCAACGGAGAAGAATGTCACTATATATGCCTTAAGTACCTGCAACCCATGCAATACACACTTTAAAATCAGAAAAAGGCCGCGACACCACCTCCTTGCATTGAGTTCGATCTCTGTCAGAGAGCCTTTAGAATTGTCACCACCATATTCACACCCTTTGCGACTGGAAGTTCATTAGCTTCAGGAGCTTAACGTAGATCTGCCCTACGCGCATAGAATTACAATAACTGAACCATCTACATCTGGATATAGAGCAAAACACCCAGCTAGTTAGATGAAGCTATCGGTGATCTAAACACTGATGCCTGAGAAAGGTGAATATAATTTGAAGACTAATGTTTGATTAAGGACTGGTGGTCGTTTAACCTCTACATATTGCTACTTATCCGGATTTATTTTCTTTATGTCCTGTAACTCTAATACTAACTAATAGCTCGCGAGTTAACTCTGATAACAGCTTCTGTCTGACGTTCCATCTCTCCCAGAGCGCAATGCTCGGAATTGTACTTCGATTCTTAAATGTTCCACTCCTTTTTAATTTAATCGCTGTATAGAGTGCATACATCTGGTAGGCTCTGACTTTAATATTCTTTAAACCATCTAGTGTGCTAGTGAAACTATCTAAATCTGGTAAAACGATCATTTCCGCTTCTTCCTCCTGGCCCAAGCAAAGTGTTTCACCGCCGCAGAATTGAGCTGGTCACAGCATTTCTCTTTGAACAGGGCAGTGAGCCCCTCCGGATCAGTTGACGGTTCCATTGGCCACAGGATCATTGTTAGTAGCTAATGCGTGAAGGAGAAGAACTCGAATCCTTAAATACAGAGTAGTCATTTCAGTCAGTAGACGTTGACCTCCAACGCTGTTTTGTTGCTTCTGTTGATGGAAACAGACATACTCTCGCTCAAAAAGGTAGCTGTTCTGCTAACATAAAGTTGGGCTTAACTACTCGTATGTCTGGAAGGGACCGGAGTCTCTTCTTCTAGTATCTAATTTATTGCCACCCATTGTTGGGTGATCTGATTTAGATGCCTTTTTTTTCATCTGCTAACGCACATTCATCACTAGTGGCTGGTCCAACTATCATATTAGAATAGCGACCCGCTGTCTAAGATGACACTGCATTGTAACATATACAGTTTTCTATGGCAGCTGTAGTGGACATATGTTACATCCCATCTCCTGGATTTCGTTAAAATCTTCGGAGAACAGCTGGTATATACAGCGAATATACGTTCCAAATGCATACTCGCAGGTCACGGTCCTTGGAGACTTCGAGTCAAAATCTTGAGGGAATCCATTTATATTTACGAAGATGTTTTTAATGTGGAAAGCAAGTTACCCCTATGACACAACCCTCAGCTTGTGAGACTAGTTCCCTCTTCCAAAAATACTAGGAATCTTTCGAAACCGATGGAAATAACTCTCATTGGGGACGTGATCACTTCAGTTGTCTCAGTGAGAACACACCTTATGGTCATATTTTAATTCCTTGACTAAGATTCACGCTTTGAATTCGATGCGAAAATGTTGACTTTACCAACGAAGTTCATTTGGGAAGTTTTAATAATGTTGCTATTGTCCATTGTTCAAAATCCAGCATCCGATGGCTATTTCTGGGAGGTGAGAGAGACACAAACTATACATGTCCATTGTATCAATAGTAGAAAAATCTTAAAGAGGCCTACAAAACCATATACCTTCTTATGTCAGAGTGATTTAACTTTTAAGAAAGATTCCTCCGTCGAGGTTTTTTTTTTTTTTTTTTATAGAAATATTAAGTAATTATATTCATAAAGCATTGACTATACATATACAGCTTCTTCTTCTCCTTCGGGTGTTGTCAATTGATGAGTAATATCTGAATTGCCAAAAGTTTCTTCATATCTTTGTCGGTCATTCGGTTCAGCTGGGTACCAGTCCATTGGTCGTACACATCGTCTTAAACGCATGCCAACAAATCCAGTCGTTTGCATTATCTTAAAGATACAGTACGCTGGAATCAGGAGCCATGGCAACAAAATCACAGCAGTAATAATGAATAATATAGGGACGCTATAGTCAGTTTCCAACAAAGCAATAATCAGTCCAATGAGCTAAAAGGTTTACACTTTTATAGAAACTTGAAAAATGTACATTTCCCTCTCTAACTTACAAACGAGAAGAGTAGAAAAATTGGCGCTATAAATCTAACGATGTACACCATCCATGTGGGATATGTTCGATTTGTCATGAAGTGAACATCACGCTGTAATCGCTCTCGACCATACACCCAGAGCACCACAAGTAACAGCATGAGATTGAGAAAGATTTGAGTTACAACCGTGTAACCTGACATGAACTCAAAGATCTTTATGCCATGCTGGGGGAGAAAACATAAAAATCACATTTGCATATTTGGTCTGGAAAATTCAAACTTACTCACATTGCAACAGAATAACATCGAACCGATTGCCAATACTCCGATGCACCCATAAAGCACTTCGTCCTTTCTATCCCTTAGCTTCTCGTACTCATCGAACAGAGAAGTTAACACTGAAAAAAGTTGGACAATCTAAATCGTGCCTAAATTAGTTCAACATATCCAAGCATGTCAAGAATTTTTCTAACTTACCAGGAGGTTTGTAGTTCCAATGAATAGAACTCCAAAGTATAGTAGCGACCAGAAATTTGGCATTTCTAAAAGTGACAACGCTGTAGGTAATGAAATTATCTGTTCCCACTGATTGCTGTTTAAGATCATGTGAACACCAGACGGATGAAGACCTATAAATTTCAATTCAACATTACATCTGAACAGAAGATAACCAATCACAATCACAATCACCATGCATAAAGCTTTCGATTAATATCAACGACAAAGATCCAACAAACATTAGTAGAAACTGTCCAATACATAATGCCCACGAGTACTTGGTTATGTCGGTTTTGAAATTGTTATAACTTGCCATGGTGAGGATTGTTCCCCAACCGGGGCCCAAGCCAGCCAATGCCATAAGAGGAACACTAACTATCGACTGGTCATAACGTCTTGAGAATCGATTACCCAATTTTACAACAAGACTCTCAAATGCATGGGGTAGAAATATAAATCGGAAAAAGCACAATCCTAACATTGCAAACATTGCTAAATGTGAGTACCGAAGGATTCGTCCTATCTACGGGAGAGAATGATTCCAGATTCGTTTAGCCTAATAGAATTCTTACCATTTCGGTGGGTTTTCTTAGGACAAACCATACAAGAACCCATGTTGCCACAGCGCAAAACATCAACGACCATGAGAACGTTACTCCATCACTCCGATACATCCGCGATGGACTGATATTTAGATGGTACCTGTACAATAAGAAAATAGATATATAATGTAAATCTAACAAGCTGAAACTAGATGATATATGGTATACTGAAAGAAATCTAATGACGGTGATTCCACGACAATAAAGTCATCGGTATCGACTTCGATTTTACTTAGGTTGCAGTGCTGAAAAGAAAAATATGGAAATGCTGGTTTAGTTGTATTTTTTACTACTACTAGGCCTACTACAATCTACTTCAGGGTGTTCTAAAAGAATATCGAACACTATAGGATATGGAATTTTATGTATTGTGCAACTAAAGTGAGGTTTAATTATGTCACTTCTTCACTTGACTTTCTTCATTTTCACCCTAAGCCTACAACACCCACCATTGCCGTATAGTCAATGAATGAAATTGGGGACGACACCTACTCTAAAAAGATGGACAAAATCGTATCATCACATTCTCGCAGTACCTAGTCTAATGAGCTATCAAACTTCAGTGCCGAGCTGACCGTCGACAAGTGCACTTGTGAAACTCGCTCCTCGCGTGGAGAAAAAAAGAAAACCGCGCGCGAGTCAAAACAAAAAAACAGAATAATCAAAAAATAGAAATCCACAGTACGGGCATCCCAACCTTCCTGCCCCTGGTCATACTGTTGTTTGCACTCGGTCACTGCCGCCGCTGTATTACACATTTGTTTCCTATTGTTGTAAGGGCATAACACCTACAACCAACTATGAATTTTCAATTCACAGCTGCCCTTAATAACGTCGGTGTTTGTGTTTTTTCTGTGTGGTTTTCCTTATAATGACTCGGGAATTTAGAGTGGATATTACAAATATACGCGGGCTAAAAAGTAATAATTTTTCTGCGTACGTCCACGCCTGTAAATACAGACCAGCTGTTTTGGCACTTAGTGAAACACAGGTAGATCCCAGCCCACACCTCTCAGATCACTTTGATCAGAAGTTACCTGGCTACGAACTAGTGCAATTATTCTACTCTCACCGCGGTCTCGCCATTTACGTGCGTAGTGATGTAGAGTTTGATGCGCTGTCTGACTCCAAGAATTGTATTCCTGTATCCTCATACTGGTATCGTTATTACGGGCGATTTCAATATACACAATTCTGGGTGACTTCGACATTCTGGACAGACAACACCCGAAGGACGGTGTGTTCAGATCTTCGTTGTGGAAAACAATTTAACGCAGCTTGTAAATGAGCCCACGCAAATACTAGACGTTGATAGTCATACCGCCAACACCCTGGACTTGTTTTTAACTACTCACCCTGATAAGTACGCCGTTGATGTGCTCTCCCCTGTAGGCTCGTCGGACCGTTGTCACATATCAGCTAATCTCTCGTACACCGACCACACAGTTAGAGAAAAAATTCCTAAAAGAACCGTATGGCAATACTAGAAAGCCAACTGGAGCGGTCTTAACAGCTTCTTTAGGAATTTTAACTGGTCGTTATGCTTCCTCGATAACGACGTGGATGCCGCTGCTGATATGATTACAGACACCATTCTCTTTGGAATGAGATCCTTTATACCTCATCGGATGAAGAGTATCAAACCAAAAGAAAAGGCATGGTACGACTCGAGCTGTAAAGAGGCCGTCAGGGTTAGAGAAATGTTTTTTCGGTCCTACAAGACCAACCCGACAGAGGAAAACCGAAAAAAGTTCAAACGAGCCAGAAATGACTGCAACGCCCTTCTTAGGCGTGTGAAATTCCAATACGACCAAAAACTGAGGCAAAAAATACTGCAATGTCCCAAAGGCAGTACAAATTTTTGGTCGTTCCTCAAAAACATTAGAAATTCCGCCTCATCCTCCATCCCAAAGTTCATTTACAATGACATTCCAGCTGTCAGCTCTTTGGACAAGGTCAATCTGCTTGTTGCACACTTTGCGGCCAGCTCTACACTTCCAGATTGTGCTTTGTCTCCGTCTACACTTGAGTGCGTTGAATCTTCAATGGGATGAATCTACTTTCGCACTCGTGTAGTAGCAAGAGTACTTAAAGATCTCAACATACATAAATCCGCTGGTCCAGATGGTATATCTCCCCTTCTTCTGAAGAGGTGTTCTTCCACGCTGGCAAAACCACTGCGTAAGCTTTTTCATCAATCCTACTCTTTAGGACTCTTCCCGAGCAGATGGAAAACAGCATTTGTCCAGCCCGTCCCTAAAAAAGGCGAGTACGTCCTTTCTTTCCAAGGTCATGGAAACGCTGATAAATCATCAGCTCATGAAATATCTAGACACACAAAAACTTTTCAATTAACAGCAGTACGGTTTTCGTAGCACCAAGTCCACTGCTGATTTGATGGCATGTCTCACCGAAAAGTGGAACCAAATTGTAAATCAATCTGGCGAAAGCAATATAGTTGCACTTGATATTTCTAAGGCATTTGACAGAGTTTGGCATCAGGCTCTTTTGTCGAAAATGCATGCATTTGGGATCGACAACTCTCTTCTTCAATGGGTTAGAAATTACATTTCGGAACGTTCAAGTCAAGTTGCTTTGGATGGTTTCAAGTCTGATATTCGCAAAATAAATGCTGGTGTGCCCCCGGGCTCCGTTCTGTCTCCGACACTCTTTTTAATTTTCATCAACCATCTCTTGTGTGCTACTTCTAATCTAATAATTGGGGAACCACTAACCGAGTAGAATTTAATGCTTCCAAAACACAATGCGGTCTGTTGTCGTTAAAGCGAAATTTAAACACCCAGCCATTATCCATGGAATGGCAATTGCATCGTCGAAACCGATAAACTTTCCATTCTCGGCATGTGTGTCAGTGACAGCTTACGTTGGAATGGCCACATATTCGATGTCGTTAAAAATGCTGCGAAATGTCTAGGTGTCCTCAAGCCATGTAAGAAATATTTCACCGCCTCTGACCTGACTTCAGTATATAAGGCGTTTATCCGCCCAAAACTGGTCGAGTCGAAGTGATGAATCAGGCTCTGCTGAGAATTTGAAAGAACCACTACTGTTAAATGGGGAGCACGACTGATATACCATTGTTAGTTATGAAGTTATGACATACCATCCATCCATCTTACTAAAACGAACTGAAGATATCAATATTCAAACTCAAATGCAATAGATCCGTAGGAAACGATGGCCGAGCAGCGGTTCTTAACACTGGAGAAGATAGTCTGGTTATGATTACGCACCAGTTTATCTGCAAAATTTGGTAAGAGAAACGCATGTCTGACGAATGAAATTTCAGCATCGTCTGGCCTCTCTTTAAAAAAGAGATATTTTATACAAAATATCGTATACAAGATCCTTACTGTCTTATTATTTGAATGTCGAAAACCGATCGTAAGCAAACTGATAAAAAACGACTTTGGACCTGGTAAGCCTATCACCGACCAAATATTCGCACCGCAGCAAACCTAAGAGACGACTTAAGAATACTTAATCGATTTGAAGGTTGCTTTTGATAGCGTCTATTCAGGTGAGCTACACAGAATTATGTATGGTCTTGGCGTTCCCGCCAGGCGTGTTCTGTTGTGCTCTATCAAAGTCAGAAAAAAAAGGCAGGGCGACACGTTATTATGCGGCTTCTTGAACACTGCGCTTTAAGGAATTATGCGCAACTCTCAAGCCAACATCAAAGCCACAATATTTCATCAAGTGGGCTATTTATTGATCTATTGATCTCCCCGAAAGGAAGGAAATATTATAGTACTGAGGCCATCAGTTAAATGAACCTTCATGGATCTATCAACCAGTGTGGGGACAATGAGCTCCATAAATGGAATACTATCTGTGCATGACCAAACGCTGGAACCATTGATATAATCACCAATGATCCCATCGTAAACTGAAGCCACAAAGAGAGGAAAAAATCTGGTATTAATATTTCGGTACAATCCATAACAAATTACTTGTAAATACACAGTATGCAGCAGTTTACAGAGTGCGAAAAATTTGAATACAAATTCTCAAGGAAACCTCACAAACTGACTGGTTTGATGTTTCTACAGCGAAGCTAAGTATTCAGGTGCGCGTCAACTAAAACAACTAAGGCTGTGTTGTCTTTCTGTAAGAATTTTCGGCAACATATGGGGCTTGTCATTGCGGGGGTTCCCTAGATCTAGATAGCTATAATGAGACTAATTCTATCCTTTACGTCGGCTGATTGGTAGAATAAGATTTTTACATATATAGGTGGCTGTTGCTTTCACCGGAATTCAAAGGACAGTCTGCTTTGGCCCCATGGGATCTTTTTCCGATGGTTATTCGTTATATGCACTGATCAATTCTCAAAACCATCTTATGTTTGAAAAGAAATCGCCTTTGGCACAACTCATGCTGGAATTTCGAAGACCATGTCTTTAGTCTTATGGACATCCCGTCTGAAGCAATGACAATGCACTCTTGCTGTACCCATGAATGACTTAGAACATAATTGTGTTCGGATCTTCAGCGCTAGCTTCAATATCAGTCTAGAAGGACGCACTGGCGTTGAACCATTATATGAAGAACAATTGGATGCCTCTGCCCTTGTAGCGATAGCTAAGTAGTGCTTAAGGTCGGTGTGAATTCTTATACCTGGAATATTAGGAGTATATAGGGATTCAACAGGACTTTAAGGCCTACTGAGTTGAGTTTCTGCTTCTCTGAATGCAGTTGAAGGCTGGCAGGTTACAATGGATTTGGAGAAATGAGGTCATTAATGAGTTCGCTAGGGACCCTCATCCCCCTGTGTGCTTGGTTAGGGCATCCATTACAAGTTGGGTTTGTTATGAAAAAAACTGTAAGTGGCATGACAGCCAGACGAAATCAACGTTTCAAGACCTCTTCATTCAGCATTCCGGCTGTCTCCAGTAGAAAATATTGTAGACACTGATTGGCATTTCAATGGGGTACTACTACGGGTACTACAACGCCAGCATATGCTAGTACTAGTGACATCATCTTCTGCCATGCTGACAATCATCATACCGTGGAGAACTTCGTTGGTTTAATATCATGCACAGATGTGGTCACTGCTTATTTTATGGGATATCTGGTAGTAAAGCCATTTTCTATCTTTCAACAAAAGACTGAGAAATTTCATACGAAATCATACACAAGGAGTATGACAGGCTAGTTCCTCTTTTCCTATAGAAAAAATAGTCTCAACGAGCTAGTTAGATAGCCAGTAGATCGGGTTAGGTTTTAGTGATTCGCTTTGAAATGCGCTTAGACCAGTTGGAGGTCTATAGTGGTAATACCGTAAGAGATTGCTAAGCTTTATCCCTACAGAAATCGTTGTATTTGGATTTCAGTTCGTGCAAGAACTGAAGTCAATCGACTGAGAAAAGCTGGAGGAATATCCGATTTTTTATTGAAAAACTGTCTTCAGCAACGAGGCTCATCGGACATAACTGCCGTATTTCGTCCGAAGAGCAACCTCAGGCAATACTAGAGCTGAGCTGCCAATGCACTCGGAAAAATGCACTGTTTGATGCGATGTATGACCCGCAGAATCATTGGCCATATTTTTTCAAAGATGACCGTGAGAACAACGTTACCGTCCATGGCGCTCGCTATCGTTCAATGATTTCGAACTTGTTTTCTGCCCAAAATGCACGAGCTGAACCTAGTCGACATGTGGTCCCAGCAAGACAGCGGTACATGCCACACTGCACGCGAATCGATGGACCAATATAGAAATGTATGCTTAAGTATGCTTGAAATTTGTGGTGTTTTAGGCAAAACTTACTATCTCGAATATTGTTTCCATATAAATTTCGCCAATATCGACGATGAGTACTCTTTGGCTTTCGTTTATAGATCTTTAAGTTTCCCAGTTCTCACTACCCTTGGAGATCCATGTCAACCCTTGCGAGTGCTTACTTTAGGACGGGATAAGATAAAGTAAAGATTGGGAGAGGACATCAGAAAGAAAAAGGTGCATTATGAGTTTTACAAAGAGAAAAGGCATTCAGCCGAATATTGCTTTACCTACGAGTATAAATGGCTATTGCTTAGAAAAGGGGCAGAAAACGTCTTGCAAGTGTAATGCAGTATCGCATAAGTGGGATGAGTTAGCAGAACAACCTCAAACCGAGAAGGGACATTTCCACAACCTTAGTACGGTCATGACTGTTATTAAATTGTCTGAAGCTAACAACCGATTCCTCCAACCAGAGTTAGACCTTAAGACGCCCAAAAATACAAATTTGAACGAAACGGAACGCGTCCTGTGTATATATTACCAAATCTCGCCAGAAGTATGTTAGTTACATCTATAATGTAGATGTTTTAATATATCACTACGACTGAATGAGGGTTAACTTCAATTCGATTGCTCGGACCATTGACCTTGAAAGGGCAATTGTAATTTTCAAGGGTCCCAGAAAATAAATTGGTAGCAGACGAAACGATAGCGGTAATATCCCTTTAGTGATTCCCTTTTGTTAAACATAATGACACCAAGTGCATGAAAAATTTGACAGTAAATTCTAGCAACAAAATCAGCTCATAAATGTAGCTCCAGATGCCACTGAACTTAATCCTGATCTATGGTATTTTTATGCATAATTACTTAAAAATTAAAATGAATACTTACCGTAGTGAAGTTCTCACTATAATCATACCACTCTCCGGCACCTTCACAACTCCATGGAAGTGTCGGCCTCAACGAGTGTAAAAAGTAAAAAAATGGTATTGCCGAAAGTATGCTGTAATAGGTGAGGGTTGTTATATTTACAGCTAGTGAAACGTAGCCAATACCTTCACATAAAAAAGAGATTTATATAGGAATCATAAAAAAATTCAAAAGATTACCCTTAAAGAGCGGTGATATTCGAAATACGGATATAAATCCTGTGCTTGAAAATTGGCCCAGAAACGATTGGATGAAGACAATTGGTATCGTGCAAATTACCACAATAATGAAGTAAGGTATCAAGACAAAATCTGCAATAGAAAATGAATCAGATTAATAAAACTATCTATCAATTAGATATACTAAAATATGGTAAATCTAAGGTGAAATAAAAACACACCCCAAATTGCTGCTGTAATAAGAGGTGGCCGATGAGAATGAATGTCACGTCATGATACGATGTCAAACGAAAACATTTGTTAGACAGACCACGACGTTCTTTAAGTGCCTTCCGGTGGTTCCAGCTTTCACTCACCAGGCTCCTAGGAAAAATTATTTGTATTCGTGGTTCCAGAGAGGAACCACTGACCCGCAAAGCTGTTGCCCGCAATTTCACCCGCGTTAAATTTGTAATCGATTACTTTCCTTTTTGTAAGCCTGTGACATGTCCTTTTAAAAAAACGCAAGCACTACGATATATTTAAACGGTTTAAAATTTCTTGATGAAACGCTCAACTAAACTTTACATGAGAAATTGACAAATCATAACAAATAGTGACTTTTTTAGATGGCACGCACTATGTATAAATAAGTTTTTGAGTGGAAGATAACAGATGTAAGAACAGAGAAAAAAAATTATCTTGCGCTTTTTTAACTTTTCCTTTACATATTATTTACGGAAGAAAAACAAAAATATCTTACACCAGAAATATACTTTGTTTACAATTAATTTCTTTGTAAACAATGTTGGCTGTTTTTCCATCTGTTTATCTGGGTTAGTAACGCGTGAGCAAGCAATGGTATATTAATGTTAATTGTCATAATGTCATATATTGTTAATTGTCATAGCAAAGCAAACGCTTACAGGAAACTATATTCGTTTGATCTGAAAAGGAAAATTGTTTGGTATTTGTGTTATTCGTGGTATATGGTAATTATTATTTCTCCAGCACCACATCCTGTCAAAATTGTTGCTTCAATTAGATTTTTTGTAATTTAACCACTTTCAGTCTAGTCCCATTGCACAATTTTGGAGGGATTACATTTCGAAGGAGCTTAATCCCTCTCCCACATTCAAACCAAATGGTCAAAGAAAAAGAAACATGTGATAACAAAAAAAAATATAACAAAAACAATTGAAATGATATACAAAGGCATTCAAGACATAAAAAATTCAAACAGCGAAATCTTAACGAAATTAACTGCCTTACAAAATGAAAATAATTAGCTTAGGTCTACAGTAAATAATTTAGAAGAACGCATACATGTTCTGGAACAATCAAAACTAAATAAATCCATAGACATATTTAATGTGCCCAATGTTGACAATTCGTCTGCACTACAAACTGCATTAAAAATCGTTGGGGAGTGTCGGCTGATGAGAGTGACATTGACTCTCCTCGACTCTGAAAAATAAAAACGAAGAGAACTGCAGCACCAACAAATATTATATCTCTCAATTTATCTCGGCAAAACGTAAAAGAAAATATTATGAACATGAAGAGAAAATTAAAACAGAGACTCACAACGAAGCTACTGGACGGTAATTTGGATGGATCAAACATCATACGAGGAAGTTATCAAATTTAAATAAAAATAAATGAAGCAAAATATCTCACCTAAAGCAATAAATTATGGCGTTCCTCCCACTACTACCCTTCTTATACATCAAAACATTCGCAATATGAAAAAGAACTTCGATATATTATTATCTCACTTGAATGCATGTAATTTTCAATGTTTATTGTTCTGACAGAGATTTGGTTATACGACTATGAACTATCCACATATAATATTCCAGGATACGACCCTTATTTTAATTGCAATAATTCATACAGCGCAGGTGGTGTCGCTGTATATATTAAAAAACAGGAAGCATCAAATAGCAAAGTTTGTAAAATAAATCTAGTGAGTGCTGATGTCCTAAAAATTTGTTGTCCTATATGTAATGAATGTTTTACTATTCTGTGTATATACCGTCTGCATAAAAATAATCTCAATATTGACATTTTCTTAGGAGAATTGAACAGTTTACTTAATGACGTAAAGACTAAAAATCTTATAGTGGTAGGAGATATAAACATTGACATTTTAAAAAACAATAATGACTCATATAATTATTTATCCTTAATGTCCTCATTTGGTTTGAAACCACTTGTTTTACTACCAACTAGAATAGCAAATAAAACACAGACTTGCATAGATCAAATTTTTATTAGACTTGGTTCAAATTTTACACATAACTTGACTAGTGACTTGAAAATATCTGATTATTGTATGACTAATATAAAAGTAGAAGCTACTGGGCTGAGTAATGCTGAAAAATATGTACCTTTTAAAATTAAAAACAAAATTAGCTTTGATTAATTAATAGATAGTCTAAAGTTCGAATTTTGGGAATCTGTATACGCAGAACTTAATCCATCAACTGCTTACGATTTACTTATGCAACTGCACGGTCACTATTAGATCAGACAATTCAAAGCTAAAACGTCTTTGGCCTTGGATTAACAAAAAGTTGCTTATAAAAATAAACAACAAAAATTCGCTAAGAAAACAATGTCAACGTTACCCTCGAAATACAGCATTAAAACATATTTATTTGAAACTATGCCAAGACATAAAGAAAGAAGTAAAGGCTTGTAAAGATAAATATTATTCAACTAAACTTCATAATTGCAAAGCTGATGTAAAACAGAAGTGGAGAGTAGTAAAGAGCATACTTAACAGAGGAAATGAAAAAAATGATACGAGTAGCAATATACTTGAAGTTAATGACATGACAATAACAGAGCCAATGGACATTGCAAATCAATTTAATCAATTCTTTACCACTATCGCTTTAGATATGAAACCCACTCCTAGCCACTACAGCTATAATTGTAATATGTTTCCTGACTTAGTGAATGATATTTCATTTAGTAATAGTTTCGTTTTCCGCCCATTTACACCTGTCGAGATATATAAATATATTATGACATTCGATAATAAAAATTCTTGTACATCTGACTGTATTACAAACAACCTTTTGAAGCGTATTTCTTTTTATGCAATTGATGTGCTATGTCACGTTTTTAACTTAAGTGTTCATTGTGGTATTTTCCCATCTTCTCTAAAAGATGCAGAGATTATTCATTTGTTCAAAAAAGGCAACCGAGCCTGAAAAACTAATAAAAACGCGAATTATATCATTTTTAAACAAAAACATGTTCTTTAGAAACGAACAATATGGTTTTCGTGAAGGCAAATCTACTGAGGGTACTATCCTCAAGCTCTGTACAGAAATATATGACAGTTTTAATATAAACAACTCTAATTTAGTGCTTTTCATAGATATGACGGAAGCTTTTGATATGGTCAATCATGAAATTTTACTCGATAAGTTATAGGGGGCAGGTTTAAGGGGCGTAATTCACAAATGGTTCTCTTCATACTTATCTGAAAGGAGTGATCCATTAAAAATTAAGACAGATGTACCACAAGGTTCAGTGCTAGGCCCTTTGTTATTTTTAATATATGGTAACTCATTGTTTTATCAGAATCTCAGTAGCAGTGTTACAGCTTTAACATAACATATAGTAACAGAAATCTTTTCATGTCAGCAATCCAATTGCATAGGGATCTTAATGTTCTACGCCAATGGTTTGCTTAACATGGACTTCTCATAAGCAATAAAACCAGACTTATGATTTGCAATCTAATAGAACCCTGTACACTTGACTGTGATGCCATTTTTCACTCTAGTTCATGTTCTAAGTTATCTTTATCTGTTCATAAGTGTGGTGAAATCAGCTATAAAGAAGATATAAAGTGTAGTCCAGATTGTTTTAAAATAGAAGGTGTTGGAAGTTATAAATATTTAGGTGTACTTATAGACCAAAATATAACTTGGAAAGCACATGTCGAATACATTAAGAAATACATGTTGTCTGTTACTCGTAATATGTATCTGTTAAAAGAACACTGTTCCCAACAAAATTTTATTGATGTTTTACTATGGCCTTGTCCAATCTAAATTACAATATGGTATTGCAAGTTGGGGGGGTACATACAACAGCACGACTGAAGTATTATACAAAACCCAAAAACATATAATAAGAATAATTTGCAAACAAAATCGATTAGCACATAGTTGGCCACTATTCCTATCATTGGGTGTTCTTCCTTTAAACCACTTATACATTTTTAAGGTTCTAAAGACTTTTTTTCAGGCCTACTGCAACCGTGACCAAAATTCATGGTCTGATTACGAGAGACAAACTGCTCTGGGCGCTGCATGGCTTCAAACCATACAAGTCTGCTGGTCAGGACGGTATTATATCTGCCGAGCTACAGAGGTCCTCAGATATTATTCTACCAGTGTTGGAAAATATTATGAGGAGCTGTGTAGAACTTATCCACATTCCACTGTTATGGAGAGAAGTAAACGTAGTATTCATTCCCAAAGCTGGAAAATGTTCTCATGTAGTCCCAAAGGACCTCAGAGCTATAAGTCTATCATCATTCCTTCTGAAAACTTTAGAACGACTGATTGATATCCATATTCGAGCTAAAGTTGATCCAAGACTTCTGTCTACGGCTCAACATGCCTACTGTAAAGAAAAGTCGGTGGAAATGGCTTTGCACTCTCTGACTAGCCACATCGAACGATCCCTACCATATAAGGAGTACATAATGGTTGCTTTCCTAGACATAGAGGGTGCCTTTAACAACGTCAACACATCCGCAATCACGACTGCGCTATCAACTCTGCAGGTAGACGGCTCACGTGGGGATCTGATCAGTCTAATGCTAAAAAGCAGGATAATCAACTCCAAACTGGGTGAGACTTCTGCTAAAAGATATGTCAGTAGAGGTACGCCGCAAGGCGGTGTCCTCTCTCCCCTTCTCTGGAACTTAGTAGTTAACGAACTACTGATATACCTGGAAGCGGGTGGTAGCAGAGTGATTGCCTATGCAGATGACGTTGCCATAGCCGTCTCAGGAAAACATCTAAATACCATTAAAGAACTCCTCCAAGTAAATCTCAACAGATTAACCCGTTGGCAGATCGCTGTGGATTGGGAATAAACCCCCATAAAACTGGTCTTGTCCTCTTTTCTAGGAAATATAAAATTCCAATCATAGATCCTCCATCAATAAACGGTACCAGTTTAGTTTTCTCCGATACAGCAAAATATCTGGGTCTCATTTTTGATAGGAAACTAAACTGGAAACCTAACGTTCAAGAAAGAGTCAATAAAGCTACAATAGCTTTATTCTATTGCAAAACAGCCATTGGGAACAAATGGGGCCTTCAACCTCGCATAACCACTGGCTCTACATCTCGGTCATAAGACCGATACTTACTTACGGGGTGGTTGTCTGGTGGACGGCCTTGGAAAATGCAATCAACCGCATTAAACTAAGCAGAGTTCAAAGAACAGCATGTCTATGCACAAGCGGAGCCTTGCGGTCTACCCTCTCTGCGGCATTAGATATTCTGCTTCACTTGACACCCCTCGACATTTTTAGCAAGCAAGTAGCTGCGACTGCAGCTATTCGCCTTAAAACGACTAAACAGTGGACAAATAATTCATTTGGCCACGCCAATATTCTTAATACATTAGGAATCCTCACAGAGAACATCGATTACACCATACCTTAACTTTGGTTTGACAAAAACTTCCATGTAAGCTTCCCCTCTAGATCATTCTCGGAGGAGGATGCTTTCATGGAGGACAAGTCAATCCATCTCTACACAGATGGATCTAAAACCGATAGCGGAGTTGGTGGCGGTGTTTTCTCAGATAAGCTAAATCTAAGCCTCTCTTTCCGCCTTCCAAATCACTGTAGCGTGTTCCAGGCGGAAATTTTGGCGATTAAAGAAGCTCTGTCCTGGCTGAAGAAAAACGTGATATCTGCAAAGGATATCCGCATATTTTCGGATAGTCAGGCTGCCATCAAGTCCCTGGACTCGGTCTCATTATATTCTAAAACCGCCCTTGAATGCCGATCATCTCTTATGGAGATGGGAGAGCAGTTCAACATTCACCTTTGTTGGGTGCCGGGCCACAGAGACATTCCAGCAAACTGCAGAGCCGATGAACTCGCCAAAATTGGAACCACTCTACCTATCCTACCGGACAAAGGTAGTATAGGTATACCAATCGCTACGTGCAAACTAACACTAAAGCCAGATGCCAATAAAAGAACAGACCTTAGGTGGACTGCTGGACAAACATGTCTAGCGACCAAACAGATCTGGCCAAGGCTGGATCTGTGTCTGATCCTTTTAGATAGGAAACATCTCAGCGCCATAATAGGTTTCATTACTGGACACTGCCTCATAGGCAAGCACGCAAGAAGGCTTGGCGCTTTTACTAATGACTTCTGTAGAAGCTGCGTGGACGAGGAAGAGGAGGAGACAATCCCCCACCTACTCTGCACATGCCCAGCTCTCTCCCAGAGAAGGAAGCTTCATGTAGGATCTTTCTTCTACAACGACCTAAACGATCTAGAAAAAATAGACGTTAACAGTCTCCTACGCTTTATTATAAGCTCAAACTGGTTCCAGTATTAAGAAGATCATAGATCCACGTGGCATCACAATGGGCCAATAGGCCTAAGTGGGTTGGTATTTCCAACAGCCACTCTTACCTAACCTAACCTAAATACTTTTTTCATGCGAAGCGGATATAACATTACATTAAGATGTTCAAATATATACAGATTAAGAATAAACAATATGACAGTATCTAATAGTTCAACCCATTTTATTTTTAAAGGAATTAAAAAAATTTCTCTTCAGTATGGATAGTTCTAGAGTCAAAGCTCTTCTGAATACAGATTTCTAATATAAAATGTTTGTGTCATTTAATTATAAACTTATTTATGTACTTGCTTAACTTACTTATTATTCTTTGTAATTTGCGATTTACCCCACAAAATAGGAACATTCGCCTCTAGTCACTTACAGACTATAGAATGGTTCCTATTTAATGTTAATTTAAAAAACGCACATGTAAATTTAATAATAATAATAAATTCTTAATATCTAAAAAAAAAAACCAACTTTAAGTATAATTTGATATGCGGGAATTCTACCGAATAATTAGTAGCGTCATCTTGATTGACAACGGTGTTTATTGACGTGTATACTACTTCATTTCCTTCGATTGCGGGCAGTATGTTATTATTCATTTCAGCCGCTTGGTCATTTTTTTACGTTAAAATACCCAAGAATTTCGTTGATGCAATATTTATTTAACGTCTCATTACACTGATAGAATGAGTTCCTCTATCGTAGCAACAATCTTACCGAGCGTTTCTGTCAGCTTAACCTGCTTGTTCTATTCTGGTAAAGTTCCTTCACCAATTTTCAGCAATACGCTGCAAAATTCTTGAGCATGTACATCGTACCCTCATATTCATTGTCAGACGCAATCTGTGAATCTTTGACCATAAAAAGGATCGCCTTAGCAAGGTATTCACCTCGTCAGCCCGGGTACCCTTAGTCACTACAGGTAGTGTTTGTTGAAAATCACCACTAAGGAGAACTGTCACATTACTCATTAAATGATCATTTCTGCGAGTGTTTTGCATGGTTCGGTTTACAACTTTAACTAATTTCCTATTGGTCATCGTACATTCATCCCATCCAAGGTTCCCATCCCAAGGTTCTGAAAAACCTTTACTTTGTGACTATTACGTGATAGTGCGCACATAGGAGCTTCTTTGCTATCTAAGTCTATAGAGATCTTGAGCATTGTGTGCGCTGTTTTGCCACCAGGTAGTAGTGTCGCTATATTCGTATTTCCCTGCTTTCTTATCTCCCGTTCCACCAGGAGCATTAAGATTGTTTTTCCTTCATTTTTATTGACACTTTGTAGGACGGTATTAAAGATTTGCCTTTGCTTCGCCGTGAACTTCTGGACACAGTCATTAACTATGTCAGACATCGTGCCTGAGTTGTAGTTAGTTTGAGCGGCATACCCACGATCCACATAAGGTTCATCACGCAGTTGTTGTGGGGTCGATAATCCATACTCACTTAATAAATTACCACCAATAGAAAATACAATGTCTTGAATTGATCAAAGACAATTATTTATTACATGCTCGTCTGTATCCGTCGTATAAATTGCAACAAATCTTCAGACAGATGGCATTGATATCTGTCCCATAACCCCGGTGGATTCGAAAGTCCGCAGAATATCAACATTACCGCGAAGAATTGTCTCATATGACTGGGAATATCATTAATCTGGTCTCCTCGAGGGTTTCATCCCAGTGTTGGTCACAGTCAAGTAGATGATGTGCCCTGCAAGCTGCGCGATAAGTAGGGTACGTTACGTCATCGACTGTTTCTAAGAATAAAAAGGATTAATTACTGTGTGCAGTAATAGACGCAAATATAGGGTTTTCCAATAAGGACTTGACACATTTTTTTTTAAAGTAAAACTCAAACCATTTGAGATATTTCAAAACCTTTATTATCGTCTTGAAGTACAATCAAAACATTTATGAATGGAACTCGACTTCGTTCATATGGCCACCGCGGGCACGTTTGCAGCGCTCGATTCATTGGACCCAATTTTCAACGACTCGGCCACAAATTTTGGCTCTGAGCTCTTTAAACGTCGTCGGCGTGTTGGCATAAACCAATGACTTAACGTAGCCCCACAGAAAATAGTCAAGCGGAGTTAAATCACACGAACGAGGCGGCCAATCGACTGGCTCATTTCGTGAGATAATACGCTCACCATACTTACTCTTCAATAAATCGATTGTAGCGTGTGCTGTGTGGCTTGTGGCATCATCCTGTTGAAACCACGTGTCTTCCTCCAATTCGGGCCAAAAATAATCGGTGATCATGGCGCGATAACGCTGACCATTCACAGTAACGTGACAGATCGTTGTCGTCGACGAAAAAATATGGCCCAATAACGCCGCCGGCATGCAAACCGCACCAAACAGTTATTTGTTGTGGATCAAGTGGTGATTCATGAAGCACATGTGGATTTTTTCCTGACCAGTAACGCATATTTGCCATTGAGCCAAAAATGAGCTTCGTCACTGAAGATGATTTTGCGATAAAATTGATCATCTTGGCGCATCTTCTCCAGAACCCAATCGGAGAACGTACGTCGCTTCAAAAAGTCCATCCGCTTCAATTCTTGAGTCAGCTTGATCTTGAATGGGTGTAAACCAAGGTCCTGACGCAAAATACGCCATAATGTGGTCTGAGCGATGCCCAATTCTTGAGAACGCCGTGGAATTGACTGATTTGGATCGTTTGCTACGGACGCCTGAACGGCAGCGATATTTTCGACACTTCGACCAACCCGTTGTCTCACTGACACGGCAACATCACACAATGAATATGTAGACTCAAAGTTTTGCACTAAACTTGTTATTGCCTGTCTACCAGGACGAGAATTACGACCGAAAATTGGAGTTAACGCTCTTAAAGTTGCAGTCACCAATTTGCAGACGTTGCTCGTTCGTGTACTTTATCATGATGAAAATGTTGAGTTTACTGAATAAACTGACAGTGACAGTTTGATGATTAGTGAAAGAGTGCGTTCACAAATTAAATTCAAATTTGTCAAGTCCCTATTGTAAAACCCTTTAATAGCATTCACTATTATAAGGCTGCACAGTATATACCCTATCCATTGCACTGTCTCTAAAAATCACTGGAAACCCCTTTACAGGGCAACCGCATCGGCTTCGATTAAATTCACCTTTTTGCTTATCGTACGTGTAGTAGAGCGGTACTTCATCATACATCAGAGTTTTTGCAAATTGGTCTTCTCTATATAATTTAAGAAATGTCAAGAGTGTTGTTTTTCGTGGGTTCCCAATATGTTGTCTTACGTTCCAAATGAACGTCTAGATGCATTATCGTTGCATACCGATAATGTATAGAGAAAGCCAGGATTCGCCAAACCGCTTCTGACGTACATAATATGTAACGCTTACGTCCCGTAATGCAACTGTAGCTTGATCGCTGCCTTTATTCACGTATTTGCAGATGTACTTAATAGACTTAACGCTGCTGCAGGACTCTATATTGATATGGGTTTGGAATGTTCTAGAAAGGACTGGAGAATATGGGACAACCTAGGTATTATTAACTTCGATAGTCTGCTTCGATATTAAGCTCGGTGGTAAATTCATCCTCAGTGGGTGATCGACGGCGGTATGACGGGTATCCATTATTATCTGTGATAGTCTCGCTGACAAATTTTTTTGGAAACCTTTTTGAGCACCGAACATCCTGGTGAGTTTGTGTTCAATAAGCCGCAAGGACCATGAATCATGTGACTCTTGACTATTTGTTGAAGAGCAGAATCAACTTTAGGATCAGCACTAATAACTTTGTCGATCTCGTTAGGTATGATTATTTCTTCTAACCATAAAAGGATGTGTGCATGAGGTAAGCCACGCTTTTGCCATTCGACTGAATACATATAGCAGCGGACTGCCCCAAACACTTTTTCTTTTGTAAGAAATTGAATGCCCGAGACACCAAGTCATGCCTGTCGTGTGATTGTTGGCTTGACCTTCAAGAAGCTCACAAGTAATTTCGGACCACTTAGGATTAGTGGTGATGTTAATAAATCAATCAGGTCGCCCACACTTTCGCACATAGGAAAAGGCAGCTTGCGTGCCTGAGTGCATATATCGCGGACTTCCTGTAAAAGAAGAAGGAAGAATTATCTTCCTGCCTAAGTTTTGTGGATCCAAATCCTGCTGAATAGCATACTCGTATTTCAAGTCAATATAGTTTCTACTTGTAGCTGTTTTTGATGAGATCCAATAAATATCAAACGTTCGGTTTCGATTTTAGCGTATTGATGCACTAAAAATTGGTTAAAAAGTGCGCGATAGCGATGCAAATGGGGATTTTCATTTGAACGAAGCTGAATTTGATAACTATAGAAATGCATTGCAGATTTTTTTTTATTCTGGTTTGGAATAGCTGTAGCAAGATCACAACAATACATTGAAAAATTTCCCCTTGAAATGGGAACATATAGTCAATCCACATTGGTTCAATACCCGTAGAAATGGTGGCGTTTATATGAAATTATAAAATTGGTTTTGGAAACCAAATCCAAAATGAGCGAGAGGAAATTGAGAGAGTTTAACAAACAGCTGATTGAACTGACACTTGACACTGACACTGATACATTGTTCTTATTTCTTTGTCTTTCCAAATATTTCGTTTGCAATCCCACATTTTAAATACACAACTAATTACCTGCCCGATGATGAAAGAATGATGAGAGCGCGAGAGAGTAAAATGTTTCGATCCGATTTGTAAGTGCTTATAAAGGGTCCGCCATCTAACTCTCTTTTTTTTCAACTAGTGCTTATTTCGTGAATGGTAATACTTAGCTCATGTCTAATTTGACAGATAATTAGTTTTATCCTTCCGCTGAACGAATATGGTTGTGTATATGCTTGAACGATGCTGGGAAATATTGCGACATTACTTTGAAAATCATGGTAATGTTGCAGAATGTGTGCGAAAATTGCGTACGGATTTTGGAAGAAGAGAAGCACCGTCAGCTTCGTATGTTCGTTATCTTGTGAAAAAAGTGAAAGAAACTGGCATCCTCATCGATAAACCAAAGCGTGAAAAGCCAAAAACAGTGCGTACACCCGAGAATATTGCTGCTGTGGCAGAAAGTGTGCGTAAAGCGCCATCAACATCAATTCACCGTCGTTCTCAACAATTGAACATTTCGGAGACATCATTGAGACGAATTTTGCATAAAGACCTTGGTAAGACGCCATACAAAGTCCAATTGGTTCAGGAGTTGAAGCCAACTGACCATCCAATGCGTTTTCGCTTCGCTAAGTGGGCCTGCGATCGACTTAGAGAAGATGCCGATTTTGCCAAAAAAATCATCTTTTCAGATGAAGCTCATTTTGATCTTGGCGGGTATGTAAACAAGCAAAATTGTCGCATTTGGGGCACAGAAAACCCGCACGCATACATTGAAAAGCTGATACACCCAAAACGAGTCACTGTTTGGTGAGGATTTTGGTCCAGAGGCATAATGGGCCATTTTTCTTCGAAAATGAGCAAGGAGTGGCCGTTACAGTCAATGGCGATCGTTATCGGGCCATGTTGAACGAATGTTTGTTCACGAAAATTGAAGAGGAGGATACTGGCAACAGTGGTTGCAACAGGACGGCGCTACGTGCCACACAGCCGAAGCTACATTCGATGTTTTGCGTCCTGTTTTTGAAGATCGCATTATCAGCCGCAGAGCTGGTGTCGTTTGGCTACCTCGGAGCTGCGATTTGACACCGTTGGACTATTATTTGTGTGGTGCCGTAAAAGATAAGTTTTGCGCCGACAAGCCAGAGACAACTGACGCTTTAAAGGACAATATTCGTGAAGCCATTGGTGAAATACAGCTGCACACAATCGATAATGTGCTTAAAAATTGGACCGATCGTGTAGGCTACTGCATGGCCAGCCGAGGCAGCCATTTGAATGAGATTATTTTCCATTATTAACCGAAAGGATTGTACTTTCAAATAAAAAAAGAAATTTGAGGAAATATTCAGTAGTTTTTTTTATAGCATTTTCAAAAAAAAAAAAAAGTTAGATGGCGTACCCTTTATAATATTTCAAAGCGGTTACAAATTTTCAGTCTTATATACAGGAATGAGCGAATGCATGTTGAATATTTCATTGCGGTTTGAAGTGGTGTTTATATGAGCGTACTGAACCAATACGCATTGCGTCAATTAGAATTAAGCTGTCATATAAACTAGGTAATAGGGAAGAAAGTTGAGCAAGGAAAAACCACAACAATACACATATGGATGCCATGCATGCACGAAAGTAGTTGCAGCAATAGAGCGTTTTTATGCGCTAAATCAAATGTCATGCGAGTTGCTGTGCTACACACAATTGTTTCGGAAAGGCCGGTGAGAAGCACAGTGGGTAGTCTGTGTAAAACATTTTTTGACATTTTCCTTTACCGCGTTCGTAGTTGTATTTAATTGCTTTATTTCTGTGTTTCACACGAAAACTAGCATAAAAAAATGTATTCCCGAGGCTTAACTAAGTGCCGATTCAGACAGAATCCAGTTCATAATTAAAATGCAACTCTTCTGAAATTTATTGTTTAAATTGCAAGTGCGGTCACTATGCTGGTTTAACTGGGGATGTCCAACCATTCGCCGCAGTTGTCATAACAACACCTGGTTCCTGGTCCAGCTATTTCTTGAAGTCATATTTTTCTGGTCAATGACCCATTGCGGACCTTTGCGGAAATTGTTAAGATCTTAGCTGCTACCGCATAGCGTATTTGGTTTTTCGTTGACCAGCGAGTGCATACATCACCAAAACACGCTTATGTGCTAAACGCCACTGCAAAATTCATTCATTGGGCGGGGCTAATTGTCGAAAGCATATAATTTTTTTCTATGCACCCTTCCCATGCTAGCACCTCCACAGCTAATGAGCGCCCAATTTTGCTGTGAGTTATGTCAGCTGATGCGTATTTGCCGTCGGCTTTTCGAAATTGGTAAATGCCAGCGGGAAACATGCAGCTTGTAAGAAGCTGATTTTATTGATTGTAGAACGATGTTTGTTGCGTTGCAACAGTGCGGAAGAATTTTGTTTTTGCATTTTCCTTCACCTCGTTCGTATTCGTATTTATTTTGCTCTCGTCATATCGTGGTATAATCATGCGGAAGTTAGTGTGTTTTCCGTATCGATACTCCATCATACTCACCATTCTCTTTACTTAAAAATTATTTTCTTGCTCCTTCTACCCCTTCGATAATTTACCAACAATACATTGGGTATCTGTAGGTTGACCAAACACGCTTATGAAAACCATACTTTCTTTAATAGTTTTTTAAATTTTCATTTTTTTGTATTGACTAAAGATATCGTTATGGTTTCTATTTTATGTTGAGACCAAGTATGTAAGGAGTAAAACTAGAAAAAGATATTGAAATCCATGCAGGAGTTTTTGTATGATACGCGCACAAAGTATGACCACTATCATTTTATTTATAGAGATTGAATTTGTATACCTGTAAACAAAAACCCTTTATCAAAAAAACAGAAACTCATTAAAAAATATCTATTGTACATATTTACTGCAATCAAAGCGGCAAAATCGAAAGATTAGTTGAATCGAACGACATTATAGTACGTTGCGACCCTTTTCATAGTCCGTCCAATCTGGCACTATTCATCCATTTACTGATAGTGCTGCTGAACTCACACATTATCAAGGCGATTATGTGACATTAGTTGGATTTACCAGTCTACTGCTGTTTCGAAACATGCCAGCCATTAATACATCTAGCCTTGCTGCAAGGCTACAATTTCAGATTTTGCTGATAATCTACTGACCCGTTTAGTATCTGCCGATTGATTATTTCGTATGTCGGGTTGAACTAGCAAAAGTAACAATAGCCTTCACTGTAATATGTTGTTCAAATCTACATATATCTAGAAAGAGCACTAGAAAAAAAAAATAATAAAAAATCAGGAGCCCCAGTACAAGTACTCGTATCTCTGCAGCCCTTTCATACCGACCCCAATGTCAAAATACTTTTTTTTTTAATATGTATTCTATGATAGATCGTAACGTCATCCAACCAACTAATAAGCTGATTCTCAAATAAAACTAATTTCTCGCCGTTGTCGCTTGATTGAAATGACAAAGTCGTCTTAAGTACTTTTTTTAGCTCTATGAAAATGCCCGCTTAAAAACAATTACGATTTAAAAAGATGACAACAGACAATTGTGGAGATGAAGTCAGAGCTCCTTGGGTACTCTGAGTACTAGCACAGTTGCAAGTCTTAATTAAAACTTTTCGCATGGTAAACACTTGTTAGTTCAGCTTGCCTCATGAACATTGGATGTAGAGTAAGTCGGATGGAAATCGGCTTGATATCGGTTTGTGATACCAAACTATTTAGATCAGATTGTAAGCCAGCTATCAATTTTAATTCGATTCGATGAGATGGAGTTGGTACCAAAAGTATAAATAAAATTAGGTTTCCGCAGACGCGCTCCGAGAGTTTATTTGAATACATATTAGCTTAATTCTTTATTTTGTTTAAATTTGTTTGCAGGCTTAATGTGATTAGCGACAACTGACACTCTTTCGCAATCAACTGGCATATTCTAACATTGATACATTGGTGGATATGATGTGGCTTTGACACTTAGATTGTAAAAGCCGGGACTTTCAGAGCATAATAGGTAGCTATTATACTAATAGGTAGCTCTTAAGCTATAGGGTGACCAGATAGGAACTATAGGAAAATAAATTTAAATAAAACAACAACGGTATGAGGTATAAAATAGATTATGGCCTTATTTAGAAGCTAAATTCATGCCAGTATGCCTCAACTTCACTGGCAGTGTTTCAAGCGATCGGTCCGATTTTCGATAACTCGGTCCAATATGTGCGGCGTTATTCCGGCAATAGCGTATCGAATGTTGGCCTAAAGCCCGTGCAGAGTGGTTGGCTTGTTAGCATAGACTAAGGACTTGACTTAGCCCCAGAGAAAATATTCGAGTGTTGTCAAATCGCATGATCTCGGCGTCCAATTGATGAACGTGAGATGACCCTGTCACCAAATTTCGTCGTCGTCGTCGCTTGTATGGCATGCAGCGCCGTCTTGTTGGAACCACACAGTCGTTCATTGATCTCCGTAGAGTACAGACGTGATTCGGCTTGTGAGTGCATAGCGATTAGTAAAATAAGAAACAAAGAGACAATTGAGGACATTCCTATAGGCTCCAATTAGCAGATTAGTGTTCGGCCGACATATATTTTTTTTTCTTTTTTTTTTCATTTCAAAGAAATACGAAAACAATTAATGTAAAGTGTTATTACTATAAGTGTTGTTACATCACGTGATGAATTGTGGGGAGCGGTCCGCTATGCAAATAGCGGGACCAGGCTTCGAGTGGTTCAAGCCAACCAGCTGAACCAAAGATGAAGAGAAGCCGCCCCTCTCTTTCAAAATCCACCGAAAATCTACCAGGTGGATTAAGGGAGATGGCGCCTTCAACTTCTACAACCGTGTCATGAGTGAGACAGTGAGACCCACAAAATTCTGATAGGGGCGAAGGGTGCTACATGGGAAGCGATAACAGCTTCGCAACTCTGGCTGTATCATAGTCGAATGACGAAGAAGATGAAGTTGAAGCTATTCATAGCACCATCAGGCAGCCTCAGGAAAACGTGCTTGCCATTAAGACAAAGCAAACAGTCAGGAGGGAAAAAGAGCAAAAATTAAGATCCCTACAACAAGAGCAACAACAATAGCAAAAGGTTGCAAGCCATCAACAGCTACAACTCCCTACGGACACCATAAAACAGAAAAAGAAAAAACAAGCACAAGAAGAACAAAAATATACGCAACCGCCTCAACAAAAACAGAAGCTGAAACAGCAGCAACAACAACAAAAACATGCTCAACCGCCACAACAACAACAGAAGCTGAAACAGCAGGAACAACAATAACTTCATCAACAAAAGCAACAGCAGCAGAGAGCAAAGATCAGAGAGCCACCAAGCAAAAAGTGCCACCAATCAACACTTTTAAATTGAAGTTAAAGGACAACATCGAACTGTGCAAGTCGGCCATAGGCAATAATTTGTATATAAAAAGATTGTCATTAGATAGACATGCGATCCAGTGTAACACAGTGGAGCGCTATCATAAAATAAAAAATTTACTGAAAGATTCGACGACGGAGTACTTCTCCTACACGCCGAACGGGGACAAGCTGCAAACAATGCTGCTGAGGAGATTAGAGCCGTCGATTGATCCGTAGGGTCTCCTTGCACTGCTGAAAGAGAAGAAGTGCGAAGGGCTCCAATTCGTGGGGGTCAAGCCTTTCACCACAGCCAGAGCCAAAAGGGAAGAGCGGCAACTGCCGATTTTCCTGGTCCAGCTAAGACCCACCAGCAATCTGGATGGTCTAAGGAGTATTAAAGTCCTAGACTAAGAGGTTGAATATACATTGGGAAAAGTTAAAGAGGAACGAAAACATTTTACAATGCGTTCGCTGCCAAAGGTTCGGGCATGCCGCGGCGAACTGCGAAATGCAGCCTCGATGCATGAAGTGCGGAAAGAACCACAAGTCCGAGGAACGCCCTCTGGGTAAGGACGGAGCGTCTGAAAAAAGCCAACTTTCTTGTGCCTTACACGGGACACACATCAAATTATCGGGGTTGTCCCAAATTCGAATACATCAAAAGAGTACATCTGGCTCGGCAGCAGAAAGTGGAAGTTAAACCTCCACGCGAGCATTTGCAAACTCCAGCCGTTACTAGCCATGTTACCTACGCCCAAATGGCGGCAGGTAGGGGAAATACGAAGGTTGCTTCTCAGGCCCCAGCGCCTAGAGCACTGGAGCCACTACCTGACATGATAGCTATCTTGCTCTCTATCCAGGGGCAGATGGCTCAGCTCCAACGTCATTTAACTGTACGTACGTGGCGGAGCAAACCCTGAAGGTCCTTGCTGTGAATGTGATTTCACTCTTTAGGTTCGAATGACAAGCCGCACTATTTAAGTTGCTTAAAAAACAAGCTCCCATGTGCTTTTGGTTAGCGAAACTGCGCTTACTAAACGACACAAAATGAGGCACAGGAGATACAAAATAATACGGAGAAACCGACCCATCTCCATTCAGGGAGGAGGCGTTGCAATTTTCGTAAGAAGAGGTATACGTTTTAAAAGATTATACAGTCGTGTAGTACATAGGTTCCAGGTGCTGGAAGCATGCATCGTGTATATCCCTCTCCGTAGTGGAAAGCGGTTGTACATGGTATCTGTCTACGCGCCTAAGGCTACTCAATCCACCTTATTCATCTCAGACCTCGAGACGCTTTTTCGATTCCTGAGGCTGGAATTGGAAGACAACTATTTTATTATCGGCGGAGATTTCAACGCCAAACATAGTGATTGGGGAAATAATACACCAAATACTAGAGGGAACCTACTATTCAATTGGTGGGGTCAGCACAGTATAATGTATCGACTCGGGCTTAAGGCGACGGATAGTCCGTCGTTTCCCAGACACGGGTCCTATTTGGATCTTCTGCTGTTCGACTCACGAATACTTCTGATATGCACTAACCAACAAACTACAAACTGTCTACTCACTTTCGTGTATGACAGTGACCATTACGGTCTCAGCACCGAAATAACTGTTCCAAACGAAACGCTTTACCAAAACACTGACTAGAGCACTTTCCTCGAATTCGCTCTACCCACCGTCCAACAGAAATCTGTCAAACGAGGAGATTGACAGGTAAATAAGACTATTGGATGAGACAATCAAACGGACAAAGGACAAAACGATACCTCGGTACCAACGCACTGACGAAGAAGACTTATTCCGCAACGCAACTATTAACGCACAGCACCGACATAAATGTAGACTGCTGTCAAGACTTGAAACCTTATAGAGACAGTTTACTGACAGACATAACCCGGAGATCATGACTCTGAAGTCGTCGATTAAAAACCTCTAAACATTAATAGAGGAAAATGACAGAACATCTGTAAGTTTGTATTGGAACAACAAAATTCGAGCTGTAAACACTAGCAACCCGAATATGTTCCCTCAAATAAATAAAATATTTCGGAGAAATAATCAGGACGACATTCCATGTTTTAAAATGGCCCGAACGACGAACAACGAGAACATACTTATAGCAGCAGGCATCGATCCAAATGAGGCCGTTGATGATGACAACTTCTTTGTAATTGAGGATCCACAGGAGAAGGTAGAGGCTATAGGAGCGACTTTCCAGGAAGTGTATAAGGTCAATGACAGCATTGGCCCGAACCACGATCTGGAGAATGGAGTCCTTGTGCACAATTTCTACCTTCGAAATGAAATTGTGAATTGGCGATTCGAGAGCTCGGGTTTCACCAAGTTCAGTGACGAGAATATGGCAAATAATGTCATCACCATAGAGTACTAAGTTAAAAAGTTAAAATTTATTTTCTTAGTTTTAGTATCAATTAATGTTAAAATAAAAATAAATTAGACTGTAAGATACGTCGAAAGACATAGTTTAAGTGTTAGGTTTAGCTTAGAGTGCCCGCATGGGGCCAGGAAGTTAGAATAAGATTATTTGAAAGTAATTTAAGCTGATTTTTAAGCATTGTTTTGTCTAGCAAGTAAGAGTAACACTTAAAAGTGTTAAAAATAAAAAACTGAACTGTTGGAACCACAGCTAGGATATATCGATGTTGTCGAGTTCTGGCCAAAGAAAGTCAGTTAACGGAGCTCTATACCTAAGACGACTGACGGTAACGATGTCTCCTTCCTCATGTCGCAAGAAATAAAGTCCGATGATGCCGTCATGCCATAAACCGCACCAAACAGTCAATCTTTGTGGATGCATTGATGCTTGGTCGAACACTTCTGGATTGTGTTCGTTCCTATAACGGCATAGTCGCTGAGCCAAAAATGAACCTTGTCCGAGATGGTTTTTTGGCCAAATTCCGGACCTCCGCGCAAACGTAAAACGATGAATGATGAAATGGCAAACCTTACTGAATATTTTGACAGGTCATTGGTAACTTTGACAACTGCTGAAATATATCAATTGGAAAAACTATCATTGGTATTCCGTCTTTTTATACTAGTCAACAGATGTGAGCTGCTCGGTCCGAAACGCAGAATGAGGGGAGGACAAAATCCTACCACCGATCAAAATTATAATACAAGGCTGTGATCCAACAAGGCTCATCAGACCACCACCAAAAAATCTCTGGTTCGATGGAGAATATCGGCAAGCACATGCAGCAACAAGAATCGTATAAAGCGGTGCTGTAATGAAGGACGAGAGCCACTCGTGAGCTCTACGAGCAGAAGATCATTGGCTTCTGCAAAAGAAGAAAAAAGAGCACGAAAAACGCGTGATCGAAGAAGAAAGCTCTGCCAATACGTAGAAGCAACGTGTCAAGGGAAGAAGACCTGTACAGAAGCCTGGCAGAAGTCATTCAGAAAAGACCATTCAACTTAGACGATGATAGCCAAAGCTTTTGTCCACCTGACCAAAACGAAGTGAGGAAAGCAATATCTAATCTAAAATCCAACAAATCACCTGTCTTTGACGGCTTATTGGCCGAGGTATTCAAAGCTGCTGAAAATGACTTTGTGGAGAGCATGCACCTACTCATTTTTGAGATATGGTTAGAAGAGTATATGCCTGATGAATGTAATCTCAGCACTGTGTGCCTGATCCACAAAAAATGAGATACCCTCAATTGCGCCAACAATACAGGTATACCATAAGTCTTCTCAACATCGTATACAAGATCTTTTCTGCCATATTATGTGAATATCTCAAACCTTTCTCGGCTTTGGAGGAGAAGATTCAACGACGAGAGACAGTACATTGACATTGACCTAGTCTTCTGACTCTGTTGCCTGAGATGCCTAGGACATGTAGAGCGAATGAACACCATTGCTCCGGTCCACAGAGTCTTCGAATCTAATCCAGAGGGACAACGCAGTAGAGGATGACCTCGTCTTAGGTAGTGCGCACAAGTAGAAGGGGGCATCAACCGATTTGGAGTGCGCAACTGTATGCAGTTAGCTTAAGACCGGACTAGCCGGACCGGTTCACCCCGAAGACAGCACCATTTAAGTAAGCAATATTGCTCATGTTATTCCCCATGCAAGGGACTTGTTCAGAATTACAGATATCCACACATTAGCGGCCATTACAACCTAGTTCCTGCTAAGGTACAATTAAAAATACCTCAGACATCACATCATCGGCGAAACACTGTTGACTATGAAAGATGGAAGCAAAGCAGGTTATCAGTACCTTTGGTGCGATCTGATCAACTGTATTATATGTAACAGGAGTTAAGTGCTGACGATCTGGCATTGATTCCAAGAAGCTGTCAGATATGCTGCAATCAGATGGTAGGTTTCACCCGATTATGCCTACGAAACTCCTGGTTTGACAGAGTGCAGGTAGCAAAACTTGCCTATGAAACGCACCTGACGAGAAGAAAACGGATCCTTCAGACTATACAAAAAGACAATGGACAATGATCGCTGCTTCAGAAAGGTCAGAAGAAGTCCCACCGAGACCGTTGCTGTCAAAACAAGGTTTAAACAGGGTGATACGCTGTCATACTTGATAAAATTCTGCGAAGCTAGCAATCCAACATAGCCATAGACGCAATTTTTCAAAAGTCTATGTAACTTCATGAATACGCTGACGATATTGACATCGCTGCCAGATCACATCGAGCTTTGGCTTATGCGCCTGCGAGTATTGTAACAGAAGCAGCCAAAATGGGTTAAGCTGTAACTGAGAGTAAAGAAGTAAATAACAGCTCACGTTAAGGTAGTTAGAATTTTGTTTACATTGGCTCCGATGCTAACTCTGATCATGACATCGCCATTTATTAGGCCTCACGTTGTCAGCGCTGAAGACCGCTGTTGTAAGACCGAAATATTAAAAATCAGCTAAACAACTATAGACCGATATCTATACTTCCAGTAGTAGAAAAGTGTTTAGCCGTTATAATTTCGCAAAGTTTGCAAAGTTATATTGACAAACACTCCAACTTATATTGACAGGAAAGCAGCCAGGCGAATTCGCTAATTGTGTCAATGAAAGTTTAAATAAAGGAAATCATGTCCACGGGACGCTATTAGAAGCGCTGGAAGGGATTGGTATACCTGGAGTAAGGGCTGACTGGTTTAAGGATTATTTACACAGCAGGCTGTTTTGCCTCAAGATTAAGGTAAGGACGTGATGAGTATTAAAAAGAAGCTGCAGTTTGGAGTCCCTCAGAGATCAAATCTAGGGCCGAATACACGAATGAGCTACTTTGTGTCTGCAAGCAGAACATCTCTTTTACTTTTGCAGACGATATGAAGATTGTGATCAGTCACAGGTCATTGGTGTCACGACAACGGCTTGATTATCAATAATTCAGTAACCAAGATGATGCACATCCGGAGTCTACAATTCAAATCAGCACAGAGTAAAATATACAAAGCTACAAATATCTTGGAGTTATCATTGACTGTCATTTTCTATGGAACAAGCACATTGACAAGCTGCGCAATGATCTGAAGACAGCACCAGCCCATTTGCGATACAATGCCACGGTTCCTGTTTTAAAACATATGGTATATGGTATACTTGCTTGGGCAACGCACCAACAACCCACATCAATAAGCTACAAAGACTGCAAAATTCAGTGCTGCAACAAATAAACTTGAGTTACTCACGGAACGATGAAAGAACACTCAAAGTTGTTCAGGTCGAGAAACTCTTCAAGATGACAAGATTACTGGAGTACTTTAACGATAACCGTTTCATTCGATCAATTGACCACGCAATCAACACCAGAAGACGTGCCCAAAATACTATGTACGAAATGTACGAACATTTACATAATTATTCAATTTGCTTCGCAGAGTGCGGACATCAGAGGTCGGGCTTTAGAGATAACCACCTGTAATAAAGAATATTTTTGAGACTTTGTAATAATACAGATATCTAACTGGCAGAATTTGTTGCGATCAAAAACGCTCGGTAGAATGATCTAATCGGTATAGAACACAAATATTACCCATGGCACACTTTTGTAGAACCAGCAAAGTTTGTATTTTCTCTTTGTAAACACCACCCCAAAAACTTATGCCATATTGCAATTTAGAATTAAAAATTCCAAAAAACGCTGTGCGCAAAGTTTTACTTCCGAACGTTTTTTTAAGAAGGTACAAGCTATGAACAGAGGAACGTAGGTATTGCTTCAAACTCATAATGTGACTAGACTAGCTCATATTTTGGTCTATACCAAGGTATTTCAATTCTTTTACAACTTACAATTTTTGTCATATCGAACACCTCTGTAGTTTCGTAATCAGGAGATGAGCAATTTGTAAGTTTATATCTGCTGCATCCTACGCCATGAAAGTACATATTGGTATCTGGTGAATCTTGTATTTTTAAGCTGAAATACATCAGTTTAGTTTTATTTCTTAGTTTTAGTTTCTGACAGAAAAACGACCATCTAAGTAAATATACACGTTTATATCGGCTACGAGCTCCAGGAATAAGATGGGTCCAAGAACTCATCCTTGTGGTACACCTAGATTGATCACGGTTGCATTACTAAGCACGTTTCCAACCTTCACTTTCAGCATTCTATCATTTAAATAAGAAACAAACCAGTTGTACGTCGAACCACGAAATCCTAAGGAATATAACTTATTCAGTAGAATTGTATGGTCAACCATATCAAACGCTTTGGTAATGTCCACGAACAATCCAGTGCAGCATTTTTTATCATCCAGGCCCTTATTTATTGAAGAACAGAACTCTAGTAAAGCGTCTTCGGTACTAAGCCCTTCCCTGAACCCAAATTGTAACGTACTAAAAAAATTTATTTTCTCTAAGTAGTTAAACACTCTACTTTTAATCGATATAATATTGGCACATTTTAATTTTTCAGGAAAAGATCCACTTGAGATGCCTAAGTTAAAAAATATTGTTGCAGAGTTCAGAAGGCTAGAAGAGAAAATGGTTAGGTAAGGAATAATTTATAATGAACTTGTATACCAACAGAAGTCCGGCCACCACGATCCCTGTTGACAAAGAAAATGACAACCACAAGGTAATGTTCGATTCAACGAACAGTGTGAAAATAACTCAACGAGACACCATGTTGGTTTATACCAGTCAGCGAGGGAACCAATCTGATGGATGATCAAAAGGAAGTGGTACCGGACATGAAAAAAGTAGTTTGAGGAGAAGTCGCTACTGCCGTTGGGACTCCGCCAGCCTTAAACAGCCGCAAGTAAGAAAAACTGTCGAAGATACGTGAATTTTTTAACAACAAAACGGAAAGAAAATAAAAACCGACGTTTGAAGGGCAGATGATTTTCCTGGGTAGGAGAGTTCGAGCAGAGACCCAAAAGAGACCAGTCAAGAAGAAAAATAATCACGGGTGAATTAAAAGAAGTAAAAGAATTTAATAAAGACAAAAAAAAACCCCTCTCGGGAAAAAGAATCATTGTTGTTTTTTTTCTTTTTGTTTCTGTGATGATATCTGTGATAGTCTGTTGACTAAGGCTCATACCGTGATAGCAGAAGGCAACAATGTATATTATATGAGAACATCTACTAGGTTGAGGTCAAGTTTTTTTTTTAATAAAATTTGAGATACCATCTTCACCGCAGGCATGTGAGTTCTCAAGCGACTTAATTAAGCCTAAGACTTCTGAACCAGTAATTGGGTTAAAAATGAAACTTCTAGTACAAGATGTAGCTTCTACCGGCCTGCATTGGTCAATTGCTCTCACATTTTGCCCAACGGTAGCAAAAACATCATTAATCCATTTCAGGCCATTGTTCGAATTTTCGAACAGTAAATTTTGTCTGTTTTCAAAAAGGAATTTTATTTGGCTGATAAAACTTAGGATGCAATATTATAGTTCGTTTTGTTGGCATTCAGGAAAATATACTTGCGATTGACACCCTTCCTTATTTTGAGCTCCTGGTGGTACTTAAAAAATACTTTATATTTATATATTTTTTCTAATTAGAAATTTAGTAAGAACCACGAATAAATTAAATCTAAATATCGATGGAAACTATTCACGAAAATAGTTAATTATCAACTGAATCTTGAATTAAGATTCATTAGGATAGATAGATAGATAGATAGATAGATAGTTTGATTTATTTAAAAATAATAATAATAATATAATAACAATATAAAATCATGGCATTGCCGTCTGCCAGATTGACAATAGAACTATTAATAAGTTTTGCATTTATTTATATTTACTATTTGCATTTACAAGCATTTTATAAGGTCCCTGCTAATATATTCTCCCTATACTTTAAAGCAATTTTGCAGTATCCATATAATTTAGTTACGTTTACTTCGTTGAGAGGGGATATCATTTTTTGTTCCGATATGAAGTCTTTTCCGAAGAAACTTCTCCTTGTTTCTCTGAGAAATGGGCACTTGCCTAGTATTTTCTCATGGTATGCATGGTATTTTCTCTTTCTTCCAAATTGCACATACTACAGAATATAGGAAGATCTTCTCTATACGGGATATAATTGAGTTTTAGGAGTTCCCGCGAAGTTTAAGTATTGTTGATATTTCGGGAATGGTATTCAAGTCTTTAAAGTAGTTTTTATCTTCAAGATTGTAACTTAGTCGGCTATATGTACTACGATGTAGTGATCCCATCGCTTCTTCTACAAACTTCATTCTGGCCTGTTCATCAACTCTCGTTATCAGCTGGTATAGTGAGTTCTCCCAGTTCATGGTTTCCGCATTCACCTCTACACCACACCCGCGAGCTAACTCTAGCCATTCTTCGAACCATGCTATTTTGTTCCGAATCACGTGTAAGGGCACTATCTTTGGAAGTCGGTTATCTGACATGTTGATAACCCTTAGTATGTAGTTTACCTGAAATTTCAGCGTTTTAAGGAATAGCGGAGATAGGCCTATTTCTAGCATGAGCATATAGTTCGAAGTCTTTACAGGGAGGTGGAAGGATTTCTTAATGAAAAAAACGTTGTAGTTTTTCAACTTCCTCATAAGGCTTTTAACCCCATACTTGCGCCGCGAAGAGCATTACTGCCTCTGCTCCTTCAAATACTTTAAATTTACTGCTGTGCGTAATCTGTGGGTTGCTGAAATAGTTTTTCCACACTACATTGATGGCGGTTTTAGATTTCGTGAGTTGCTCCTTCAGATGTCTTTTCATACTACTTAAGGCTACTTGTTAAAAGGATAACAAGATACCTGTATTCATTTACAATTTCTATACTTATCTCCGCTAAAGTGCCATTTTTCGTTGTAAGTAAGTCTACCACCTCTCTTTTTAAATATCATTATCTTGGATTTATCCAAATTCACGACCAGGCTCCATAGGCTGCAGTACTCATACAATTTGTTAATCATCAATTGCAAGGATTCCGGTGAGCTGGCCAACAGTACAATGTCGTCTGCGAACAGGAGGGCTTTAATGAGAATTTCTGCAATTTGTATTCCTCCTGGGAGAAAGTTCACTATATCGTCGATAAAGAGGGCAAATAGATTAGGGCTGAACATCCCTGTTTTACTCCTGCCTCCGTCTGAAATCATTCTCGCCATTCCAAACAGCTGTCTTGGTATCTTCATATAGGTTTTGTAAAACACTACCGAATTTTGATGACATTCCCATACTATATAACTTATAAAAGAAGGCGTAGAGTTTTATATTTCGGCTTATAAATGTATCTGCTTATCCTTTCAATAAGAAAATGTGGCCGACAGTTGAGTAGCCAGACTTAAGATTCGTTAGGATGTAGACTGTTCGAACAGTGGCCGCTCGCCACAACTTAACACTCAACACAAGTTTAAATTTAACAGCTAGATTACGGTAAATTTTAATGTGTGCAATTTTTAGATTTTCCTTTGTTGTTTCTTTCTCTTATGAAATCCATTTAAGTACAGTTATGGACTGTATGCAGAAGCATCTAAAATTTTGAATTCTCGTGATTATTTGCAGAAAAATTCAATTGTAAGTATATATAAGAAAATAGTTTTTTTTAAGTGTGGTGATAGTTTCTGTGCCTTAATTCTTATGTTTAAGTTGGAAATGGATGAATCCAACCCCAGCGGTAGCACTGTTTTCCAAAGCCGTGATTTTTTGTATGTTGGTGATATATTACGAGAAGAATTATTGAACAGCGGTGATGAAGTTAAAACTATTGCCGCTATTCCACCACAGGCGTTTGATGGAATTGCCGATGAAGAAAATATTGACGATGAAGAAAATATTGACGATGAAGTTTTAAGCAACGAGGAATCTTTGGAAAAAGATATGGCCGGCGTATTCGAAGTAGAAATGCTTAAAGATAGCAAACAATCGTCTAACCTCATTGATGATACTTCTGCAATAACACAAATAACTCGGCGATCTGCCCGCAATACTGATAGTGTTGACGTTGAACTATCCGCCAATGTGGTTTTACCTAACTTCAAATTACCTACAGCCTTCTCCAGCTCCGCAATGGAAAAAAGTAGCTGAGACAAGATTATTAGGTTTTGGAATTTCAAATAATCCGGAGCCGCTGGAGTTTTTCCATTCAGCATATGTTGCAGAACAAATTACCGTTCGATATTTTTTTGTTTCTTTGATAATGAGATGTGCGAACTGATTGTCACGGAAACAAAGCGATATGCTATGCAACACAATAATGCGTAATTCGCCCAATCATTCAATACTGTTCCTTTTAAAAAGATTTATTGGCATATTAATGCTGCTTCGACGGGTTATGTTTTTCAATTGATGCTTATGGTGGAGCTTCCGATCAATATGACAAGAATCTAGGACTAGGGTGCTCTATTTTGATGCATATGGCCAGTCTTTTGGAGTTTCCTCAAAGACATCAATTATATTTTCATAAATTCTTCACATCGCACTACCTGATGTGTATATTGAGGGATCAACTGATTTGTACCTCCGGAACTGTGCGCAGTAATTGCTTGGGAAAGCCTGCTCCAGACTTCAAAACAGGCAAAGCATTGACGAAAGGTAATTTAAGCTTCCATGACCCTGCCATAAATATTAGATAATCTTCTCTTAATTGTATTTCTAGGTGAAATTGATGCTACATTCGATAAAGTAAATAAGATTGCCTGTTGTCGTTGGCAAGACAAACGTGAGGTGACTTTGCTATCAAATTTTACTGGTGTTTACCCTTTAACTCCTACAACATGAAGCCAACGACAACGTGACGGACAGCCAGGCACAAATATTGTGCAGCAACCGTTTATAATAAAAAACTACAATTCCTATATGGGTGGAGTAGATCTACACGACAACGCAGTTTCCAATTATCGCGTTTTGGTTAGATCAAAAAAATGGTGGTGGCTACTTTGGTTGGCTATTCTTGAGTCTGCCGTTGTCAATGCCTCGCAACTAGGAGGATATTCCAATTGCACATTATTCCGAGGATGAAGACACCTTCACTGACAAACTAACCTCATCTTGTTGTATTCAAACAAAAAGACTCGTCGCTGCAAGGTTTGCCACAAACTCACTATGACAATGTGCATTTGCATCTAAAAAAACTGCTTTGATGTACACCATAAATGTGAAAAAAATAGCTGTTGAATAAAAATTACATGTTGTATTACTTAACTGACTTATAAGCTCTTTTCTGTGGTACGTACTCATAGCGAACGGCCATTGATCGAGTTTTCGAACAGCCTCACCTGGCGAAACTATCAAAGGTACGAATCGACAACGGATTCGGATTCCTTCGGTGCCAATTACTTTAGAAAAGTAACTTCGCACTGTAGAAAAAATTGTTTTTTTGGCGCGGCCTAAAATGGTTTAAACTTATTTGCAACTTCTTTAGGTTGATCAATGATATCGCCATTTATGATTAAGGAGAGCTTGTTAGAAATATTTTTGTAACTCTTGACTCTGTTGTTATCACTTTCCATTCTCTTTTTGGGTTGCCTTGTGAACCGAGTAAACATCTTTGATAATAACTATCACGATACTTATTTATGAGATGGTTTAGTTTCTTTATACCGATTTTTCAATCTAGTATTTAATGGATGTTTCTGACATATTTTGCCCAGTTTGTTTTTCAGTTTTATTTTTTTGAGTTACGTCTGATTTTCTGAAGACTAAACTATAGCTGAATGTGCTTAAATATCCTTGTACAATTTCACTAAAAATTTCACATGCCTCTGAAGCACTACTTTCAGAATAGACTGGAAGCCAGTATTCAGAAAGTAAAGCATTATTCTTTAATTTGTTTAACTAAACGCGAGAAAGTATAGGTTCTACGTTTGATATTTCCATTACTTAGTTTTTGGAATAATAAACCTGTCATGGTCAGCAATATGAAGGTCAAGGTTTACAACAAAGCAATTTTCTAAAGATATTTTTTTAAAGCGTCCCAGTACATAACCTAAGCAATAAATTGAGATTAGACTTGTAGGCTCATTTATAAATGTTTTAAGACCATACTCTGCAATTAGGTTGAGAAACTGGTCAGAAATTGTGTTTGATGTTGCAATGTCAATCTTTAAATCATCCGAGATGACAAAATTTAACGTTCTTAATGTATCTCACAAAAGAGAAAATTCCACTAAGAAAGATTGCGGTTCACATGAGTGAAGTCTAAACACATACGAAGTTAATTATGTTGTTATCTATAGTGCATGCAATTTGTAATACATCTGCCGTTTCAAGATCAAGATTCAAGATTCTCCACCTGCTGCTCCATAGGGTTCCTTTGTATTTGCACGAAAATCATATCCAAGAATTACGAAATTGTCGCGTTCACAAGCAAATATCCATATTTCCGTTGTGAATATCAAGTCTGGTAAAAAAGTGAAAGCTTCAAGATTGCGCACAAGCAAATTGAAGTTCTGCCGTAGAATACGTATGTTTTGATGGATTACAAAAAATGTATTACACTCTTCAGATTTACTACATAATATTAAATTATCATTTAGGTTTCGTATTACGGTAGAGGTGAGATTGTTGCTAATAAGATCATTAGTGATCCATTCAGACATTAAAAAGTAATTAAAAAAAGCGTTCGATTGGGTTTATTCAAACGGGCTTCGGAGGAGAAACAGCGAACTATTCATCAGTCGCCTGATATGACGAATATGAAGAGCGAATAAATATTAAAGCTCCTAACTTAAAAAAAATGATTTTTTCTCTCGAAGCTGTTTAGTGGGTGACGAAACCTCAGAATTTGACTGACGAAATCTGTAGCTCTGTGATAGTACTTTAATTTCTGAGGAAAATACCCAAACCTCTATAAATGATATGTATCTTTGAATTTATTAGGAGAGTTGAGAACCCCCACTAATCGACCTCCGGTATAGGATATCTTAAGGAACCCCGTGTTTATTCCATTTAGTGGTAATCGCAATAGCTTTTTCCACGAAAATGTATAGTACTAATTTGATGTTGAACAATCAACAACAATAGTCTATTTGAGGACCTTTGGCAACCCTGCCAA
Organism: Volucella bombylans; assembly: GCA_949129095.1. Lineage (NCBI taxonomy): Eukaryota > Metazoa > Arthropoda > Insecta > Diptera > Syrphidae > Volucella > Volucella bombylans. The sequence continues at coordinate 140,786,060 of OX422144.1, forward strand.
ACTCAAAACAAAGCAACCCAATTGTTGTGAGCAATAGATCTGATATCGTCAAAATTAGCTCAGGGTCATCGCGATCAAACTATTGTATTTAGCAACAAAAAAACGCTCATTCTGATAGGTTGTTGAACTATGAAGCTTAACTAAGCTTTGCAAATAGAGTCGACGAACTGACACGTCAAATAGAAATATTTCAAAAAGACACAACCCAGCGTACGCATGTAAATTAATTGAATCAGAAACTATTTCACTAAATAAAAAAGAACACAAAAACAGATTTGGAATACCGACGAGTACTCCAGTTCATTACAAAGCACTCTACAATAATAAGTATAAATTGCCTTATAGTCAATCAGCAGATTTCCGAGAATTTTTCCACATTCGGAAAATTATAAAATGCGTAATAATTTAGTCGAAAGACACTTACATCCGAGATCTTGGAACATCATTGACGGCACTACAAATATGGCGTCCAGTCTGAATGCATTTCCGATGCAGGCAAATAAGAAATCCGTCGAAGAGGCCCATTTGCCACGGCTCTTGTCGTGATTGAAGGGCTTCATGCCGGCATCATAGGACGTTTCATAAGCCATCATGCACTTGCACTTTATTCCACTATCACAGTTCCTTGTTGTTTTGTTCCTTAAGGATTTTAAATTTTGTATGTTATACTTAATTTTTGGAGAAAATAACAAAGAATATTTTCTTTTATTTACAGTTATACTCGTACACAAAAAAAAGTGGATATTTCTAAAAATAATTAAGTCGCTCCGAGATTTACGTTTTCTTATTTTTTTTTAGATGGCGCAGTTGTCGTACGTATTAGAACAAGCAGATGCTTTCCCACTGAATCGGATGAGACTGATGTGCGCTTCATAGAGCCACCTCTCCTCTCGGACTCGGTCATGTACTTTCTATAAAAATAAACAAAATGCACGACATAGACAATTAAAAAAAAAATAAAGGAAAAATAATAATAATAAAAATGTACAGCGATTTTTATAAACAGTACACATGAGTAGAGCATTTGTTGTGGTATTTTGAAATTTTACATAGTGTTAGGTACTTGTTATCAAAATGTATTCAGTAGGCTGCCGGCTGCGGCGCGTACTGTATTAATATTAATTTTTTAATCTACAGTCGGATGATGGAAGATGTGTCGATGTGGACGGTTTTTCGAGGTCTAATTGCTAACGAAATTATTTCATTTCCCATGAAGGCCTGTTGACATTTCGCATCTAGAAGTTTTACTTTAGAAAATTTTGAGGTTAGCTGCATAATAATTATTTAAATTTATATTTGGAGAGATGATTAGAATGGTTTATGTATATCGGAATGGGTGGATGCGTGTGTGATTGCAAACTTCGGATTTTAGATAAAAAAAAAAAACAAAACCACTTGGAAACAATTTACTAAATTTGGACAGCCAACCCTCCATATGGTTTTTTTTTTCTAAAGTCTGTTTACTATCTCATTAAATACGAAAATACAAAGTAAAAAGAAAAATAAGAAAGATTAACATTTATCAACAATTTCCGGTCAAAATTCTCTCGCGGTATTGTAGTCCAATTTTGCAATGCCGAAACACTCTTACAATGGATACATTGATATCGCTAAGGCGTATCATGACTTGATTTTTCGACAGGACATCACTTCCCTACGTATGTCTTCTTGTTTTCCGCAGCATTTCCCAATGAAATTCACAAACCGCATACCAGAAGTATATAAGTCATCTCTGTACAAATCGCACCTCCAGTAAAACAACAACGTAAGTGCAAAATGTTGATTCTAAAAAAAACGCATTTGAAATTTTTTAAATCGTTTTTATTAAAAAAAATCAGGAACACAATTTTTAAAATAATTAAAGTTAGTTGTAACATAAAGAAAATTTGACACACTTTCTGGTGTAGTAATTCACTTAAAAAAAAAACAATAAAAAGAAACTATTGATCGTGTTCGTGGAAAGTGTTTTTCGCTAATTGCAAAAGTACTGATCACAAAAAGTTTACACACTCGAACTTGGCTTCCGTTATTTAGAAGTAAAACGCGCAATTCTGTGCCCTAGGCTCCGTCATAGATAAAGATATCGGACGATGTTTTTGCTGCAGTTGTTCAATGCATGAATTTAAAAAATCTCGCTGCCGTTGCAAAGAAGCGAGTTCCCAAAACTTTTTCAATAATTCAGCTTTCAAATTATTATCACATTTTGTTGAACATGAAAACTTACAACGGCGGGGGCATTACTTTTTATTTAACAGATTTACCCCTTGCTGTCACATAGCTTATTCCTGAGTTCCTTGACAGTTTTGCAGCGTTCTGTCTTCATTTGTCTGGTTGCCGTAATCTTTTCTGCCCCATTTTGCAGGCGAGTGGTCCAAATCCATGTTTGTTTGTGGCCGGTCACTCTCTTCCTATATTGGAGGCTCCGGCGAGTCCGTTTTCGAAGAACTTTCTGATTTTGAACTTCCTAATGGTGCATGCTCACTGCTTTCATCCACTGAAAAATCCTCGATGACTGAACCAACTATTTAACTGTCCTTAAAATATGATTCCTCCCAACAGCGTCTATAGCAGTCACCGATGTACTTGGTTACGATCCGCTAAATTGCAATGTTGAGAATGTGATTATATACAGCTCAGGATTGTCTGTCGGATGTTTTTTTGCCGCTACCAAATTTTTAATTACTCGTTTTGCTAGCATATTTCCCCGGTTGGATATTTTAAGAACGTTCTAAGTAGGGAATGCTATCAAAATATTTGATTGTAGAACGACATAAATAATACTTACGCCACTTTAAGAAATAACATTTTTTGTCAGCAACCACACAATTAGCACTTTTGTCATTGTTCCACTGAAGACGAAATGAAAATAACTAAAAATATTCTTTAACATTGACATAATGAACACTTACGGCTTTGTTACACCAAAAATCGAAAAAAAAAAAAAAAATAAAAACGAGCGAACGGAACTGAGTGTTTAGTGTTTATCAAGTATGTCTTTGTTTTATTGGAAATAACTATAATTTTTGATGCTTTTGACATACTTAACTCAGAAAATAAATTTTTTGCACTTACTCGTACGTTGTTGTTTTACTGGAGGTGCGATGTGGTCTTACCGTCTCAAGATCATTGATATTTCATCGGTGCTGTATTATTACCGAAAGTAGTTATTCTGCAACAACTTGTGGTTCAAATGGATGTAAATCGTTCTATGTACAGATCCAGTATATTCCTCTTAATACCCTACCCTAGCCGGTTGGCAACTCCTTCTATTAGCTGATAAAGCTGCTTCTTCAAACACCTTAAATCCTCGTGAATAATTTCAATACCACTGTCACGGGCTAATTTCAGCCGGCTCTTTGAACAGTCCTGCTTTCTTGATTGTACATCTGGTATTTATGGGAGTCGGTAATACGCTATGTGAAGAACTTTAAGGAGATAATCACTGTGAACTTTAAGGACTTTAAGTGTTTTTGTGAAAACTGGTGCTAAGCCAGTTGGAAGGGAGATGAAATGTTCCTTTCAGGTAACAACATACTCATATATTAGCAGTTTTCTCCCCACACTTTATATTTTGTAGTGTGGGCAGTAAATTTGTTGTTGAAGCATCTGTTAATAGTTGAGATTCCTCGTGAAGAATATTTCAATTATTTTCCCATTCAATTTTCATTTCTCGCTAAAGTTGTATCTCTACCTTCTTCCTTGAACACCATAACCTGCAGTAGTCACTTAGTTTGTTAATAATAAGATGAAGCGTTTTTGGAGAGTACGCCAATAACACTGCGTCATCTGCGAATATAAGGACTTTCACTAGGACTTCTGCATACTCTACTCCTCCCAGGCATGTGCAGGACTTGCTGTATCAGTTTTCCCGTGATCTACTAGTGGACTTGCTCACATTAAGTGAACAGTATCGTACAATATCGGAACAGGGCTGCTACAGCGATAGTACGGGCATGACGATCGTCTCTCTCTCTCTCTTCATTTCCGACATTGAAGCCGGAGAGACGTATGTCTGAATCAGAGCTGGCGGCATGGCATATGTGAGTTGCTGAATACCCTGAATACCACGGACCGGGTTGACAATCTGGAAGACAGACGCCGTCCTCGCCGGCGATATCAAGTCCAAGGCCACCGAATGGGGGAACACTAGAACTGATCCCAGAGGACGGGTTAGAGATGGTCGCGAGGCTTAATCTCACGGTGTTGAATTAATAAATAAAGCGACGTTCAGACGGATTGGGACCATTAGTTCGGTGATCGACGAGATGTTCACAACGCCACACGTTACTGAGCGAGTGTACCTCTAGAGAGTCCTACCCTTCGTGGACCAAATAAAGCTGACCGTGCACACACCACCAGATGGAACGTAACGTGGTTCAACGGAGAAGTATTTCTTAAACCTCTGGCCGATGCGCAGCCTTTTACTGACCTGGTTACAATATTAAGTGCTTGGAAAGGTAGTGGATAGCTGAGCGCTATCAGAACTAGCAAAAGTCGCTGTTGGTATGAGCTTATTGCCGAGATAGATAAGGAGACATAGGGTCAAAGGTATCGAATGGCGCTCCGTGACTCCGGTTTGATGTCGACCCGATGTAGTCAGCATTCATGGAGGAAGTGGTCTCTACCCTCTTACCTGGATAACCCTGAAGAAAGAAGAGCGGACATCATAACGGACGAGGTTCCACACCCGAACAACTGATGGGGGTAACAATGGCCGTGCCGGACCGTATGTCCTCAAGATTTTGGCTGCAGAGAAACCACATGTACTCCTGGACATGTTCAATGCGCGTTTATGTGCTGGACCATTCAGTGGGCACTGGGTACTGCAACGCATGGTTCTTTTAGATAAGGGCAAACCATGAGCTCTGATTCCATCGTCATTTCCACGGTTGAGTCACATAACGCCGGGAAAATATTGGAGAAGATGCTACGAGCGAGGATAAGAGAGTGCTGCAATCTCTCCGATAATCAGTATGGCTCGACGTGGGAATCGTAAAGCAGGTTTGGCGGCAAGTCTGCCACCAGATGAGAAGTGCCGGCATCTTGGGTCATGCTCGACGTCAAGAACCTCCGGCGCTTAGAAATGCTTTCGGGGTCAGGCTGGTTACACTGGCCGGCTTTGTGGATGATGTCGCACTGGTCGTGATGGAAACGGCGGGTCGCAGGTTTAAACGAAAATGGTGATCGTCACCAGCCAACGATGGTTCGGAGAGAGATATCCGTGTGAACATTGCGGGTGCATTAGTTGCCCCGAGCCCGGCACTTCGATGTCTCTGAATGTAGGTCGACACTCACGACTTACCTTTGGGGAGCACATAGGGAGAGTGGCTGTTAAAGGCTCCAAGGTAGTAGCTGCACTTCTAGTTCAAGCTCAATGTTGGCGGCCCGAGAGAGGCCAGAAGAAGGGTACCAGCGTCGGTCGCCAATTCTATATCCGAGGTGTAAGTGGATGCGCTCTCGAGACGGGGTCTCCGAAAGCGACTTACGTCAGTACAACGTCTTGGGTCTCTTCGGATTGGGTGCGTTTAGCGCACGGTATCCCGAGCAGCCGTTATGATTAGCACATTGACAGTTTAGGGGTGGCCGTGGAGTAGTGGTAGTAGCAAACGCTTCTCACTCGGAGGGTCCAGGTTCGAATCCTGCCCATGGCAAAATCAGTTTTTCATTGTATAATTGGAACTCAGACAAAAAAATTCTGCGTGTGAAGACATAACGCTGACACGTAGATTTGGCTGTTATAAGAGTTTCAAGCAATGAAAAAAAAATACTGGGAATTATACCTCGAATCACTCTGAGTGAAGAAAAACTGTCCGTCCTATTCGGACTCCCACCCCTGGAGAGCAAACATAGAAACCAAACACACCTAAGTTTCAAACCACTACAAAAACAATTTTCCTTTCTCCTCCTTCTATCTTTCCGCCCGCGCCCTGGCAACAGTAAAAGGGTATCAACCCCTTAGGCGCGCGTAAATTATAAAAAGAAAAAAAAGAATGCATGCTGACAGCAGGAATGGGATGTCGAACTTGTGGGTATGTGGACACACCGACTCATAAGGGTGCTGAAGCCTTGACTGGACAAAAGTCGTGGTGAGGTGAATTAATCTCAATCTATCTCTATCACGTGACAATGAAAGCACCATCGGTCTGCGCAAGGTGGCATTAGCAATGATAGCTGTTAGGCGACCTGCTGGGCCTGATAATCGCACACGAAAATATCGTTTCGCCGATGTTGTGAATTGCGAGGAAGCATGCAGGACCGTAGCGACTACACTCAATCGGTAATAACGGGAATGAAAAGGGAAGACCTGGTTGTAAATGTGCCTCTCTCCACTACGGAGCTGCTTTAGCTGTGCTTTTCTCTAATCCCTTCGAGTTACGGGTCTCACACTACCGTATCAACTCTCTCTTCCAAAAAAAGGAAAAAAAAGTTCCTCCTGGCAAGAACTAAGTTTTGTCTGCGGTGAAGGGTGCAAAAGGACTTGAACTTAGAGAACCGTTGCATACAGCTGCGTTGTTCTAGATTCTGGATAACCCCGCTAAGTATACATATGACAATTAGTAAATTTTAGTGAACTTGATATTCATATCACGAGTCGCACTTTCAAAGTTATATTTAAGTAGAAATGGTCCTTGGTGCAATTTGTACAGGAGTTTGACGGACGGTCAGCGTTGCCTCCTTTATGACTCTGGCCTTATGGACATGACGCAGTGGCTCCAAAAGTTCTGTGGTTGCGGGAATATGAAATCGACTTTCCATGTACTGAAAAAGATTGGTTTCGGCCAGATTCTGGGCCAAAAATGATTGCAGCAGAGATCTCCACGGCCGGCCTCCTACATCCGTGTAGGATGTAGGATAGTTCTAGCGTCTTGGGGGACGCTTTAGATTTCACTTATCGCTATATAAAATCGCATCTGGCTTTTAAGTGGAGACATTCACAGTATTGGAATATTATTGTGCCAAAGTGCTTACGCCTGCTTAAAGTCTTGATGATTTATTTTACTATTTCCAAGCTTATTCACAGGATGCAAGACGTACTTGAAAAGCTGAATTTGTTGAGCCTAGGTTCATGGGTATGAAGACAATTAGACAAAGCGCAGAGGAAGAATTTTCAGCAGCTGAAACCGCGTTAGCACAGAGCGCCTAACTTAGTAGGAAAGATTGTATTTCTGGCTCCTTGACGGGCATTACGCTTTTGCTAAGGACCTAAGTGTTCTATATAAAAGTGATATCACATATTGCGATGCTCATTGTGAGAATGATGACGACGCACTCTTATACGTGTCTCCGGTTAACCTTCACATTTACCAACCTACATGCGCTTAGTATTGAAGTCATTTTATTCTGAAGTGAATATACGAGAGACTGATGAATGAAAACAAAAATGGGGTTCAATGGGACAGTTCTTTGGTTAAGACCCTGTTCGTTTACTTTAAAGTATACACTCTGTTAAGAACTAAGATTCAAAAAAACAAAAAAAAATTAAGGACATGCAGTCTTGCTTCCGCAGCAAATTTCTAAAGAGCTGTACAGTGATGTCGACTTGATCAAAAAATTACACTCTGACGGGTTTTGCCTTAATCATCATCTTTGGAGAAATAGTGGTCAGTTCAGGCACAGAGGGACAATTCTTCAGTAATTTGTTCAATCCCTGGTTAACGCGAAAGGAAATGACATTATCAGGAAGATTCAGAGCTGGAAAATGAGCATAGCTATAAATGAGCGCAAAACAAAACAGTCCTATACGTAGCCAACGAAAAAGAACTCACAGTACACAGATATAGTTCACACAATAGTCACAATATACATATAGTTTGAAGATAGTATCCGCTGTAAACACGTGACTGTAATATATGGGGCAGAGTATAACCGTTACCAATTGTTTTTTTTTTTTTTTTTTTTTTGGCCGTAGAAGGTAATTGTCTGACAAGGTCTTCTTTCATACAATAAAGGTGAGCCTTATTATCCTAGTTCCAGTCTATGGTGCAGAGACGTATTAAGAGTCGGTGCAGAGTTTCCACTACAGATTATACAGTATTATCGACTTGGCCAGAAGAACTCGCAAACAAATTATTCAATAGTTTGGGGACGTTGAGCAACATTAACGGATATCAATACCTCTACTACAGAACATGAATCTTAGAATCAACACTACAAGAACAATGCAGTAGAGGAAGGGAAAATCAAAAGTGGCGCACCCATCAGAAATAGGACTCAAATAACTTGGCATATGCAACTTGAAACGGCTGGCCAATGATCGAGCTGGCTAGAGAGGTTTGTTGGTTGAGGAACAGGTCAGTCCATCTCGGACTATGTAAGTAAGTAAGCAATTGTAATATAGTTGCAGAGTACGGTTTACTATTAAACCTTGAATGATCCTGGATTAGCATTGACTAGCCACATTGTAGGCCAAACTAACTTTGAACGTTGATGCCAATATTTGGTAGATCGTCCAGATTTTCTAAAATATATCATCGCGAGATACTTTCTCTAAATTTCACATGTGCTAGCAGGCTTCTACAGAAGCTTGTGGACCATAAAACAAAGTTTTAGGCAACAAGATATGACACAGCATTTTACTTTCTTGCTAAACCTGTTCCAAAATTAGAGTACTACTTCTTTAAAGCGACTCAATTTAATGATTCACTTTTTTCCAGAAGTAATTAAGTAAGCAACGACCCTGAAGATAATTGTAAATAAGATCATAAACGAAAGAGTTTGATATCAATGTTCGCTTTTTTGTTACTGAATTTATTTTGCTATATCATTGCTTCATTGGTTTGTAAATTAATTGTAGCTTATAAGTATGTTGTAGGTGATCATATGCAAAGTGGGTTGACAGGGGAATTACCAGGTACCTGGAGCTGGTGCAACATTGATGGAAGCAGCAGATTTGATGTGTCCAGCCAATGGAGCGGTGTGGATAGCACCACGGGTCTTAGCAACATAGGTAGCTCCGTGAGCGGCCAAAGGAGCAGCAACAGCAACAGAAGCTGGTACATGAGCTGGTGCGACTGCAATAGGGTGAGCAACTGAATGCACAGCTGGGCTTGAGACAAGATTTACAGCAGCTGGTACGTGGGCTGGGGCAATTAGGGCTGGTGCAGCAATGTTAACAGCAGCTGGGATGCCAGACCATGCTGAACCAACCCCAAGACCATAAGCACCAACACCAAGACCATGTCCAAGTCCATGTCCAAGTGCAAGTCCATGTCCAAGTCCAAGTCCATGTCCGAGACCGTTGACACCGAGCCCATTAACAAGTCCAATTCCATGGACTCCGTGTCCAAGACCATTGATTCCGTATCCCAAACTGCTGACTCCGTAACCAAGACCAGCAACACCACCTACGAGGGATGATTGAACTCCCATGGCAACAGCCAACAAGACTACGGCAGCAATGACGAACTGCAATAGAAATTAATCTCAGTAATCCTTCTAACTAACACAAGGAAGATGAGAATTCCTTACCTTCATGTTGAGTTTATTAGAGATTTTGTGAAAAACTGTTTGTTAAACGAATTGAATTAATTCTGTTTCGATAAATGGAATTCCTTCAGCTTTTATACAAAGTTGGCCCCATTGTGGTAGCACTTTCACGAGCTCTTTGACATTGAGTGCGGTTTTATAGCCGTCATTATGATTTACTCTGTTTGTGATCAGGTGGGACATTAAAACACGATGTACTTTGTTTTAGTCATTTAAATTGATACATTGTGTAGCAATGGTACCACTAAGTGGTTTAGTTTCGTGTACTGACAAGCCAATGTCACAAGGAGTATTGTTGGGTACGTATACATTTAATGTCTGCAAAATTGGACTATCTACATGGAATAACTAAGTAGATCAATAGCGACCACTCTTGGTATTTGGATATAGAAGAAAACCATAAAGATTGAGCGGGCGAAAGGAACAAATTTGAAGCAATGCCGACCATCTATGTTTGGCTATATGGACGAACAGATTCTTAAGGAAGATCGTGTAGGAAACGAATTGCACCCATAACTGAAGTAGCATTGATTGAAGAGATAGGTCAAAAGCCAGGTTTATTCAGAAACATAAAAGAAAGACAGTGGCTTTCGAAAGGCGAAACTAGTTAGCAGAAGTCTTTCATTAGATGCGCCCCAATTTTTTATTATTTTTTTAATTACAATAAAAGAGGTGTGTTTCAGGCATCGTGGATCAGCGTGGCAATTGATCGAGAAACTGGACGCAAATATCCGAAACAGCTCAAAGTCGATGAGCCACAGTGAGGAAATTCAATGTCGGATGGCCGTGATAGTCTTCTGAGTTTCCCTTAACCTCTCGAAAAGACCGATGCCTCCAGGGTCATAGTTAGAAGACCACTGGCATCACAGACAAAGGGCAATCAGAGAGGTTGCCTTTGTAATGGGTTTCAACCTGCCCAAACAGCTGCTTCGACAGGCAAATATAGAGAAAAACAACAGATGTGCAGGACGACACTGCAGAGAAAAACGAAAGGAGATCGCGAGCTATAGTAGCAGAATAGATAGGAAGCACCAAGGCTCCTCAGAAGAAAGACGCCGGGAAGCGCACGATCGAGGCTTTAGAAGGGTGCTGTCTGAAGAATGAAGTTCGAAGGTTTTTGTACAAATAAAACGAGCATGCCAAACCCATAAAGCCCGGTGAGATTTCTGTTCGTGGAGAAGGAAATATGATGGTAGAACCGCCACTGCTGACAATCTGTAAAGAATATTTCTGTAGACTTTTAAACGGAGATGACGAATAATATCCCACGGTTAGACAGTATGACACATTCAACCTGTGCGGTGAGAGACAACACTCAAGTCAAGCTTAAGTCCAATAAAGGAAGTAAGGATTGTATACGGGGGCGCACTGTATTTGATCCCTAAAATCTCGATCAACCTAGGGAAAGGAAATATCCTTAACTTAATATTCCCCTACATATGTCTTCCCAATGTCACAAATAAAATCCAAAGACCATTCGTCAACAGTCTGATATTTTCGGTCCGTTTGCATCAATTCAACAGCGTATTGTTCAGCGATGCCTATCTAAGCAGAAAAGCTCGGATAATGATGGCTAGATCACCTTGAATGCATAGTCATCAGTGCGCCTGACAGGACTTTTGAATCAAATTTAAATTGACAACGCGGCAGAGGACGACTTCAACTAGGATTGCGCACAAGAGTGGAAGGTGTATCCTAGATAAGAAAGAAAAAGACAGGGCTACTTGCTAAGTTCAGTGCCATATGAGTTGTTGAAAATATCTGTGCTCTAAGATCGTGTACTCAGGTACGACGAGGTAGTTGTGAAGTGGGCAAATACCAATTTATTGCAATCACGTTTCAAAAATGGCACATGCCAAATAAGGTGCAATAAAAACAAAACAAAGAAAGACCTTAGTTTGTGTTCAACTCAACCTTAGACACCATGCAACCGTTTTGAAATGAAATAGCGAAGAATTCGGGAAGATGCAAACAAGGGAAAGAAAAGATAACTTGCAATCCAACTTGAAGATAAAAAATATTAGACTTGTTCACTTGTGTACCCAGAAGTGGGCGCACATATTTCCGCTATGCTCACTCAGATCATTGGGCATCCCCCCACAAATTCATCCAGCAGGAACACTGCTTTGTATATGTATTATGTACACTATATTCCATAGCTTTAGCACTCAAACTCAGACAATGTAGTGCCAAAAAGCGACACCTCGTTGGAAATAGACATCCTCCTCATCCATTCATTTGAAAACCGGTCATGAAAATTCATTGATCAAAGATCATTCACACTGTTAGAACCACACTTTCGTCACTTTCGAAGAAATCAGGTTCAATGATGTCTGTTTTCCAAAAACAGCAGCAATAAGTAGAGAGGCTTCTCGAGTTCCTAAGCCTCAGATGTAGCAATTCTGTTTATTAAGAAAGCCTTGAAGATGCGCTTTCAAAGCCCAATTGGCAAAGTTACGACGCTACTGATGGTCTTTAATTATTGGAATGTCAATGGAACCTTATTCCGTTCCGTGGAGTATTGTTAGCAACATGCCCATTTCCTGAGATCAAGGTGAAATTGACTAACTTGGGCCTTCGGCCACACTTTGTTTGGACGAACACGAACTTATCTGGTCGTGGGTTCAAAAATTAAGACAAGAAGAGACAACGGTTAACCAAAATCCTCTTAGGAAATCAACGTCAGTAGCGATGCCAGAACATGTGGCTCAAGTTCGATGCGAAACTATGCGTAATCCGCGTAAATCGATAAGGAAGTTTGTGGAAATCTTACGAAAATGATTATTTTTTACGAGAAACCTTAGCGAGAACGATGCTGGAACGTTTTTGAATAGCACAACTCCTGGAAACATATTGTTTACTGATGAAGAACATTTTTATATCGATGGCTGTGTTAATAAACAGAACATGAGACTCTGGTGCTCCGTTAACCCTAGCGAATGACCTGAAAAACGTTTGAATTGTCAGAAACGACGGTGTGATGTACAATATCTGCCCCAGGGATTATAAGCTATTTTTTTTAATCCGCGAGAGATAGTCGCTGTTGACGTGTACTGCCTAATGATCGATGAGTTTTTGGTACCGCAAATGCAGCTATTCCTCGTGTTCAACAACAGAACATAATTTCAGAGTTATTCAATGGTGAAGCTGAGGGTAATTTTTCCCATCTCGTTCATCGAGGTTTTACAGCAACAATCCACGTACAATTCAGGCCCTATAAAAAAATATTCGTCATGAAGTTGCTGCCATTGAACCAATGGTTTGCTCTCCAGTGTTCACAAATTTTAGATTCCGATTTCAACAGTGTGTTGAGAGGTATGGACGGCATTTATTGATATTGTTTTGAAAACATAAAATCCGCATTACCAAACTCCAAACTCGTACAAGGAAACGACAATCCTGGAGGTCATTTTGTGACAAAATAATAAAAACCTCTGAGGCATCGTCGCTAGGAAAAATTCTCTCTACAAATTCTCTGATGCCTAGTTGTTTGAAAACAACCGATGGCTCTTCGACGACCTCAAGTGATGAATCACTCAACCTGCAGGTAACCACATTCACGGCCACTAACAACTCTAGCAGGACTACTGCAATCGCGACAGAAATTCACGGTCTGCCCTGAGCAATGCATAGATTCAAACTATACAATGACCTACAAAGGTCATCAGATATTATCCTATCTACGGTAGGGAATATCGTGAGGAGCTGTGTAGAGTTCTACACTTTTCACTGTTCATGGAGAGAAGTTAATGTAGTTTTCATTCCCAAAGCCGAAAAATGCTCTCATGCTGTCCCAAAGTTCTTCAGACCTATAAGTCTAACATCCTTCCTTCTGAAAACTTTAGAACGACTGATTGATATCCATATACGAGCTAAAATTGATCCATGACTTTTGTTAATGGCTCACAAGCCTACTGTAAAGGAAAGTCAGTGGAAACAGCTCTCACACATTGACTAGCCACACTAGTCTTTTGAACTTAGTGGTTATTGAACTGCCAATATACCTGGAAGTGTGTGGTAGCAGGGTGATTACCTATGAGGATACCAACACATTTTCAGCCGACAAGTGGCTGCTACTTCGGCTATTCGCCTTAAAGCGACTACACATGGAACAAATAAATTATTTGGTCACGCTAATATTCTTAATATTCGTTTGACAAAGACTTTCATGAAAACATCCCCTCTAGATCCTTCTGGGAGAAAGATGCCTTCATGGATGACAAGTCAATCCACTTCTATACTGGTGGGTCTGAGACTGATAGCGGGGTTGTTGTTTTCTCAGATAAGCTTAATCTGAGTTTCTCCCTCCACCTTCCAAATCACTGTAGCGTGTTCTATCCGTGCAAAGGATATCCGCATCTTTTCGGATAGTCAGGCCGCCATCAAGTCCCTTGACTCAGTCTCACAAAATTCTAAAACGGCCCTTGTCTGCCTATCATCTCTTAGGGAGATGGCAAAGCAGTTGGACTTTCATTGATGTGTCAAGGAATTGTCGGGCCGATGAACTCGCCAAGATTGGAATCACTCTACCTATTCTTCCGGAAGAAGGTAGCATCGGTGTTCCAATGGTTACGTGCAAATATTACTGAAGCTGGTTGTTAATAGAAGAACAAACTTTAGATGGACTGTTGGATCAACATGTCTAGCCACCAAACAAAGCTGGCCAAGACGGCATCTGAGTCCCTCTAAGAGTTTGATCTTTCAAAATAGAAAACATCTCAGCGCTATCATAGGTGTCTCACTGGACAATGTCTTATAGGCAAGAATGCAAGAAGGCTTGCCACCTTTACAAATGATTTCTGCAGAAGCTGCATGGAAGAGAAAAAGGAAGAGTCAATCCTCCACCCACTCTGTACATGCCCAGTTCTCTCTTCTACAATGACTTAGTTACAAGTCTCCTACGCTTCATCAGAAGCTCAAAATGGTTTCAAGAGTAGAAAAATCGCAGATCCACATGGTGCCACAATGGGCCAATAGACCTAACTGTAGTGGTTCCTCCAACAGCCACTCATACCTAACAATAACCCAAATCTAGTATGCTGTAGGCCTTATTTTCATGCTGTTGCAATATTTATGTCAGACATTGTATATGGAGAATTGATATTATGGAGAAGGCGACTATCTGATTCCAGAGATAGTAAATTTGGTTTCACCTGAACTTCTGACTTCACTTAGTAAGCATGGACTGGACATTGTTTTTGTAGAACATTCAGCAGAAAATACACTCTTTGAAATTCTGAAAATTACGGAGCCCATTCGCATTTTGGACAGAAGAACAGCTTCGCAGTGCATTCCAATACAATAACGTACTGGCCGAGATACGACGTCATATTAGGCAGCCAGCCAACTTTGCTATTTGTGTCAGACACTTGTTATTAAATGTGGAACAATGTCGGCTCCCATAGACATACCATAGTGTGCTCAAATGTATAAGAATCGATAGCATCAACTGCGGTCGGCATAATCCATATAGCGGCAATAAATTAATTAATTATTGCATATGATGCGAGGTCCTTGGACATTTGTCTTCATTCCCGACTGAAGGCTCTGACCTCGATTTTCTCGGATTGAACTTGGTTTGAGAATTGAGATACCCAATGGCGGCAACAATTATTTAATGTTCCAGGCAAATTGAATTTCACTGTTTTTTTTTTTAAATTAAATTGTCCGTAACTTGAAAGCCAATTATCGCATTTGTGATGAACTTCCCTTCACACTTGAGTTGAACGTCAAAAAACCGCTCGCCTGACATCAGATTAACTAATTAAAATTGGTATGTGAATTAAATCCACACAAATAGTCAATGAGTTTGATAATGCATAGAATTACATGTACTCGTATATATATATATATTTTTTAAATTTTATTTGCTTCTAGAGTAGGAAGATCATCAGTAGAAGCTTCAAAGATGCACGATCAGTGTGCCTGCCTTCAGTCGAAAAGCGCGTTTCGTCCGAAAGTCGTTGTGCATACCGGCCGTTGTCGTTTCAAAATATCATATTGACGCGCGGACGTTTTGTTATTTTGAGAAATTCCACTTAAAAAAAGCTATTTTACTACGACGGATGGTGTTTTGAAAATTTTCTTTTGTTTACCCGAAATTTGACCGCTTGATAGTGTGACCAGGCCAATATGGCTTATGAGACATCTTATGACACCGGCCTGAAGCCCTTCAATCATGACAAGGATCGGGGGAAATGGTCTTCGCCAATGGACTTTTTCTTCACATGCATTGGACATGCTTTTAAGGTCGATGCTATACTTGTGATGCCCTCGGTAATATTTCGGGAACTTGGAAGTGAGTTTGAGTGATAACGAATTGATGGGTGTTGACATCGATTCAAATTTCAATTTTCGAGAATATATAAATGTGTGAAGGATGTTATCCGTTGAAAGTGATTTCTGTGGTCATTTTGGCATGAGCATATTTTGAAGCAGATTTCTTTTTCCCCGAAAGTGGTTTTGATTGTAGGCACTTTCGCTACTCCGGCAATAAAGCATATCATTTTGTTGTAATAACAATTAATTTGACATTGCTATAATGTTTCTATGAGTGATACAAATCTAAATTAATATTCATGACCATAATAAATTCAAAAAAGAAATAAATACTTTGCCATTGAATAATTATTCATGATTCAGATTGATTTTGCCTTTGATATCACCAAACAATGAGTTTCGTTTTTGTTAAACGAATTAGTTTCACGTCCTCAATTTTTTTTAAATTTCAAATCAGATTCATGGAAATTCATTTGTGAAGTCATGAAATTATTTTTCCGTAAATTTTTATTCAATCAAAATAGGATCCGTTGGCATATATGACATTCTTACAACGTGATACAAGGTCAAATATTCTTTTTTCGTAGAAGTGCTGAATTTTTAAGACAGTGAAATCTTCAAAGACCTTTATGACCTCTGCTCGAACTTCTGCCGGCAAAAAGAATCCAGATTGCGGAAAAGATGGTAATCCGTTGAGAAAATATCAGGAGAATACGGAAGAATTTCAAAGCCCAACTGCAACAGTTTTTGCACCGTCACTTGTGAGGTATGGGGTCTAGTATTGTCATGCAAAAGAATCGGACCGTGCCTATTGACCAACGCAGGTTGCTTCTCAGCCAATTTGTCATGCAGTATGTCGATTTGCTCACAAATTTGACAGCGTTTATCGTTTCCCCTGGTTGAAGAAATTAAAAGTCGATTGGTCCTTTCGATGTCCACCAAATTGTAACCATAATCGTTTTTGGGTGAAGATCGGGCTTGGAGGTGCGTTTTGGATTTTCAACTACATACAATCACTGCCCAGATCTTTTACGATTATCATACAGTATCCACTTTTCATCACAGGTGACTATCCGGTGCAAAAACTGTTCAGTTTGGTTTCTTAATGTAAGCGATGCTCAGATTTCCAGGCGCCGTAGTTTTTGGGATTCGTTCAGTTCATGGGATACCCACTTATCGATTCTTTTTACCTTTCCGATGAGAGAAAGATGTCGACTTATTATTGTTGGGGTTAATCCCATGCTTTGTGTAATCTTCCGCACCGATTTCGTTGCGTCCGCATCCACCGTGGCCCTTAAAACATCGTCGTCAACTAACGTTTTCAGCTTCCCACGGAACTTTCAAAACCAATGTGCGTTCGCATTACGAACGCTGTATGATAAGTACCTGTGTTAGGCAAGAAAACGCATTAAAAAAAAATTTTTTTTTTATTTATTTCTTAATATAGTCTCCTTTCAGCTCGACACATTTAGTCCAGCGATATTCTAACTTTTCCAAGCCATTCAAAAAATATGATGAAATAGGCCTCTGGTCCGGCGATGACGAGAATCACTTTGAATCACTTTTGCTGTGGCGATTGCGGACGAGTGAGCAGGTGCGTTGTCATGGTGAAAAAGGACTTTTTTTGTTGCCAATTGGTCCCGTTTTTTAATTAATACAGCATTGAATCGGTAGAATAAATCAGCATAGTACTGCCCCGTGATTGTCCTTCCTTTCTCCAAAGAGTCGGTGAAGATGATGCCTTGCGAATCCCAAAAAACGGTGGCCAGGTGAAATCTACTGTTCTTTCATTTCTGGCGTATAGTGATGGATCCACGTTTCGTCAACAGTCACGAAATGCCGTAGAAACTCTTTCGGATTGCGCTTAAACATGTTCAAACAGTGCTCTAAAGTTGTCATGCGATTTCGTTTTTGCTTCACTGTTAGCATACGCAGCACCCATATCGCCGATAGCTTTCTCATGCCAAATTTTTCGTGTAGGATATTTTGTATGTGTGCAATGCCAGCAATCTCTCTGGCCTGCACCCGACGATCTGCTCACACAATATCATGGATTTTATTAATCATTTCCTCCGTAGTCACCTCAATCGGACGGGCTGGGCGCTCTTCATCAAAAACAGATGTTCGGCCACTCTAGAATTCATTAAACCAATATCTGATGGTAGTCATTGAAGGGGCATGGTCCTTATAAACGGCGTGCAACTTCACATTGATTTCCTCACAAATCTTCCCATTCAACAAAAAAACAAAGAAATCGATCACTGATCGATATTGCTCTTTCTCCATGATTGCAAATAAACACGGACTTGATGACTTTCAACAGCTGTCAAAACAAAACTACTCAACACATCTGTCTGATATTTTGACAGTCATCGTTGTAAAAATGGCGCTATATGATGGCATACATATTTTGTATCAGTGACGCCATCTGTCGGTAAAAACGGGTACTTATCATTTTAAATTCGTAAAGGAAGAGCTGAACTGACGACAGCATGGTAAATAGTTCCTAGAAAAAAAATAACGGTACTTGTAAATTAACCTAAAATTCTCACATGTCAAGCACACGTACCATTTTATTTTATAAAAAAATAAAATTTAACGTTCTGGCAAAGAAGTTCACTCGAGAACTTCTTATTTCCAGCTGAGCGAAAAACCGACATTTCATGTGGTACAACCCAAAACATGTTCTGGATCTCTTCTATGTTAGCTTAGTTTGGTTATAAAATAGGATTTCGCAGTTTTACTGTTGAATAAATCACCTAATACTCTTCTCATTAAGTCCTTAAGGATGAACATGTACACCAAAGATGAAAAACCGATTCTTCCTCTCTTTTTCCGAAAATAATATGAATAACTAATGGTAGAGGAGAAATTTTTTAAGACTTTATCATGATAACGTAACGTCTTAGCACTTATGATAGAGGCTAGCGATATGAAATTTTGCATCCTAGTCTGCGGTGACAACTCTTCAAATATAGGGCCGATATTTGACAAATGTACGGTGTGGGTTGGTTGATATTCGCTTTGAGAGCTGCTTCAAGTTATGATATGTAAGATGGTTTGTTTAAAACTGCTCTAATCAGCGAGGGACTTATCTGAGTAAAGTCGTCTTGTTGTTGATGGAACATTTCCTTTTTCTTCTTTTATTAACTGACGAGATATTCCACATTGCCAATGCTCCGCTTACGAAACTGGCGGATATATACACCTTCGGACCTTAGTCCCATTCTACACCCCTCTCTATTTTAGAACCCCTCATTACTGAGGCAAAGAATTTTTTAATGTGTTTGCATAACACTGATCGAATTAGTTTTCTTTCGACTCTATATCTGAACCTCAGCTGGAACTTAAGCCTCTTCTGCTTGCTCCAGTTTGTGAGTTCATAAAGCTGATTGCCGACTTGCAAATTATCTATTTGTTCGCGAGTTTTTGTTTTTTCTGACTCACTTATATTTATTCACTGACCTACGTAACTACAATGTTGAGATAACCTGCAATAGTTTGTGCGGAAATTTGTCTTACCGCCTTTGTATTGGTCTAAATAAACGTGCCATTGTTTACCTTAAAGAGTGCTCCAGCAACTGCTCGTTTTATTGAGACGAGTATAATAACAAAAATGTGTCAGTGAATCAATTTCCTCTCTTACATCTGATAGTGAACAGTGCTATAAGAAAAAGAAAATGAAAACGGTTGAATTATTCATCGATATTCATTTTATTCCCTTCAAAGTAATCCCCAAGCAATACACATTTTCCAACGCTTTCTCCAATTTGCAAATCACTTTTCATAGGCCGATTTTGGAATTGCCTTCAGCTTCTTTTGCGAATTCCCCTTTATCGCCTCAATTGTCTTAAATCGCTTTCCGCAAGGTGAATTGTATGAAAAAAAATTCAGCAATCTCAACTAAAGCCGGGCTTCAACTCGTCTCATACCCAAAACATCGCGCATAACGCTCTGCACTGATTGGAACGAGACACCAAGATCGGTTGCTATCTCCCTGATGCTCACACGATGATCTGCGAGGACGATTTTCTTAACTTTTTCGGGGTTTACGTCAATCAACCTGATGGATGGACGACCGGAACAAGAGAAATCATCAACCACAGTACGGCCCGCTTTAAACTCATTGTACCACTAGTACGCTTGTGTTTTCGATATTGTCGAGTCCTCGTAGGCTATCGTTAATAGCGTTGAGCTTCTGCCTGTGATATTTTGTGAGAAAGACACGACATTTCATTCAAAACCTTTGCTTAATTGAATTTGACACTGACTTGTTTACTAAGCTATCACGCAAAAACTCCCGACAAATGGCGTTCAAACAGATATTTGAGCATCAGATGACAGTCTTTTGATAATATCTCAAGCGGGGATTGTTTGAATTGGAAATTCCGGGTATTTTTGATCAGAAGGTAGTCAGCTATCCAAGTGCAAGGACATTAATAAAGGTTTGGAAAATTTGTGCTATACTAATGAACTGTCTGTATTTTGTTTACAAAAATAAATAAATGACTGACATGAAGTTTTAAAAAAAAAAACAAGGTGACATTAAATACTGTGATTCCTTGACCCTAAAAAATGACTTTAACCTTGCACTACGATCACCGATATTAAGAGAAAGTGCTAAGTCTTGTATGAGGTCCACAATGAACTCAGTTATACCCATATGCAATGACTCTTTAAGATAGATAGATCGAATGTGATTCTGACCGAGAACCTCTCCGATTTCATTTTCAAAGGTGCTTCCCGAGAAGCTGATTGCGTTTGGATGGCAAATGTATTTCACAACAAATTTGCCATCATTATAAAAATTTGCAAAAAGTTCTCTCCAATCAGTGCGAAAAAGTCCGGCTCATTCAACCCATCTGACAACAGTGTCAATATCGATAAGAAAAAATATTAACGAAAAGCAAACATAAGAAAAATAAACCAAACAAAGAAACCACCAAAAGGTGGGTACATTTCGGCGGATTCATTGGCCAAGTCCAATATGAACCAAGCTTAACCTAACAAATGCTCAGGTGGTGCACCACCTGTAAAACATCATTCTTTTTAACCTGGAGCCTGCAACCGTGTGTCATTTAATCTCACACAAGATTCCTGTTCTCTTTTAATTCACACAACCTCTTCTCCTACGGTGCCAACTAAAGCGATTTACCCAAACTTTGTGCGCTCTCACATCGTAAATCCCTCTACACCATCTTCATCTGATGCACCTCTCCTGATAAGTTCTTAGACCCCATGGCTCCTCCTAAATCGAAATGGCCTGTTGGATTTATGAAAATGTTCGTCTATATCTTGCATCAACGAAATAATCAAAACTAATATACGAGTATGCAATGGATTGTCATAGAAGTGATCTAAAAAAAATGAAAATTGAAGGAAACGATCTCGCTCATTCGCGTCCCATGTAAGTTCCAAGCGTGTTTGGCAACTACAAAAAACTTGGTCTAATTTTAAAAACTAACCTACTAACCTAACCTACGATAAGCAATTATTTACCAACTCGCTACAATCTTCGCAAGTCTCTTTCCAAATGTCACTCGGTTTACTATTAAAACGTAAGACGGCTACGCACAAACACTTCTATTCTATACCCTAACACCCAGGTTCTGCGTTATGACGTTTTCAACCTTACAGGGACCAATCTATTGCCTGACATTCATAACAGCGAATTATATACTGAAGACTTTGATCTACACCGTGACGATGGTCAAGATAAAGGTTGACATTACCATAGCCACGGAATCCTCTTGGCTATATGTACATTCTCGCTATGATTCAACACTCTTAAAAAAAATCATCTACATCATACTTTGAATTTGTCTGCGCTAGAACTCATATTTTAAAGCATAATCTTTACATCTTTTGCTGTTACATCTGTCCTTCCCAACCATTCCATGGATGTAGGAGTGATTGATTGTATATTTAATGCCACTGACCGTAATTTTTATTTGGGCGACTTTAATCTTCCCAAGTTACAATTGGCTCAGACTGTTCAAGCCTTCTTTACGGCCACTAATCCCACCTCTAGAAAAGAAATACTTTTCATTGACTGCCAGATCTAGTCTATACCAATTAAGTAGAGTCACCAACTGCATTGGTAGACAACTCGATTTTGTTTTCACAACTGATACAGACAACTGCATGGTTTCAGAAAGCAACTACCTTCTTTCTAAATTAAATAGTTACAATGGTCTAAAAACTGTCTCCTACACACAGCCATATAGCTTCAACTTTCATAGAGTGAACCACGGTAAACGAAATAACCTTCTTAGTAATGCCAATTTCACCTTTCTCTACGACAACCTGTAGCTCACGATTAACAATGCTCTTGCATTTCTTTACATAGAGATGCTGATATCCTTTGCTACCACTCTGCCTACATCAAATTCTGTGAACTTTGCCAATCTGTTCATCATAGTCGAACCGAATGCGCCACACTGTCATCGCCAATCTGAAGCGTTTCACTTCAATGTATCAACATCAAAAGAAAGTCGGATCACTACCCACCTTCCCTGAAGCTCCCTGACACTACCTCTGCCAATACCGAAGTAACAGTTACTTTATGCTAACTTATTTTTAAATAACTGTTCGCAAGCAACGTCGGAAATAGAAAATCTGCCTGATGACTACTCTACTGGAACTGGTGGGCTGCCTGCAATACTAATATGTAAATTATTTAATTCAGCCCCTTACAACTCTCTTTCCGCTTTCCATCTTCCAAGGATCTTTCCCATAATTTGAAATAACTCTTACACAACTCTTTTGTACAAAAAAGATGTCATCCCTATGCTGTTTAAGAGCATAATATATGACTCAATGTTTATTCATTGCAAGTCTATCTTTTCCCAAAATTCGCATGGATTTCTAAAAGTTCGATCTACAACTACAAACCTTACTGAATTTATGTCAAATACTTTATGCGCAATTGAACACGGGGTGGAAGTTGATGTGATCGCTACCGATTTCAGTAACGTCGTTGATAATATCTCTCGTAAAATCATTCTGCTCAAATTGAAGGCCCTAGGCTTTCAATTAAGTTTTATTATAAGTTTTAAATCCTACTTAGAAGATCGACATTATAATGTTCATGGTTTCCAAGCCCTCTTAATGTGTACCTCAAGCTAGGTATTTTGTACCCTTATTGTTCAATCTAACAATTAATGATATCGACTCTATTATCAACAGTCTACACTGACGACATGAAAATCTTTCGACATACCTCATCATTATTTCATTGTTTTTCACTGCTCTATGATCTGGACAGGTATACTACTTGGTGTCCAATAAATTTCCTTTTGCTCAATATCAACAAGTGGGAAGCAATAACATACACTCGTAAGCACCTTCCAACTCCCACTCGTACTTATTGAATCTTAAAGCAACCCGTCACCTTGGTAACTGAATACGAGTATGTTGAATATGTAGGGGTAATCTGTGATAGGGAATTCAATAGCAATAGCGTGTTGAAAGTTGGCCTCGAGCTCGTTGGCCTTGTTAGCGTAGACTGAAGACTTGACGTAGTCCCGAGTGGTGTCAAATTGCATGATCATGGTGGCCAATTGATGAACGTCTGCCGTGAGATGACCCAGTCGCCAAATTTCTCCGTCACATCCTCGAGCGCTTATATGGCATGAAGCGCCGTATTATTGGAACCACAGCTCGGATATATCGAGGTTGTCGAGCTCTGACCACAGAAAGTCGGTTAACATCGCTCTATACCTAAGACCATTGACGGTAACGGTCTATTTCCTCATTTCGAAAGAAATATGATCCGATGATGTCGACATGCCATTAACCGCACCAAACAGTCAATCTTTGCGGATGCATTGATGATCGGCCGAACACTTGTGGATTGTGTTCACTCCAATAATGGCAATTTGGCTTGTTGACATAGCCGCTGAGCCAAAAATGGGCTTTGTCCGAGAAGGTGATTTTTTTGGCCAGAATCCGGATCTCCGGTCAACATTTACAGCGCCCAATTAGCGAACTCATGGCATTGTCTATGACCGTCTAGACCGTCAATTCTTACGTCAACACAATCTTATAGACATGTGGGCCAAAACCAACTGTCAACCACCGGGTTGACTATCTGGCGACATTTCTGCGTCTTCTTCGATACTGGTATCCATAGCGGCTATGTTTTCTTCATTTCGCACCAATCTCTGTCTGGTTGGTAATTTAAGATCCAAAAGAGTGTACTCACGCTCAAACTTTTCCACACTGCGAATAATTGCCTGCACACTGAAGCCATGATGAAGGCCGACCTCACGATGCATGATAAAATGGTAATCCTTACTGAACATTTTGACAGTTGGATGCGGAAACATAACAATTGGAAAAAATATCATTGCTATCCGGTCACCCTTTAATATCATAAAAGACGCTAACTGCGCTCTCGGATTTATTAGATGATAGTCTAAAGAATTCTCCAACCCTTATGTCACTAAATCCCTTGACATAACAATTGTCCATCCTCTTATTGAATCACACAACAGACACTCTCCGGTAGAAGCTGTTCAACATATGTTTCACCGTTTCGCCTTACGATGACTTCCCTGGACTGATGACATGATCATATAAAACTTATACACTTACAGCCCTTTCTGTACGCTGAAAAGTTTCCGATATACTCTTTGCTCAACAAATTTTAGCTGGTAACATTAACACTAACCCACTTAATCTTAGGACTATGCCCTTCTTTCACTACAATCTTCACCGACCAAATTATGGTTATCGTGAGCCAACGTCCAGAATACTACAGGAAGTCAACGATGTCCAACTTATTTTCGACTTCCACCTCAACAAGCTGTTTCTAAGAAATATTTATCCTTTACTTCTCTCGTCCTACTCCTCCCAAACCTTGGTTTTGGTTATAGTTTAGTTCTAAAGCTAATTCTGTTAGTTTTAAGTCTAGAATTTAAGCGTGCTTATAATAAGCCTTAATAAATCTGTCCGGGATTGATTCGGGCTTCAAACCAAACACTATTTCCATTAATATACTCGTAATATCAAATGTCTCTACCAATTCTCCTAATTAAGTAACAGTAAGTGATCCAATATGGCCGTGGCTCAAGTGGTAGTGTATTGGCTTCCCAATCGGTCGGTTAGGGGTTCAATACCAGCAGTAACCGAAAAACTTTCTTTCAGGCAACCAAAATCTTGTGAGATGAATGGTTGCCTAAATACAACATCAAGTCAATTGACACTAATAATTTAGTCTCCCCATTAAATGTTGGATGCCACTCATGGAGCGAAATAGCCATTGAGCCCAAACATCTTTCTTTGTCTTTCTGTTCCATTTTCCGAAAAACTTAACACATGCTTTGGCATGTGTAGTCATACCCACATGAGTGTTAAGTTCTTTAAAATAAAAAAATGGCAAAACCAGCTGATTTCCTTACCCTGAAGCTTCCATTATCTGTTTCTTAATGTGGAGACTTTCGCGAATGCATGAGCTATTCTGGATATGATAGAACTGATATGAACTGGAGAGTGCGCCATCTGGAGCTTTGATAAAGAATTGTTTAGTAGGTGTGAGAATACCCAAACGGCGTCAGAAAGCGCGATTTAGAAACGTCAAAAAAAACGAATAGCGGTCATTCGAATGATTCAAATTGAGTCGGATTTTTGGGAGCGATTTCTATTGATGACCATTTTATTTCATTTCATTTCACCTTCTATGCCGGAGTAAACAAACAAAATTGTCGCTTTTGAAACACTTCATGAAACACCATTGGACGATGAGTAGGTGATTGTTTTGGGCGGGTATTTTCTCCAAAACCATAATTTGGCCATTTCTCTTTAAAGTTGGAGAGACGGTCGATGGCAATCGGTATTGATGGAAGTTGACAAGACTTCTTGTTTCAACAAGACGGCACACCATGCCAAACAATGAAGCAAACATTTCCGGTACGTGTGGTGTCGAAAAACATGAAATGAACTGGCCTCCAAGATCTCCAGATTTGACTCCTCCGGACTTCTTCCTGTAGAACAAAGCTTGTTGTACAAAGCCGAAGACTCTAGAGTCTAGATAATTTCAAAATCAACATTCGACCTTAAATAGCCGCGATATTACCTGAAATGTTGGCCAATGTTATGCAAAATGCTAGAAAAGAGCCGAACTTTGTATCAGCATGGAGGCGGCCACTTCTTGTATTCAAAGAATAGCTCCCATCAGTTGTGAAGGACCAAACTAAATAAAAACTCGCGACATAGGAAATCTATTGTCTTTTTCTTTAAAAAAAAACTTTCAGCAAAAGAACCATCTTGTTCTTATCATCATTCCAGATCTTGTCCACCGTATCTCCCATATAAGTACATTTCTTTACGAGATAAGGTAAATATACTCCAGGACCACGTAATCAGTTTGCAGTCCATTTTCGTTTTCGCTTTAGTTGAGATATTGGAAACGGGTAAGAAGTTCTTGAAGTAGGTCATACATACTCGTATATGGTTCCACCTAGAACACTATGTCGCAGTTTGAAGCGTGAATGACTCAGCTTACGCATTCTTCTTCTTATATCCCAATGTAATGTTTAAAATTCAGGGAGCTAGGGTAGTGGTTGACAGGGGGCCGATCTTGTATCGTCTTATACTTGACTCTTTAACTGTCCTTGAAAAGCTGTAAACAATCTCAAGAGCATTTCAATTATTCATTCCAGTTTATGCGCTAATTCCGTACTTCACTATTCTGGCTACGTGTGTAATTCCAATTGTTTTCATACAGTCGTTTCTAGGACAATTCTCTAGTACGGGGTTCATATCCGTGTTCCGGATTGCACCACTGTTTAAGGGTAAGTACGGTATGAGTAATCTTCGAATTTACCTATTGCTAATAAAATCCTTCAACAGGCGTCGGATATATCTCCTTGGCAGTTAATTTAATTGCTTTGGCTTACTTTAGCATTTTTGGAGCCATACCGCTCTATTACTTGTTCCACTCCTTACAACCCGTACTACCATGGAGCTGTGAAGGTGTTAAGCAATGGTTTCAGGCCGATGAAAATGCAACCACGGTAAGCTGACTTCTAGCTCACTACTTTAGTATTTAACTTTTTTTTTTTAAATTTCAGCCCTGTGATCCAGAAAACAGCACATTTGAAGAGATGATAACCATGCAGGTTCCGTCCTTGGAATTTTTCACGTAACAAAATGTCTTATTTTAATGGACAGTAAAGAAAACCTTTTTCCTTGGCAGAGGTAAACTAAATACAATGGACTACCACAAAAGGGACCATCCCAGAGGAACCTTCTCCTGGGAACTCATGATATGCAATTTTCTAATTTGGATCATGGTAGCGGGTGTGTTAAGTCAATCCTTGCAATGGGTAAGAAATCAAAGGTTTCCTCACATCTTTTCTTTCACTTCACATATTGCTCATCCTCTAGTTTGCTAAGTTTCTACGATATACCTGGTTAACTATCATTGGAATCATGACCCTTTGCGTGGTTCGTTTTGCCTTTCTTCCTGGAGCCATTGAAGGGTTAATTGTTTTTGTCGAGCCAACGAGAAGGCATTTTGTAGATTCATGGGCTGTTATACCACTCGCAGCTTTGTCTGCGCTTGGTCCCGGATGGGGTTCTATCCTTACCATGGCTAGCTACAACAACTTCAAAACGAACATATTCCGGTATAGTTGGATGATCTGCCTGGCACAGTTTGGAGTTATGTTTGGATTAGCCTTGATGACAATTTTCATATGGAACTTCCTACAAAGTTGGTTTGCGACACTATCCATCCGACTAAGAACTCATAGATTTTGCATTTAGGGGCTAACACGGAAAACATATACTTTATGTTTTTACACGCTCAATGGCTGGAGTTTTTGATAACTCCAACTGCACTGACGTTCCTAGAAGTTCCTCACTTTTGGACGGTGATCTTCTTGCTCATGATTATGCTGGGCAGTTTGAACCTGTTGGTAAGGAAATTTGTTATAATCAATCAATAATTGAAATGATACCAATTCATAGTTAGATCGTGCAACTTTTTTCAGTATTGACATCACTGTTTGACGAGTACGAGAGCTTGAGGGCAATCAAAAAAGAAGTGACTTTCGGAGCAGTGGGCGTTTTAGCACTAATCTCCATCGGGTTTTCCTCGAATGTGGGTTTCTTTTTCATTCCAAAAATAGGAAAAAGGCTTCCTAAATTGATATTTTTTCATCGTAGTACGGAATATCCGTTTCGGAGCTGCTCACGAAATCCTCAATACTGACGCAAATGATTTTGAACTTGCTGCTTTTACTAGTGGTCCTTTGGGTATATGGTCGTGAACGATTCCAAAGAGACTTGACCTTCATGACAAGTCGAACATATTCAACTTGGATGGTCAATATTGTTAGATTTGTAGCTCCAATTTTCCTGTTACTTAGTTTGGTAATTTAATTCGTAATTTTTACATTTTGCTTTTGCTATTACACGTATTCACCACATTTCAGCTAGTAGGATTAGTGATAATGTTTGCTATTGAAAGCTTCGCCGGACTTATGGTAACTGCAACTGTGACTATGGCCACTGCATTGATATGGTGTACAATTCCTGGATATTGCATCTTCAAAATCATGCAGACCACTGGAATGCTGGGTATGCGTTTTAGACGATGTGTCAGACCTACGGACTGGTATCCGGTGGATCCATTGGACCGGCAGAGATATGAAGAGACTTTTAGTAATTCGGATATTTCTCATCAGTTAACAACGACGGCCGTAGAATAAGGCATCAACTTATTTACTTAAATGCATGATATTTTTTACGTTAATATATATTTCGAATTTTTACTACATAAAGTCTTTTTTATGAGCTAAAAACAACTCAAGAACATTCAGATCCCAACCAATTTGAATTTAAAAAAATGGATTCGACGATGGATACCTTAACATCCCTGAAATAGTCAGAGTCAACAGAGAGCGCACGATTCGAAAGTCCTCGGTGGCGGAGTCAACTTTTACATACGCCAACAATCAGGAACTAGCCGAGACTTAATTGTGTTACAAAGCACTACAAAACAAGAGCTCATGGTATGATGACGACTTAGGAGAACGCTGCAAGCCAACAGTAGAACTACAAGGGAGGTGATCTGATCTGACCTCAATACCCTTATTCGGACAAAATTAGAGTGCAGTGCCCACAACTGATCATCTCATACCAAAACCTTTAACATTGGCAATGTACAAGGTGGCGCAAAATTAATCGCCCTATCGTAAAATGGTATAATTTTTGCAAATGGCGTCTTATCTGTGAACTAGACAGCTGCAGTATACAAAAAGACAAGCAATGGAGCGCTATACTCAGCAAGAGCGTGGAATAATTGTGTCGATCTTTTTGACCAATAATCGGTCAATGGTGTTAGCGCAGCATGAATTTCGACGTCCTAATCGTGGCGCGACGACTGGGCAAACGTTCCGGCGCTTAGCTACTCGACTTAAACAGAGTGGAACCACAGGCTGAGAATATCGCGGCAAAGAAACATCAACCAGACGACAGGCCATGCAATTAAGCATCACCCTACAGCGAATTTTACAGTGCATTACTTAATACCTCCTGACCTCAGTCACGTGTGAATTACTGTGAAGCCACCCTCAATCTCAACAACGATGTGGACGATTTTGTGTCGAAAATCATCATGAGCGACGAGGCGTATTTCCAATTAAGCTGTTAAGTCAATAAGCAAAATCTTGATTTCTGGGGCACTGAAAATCCGCGTGTGATGCACGAAGAGCCATTGCATCCACTCAAAGCCACTGTGTGGTGCAGCGTTCACGCGGGAGGAGTGATTGGGCCGTATTTTTTGGAGGACGCCATCGACAATAAGGTCACTATTACTGGCGAACGCTATAGGGGCGTTGTAAATGACTTCTTACTGCCGTGAACATGTAGTTTCAACAAAAGGGTGCAACCGCGCACACAGCACAAGCCACAATGGATATTGTGAAGGAAGCGTTTCCTGGTCGCTTAATCTCCCATTTTGGCAATTTTGCATGGCCAGCAAAGTCGCCCGATTTAACCATACCATACTTCTTTCTTTGGGGCTACTTGAAGTAGCGGGTTTATGCCAACAAGACTCAGACAATCGCAGCCCTTAAGGAGAATATTCGACAGGAATGCGAACAATTATCACAGCAAATCTTGCGGAGAGTCATGGAAAATGCGATAAAACGGGCACAAATGTGTATCAACACCGGCGGTATCATCTTTTCCACTTAACAGAATCATCAAAATCATTTTTTTTATTTAGTAAAATAGTAATTCAAAAAGAAAATTGGATGATTAATTTTGCCCCACTTTGTACATGCTGGTGTGCCACAAGGCTCCATTCTGTCACTTCAAATTTAGTTTATTCCTTTACGAGCATTACGAGCGGCCAATATAGACTTGGACTGTTACCTAGTGTATATAGTTGTACCGAAAGGAAAGATACGAGTATCTCAGACGCCACGACAATAAGGAAATGCTGTGAGGAGATATACGGTATACCACAACCGCTTGATAGGCCTTTTCCGTTAATTTTAAGAGGATTTACGGTTTCATTGCCAACACGCCGTTAAAACTGCTGAAACTGAACACTGATGATCACCTCTAAGAAACCCTTGGTTTGATGAAGAGTGCAGGCTAGGACAATAAAACACTCATGCATGAGGTGGCGCTGCCAAGCTGTCGAGCAACAAAAGGCAGGGAGGGTAGACTTGACAGAGAGTATACACGAAAAGCTAGACTTACCAATCGCTGTTTCTTAGGTCTCGTTAAAAACCACTAAGCAGACCCCATTTATGGTCCTCTTTATCTCAGTCCTGCTATCTGGTGAAGAAGCACGGACGACAGCTAACGCGCACAAATATATTTTTGAACTTAAGATTTTTCAAGTGAGTTTTGACGGTCTGATATAATGTTCGAGAAAAAAGTTTGTAGCGAGTGTCCCGAAATCCACGAAAGAGGTTATTTCGATAGAAAACACTGGTTTCTAATTACGTACATACTTAAGGTGGCGCTACACTCCGTCCTGGACCTGGGCCTGACTCAAGAAGCGTCTTTATCAAGTTCGATTTTTAGCCAGCTGCCTCCAGTTTTGCATGCTAAGTTGTTTGAGGTCTTTAATTAATAATTGTAAATTTTTTATTGATTCATAAAGTATACAGTATAGGGTTATGTATGAAGAAGCACGTGGAAAGCATGTGTAAGCGCGGATTTGCTGGCACATACGCACTGTATCTAACATAACAAGAGTGCCTTTCGTCGAAAATCTCCATGACAATTTTGCATTAAAGTGGCTGAATTTCGTTGATACAGTGCGCAATTCGCTTCTCCAAAGCGTGGGTGGTCATGGCCTTTTTGGTGCAAGAATCAGGCTTCAAAAAACCGTAAAGAAAGAGGTCTAACGGCCTGATCTGATCACCAAAATGGGAAATTACACGACCAGGGAATGACTTATGTAGTAATTGGATTATTTCTTGGGCAGCATAGCATGTGGCAACTTCTTTTAAAGCTACATGCCGCCACAGACATATTTTCTAATTTAGGCACAACACAGTACATTATCATTTCGCGAAAGGGAGCACCATATACTATTATTGCCTGATCAGACGAATTTTTAAAGAAGAATGGTCCGAAGATGTTGTTGTTCCATAATCCATTCAAGGAACTCTTTTCGCTGTACGTAGTCAGTAGGCTTCAGTTCTTGAATCAATTGGATATTGTATGTATAAGCATACATACAATTCCGTGAGAATATGCTGTAGAGAGCTTTTCGAAATGTTCAACTCTTGACCACGGTGCCGAATTGATGTTCCTGGACACTCACTCTCGACAACACTCTCTCGAACTGCTTCAATGTTTTGTGTTCACCGACTTGTTCAAGGATGACCAGAGTGTCTAAAATCACTAATAGATCCAGTCTCCCTACATTTTTGAATTAATCTCTTCACAGTTGATGAAATCAAAATTGTCGTTTTCGTCGTCAGTCGCGGTTTCTTACTCTATTTTGAAGATTTGTGGCTGTCAATATCCAGTCACTGTGCGGTTTCCAAAATTTGAGGCTACTTCTTGCTGTTGCTGTTAGCATCAGTCCTACGCCAGACTCTCGAGTCCTTCCGGCTGGTATTCCAGAGTAGAGCAAGATGGTGCTTTTTGTAACCGAATGGTATTCCCTAACATCCAAGCATCATACATCGCTCAGCCCCAAGATATCCATATTATACCGTGAGAACTTTCGCTCAAGTTGTAGGAATCTGCCATCTGTGTCTCGTGAGTCGAGGAGGGTCGTAACGTTCAAGAATCCGATGCCCGTTGTTGATAGCCAAAAATCGTCAACAAAATATTAGATCGTATGCGATGCTTATTCTGGCGTTTCGGAGTATTACATTGTTTTTTACGGTTCCGGCTTATTGGGCCACATAACAAATGGCGCAGAAAGCTCACCATTTTGCAATTTCTAAAGAAATTTTCAGAAGACGCCGCGAGGAGGCGTGAAGTAGTACTTGCTAACAGAGCTACAAGATGTTTGCCTGTAGAGACTTCTATTTCGTTATTTGGCGAACCAATATTTTTCGCAAGACGCTACTTCTGCAAGGCCTAATGTTAGCCGTTGCCATCCACCAAACCAAATCAAACAACGGTCCAGTACCTTATTTCACAAACTAAGCCAGATATGCATTGAACGAAACTCGCAAAAGAGATAGATGGCTTTACCGAGGACTCGTTCTCCAAGATCTTCGATCATACATACTCGTACGACAAATATCCCAAGCTACG
This sequence comes from Volucella bombylans, assembly GCA_949129095.1. NCBI lineage: Eukaryota > Metazoa > Arthropoda > Insecta > Diptera > Syrphidae > Volucella > Volucella bombylans. The sequence goes on from OX422144.1 coordinate 140,818,574, forward strand.
ACCTTAAGATCTTCGCTGATTTTGACAATAAGTAAGACAAGGCTTTCATCTTTGGTGATACAGTCCAAATAAATAGCTTGTACGACACTATCTCCCAAAACGAATTCGAACTAATTGACTTCTTGAAGGGAGAAAAATTTTAAAATTCACAAAAAAAGGGTACTAGTATGACCTTGAATCGACACCTATATAGTATTCTTGATGATGGTGATATAGAGGAGGGTTTCCGACGGGCAAACATGGGCTTTGTAACCGTGGTACAAGTGCAGATATTCTGACACTCATCGAGGCTGAACGCTATTTCCAATTGACCTCAAAAGATTTAGATTTAGCTCAGAAGATAAGGGGTGAAATTGTCACTAAACTGCCTGAGACACTGTATTCCCAGAAGCCAATTATTTGGAGATTCTTCTTTTCACTTAAATGGCATAAGAAAATAATTCAACAAATAAAGGGTCCGCCATCTAACTTTTTTTTTTTCAACTAGTGCTTATTTCGTGAATGGTAACACTTAGCTCATGTCTGATTTGACAGATAATTAGTTTTATCCTTCCGCTGAACGAATATGGTTGTGTATACGCTTGAACAATGCTGGGAAATATTGCGACATTACTTTGAAAATCATGGTAATGTTGCAGAATGTGTGCGAAAATTGCGTACGGATTTTGTAAGAAGAGAAGCACCGTCAGCTTCGTATGTTCGTTATCTTGTGAAAAAAGTGAAAGAAACTGGCATCCTCATCGATAAACCAAAGCGTGAAAAGCCAAAAATAGTGCGTACACCCGAGATATTGCTGCTGTGGCAGAAAGTGTGCGTGAAGCGCCATCAACTCAATTCACCGTCGTTCTCAACAATTGAACATTTCGGAGACATCATTGAGACGAATTTTGCATAAAGACCTTGGTATGACGCCATACAAAGTCCAATTGGTTCAGGAGTTGAAGCCAACTGACCATCCAATACGTTTTCGCTTCGCTAAGTGGGCCTGCGATCGACTTAGAGAAGATGCCGATTTTGCCAAAAAAATCTTCTTTTCAGATGAAGCTCATTTTGATCTTGGCGGGTATGTAAACAAGCAAAATTGTCGCATTTGGGGCACAGAAAATCCGCACGCATACATTGAAAAGCCGATACACCCAAAACGAGTCACTGTTTGGTGCGGATTTTGGTCCAGAGGCATAATTGGGCCATTTTTCTTCGAAAATGAGCATGGAGTGGCCGTTACAGTCAATGGCGATCGTTATCGGCCATGTTGAACAAATGTTTGTTCACGAAAATTGAAGAGGAGGATATTGGCAACATTTGGTTTCAACAGGACGGCGCTACGTGCGACGCAGCCGAAGCTACACTCGATGTTTTGCGCCCTGTTTTTGAAGATCGCATTATCAGCCGCAGAGCTGATGTCGTTTGGCCACCTCGGAGCTGCGATTTGACACCGTTGGACTATTATTTGTGGGGTGCCGTAAAAGATAAGTGTTACGCCGACAAGCCAGAGACAATTGACGCTTTAAAGGACAATATTCGTGAAGCCATTGGTGAAATACAGCTGCACACAATAGATAATGTGCTGAAAAATTGGACCGATCGTGTAGGCTACTGCATGGCCAGCCGAGGCAGCTATTTGAATGAGATTATTTTCCATTATTAACCGGAAGGATAAAACTAATTATCTGTCAAATCAGACATGAGCTAAGTGTTACCATTCACGAAATAAGCACTAGTTGAAAAAAAAATGTTAGATGGCGGACCCTTTAGTAGCTGAACTGAAGGCAAACAGTTACGAAGTAGTCGGAGGACGATGGACATCATGGTTGATGTCATGATGATCAATCAGTCAGATTTCCAGCATCACTCTGTCAAGTGACCTCGAACGGAGGTAAGCCATTTAAGTCAAAATTAAGTGCACTCCATGTGGCCGGAATGTTCTAATGATTATAATCAGAGAACTTTACCCATTTTCGAAAATTTTTTGTAATAAGCGTAACAGCCCTATATCATACAACTAAGCAGACTCTCTTGAAGACCTTGATCATCCCACTCCCACTTTATGGCGCTGAAGCATTAACACTATCGAAAGATGAAGATATCCTCGGTTATTTCAATCTTAAAGTATTCGGCCCCGATTGCGTTGACAGACTTTGGAGGAGAAGATTCACCGTGTAACTATCTGAGCAGTGCCGTGACATCGTTCTGGTCAGAAAATTGCGCATCAGTCACCTGAGATGGCTAGGACATGTAGAGTGTATGAACACCAATGCTCCAGGCCGAAGAGTCTTCTAACCTAACCCGGACGTACAAAGCACCAGAGGAATACCTCACCTTAGGTGATACTCCCAAGTAGAAGGCGACAAAAACCGACTTGAAGCGCGCAACTGGAGCCAGCTAGCTAAGGAGGTTTTTATTTTTATTCGAGATCCAGGTCTCCCCCGAACTAAGTCAGTAAGTAAGCGTTAAACATGCTTTTTTGTAAAAAGTTATCATTGCACACAGATGTGGTAGTTCGAAACCCCAAATTTAGTTTCGCTATGGCTGGAGAGAACTTGTCATCAAGCCCGCCTGAAAATAACACGAGTAGTCGGGATGTCCTATGAACCAATCTTTATCACCAAAAGGTAAGGAACATTTCTTAATTCTATACGAGTACATATGTATGTATATCCAGCAGTGGCCGGATAACCAAGTGTCCAAGAAATAACGTGTTAGGGTTGTTTATGGGTGGAGTACAACTTATCTATGTACTCGTACTTCTTTTTTGAGGAAGTATGCCGAGGAAGTCATATGGTCCCGAGTTGGGGAGTTCTCAAGCATGTGAGTCGTGCGACGTCCAGATGCTAGGTGGGTCCTTGAATTTTTGAAAGAAATGTCGATTGCTTTCCACAGATTTCGGTTGCTAGATTGATGTATCTACGAAATATTCGTAAATAGCTCAAACAGCCAGATTGTAGTTAAGTACTTCACCTGAATGTGTTTATGTTTTGTAGGAAAAAGTTGTGCATTCGACTGTTGACCTGAGTCACTTTGCAAACCACAAAATCGTTCTCAATGTCAAAGACCGAGTGAAAGTAACCCTCTCATGCCGCAGACTAAGTATATAAATTGAGCGATTTCAGTTTGCTAAGACAGAATCAGTTTGACTCGTTTAACAAACAGTTATTCACAAAACCTCTTTAATCAACATGAAGGTAAGTCATTCACGTGTTCCTGCGACACCAAGAAGGATAACTCATTAATTCTTGTTGCAGTTCGTCATTGCTGCCGTAGTCTTGTTGGCTGTTGCCATGGGAGTCCAATCATCACTTGTTGCTGGTCTTGGTTATGGAGTCAGCGGTTTGGGTTATGGAATTAATGGTCTTGCACATGGAGTCAATGGTATTGGACTTGTAAACGGACTCGGTGCCCATGGACTCGGTGTCAATGGACTCGGTGTCAACGGACTTGGACTTGGACATGGTCTTGGTATTAGTGGTTATGGCCTCGGAGTTGGTTCAGCATGGGCTGGTGTCCCAGCTGCTGTTAACATTGCTGGTCCAGCACTCGTCGCTCCAGCTCATGTACCAGCTGCTGTCAATGTTGTCTCAAGCCCAGCTGCATATGGTTATGCCTCACAAGTTGCTCTTGCTGCTGCTCCACATGCTGCAATTGCCGCTCCATTGGCCGCTCATGGAGCTACCTATGTTGCTAAGACCCGTGGTGCCGTGCATACCGCCCCATTGGCTGGACACATCAAATCGGCTGCTTCAATCAATGTTGCACCAGCTCCAGGTACCTGGTAAATTGTACCAAACCGATTCTCCTGCTGTGTTAATACCCCTGCACTGATAATGAGGGTATCTAAAAAAAACCTTTAATAAACCAGATGGCAAATAAAAAAGTATCTTGTTTTGTTATTTGTGTAAAACCGATGTGATTAAAGCCTGCACAAGGTCGCTAGTAATTCGTTTAGCACTACACGAAGAAGGTAATTAAACCGAAGTCGAAATGCTTGTACTTATACTTGTACTGTCACTTTGCGGAAGTATAGCTTGAATGAATAAAAGCAGTGATAAAGTGAAACCAGTTTAACATCGCGATTCGTTCTAATTTAGCGGTACAATAAAATATTTAGTGCCTTGGACTGAGGTAATAACTTTATCAACAGGTGTTAAGATACTGGTTGGAGTGAGGTGCCCATTATTTTTGTGCCAATTTATTTTTATTTTCAAAGCAGGTAACCAAGCCCCCTAAGTTGTTAGTGTCTGCAGTTTGACCGAGTTGGTTGTTGAATCATTCCACTGAGGTTTAAACTTTAAACAATTAAGCTTTTCGATATTAAGCACGCGTGTCGGCCGTACCTACTGTATATACTCCTTAGCTGGTAACTGGTGAAATTTGGTTCCGTTTTACTACCAGAAGGCGTTTTAATACAAGATCATACCAATAAGATTCGTTTATACCACAGTCGTTTGCTTTTTGCGGTTGGGCTAGTTACTGATAAACCCAGCAACAGCTTTCGACTATATACGTGGAATATTCGATGCGGCTAGATAGCTACAATGTGTGTACCACTGATATTCATAAGAGTATCACACAAGAAGTATGGAAAATTGTGAAATCTTTGATGGTGATTGTTGCAGATGATAGAAAGATGTCATCAGAGGAATATTTTTTAGCTACAGGCACCTGAGCAAATGCTCGTAAATATAACCTTGATATACGTTCACATCCTCACTGACGTTTTTGCCACGATTTATGTTAACAAGCCCTTCGATCAGACAAATTCGCAATGTCATAAGCACAACGTTACGATCACCGTTAGGGAAGGAGCTGATCTTTGTCCAGAAAGACACCAACTTGGAAATTGCACACACTTTTCTCACCTCAAAGAGCACAAAGGGCCCTAGTAGGCACCTGGTCAAGGTGGGGTTTGGTTAGGTTAGGTTAGGTTAAAAAGGAGTGTGATGGATATGCCATCACACAGACACTAGGCACCCAAACGGGCCCAGAGCGGTCCCTGAGGAACCAATTGAATTTGTCTTCAATTGGCAAAAACCTAAACAATCGCCTGGTGAAACACTCAGATTTCTTGCAAAAGCTAAGAAGGCCTTTGAAGTTCGTACCGTCCCTTTCCTATAGGTTTTTGAAAAAGTACTTCCCTCAAAAATTTTCATCGACTACGCGATATTGCCTCGCATTCACACAGTGTGTTACGTCCTCAACAGCTTGCAGACCAGCGCAAAATCTGCATATATCCGTATCTGACAATTTGAATCTCTTTGACCACCTTAGTTTGGCATTCTTTATGATTTTTTCCTCGATAGTGTCCCTTACAATGCAAAGAGGTGGTTTGGTGATAGCAACCTCACTATTATCGTGTGGCCCACTTCTGCAACTCATTCGGTTGTTCATTTCGCTCTATACCGCAGTGTTCTGGCACCCAGCACAATCTCACCAGGTTCTGACTGCATAATGCTTTGAGCACTGTGCGACAGCCCCGGACTATATCAGAATTGATGTTGGTCGATTACATTGCCTTGAGTGCGACCTGGCTATCGATGTAGATAGCGATATCTCTTTCGGATACCGATCGCATATGCATTAGCTCAGCCGCCCTGAGGACAGCCAGAACCTCTGATTGGAAGACACTGCTGGCGTCCGGTAGTCTTATAGGCACTCTTAGCTCTGGGTCTTCTGAGAAGATATCAGAGCCTGTTCCTTCCTCTGTTTTTGAGCCATCTGTGAAAATTGCAATTCCATTCGACCTGATTATTGCATTTTTTCCCCAGTCCATTTCAGTTTTTGTCCAGAATCACACCCAGATATTTCGCGCTGACCGAAAGGGCAGTTCCACTCCGTCGAGTTTTGGGTGTCTGAATTGCGGTGTCTTGTACTTTCTGGTTCAGTTCCGTTTTAGAAGGGTTGGCATTGAGACCACAGCTTTTTGCCCAAGTGCTGATTATCTTCAGGGCAACCTAAATAATTTCACCTCATCTACGTATGCCGTGGGATTTATACACACTATACTAAGTTTTTTGAGGATTGATAACCAGCACAAACAGGAGTGGGGATATGACTCCACCTTGTGGAGTTCCCCTGATTACGGACAAGCTTTGCCCATTGGAACAGTTTATTTTTCTGCTTGCAAGCATGTTGAAAACCCAGCTTTTAATGACGTGTTCAATGTTAGCGTCTACTAGAGCATTTTTAATGGCGGTGCACTCCACCTTATTGAACAATCCGAAGTGTAGACTCTGCTCTATTTTCCCCACCACCTCGTTCAGGGCGGTTTCTACAGATTTTCCTTTCATGTATGCATGCTGTGACTCAGTCAGAAAGCCATTGCTGCATCTATTCATGATGTTAATCTCCAAAATCTCTCCTGGGATTTAAGCATAAATGATGACAGACTTAATGGTCTGAAATCTTTTGCTGTTATATGCCCCTGTTTGCCAGCTTTAGGTATAAAAACCACCTTAACTTCCCTCTAAGCTATTGGTATGTACCCTATTTTTAGACTGTGTGTGGATCCCGGAAAGTGGGTTTCCATCAGTGTTCCATCAGTGTTGCCACCCGTTGGCTACTTTCAGCCCAGGTTCCGTTACTTTTCCGGAGGTAGTTAGGAACTCTCGCTTAAACGGTGGGGTTAAGAAAATAACTCTTTTGATCAAGTTTCCTTTTAAAAAGTCATATGCCAACAACATCAAGTGCAAAGAACCAGTTACGACTGTGCCACTAAGCCATTGGAGATGCCACATGCTCCAAAGAAGGACGAGAGATACTCCTGAACTCTATGAAAAGGGGAGAATCATCGACTTCTCAGAATGAAATGAAGAAACGCTCGATCGTGGCCACAGGGAGGTGTTACTGCAGAATTACAAATAAACAATAGAAGCGTGCTGAGGTGATGGCAATGCACCATTAGAGTCACAGTAGGTGCTGAAGTAAGCTATACTTCTGGAGATTGTTTAACGGCGAAGGCGATCAGGTAGAATGAACCATCGAACGTGCACATTGGCCGTTAATAACTTCGCTCACCCAACAAGAATCAGGTCCGGATGGCGGCATCTATACTAAGGACCAATAATTCTACGGTAGCAGGCGGACCTTCTGCGGAACTTGATTCACTAATGAGCATACAAGTACACCAGCTCGTCTGGACACCTGTGAGCAAGTTGTAGATGTCTATAATAATAATTTATCCGATTCGCAGGCGTTTTGGTTTCGTTCTCAACGACATACTCGTATATGTGATTCTGCCGCCATTCACAGTTTAACCCATTTCGGCTGAGAAGACTTGTTAGGCTTAAGTTAAGGTAAATCAATGGACGAAAAAGTTGGCTTTTGTCTCCTTGAAGAGATATTTGGGTCATCCCTGTAGTTTAACAGTCTACAAAAGAATTTTTTTTTATATTCATAGCAGCTACTGTAACCCTACCAGCAGGTTTGTTTGGCCATCTTTTCACGTCTCTGTTCTGGATTTGATGGCTTTAAAAGTGTCCGTTTTACATTTTTGGTAAAACTTCCCAACATTGCTTCTGGAATTGCCTCTCTCTGTATATTTCATTAGTTTTCCTTTTCCTTCCCAAAGTTGATTTTCTTCCCTCTTCTTTTACTCGTGGACGAGCCGCTCTGATCCTTCTATGCAACATCAACGAGTTGTTGTACTTCATGTGCTTGCCTGTATTATTCATCGAAACAGAGGTTTCCAGAGTGAATTCCAGTATTTTAGTTGCTGCTGTCAGACTGTTTCTTAGCATGATATTCAACACTTGATGAAGACTGTTCAGAGTTAGATGAGAGGTTTAGGAGTACGCGATCCGTAAAAGTTCTGGGGGCTTGTTGCGATAACACCCGTTTGCTGTTTAATGTCTTCATCGCATAGTTGTTGTGACATTGGAGATATCCCTAGACATACTGTGACTGCAACTACAATTGGTAGTGGTACGACTCAGTGGAGCCACTTCGAATGTAAGGAGAATGGATAATGTTATTTTGAAACTCACTTCCAAGATTGTCAGCTTATAATCAATTCCTATCACTGAAACTGCATGCGAACTAGATTCTGGTTGCATTGCATCCATTGCCGCGCCAAATGAGGCCATTGTATACGCTATCGCTTGCTTTCATAGCTTCAGTTATGCTGCAAGAGTGTATAGATCAGCTGCTGCTAAGGTTGTTTCCTCTACGAAAAGCATGACGCTTCTGACTAATTTCCAAATTTCTTTGGACTAATTTTGTTGCATCAAAACACTTCCAAAGCGCTAACTCCTTTTCGATAGAGTAAGAAAGCTTTCGGCAGAACGACCAACTCTCCGACTTTTCCATAATAAGACCAACTCTACCCAATGCGTTAGTTGTATGGCTATTCAATGGAATAAGGTTTTGCACAATTATGAAAGTGTTGCTTTCACTAGACCCCAAACAATTGCTTTTCGGTTGGCATGGGGGGCTTGAATCTTTTTGTCCTTGACATTAATTCCCTGGAATTTACTTTCAAAACCAATTTCCGTTTACAGAGATTTGATTTTTGCTAGAGCTCTACTAATTCGAAGTTTGTACGACCTTCTGCGCTGATGGCCTTTTGACTCTAGGCTTATAGACAAATGTTCCTTCACCCCAAATGAGAGCCAGAAAAGGGATATATTGTAGATGGATCTTAATGAATGGTCCCTGAACCGAACTAGGATGTGGCATTTTGGTCTTAATAGAGCTCGAACATTGTCTTAGATTTCAATTCTTGTTGAGCAAACTTGCATCTGCCTTCGGAGGAAAACGCAATCCAGATGTCTGTATCTGTAGGTGGGCTGCGCTATTAGTCTCTCAAAACATCGTATTCGGTTTGTTATATTTACTGGGTTTTGTCCGGTCACAGGTCAAAATTGACTTGACATCGACATAGTTTATGAAATTACAAGGCAGTATTCAAAGGAGGCCTAGTTAGTACCTGAACCCAGTGTTTCCATTGGCAATCAAGTCTCACTAGAGACTTAGTCATAGTTGGCATGACATTTCAGATTGCAGAAAGATCAAAAGAATGGCTTATGACGTATTTAAAAATTTGCGGCGTTCCTTGTGGAAAACTCTACAATTTGTGATACTTATTTTGAGACGACCCAATTATCTTTACACGCTAGTAACACGCAGCGTTACTTTTTATAAGAAAAATTTAGCTTTACTCAATTTGCAGACACATTCGTCATTTGGCCTTAGAATTAATTTATGCTTATTGCTGTATTTTCTAAAGTACGAGTAGAGACAACAGGGATCATGGTTTGACATCATCAGTCGTCATATCCTATTAAGGGGTTATTTTCCATTCTTTAACTGGCCATTTGGAGTAGTTTTCAGTGGTTCCTTACATTTACCTTCAAAAATATAACACGAAAAGCCTACATTAACGTCTGGAGCTTACATGTTTTACTGATTTTACTTTTTGGTTTCCATTGGGCTTGTGTTGTTCTCATAAAAAAAAAATAATATAAATTAGAAAAACAACTAATAATCCTTAAAAGAATATTTTTATATTTAAATGTTTGCTTTTGGAAGCTGATATGCCCCAGGGCTCCGTTTTGTCTCCTTCACTCTTTCTAATTTCCATAAATTATTTTTTGCCTGCCACTTCTAATCCAATATACTATTTTGCTAAGTACTCTCTTAGATAGTACTCTCTTACTCTCTTCGTTCCCAAACTCACGTTTCAGCTTTTCGGCTGTAGAACGGGAATGGAATCGTATGTTAAGCTCACTAAACTCCGATATTAACAGAATAATTAACTGGCCACTACCTGTTGATAAAGATAAATCTAAACACCTAGCCATTATCCATGTATTGTACGTGCAGCTTCGAAACTAGAAAACTTTTAATTCTGTGTGTGTTAATGTCCACCTACATTGCAATGATCACATACTCGATATCGCCAAAAGTGCTGCGAAATGTCTACGTTTCCCGAAACGATGTAAGAAATATTTCAGTCTTCTGATCTGGTCTCAATATACGAGCATAAGGCCTTTATCCGCCTAAAATTGGAGTACAAATCTCACGTCCGATCAGGTGCCCCCAAAACCTCTTTGCATCTGCTAGATAGGATTTAAAACCAAGCGACAAAACTCATAGGTGATGGTAATATAATACAGCCAATTGACACCCTTGGTCTCAAATATAATGGCTCCTGCATTACCCCGTTCCTTCTCATCTTTTCACCACCAGTGGTCCAATGAAATTGCTAGCATTCCGCCTTTCAAATCTTCAGTCGTAATACCCGTCACGTTATTAATGCCCATTTACCCTCAAGCCCACTTTTGGACGTACTCTGAAATATCGTGACGCTTTCCTAAGCCGTAACTCTGTTATGGAATGCCCTGCCGAGCTCTTTATTCCCTAGTCATTATAACTTGCGAACATTTAAGACCAATGTATATCGGCATCGCTCTTTCCTTCGCCCGCTTTATGATTGTACTATGAGTACCTTTGCAGTTCTTTAAGCACTAAGATTTCTCTGAACAAGTAATGTGTCGTTATGGCCTTCCATACAAGGTTTGGTACGTTAGGTAATAAATTACCCTTAGGGACATGGATGGATTTATCCCTACACCGTTTTTTTGTTGTCCATTTTGCGAGTGTGTTCAAGGTCGACTCCATTAGATCACTGATCGTTGGAAGATCTTTTCCTGCGATCAGAATGACTATATCTTTGGCGTAGGCTACTTCTGTTCGAAACTTGTGAGGATGTCGTTTACAATAATAAGCTACAGATGGGGGGAAATCACTCCTGTTTGTGGAGTTCCTCTTGAAACCGTTTTCCTGACTGTTTTTTTCTCAAATTCTGAGTTGATAATTCCGCTCTTTAGCATGGTTGTTTCTACATGAAGTTTGTCTAAGGCCATCCTGATAGATCCGGGGTTTACATTATTAAATGCTCCTCCGATATCTAGGAAGGCGACCATGGTGTACTCTTTGTAATGCATACACTTTTTTGGTGGCACCTCCAACCTCGTGTAGTTGCATCTCTACTGGTCTCTAAGCGTGTTGAGAACCGCATAGATTGTGTTTGTTGAGTTGTGGTCTTATAAATGCATTCTGATCAAAAGGTATCCGGAATTCTTCAATAAAACGAAAACGGTTCAATTATTTATCGATTTACAGGCAATACACATATTCCAACGCTTCCTCTAATCTTCAAAAAAGATTTCAAAGGCCGATTTTGGAATCGCCTTCAGCTCCATGCCAGGTGAATACGGAGCTTGCGGAATGGTATGAACGTTGTTTTTGTCCAAATAGTCGCGTACAAGATGAGATGTATTTGCAACAAATTTAGCACTCTCGGCACAAGTAACGCCTCAACTCGTCCCATGCCTAAAACATCGCGCATAACACTCTGCATGAATACGAATGAGACACCAAGATCGGCTCTGATCTCCCTAATGTTCAGACGGCGATCTGCGAGGACAATTTTCTTAACTTTTTCGATGTTCACGTCAGTCATACTCGTGGATGGACGACCGGAGCGAGGCAAATCATGCACAACTGTACGTTCCGCTTTTAACTCTTTGTACCACTCACACGCTTGTGTTTTGGATATTGTCGAGTCCCCGCAAGCTACCGTTAACATTTTTCAGCGCTTCCACTCATGATAATTTGTTAGAAACACAAAATTTCAGGCGCAACTACATTTGACATTTCGAAATTCGCAGAACACAAAAAACACTGACTTGTTTACAAAGCTACCGTGCAAAAATGCGCATACATGCGCTCAAGGAGATATTTTAGCGCTAGATATCAGATAACCTAAAAAAAAACTTGTCAAGTGCGGTTTGTTTGAATGGGAAATTTCGGGTACTTTTTGAACAGAAGGTATGTTGATCTAGGATTCTCGCCAGTGGTTTTAACAGAAACGAGGAGAGACTTATGATCAGGTCTCCTGCTTTGGGAATGAAAACCACTTTTACTTCTTTCTAATTGTTTGAAACATAACCCAACTCTAGACAACCGATAAAGTTAATTTTTAGCCAAGGTATGATGTATGGAAGAACGTGTTGTAACATGGGCGGCATTATCTCGTCTGTTTCCGCCGATTTGTAGGGGTTGAACGAGTTGATCGCTCCAGTTATTCTATTCTCTGTTTTCAGGCTAGAGATTATGGATTCGTTGAAAGTTGACATTGTGGTCCAGTTCCAGTTTCCAGTTTATATGCATTTTTATTTATATTACTTAATTTACTCTTACATGCTAGACAAAAAAACGCTTAAAAATTAGCTTAAATAACTTAAATTTATCTTAAACTAACTTACTGGCCCTATGCAGGCACTCTAAGTTATACATAATACTTAAATACTATGTCTTTCGACGTTTATGACGGATTTTATTCTTATTCTAAAGTGACTTAACTACAGCTTAAACTAAGAAAACATGTTTAAAAACTTAGTATACGATTGACATTGTGGTGTCAGTCAATACCTGTTCACCAACATCCTTACATCCCGGGAAGTGACTGTCCATAAAAAGCAATAGTGTTTCCCAACTATTCTTTGGAACTATTGGATCTTTGGATATAACTTCCTTAACCTAACTTAACCTAACTAATTCGTTAGTAATTTTTACCGCTTCGTAAAAAAAGAGTCCAACATTGTTTCTTGGCCATTTTACGTTTTTTTTAGGGAAGACCTATATATATTTGGTCCACACTTTCAGTGCGTTTTGCTTCTCTATGAAGTTTCCTGACCTTTTTTTGTGTCTCTTTAGTTAGCTTGTCCACCAAGAGTGTTTCCAGGTGGGAAAATTCTTAATGAAAACTTTGGTTAGGTTTAAAGTTACATATATAGTTTAAGACAGAGTCAATGAAAGCGGGGTTCGTCGTCCAGTTAGTTTTCCTAAGATTTCGGAATTGGTTTAGTATGGTCGGGTCATTGTGTATAGTGAATAGAATTCTAAGTTGACCCGAGAAGGATTCCTTAGTATATACTCTCCAGTTATTAACGTATGTTTGAGCACACATGTACTTCTATACAAAGGCGACATTCAGTTTTCTGACTCTTTTCCTAGTTTGGTGCTAAAATAGCCTAAGACTCAAACATTTGTCGTAGATTTTGTACAGGAGTTCCTTGAAATATTTTAAGTAGACTCGTCTTTTTCTCTGTGGGGACATGAACGCATCACAGCCTGATGTTAGCGATTTAATTCTTAATTTGTGTCGAAAGCTGAATACATTTTGCTTTAGACTGTCTGTTACAACAAATATACACTGTTTCCATTCCCTCTAAGAATACCGTATATGTTACAGCGGTTTTATTTGTCCCTTTTGACCTGCCAAACCCAATGTACTTCCTGTATGACTTTGTATATTTTTCCCCGGTATTTTTTAAGTGGGGCATTCAACGTCGTCTTTTGGTTATTTCGCAACAGTAGGGTTTTTACATGGTCGAGTACAACCCCCAATCTAGTAAACTGGATTACCTACTACTAGTAGGGTAATTACTTTGGCAGCTAGATGTCAGAAACTTAACAAGAGTCAAGTCAAGTACTGGGATGCTAGGTGGATAGAATGCTTCGTAAAACCTTGCACCACGGTATGATGCTAAGTGTGGTTGACAATGCGGATGACATTTGAGAGGCATTGCTATTGCTACTGTATTTTGAAGTTATTCAAAATTCGGATCAAAAGTCCAAATTTACATACCTATGACATACATAGCCCAATATACATGTTGTATAGCTACAGCACAAGCCTGTCTAGCAAGAAAGATCCTGAGCAATGCTCCTTCTATCTATTTTCAACAAAATAAAGACGATTGTAGGAAACTCCTATTGAAAAACCCAATTCTAGCTATAATACGAGTACGCAGCTTACTATTTACCGCCTATGGTCGTTATAGGTACGAGCAAATTCGGTAACGGATACGCATAGTTATTGTCTAACTTGAGGTTACATAGGAAGCAACGTTTGCATTCGCTATCATTTGCAATACGTAGGAGGTTTTACAAAGTTTCTTTCTGTCAGATTTTTTAGTAAATATGTACATTGCTAAGCGTTTTTCTAATCACCTCATCCTCCATTTAGTAGTTTTTCATTGATGCAAAAAAGGATACGTAAGGATACGAGTATATTGGCTAAATAACCTTTTCAGCAGTTTGCGGTATGAGAACATAGTCGGGTTAATGCTCTGGCGGATACTTGTCAGATTTCCATGATTATTTTTTGGTCGGAGAAAGGTAGAGTCACTTAAAAGTCGGAAATTCTTAGGTATTATGTAATCCGAGTTATCAATATAATGACTTTAGGCCATAAATGGATCATTCCTTCAGGTTGTTTAATATTTCACAACTGGGATTCAGACAAGCCACTTAGTCTTGAGTGACTTGAAGCTGTAGGCCTCCTACTAGAATTTTCTATATCTGAGGACTTGCGAACGGTACAGAGGAATTTTTCTCAGTTAAAAATCAGTGAGCAAACTTCAAGAAATACAAGTATCCATAATGAGGAAGTGCAGTGACCACATGGATTCCCCAGTTAATAAGGTATTTGAAGTCTTCTTTGAGAAAATTATTTGCTACCTTGAAATTTTCGAGGACTCTTTTTTACTGCTGCTGAAGAGTCACCAGAAGAATGAATATTTTTACCCAACTGTGGCCCACATATTCCGATCATTTTTTCTCTTACATTTTTAATCATGATATCTTGATTGTTATTGGTCTTTGCAAGGATAAAGCATTTCGGAAAAACTAAAAGTATTCCGGGAAAGATAACATCACCGCAGATCTACTCGTATTTGTTTTTTTCTTCACCTGTATTCTGGATTCAACAGAGCTATAACATCATCTGTTATGACTCTCAATAAAATTGAAGACCTCGACGTTATTTTAGTATCGGAAAACAGCTACAAGTACATTGAGAAAGTATGCCTATGTAACCATTGCTAGATATCTTTAACGATGCAGCTCAACATCAATAGAAAGGAGGTTTTTAGAAACCTTCAAAGCTTGAACTTCAAAACGGTATGTCTTTGGTTAATAGCGGACATCTATACGTATACCACCACAATGTCTTAAACGGAACTATTTAGAGTACAAGAGTCTAAAAGCTCTTTCGCATCTCGGAGGAGTATCGAATCTTATCAAAATGGAGGTCATAGAGTCTTCGTTTCATTTTAGAACAAGCTCTGCAATCGAACTTATAGGACTGGTCAGATATAATTGAACATCGTCAGCGTACATGTGAACTGAGGCGTTCTTGCATACCGATGGCAAGTCATTGATAAAGGCGCAGAATAAAATAGGCTTTAGAATTGATCCCTGACGTACGCCTTGTCTTATTATTGAGTGAAGATTTGTCACCAATAACAACCCTCGCAATGAGCTTCCAGCATACAATTTTATTTTTGACTATATCGAATGCTTTTGAAAAATCGAGTAGGCAAAGGAGTATTACTAGCCTCTATCAAATGCATGCTTTACATCGTAAAAGACGTATGATAATAAAACAATATTAAGGACGTCGGGTTCAAGGTCACACTTAAAACAGTTTTTATTATTAGGGACACAGATCTGACGCAAGTTAGTTCAGAATTTTTTGGGTGGAAGTAAAGTACTTAACTTTGAACAGTAATAGTTATATTTTGCAGTACGAATGACACAGGTTGCAATATTACGTGCTTTCTTGTAAGCAGCCCAGTTGAAGCGGGAAGAATTGTACTTCCACTTTCCATAAATTTTTGTTACAATTTTGTGGTTGCTAAGCAGCTAAAGGAAGGGATAAATGTCGCCAAGACGAAGTCATAGAGAAACGTCTATCGAATCAATCGTCTTTCGAAGGTAGTTATTTTCTTTAACAGAATATCCTTACTGTCAGGTCTCCATAAACTGTATGAACGGATCTTCGACTATCTTCTTCAACACGGTTTTAAAGTTTGATTTTAAATTGCAAACTGAAATGAACAGAGAACATCAAACGACATATTAAGTAAGCAAACGTAGACTTACACTCTTTTAAAATGGTATTGGGGCTTCAAAGAGGGTCTACTTGCCTTAAACCTTACTAACATCCAGAGGTCAGCTGAATTAAATACCATGCTATATGAGTTTCTTATTCCGTAGGATTTGTCTTGCAGTAGTTCAGGACTCAAAGCTGCTGCTGGACTGCGTCAAGAGC
This sequence comes from Volucella bombylans, assembly GCA_949129095.1. NCBI lineage: Eukaryota > Metazoa > Arthropoda > Insecta > Diptera > Syrphidae > Volucella > Volucella bombylans. The sequence continues at coordinate 140,834,691 of OX422144.1, forward strand.
ACGTATGGTTATCCGCAGACTTCCGCTACGTCTCCATAATCTTTCGCTGGGAGACTGCAGCAAATTACTCAAACATCGTTTAGGAGAATCTTTATCAGAATTCGTATCAAGTATAAGTGGAGGAGAAAACAAATCATCAGCACGGAAGAACAGAATTTCTATACCCTTGACCTGCCAAACCCTTAGAGTTAGCCACTTCTTCAGAATAAAGGATAAATCTTCCAATCCTCCAAACCAGAATTATTATACGGACTTCAACAATTATTATGAAAAAGGATATCGCCGGGAAGTCAATTGCTGTCTAATCGGGCAGTGAAGCAGCTGTTAATTGTCCCAGCGATAAACGAATGCAGGATTGTAGAAACCTACCGGAATCTAGTGAAAGAGTTCTTAAGTGGACATAGTTTGGGAAAATATTGGAAGATCTAAGACAATGATTCCGTGATTTCTTGTGCATTCATATCCGTAACGGGCCCTCCGATCAATTGCACGTTGGGTAGAATTTCGTACATGACAATACCATATAAAGGACGCTTTGACCAACATACAGGGCAAAGAGATCACAACTTGTAGTTAGATTTTAATTCTGCTATGTGCGAATCATCGCTGGTATTATTACAGGGCATATCGACATCCATGTTGAATGCTCAAGTGAGCACTACAACGCTTTCAGCAGAAACTACGAGGTCAAGGATGAAATTGAGGCTGTATATTACCACCCGTATAACATGCCTGAAAAACGTTTGAGGACTCTGCCTAGTTATTTCTTCTGCCTTCTTCTTCTTCTTCAAAGGGAAAAACCTCCTGACATCCATATGACTTTCTATATGGTTCCAAGCAATCAGTCAGTTTTCATACTTTTCCGGAAGCAATTCTCCTTCGAAATGGCACAATGGACCCACTACACATCCAAGTGCGAAATGACATTTACGTCACAACGCACTCACTGACCTATCTACCTCAGTTCTCTTGCTTAATTATACAAATGTTAAAATCTATGATACGTTCGACCTATAATACGAAATAGGTATTATACATCCAACAGGTAAATATTCATAGAATGAAAATGTTCAAACATTCGGAATAGTTCTAGAAACAGCCTGGCATTATTGGTTCTGACAAGCTCTAATAAAAGCCAGAGCCATATGAAGAAAACTTTATAGGATGAATATTAAGGTGTCCAAAAAAAAGGATTTTTAACATCAAGAGAGGCTCAATTACCAAGTAGCCCATAGAAAACACAGGGAATCCTTAATCTCCTGCATCTATAATTAGATTACCTGATGCATGGTAAGTTTAACTCCCTCCAATTACTGTAGAACTTAAATTATGAGCCATTCCTTGCGACTCTGCTGTATCCTTAATATTTTCAAGTCAATAGAAAAATGGGAAGGGAACCGCTTAAAGGCGATGTAATTTCCAACTTTAACATATAATTTCAGTATTTTGACTTTAGATAGTCGCCGTTCAACAATGAATTGGAGTCAGTTACAGATAGTCTTCCGTGCTGTGTGACAACAAACAGTTGCAAGTGATAGTGGTTTTTTAGACAATTCAAAATGATTTTCCAAACACTCTACCGGACTAGCTCGAAACCTTTTAATCATGATAAGAGTCGTGGAAAATGGAAATCACCTATGGACTTCTTCTTTGCATGCATTGGACATGGCTTTAAAGTGGATTCTGTGTTCTCAATGTTTTCAATCATTATTCGAATGTACGGAAGTAAGTTTGAAGTTTAAATAAAATATTAAGGTGTCCTCCAAGTTATTTGTATTTAAGTGAGGTGATAGTTGATTAATTAAATGTTCTACAGCGGACTATTTATTCTAGTTTTATGAACGTATATTGTCTGGATAATTTCTCGCATGCCCTTCACTTAAAACGTACTATGTGTATAGTAGCTATGTATATTGGGATGTATAATTGAATATGCCAAGCCCAATAAGGTGTGGTATACACTTAGGGAGACCTAACTCTAAACAAATATGTTTGTGTTGGATTGACTCTGAAATTTGAATGAATGCGAATAGCATTTCAATAGCTGACAAATTTTTTTTTTTTAAATTTATATTTACTCTTATATTCTAATCGGGGAAAATAAGACAAAATATATTTTCTATGACAAACCCGTCCTCTGGAAAGTTGCAGACGTGATAATGACCCCCAGTCAAGAAAAGACCATCATGAACCATCATCTTACAGAGTAATCTCTATTTTACCCTCTTTATCTAAACTTTTCCAAAAAGTTTTCCTAAAGTCCAATACATAACTGGACAAAACATGGTTCCAGAATATCAATTTGGTTTCACAGATAGACATTCTACCATAGAACAAGTAGTACATCGAATTACTAACGTAGAATAAAATGATTAGCTCAGCCGTATTTTTGGATTGCGCAAATGCATCTGACAAAATTTATCACGCAGGCCTCCTTAACAAAATAAAACAACCCTTTCCAAGGGAATATACCGAAGAGCTAGAGTCGTATCTTACGAATAGATACTTTAAGATCAGACAAGGCAGTTCCTATCCAGAGCTCAGAGAAATGAATGCACGAGTCCCACAGGGATTTATCCTAGGCCCAGTTATACATCTGCTCTTTACCAACGACATACCAACACCTCTAAATTATACAATAGCTACCTTTGCAGATGACACAGTTACACCTCCAGTTGCGAAAAGCGAACGCGAGTCAACTAAATAGCTTCAAAGTGCTACATTTCTGAGAACTCTATTCTCAGATGGACAACGAACAACTGAATTCACGTGAATAGCTCAATATCAGCTCATGTAAACTATACAAATAAAAAATCGTTAAATTCCCTATATATATTTCTAGAGTTCTAATTCCCTTCTCTAATTCAGCCAGATATCTAGCTGAATCTACAAGTCAAGCTTAGATGGAAATACTTGGGCGTATTAAACCACGCTATGCTATTACGTTTACTATTGGAAGATGGTATAATATTTGCAAATGGCGTCGCACGTCAATCATATTTGACATTTGTGAACTAGACAGCTGCAGTATACAAACAGACACACTCCGCAAGAGTGTGGAATAATTGTGTCGACTTTTTTGACGAATAATCGGTCAGTGGTGTTAGCGCAGCGTGAATTTCGACGTCGATTTCCTAATCGTGTCGCGCCAACTGGGCAAACATTCCGGCGCTTAGCTACTCGACTCGTACAGAGTGGAACCACAGGAGACTATACAGGGGTTGGCAGCCACCGGACTGGTCATTCGTCCGAGAATATCGCGGCTGTGGCTGCCAATGTAGCTGAGAACGAAGAAACATCAACCAGACGACGGACCACGCAATTGGGCATCACCAGACGGACCCTACAGCGAATTTTAGTGAAAGACTTACACATGTTCCCGTACAAAGTGCAAACAGTGCATGTCAGTGTCTGCTGACATTAGTGAATTACTGTAAAGCCATCCTGGGCGCGTAATCTCCCGTTTTGGCGATTTGGCATGGCCAGCAAGATCCCCCGATTTAACCATCCCAAGACTTCTTTCTTTGGGGCTACTTGAAGTCGTGTGTTTATGCCAACCAGCCTCAGACAATCATAGCCCTTAAGGAGAATATTCGACAGGAATGGGAACAGTTTTCACCGGAAATCTTGCGGAAAGTCATGGAAAATGCGATAAAACGGGCACAAATGTGTATCAACACTCTCGGCAGCCACTTGGTTAATATCATCTTTTCCACTTAACAGAAACAATTGTAAGCGTAGTTGTAGTATACTCTTATTGAAATCTTAACAACTGTACAAAGCTTGAATAAAAACCAAAAGGTTTGGTTTCTAGAGGAGAAATATAACCACTCACTACTCAAGTTAGTGCGATTTTTGGCCAGTTCCATTCTTGTGGATATGCGAATCGATGTTGAAGATCCATTTATCAGGCATACTTTCCTCCTCCCAAATCTTGAAGAAGAGTTGGTGTATGCTATCTATTAAAAAAAACTCGACAGGTTTAGTTTAGATATTGCTATTTTTACTTCACATTGGCCGGCTCAGGGGGAATCTTCCATTTGATCGCCTAGATTCCTTCTGCCTAAGTTGTAACAGTTCTTTATTTCTTCGACTGCCAGGCTTTATTTTTTTTTTGTCAGAGCAGACAAAATACTAGTCCATTGTACTCCTCGTATGTTATCTTCCTTTTACTGGAATTTCTCAATCTTTCGTAGCTCTCACCACATCAACGTCAAATATCTGCAGCCTATTGCGAGTGCAGGCCGTACACTCTCAGAAACAATACTCCACGGTGTCGACGTCACACTCACATTGAACATCTTAAGATATTTCGTCATTTATGCCGATCACACTGAGGTACTTATCAAATGCAGCAGTGACGTATGAGTATGTTACTTTCGTGAAATCTTGTTTCAGCAGACAACTGACGCATAAGATATACTTGAATTAGACGTATCTTAGCCGTGTAGATTCAGAGGACCCTCCTTTGTGATAAGTCCCATGTCTTACCGAAATCTTTTTATACAAGTACTTGACAACTTTTTTTTTTAAATAAAACGCAAACTATTGTATTTGAGATATTTCAAAAACTTTATTATCGGCTTGAAGTACAATAAAAACATTTATGAATGGAACTCGACTTCGTTCATATGGCCACCGCGGGCACGTTTGCAGCGGTCGATTCTTTGGACCCAATTTTCAACGACTCGGCCACACATTTCGGACGAAACGGCCGCTATTTCGCGTTCAATGTTGGCTCTGAGCTCTTCCAACGTCGTCGGCGTGTTGGCATAAACCAATGACTTAACATAGCCCCACAGAAAATAGTCAAGCGGCGTTAAAACGCACGAACGAGGCGGCCAATCGACTGGCCAATTTCTTGAGATAACACGCTCACCATACTTACTCTTCAATAAATCGATCGTAGCGTGTGCTATGTGGCTTGTGGCATCATCCTGTTGAAACCACATGTCGTCCAAGTCCATATCTTCCAATTCGGGCCAAAAATAATTGGTGATCATGGCGCGATAACGCTGACCATTCACAGTAACGTGACCATCGTTATCGTCGACTAAAAAATATGGTCCAATAACGCCGCCGGCAAGCAAACCGCACCAAACGGTTATTTGTTGTGGATGAAGTGGTGATTCATGAAGCACATGTGGATTTTCACCCGACCAATATCGCATATTTTGCTTATTGACGAACGCATTGATCATCTTGGCGCATCTTCTCCAGAACCCAATCGGAGAACGTACGTCGCTTCAAATGGTCTATCGGCTTTAATTCTTGAGTCAGCTTGATCTTGTATGGGTGTAAACCAAGATCCTTACGCGAAATACGCCATAATGTGGTCTGAGCGATGCCCAATTCTTGAGAACGCCGTGGAATTGACTGATTTGGATCGTTTGCTACGGACGCCTGAACGGCAGCGATATTTTCGACACTTCGACCAACCCGTTGTCTCACTGACACGGGAACATCACACAACGAATATGTAGACTCAAATTTTTGCACTAAACTTGTTATTGCCTGTGTACTAGGGCGAGAGTTACGACCGAAAATTGTAGTTAACGCTCTTAAAGTTGCAGTCACCCACTCCGAATTTCGGTAGAAAATTTTTATAATTTGCAGACACTGCTCGTTCATGTACCTTACCATGATGAAAATGTTGAGTTTACTGAATAAATTGACAGTGACAGTTTGATGATTAGTGAAAGACTGCATTCACAAATTAAATTCAAAGTTGTCAAGACCCTATTGGAAAACCCTTCATTAATCGAAACCCGATCCCGACTTTGAGGTTATCGACGCGACATGTTTAGTTCAAAGAAGTTTTATATCTGGAATGATACCCAAATATTTGACTTCAATAGAGAAAAGGATAGTCTTGCCTTTAATCAGTAGATGAGTCAGACAAGTCAGCTTCCTCTTTCTCGTAAAGAGAAAAATTTTTAAGTGATTGGAAAAAGTTTTGTTGTGGCGTATGAGACATCCTCGGCTACATAATACGAGTACGTGGTGGCCTGAGTCTAGATTAATTTTTATGATCAGGTGACCGGCATCTTGCTTTGTGAATACTGAGGTGAGGCAACGTGCTGCTTCCTTTTTTGTGGATTGTCTTACAAATTCTGAGTGGCATACATTTGATGAGATTTTGAAGTGCTGAAATCTCTATCCTTGATCAGCACTTCTGCAGAGATTTGTTAACCTCCTTGACATTTGATTGGATTCAGGTCAGGGCTTCGTGATTGCCAGGGCAAAATGCTGAAATTGATGTTATAGAAATACGTTGTCACTATTTTTGCTCGGTAAATAGAGGCGTTGTCCTGCTCAAATATAAATTGTTCGCCAGCAACGGATTCCGTGTGGTAATCTGAAACAAATTCTAAAAGCTCGATGTACTCTTCTCCATTAATTTTTGGAGGAACCCAAAGAAGAGGAGTTTTGCCATTGTATATAAAACTATCCCAAACCATAACACTGCCCCCACAGTAATTTCTGTTTATCTTGCCTCTTGGCTTGTCTCGGAGATCATGCTAGTAGTACTGCCGACTGGCCCGTCCAGATTGAATTTTTTTTCATCCGAAAATATGACGCGTTCCCACTCTTTATTTTGGGCATTAAGAGGTGGTTCCTTTAGCCTATTTTGATACTTCATGTTGAGAGCGTCGTGCAGAATTTCTTGTATGCGTCGAACAGAAACAGCAAGATCATGCTTGGGTTTTATTTTTCCGGCAGTCACTTTATTCTTTGTGCCCCTATCCTTATTTTCCTTTTATTTATTCTTCTGATGGAGGTAGGCCTTCCAGAACGCATTGCTTTTCATTATTGTTGGTGACTGTTCTATATTGGCAGCAACGACTCTATTTGGGAGTAAAAGCTCTTGTAAAGCGTTCACCTGGGATTTTTCTTCAAACAAATATCAACTGCTTTAAAAATTTTACCAAGATGCTAAAGAAAGCGGGACTACCTTTTTAATTATTTCGCAAAAAACAACACTTTTTTAAGGTTTGTGTGTAAAAATCGGCATCTACGAATAGTGTTCGCATGCAGAAGCAAAACCCAATTGAAGTAGAATTCTTATGAGTCTTATACCCAACAGTAATTAAACTCAAAGTACCAGTATAGTTCCTCCAAGAAGAACAAAAAAATTTCAGGAATTGTGTATTGAAAATAGCTGCCTTTATATTTATTTCGGTCACTGAAGTCACCAAAGATGTCCTCCTTTCATATGCTGCTCCTAGAATCACCTTTACTATCGTATATAGAACGTTGCTCATAGGTTTTGTCAAGGAGTTCGTAGAATCATTCTTTGGTGGAATCGCTCCCCGATTCAAGGGATTTTGAATACCCTTAAAATGTTTGTACACAGCGCGGGGGAAGAAAAATTAGGGAGAATAATAAAAGAGGTATTGATGTACATTGGTTTTGAATGTATGATGGTTATAATGACAACGAAATAAAGAGCTCGGCAGGATATTCCATAAGCGAGATGTGGGGCGTAGGAAGGAATAATAATATTTCACGGTATGTCCAATAGTGGGCCGGAATGCTGCTAGCAATTTCATTGGAGCACTTTCATTGGAACAACGTAAGGCAGGAGGCATTTCGGCGATGTGCAAGGGTGTCAATTGACTGTGTTATATTCTCATCACCTATGTATGAGTTTTTTTTTCGCACGGTTTTGAATAATATAGGGCATGTGCACAGAGGTCTTGAGAGTACCAATTTTTGGGCGGTTGAATGTCTTATATATTGAGGCCAGATGAAATATTTCTTACATCGCTTGAGGAAACCTAAACTTTTCGCAGCATTTTTGGCGTCATCGAATATGTTGTCATTTCAACGTAAGTTGTCATTGACACATAAACCGACATAAATGCAAGTGCTATTCACGGATAGTGGTTGGATATTTAAATTCCTTGTAACAGCAGTCCAAATAGTGTTTGGGAAGCATTAAATTCCACTCTGTTGATAGTTCCGCATTTGGTTATGTTTTTAATATCGGAATTTAATGAGCTTAACATTTTTTGCCGCTCCCGTACTACACCCGAAGAATAGGGACGTGAGTCTGGAAACGAATATAATAGGATTAAAAAGAGAAAAGAGAAATAGAATGGAGCTCTGTGTCTATTTCATCTGTTGCATCGTATTAAGTCGATCATATTAAGTCGATTTTGGTAAGTTAAGCTTTAATGTGGATTGGATCGAATCTTTTGCACACTTCGGTACCTTATCATATATTTATAGCCTCTTTTTGTCAGTCTTATCTCACCGAATCGAAATAATATCTATTAAGACATTAGAAGCAGAAGTGTCCTGCACATAATTCTGTTCGATATTTAAGTATACAGATAAATCATCTCCTCTACCTTTTTACATGCTCACCGCACCTACGTCTCTTCTTGTTTCCTTGAGCATAGAAACGTTGGTTAGCTGTCAGCCTATGATATATGGTATTTCGAGGCACGATAACTTCTTAATGAGGGGCAGTACGGATTTCGTCGCAGCAAGTCATTTGGCTTATCGAAAGCTGGAATCAGGTGAACTTATATTACTTCGAATCCAGACTATATTAATGTGAACGTTATTATGAGCAGATCTCCAAGACTGATAAGGAAATGTATAACGAAACCCGGATGCGCCTAACTCAACGTTAGGCTTGCGTCCGAGAAACCCACCTACTAACTTTCCCCACCCTTATAACCCAAAATTATAGGACCCTTTGGGTCAATCCAGGCAGATTAGTAGGGGGGGGTCCAGCCTCCTCGCGGCTCAGGCATGATCATCCACTCGGTAGCTCATCGGATGGGTATGGGAACTTGCCACGAGGCCTGGACAGGAGTTACGTTATTATTTACATGCCTGAAAACAAAATGCAAAGAAAAAAAAAAGAAGTTGCTCCAGTAGCAGAAAGGTAACACATCTGCCGTCGTAACCAAAAAAAAGCAACAACAAGTTGGATTGCGAGGCCCGAGTTCCCATCAATTTACCATCCACACGTATCCATAGAGAGAATGAGGGGGAGAAGGAAGGTGTAAATTCTCCTTGAGCTGGCCCACCCCTAGCTAAATATGATATATTCAACATCCATGGTAATCGCGGCGCTCTGTTTGCGACTACCCCGAAGTTAAGTCAGTATCTAACCTAAAAAGGTTGCATACCCCTATTACAATTGCTACCCACACATCCTGTCACGACTTTCTCGATCATTCTGTCACATTCTCCGTATGCTTACTAAACGGAAACCATGTTGTTGCGATTATCCCAAAAAAAAAACTACTCAGTAAGGATCTCTGAACAATTGACCACGAAGAAGAAAAAAAAATGATTCAGGAAAAAAAATAAGAAATAATAAAGATAGTTTTGTTTATTTCTATTCCTAAACGTTATAATGGTTCTTAAAAAAAAAACAAATGATTTCCTTCATTAAAACTAACCAACTAAATACATTTGAGGAATATCATATTGTAGATACGAGTATACACAGATAATATGTTCTATGTGTGCACGTATTTCATATTTGCAATCATAGGTTATTATGTGATTTTATAATATATTTATATATATATAAGTATAAATATATAAACATATGTGCTTACGTATACTTTATATATGAAGGTATTTCACAATTATTTAAAAGCAATTCTTCTTGGGGAGCTCTGTTATTTAAGCTTCTCTATTTTGTTTTGTTTTTTTCATATGTAAGTACTATGATTTTACTTTGAACACATATCTTTGTGATTATTATTTTTTCTGTACTTTAATTTACTTCATTTTATCTTTAATTAACTTTGTGTAAACTTATCTTAGAAATCTTTTCTCATATTTAGTTCCTTTTAAATAGAATAGGTTACATTCGGAACTTTTTTCTGTCAGTGTTACAAACATACATATGTAGGTATAAATGTGGCCCAAATTTAACAAATTTATTACTCTACATACTTATAGGCTCAAACGACAAATATGTAATTGTTAGATACCAAAAAAAAAAAATAATGCAAATTGACTTACCCCTTCAAAAATTTTTCTCATTTTGTTTTTTTGTTTCTTGCTAAAGGATGATGGCTTGAGGTGCACCGCAATCCGTCCTTGCTTTACTTTGTAGGAAGTCACTGTTGTAAGGAATTGAAAAGAAATGTTTGAACAGCCAAGCTTACAATACTCTAAATGCGTAACACAAATTGGACATCTATCATACGCGTATAATACTTAACTTTCATCTTATTAAAACTAATGCTAATTTCCTCTCCATGAATTGATTCTCATTGAATTTGGTGTTGTGTTTGAGATGTATATGGCTCCGCTGAGCCCGTTAAATCTTAAAAATGGTGGATTTACGAAATTTAGATGACCGCAGCAGATGTTCCGTGGGCTGTGTAGCACTGTGGCATGTGGCATAGCTGCGCGTATTGATGATTCCTCAAGCGTTTCCGGCCCCAAAGAGATTAATTATGTGGCCTTGCCGACCACGTGTCAAACCAAAATTGTTGATTCGCTCCGAAGGTTTGTGAAATTGTCGAACCGCGGGCACTTGAGTAAAATTATTTTTAATGTACCTTTAACTTATTATAGGGTCTTAGCCTCCTGAACTCGAAGAATTTTCAGGACAGCGACAATGCCTGTGGCGACTTTTCCGAGATGATGGACGCGGAGTGGTGTGATTTGCGAGCTTCACGTTTTTCGGTTTATTTTTGTTTAACTTCTAATATTTTCTAGTCTTCTAGGGTATACGACTTTCACGTTCTACAATATAAGCGCACATATATCATACAAAAAAAAAGAGAAAAACAATTTAATACAAAAATACTTCAGCTCGACACCCACGCGTCCGAACGATCACTCGGAATTTTTCCTCCTCCCCGGAAACCGACCAAACGGATCTTTGCTCATTTTGCCATAAACATGGCAGGTTATACTCATACGAGTATCTCTATCTCGCTTGCACTAACTAGCCTTTTAAATGGTGGAATTTGAAAGGTGCTAGATTTCCGAGTCATTTATTTAAAAAAATCCGATACTACGCCTAAAGTTTAACTCGAATTTTTCCTCTTTGATTCGGTTTTTGTTTTTTCATTCTGAATAAAATCTTGATAGCTAGTGAGATTTGAAAGTTACGCCATAATCTGAACCATAAAGTTCTGGGCCCACACAGATCTAGATTTCCGGTGTTGATAAGGTAGTCGCTAGTTTACATGCGTGGTTGTAGTGCTCGGCTTTAAAGTGAGAATGGTTTCCCACAAATGTCAATCAGATGAGTTTTACTTTTAATAGAGAGGGCGATATAGCAGCGCATCAAACGGAGAGTACTTATCTCTGCTGCAGAAATTTTTGAAAGTGAACCAAGTCTTTGAATTATGCAGTGATCACTAGGATACTAAAATGTGACCGTTTCACGGATGAAAGTGAAAGAGAAAGAATTTGTGTCTGATCCAGCTTAGACCAAGCCTGTCTTATCAAATCGCTCGTTGTGCCTTCTTACGCTCAGTAATTGGCCTCATCTATCGCATCCTCTTTAGATTAAGTAGGTGGTTTTCTTATTTCCTTAGGAACCGAAAGGATATTTACAGCTTCGCTATTTTTGGTAAGAATCAGTTGGAATGAAAGTGCGCCAAAAATTAATCTCAAATTTGCCGCTGCAGCTCCTGCTGCCTTTTTTTTTTTTATAATTTACGCGCGCCTAAGGGGTTTGATACCCTTTTACTGTTGCCAAGGCGCGGGCGGAAAGATAGAAGGAGGAGAAAGGAAAATTGTTTTTGTAGTGGTTTGAAACTCAGGTGTGTTTGGTTTCTATGTTTGATCTCCAGGGGTGGGAGTCCGAATAGGACGGAGAGTTTTTCTTCACTCAGAGTGATTCGAGATATAATTCCCAGTATTTTTTTCATTGCTTGAAACTCTTATAACAGCCTGTATTCCAATGACACAGTTTTCCGTAATCATGTTTGTGAGTGTGGAAATATGAGTATCTTGTCTCCTGAGGTTGATCAGCTTTTTAGGATTGATTGGATTATATTTTTATAGTTGTCTTACAGCTTTCTCTTTAAGTCAATCTATACTGGAGTTGTAGAGCGCAGAAAATAGGACATTGGTGGCTGGATTTTGTCAAATTTTACTAATTCAATTCAATTCAAATTTCTTTATTCATATGTATATACAAAAGTTACAAATTTAAAATACGATTTTACATGCATTTGATATGTACATATAGAATAGTTAGTGGCACCTTTATTTATGAAAAATAGAGACGATGCCACATTATAAAAAAAAATAAAAAAATTACTTTGTGTGGGGTGTACAAAGGTAGAAAAACAGAAGTTCAATTCAAGAAAAAGAGGAAAGAAGAAAAAAATAATCTTTAACAAATTAAAAGCGCTTACATACAAAATTGAATGTAAATGGCAGAAATAGGTAAATATATAGTTGAGCAAATGAGCAAATCATTTTTATTTATTTACTTTACTATATTTTAAATTGGATAACTTAGTAGAGTTTCGATTTTATGATGATTAAAACTAAGAAGCCATGATTTAACTACTTTAGTGAATGCGGACAAATTTCTGATGAATCGAATTTCTAAGAGCAGAGTTTCTGTAGTTTCTGTAATTTGTAGTGCGAAAAGCAGGGACATTTACAACAAAGTTTGAATGGCTGCGTAAGCTACGAAAGTCAGAAATTGGACTCTCTAGATACCCGCCTCTCATGAAAAAGACCTTAAGGACTTTAAAATAGAATAGATGGCGCAAAGGGAGAATTTTCAAGGCCCTGAAAAGGTGCATTGTGTGCGCATAACGGTGAAAACCACAAACACTACGAATTGCAGATTTTTGAGGAACAGTTAATTGCTGCAGTTTACTAATATAAGCACCACCCCAACTACAAATCCCATATTGCAATCTTGACTGGAATACACCATAATAAACCATTTTCGACGTGTTAATAGAGCAATACTTTCTAAGGCGGAAAAGGCAACGAGTAGCAGAAAGAAGATATTTTTTTAAGGCAGAAATGTGCTTGGACCAGTACAAGTTTTGATCTATTGTAACACCAAGATACTTGAAATTATCTACACCTTCAATTTTGAAGCAATCAATACTGCAGTTAGTATTCATGTTGAAGGTTTGACCACCTTGGATTCTGCATTGGCTGTATAGCAAGTTGTGACACGGGCAGACTTTAGAATGAAATATTATGTCTAAGTCGGGGTACTCTTGCTCAGTAAGACTAATAAACATCAACTTAGTTTTACTACTAACAATAAGTTTGTGATTAGCAAACTAGCATCTAAGTAGGAAAACATCATGGTTTATATCAGCGATTAGATCTAGCGGACTGGCTGAACAATATGCAACTCCAAGGTCGTCGGCAAAAGCTGTAACTTTACCTATGAATGGGAGAGAAAATAAGGAATTTATGTATATTAGGAATAAAATTGGGCCAAGTACAGAACCTTGGGGTACCCCCAGGTTATTGGTTTTTGAACTGCTTATATTGCTTCCAATTTTTACATATTGCATTCTATCTTTAAGATAAGACTCAAACCAATTGTGTATGAATCCTCTGAAACCGACCTTATATAGTTTATCTAATAGTTTGACGTGGTCAACCATGTCAAACGCCTTAGTTATATCCACAAAAAGGCCTGCACAAAAATGTCTTTTATCTAGTCCCTTATGTAAAAAGGAGCAAAAGTCCAATAGAGCATCTTCAGTGGAGAGGCCAGTTCTGAAGCCAAACTGCATAGGAGAGAAAAAATTATAATGATTGAGATAAGTTAATATTCTCGTTTTAATTATTTTCTCAAAAACTTTTGAAATTGATAGCAGTAAGGAAATTGGTCTGTAGTTTGATTTATCTGTCCTGCTGCCCTTCTTAAATAACGGAATTACTACAGCGCATTTAAGTTCAGATGGAAAGGCACCAGACATAACACTAAAATTAAAAAGGTATGTTAAAATATCTACTAAGTTGGGTCCAATGTACTTGAGTACCAAATTCGATATTTTATCATTTCCATGTGAATTAGAATTAGGAAGGGAATTAATAGTTTTTAGTACCTCAAATCCCGTAATAAACTTAAACATGAAGCTGCTTCTAGAACAGTTGTTTTGAGAGCCAGCCTTAGGGCAACAGTTACACGAAATTTGCGAATTACTTGGAAAGGAAGTTTGTCCAATGGAAGCAAAGTAATTGCTGAATTCGTTAGCTATTTCCAAAGGATTTGAAATGTTAATACTTCCATTTTTAAGTACAATTGGATCTGCTTTAGTACACACTTTTGGACTAACAATACTGTTAACTACTTGCCACTCTTTCTTAAGATTTCCACTTGTCGCTTGTATTTTCGAACGAAAATAGTCATCCCGAGCTTTTTTAACTTCTTTTGTCACTTTTGTGCAGAATTTATCAAAACGATTTTTTAAATTGGTATTCAAAGGATGTTTCCAACATTTTTTTCTTAATTTGTTTTTGATATTTATTTTTTTGATAAGGGTACGAGTTATCCAAGGCTTAAGGCGACACTCCGATTTTTTGTATTTTATAGTGTAAGTAGATGCGCTTATGTAATTTTTCAGAATACTAAGAAATGTACTATATGCTGAGGAAGCATTTCTTTCAACATAAACCCTTTCCCAATATTCATAACGTAGCCTATTGTTCAATTCAGAAAAGTTAATTTTATCAAAGCTGGTTTGAGATGATACGTTTGATTTCCTGCATATTATATTTTCAAAAAGGATTCCCGTCATACAATGATCACTTATATGTAGATCCAAGTTAATACCAGCAAGGGAATCCAAAGCAATTTTCTCAAACCGAGCAAAAACATGGTCGAGGCAGGAGCCTGAAATTGGTCTAGTAGGCTCAGCAATAAAAGATAAAAAACCATGTTCAGCCATGATCGCTTGGTAGGAATCAGAAACGGAGTTAGAACATAAGATATCTAGATTAAAATCACCTAGGATAACAAGATTTCCAGATCGTTCATTGGCTAACAAATTTGAAAATTCATCCAAAAACAAATTCGGAGAAGAAGAATGAAGTCTGTATACACAGATAAAATTGAAGAATTCATTGTGAATAAAAAACTTTAATGAGGTCCGCGCTTTTTAAATTAAAAGTTTTTACATCACACTCATACAAGTTTGATATAAAAATTCCCACTCCACCGGCAGAGTACGTATCATTCGTATTAGGAAAAAAATTATAGTTTGGAATATGGTAATCTCCACTCTCGCAAGAGTAGATCCAAATTTCAGAAACAAATACTATTTCAGGCAGGTTAACGAGAGCTTCTAGATTCACTATCAGTAAGTCGAAGTTTTGGCGTAAACTACGTATGTTTTGATGTAAAACGAAAAATGATTTGCCATCTGATTTACATTTAAAATAGCTTTCTAAATTATTACGTATGGTTTTAATAGTGGGGCTGTCGCACATAAGATCACAGCTATCGTTCATATTATTGTGCTTGAAGAGCATTAATATCCTCAAATGATCTTATGACAACAGCCTCACTATTATCACATTTTCTCATCAAAATACGAGAATTACGGAACCATAAGTATTTGTATTTAAACTCTGTTTTAAATTTTTTAGCTGCCATAAGTAAAGCTTTAAAATAGTTTGTTAAGCTGTCATTAATAAAAATATTACTATTGCTACCGTCAATAAATAGCGATGAGTTCAGTTTCCTCCTTGCAATTTTCTTACTCTTCATCACTTCCTCTTTGACCTTCTTTGTAGAGAAATGTACACAGAGAATATTACCGCGAATATTGGTGGTGGTGGTTATGCTCTTCTTTTTTGAATAATCTTTGCGCTTTACATAACATTTCTGTATATCCTCAGTCGATATGGAGATATTTAAAGCTTTGTCTAAGATCTGCTTTACTCTCTCCCTGGCGTTTGAGCTATTTAAATCTGGTATACCAACAACTTCAATAGCATTCTCCAGCTGCTTCTGCTCTCTCCAATTCACTCGGCTCTCCAAATTGGCCACTTTCATGCGCAACGTATCGTTCTCCTCTTTCAGCTGCTGGACTGTGCTGAGGAAATCGCTGTGGATTTTTTTCAAACTGATGATTTATTTGTATAGCACTTGCAGGGTTATTGAATTTTCAGTCGAAGGCGAAAGAACCGTCGACAAACTGTCATCAGATGTTCCACAAGCAGTTTCTGTTTCGCATTGAGCCGAAAGTGCAGCTTGAATGGCTCGGGCAACCGTTGGCTTAGGAGTAATGTTCACCTTAGTAGGTACTATTTCCCGTTGAGATGAAAATGAATCAGACTTGATGGCTGCTGAAGACTTTGAAGTTGCGGATTTTTGCTGTTTATTTATTAGGCGTGAGTTGGATGAAACAGGTAAAGGTTGTTGAAGCGATTTACGGCGCAAAACAGAACACTTGTCGCATCGATGCGTGAGATTGTTGGTTGTGAGATATTCAATATCGGCCGGTGGAATATTGACACACGAGCCGTGGAACAAACTTTTAAAATCACCGCACTGTATTTTCGCTGTGTCATTGCGATCTATTTTACCTTGGCATACCGGGCAGTTCATTTTAAAAGAAAAAACGGGAAAATTGGAAGATTAGACAGGGACTAAAGTACGCACCCCACGACACTTTAAGAAACACGTCTGTTCTTGACCACAGTCGAACTCGAACTTGACCTCTCGTAGTAGCTGGCGTCCATGAAGATGATAAACGGTAATGAGCATGTTGTGTGGTGTGTGATCTTCTAATCGAAATCGAACATGTCAAGAACAGCAACTACAAGACGTTGTTTTCTTAACTTTTCGTGGAACATTAGACAGCTCTTCGGTAGATCTGCACCGGCCACACACTGTGTTCTTAGACACTGTGTTTTGGTCTTCACATGTGTGGGTTTCGAAGAGCTTGGTTGGGTATTTCCTGGAGCATTGCTAACGGTGAGTTGAGTTTGGAGTTTTCTCGTTTTAGTCGTCCGTAGTTTCTCGATAGTATAGAGAGTCTACCCCTACTTAAGTCCAAATAGTTTCCGCCTTCTTACTAAGATGATGCAGTGTGCGAAGGCAGGACATAATCGCCATGGGTTGTCTTGCTAATTCGGTCTTCGATAAGAAATGTGTTGTGAGGTTATTGCGTGCTTACCCGTGTGATCTGACGTTTGCATCTTGCATCGTCGCTAAGATTAATGTTGAGCAGATGCTCTTTATTTCTACAGGTCTTATCAGTGCTTTGGCTTTCGGTTGCTGCGTTTTTGTTTTTGGATGTTAAGTCCGAGCCGCGATGACAGTGGTGATGAGAGTGCATACACAGGAAGGGAAGTGAAATTAGAGTGATTACTCCTTAGTTTTCGGTGGTAGACAGAGTCTTAGATGTGGTTCTCCTTAAGCCCCTTCACCAACGGAATGGTGGCAATCGCCGTTGAGGATAAATAGTTAAGAAATTTCCGGTCAGTTCTTGCTCACTTTGATGGAAATGTCCGTCCGATTTATTCACCTACTTTCGAGTAAAATAGATAGACATCTACTAACATGCTTTTGTTTTCATTTCTCGTTTCAGTCTATGGAATAATTTCGTACTTCATCATCCTGGTCACGTGTATAATTCCAACTATTTTCATTTAGTCATTTTTAGGACAATTCTCTAGCACTGGCTTCATATCGGCCTTTCGTGTCTCACCGCTTTTCAAAGGTAAGTTACACATATATAAAAAGTGCAATCTAATGATTTGAATTTTTAGGCATTGGATACCTGTCGCTGGCGGTTAACTTGACAACACTTTCTTATTTCAGCTTCTTTGCTGCCGTGCCTGTGTTCTATTTGTTTCATTCAATTAAATCTCCATTGCCGTGGAGTTGCGAACGTGCTCATGTTTGGATGAAGTTTATTGAGAATGCAACTTCAGTAATTATTTTATAAATCTCTCGATTTTCTAATTAATTAATACTTGTTACGTTGTAGCCTTGCCCACCAAGACCCTGGTCTTCTCCAACAGAACATTCAGTTAGTCCTCAGATAACTCAGATACCGTCCATAGAATTTTTTAGGTAACAGTATTGAACGAAAAGGACAAATAATTTATGCATAACCATTCTTTTTTTTGGCAGGGGTAACCTACGTAACAAGGACGCAAGAGATAATTCTGATGGGAATTTATCCTGGGAACTTTTGGTTGCGATTCTGCTGATTTGGGCCATAGTTGCGACTGTACTTAGCACACCTTTACCATGGGCAGGGATCCGCATCAATTTTCGAAAGTCATTTTTCCAATCTAGATTGGCCGATTCTTGCGATACTCCTTCCTGTTGTTCATTTTGTTGATGGGGATTTGCTTGATTCGTTTTGCACTTCTACCAAATGCATTTAAGGATGTCGATTTATTTATCTGGCCAAGAAGAGATATTGCCGGTGTTTGGATTATTGTGCCATGTATTGCTGTATCTGCGTTCAGTCCCGGTTGGGGTTCCTTGCTCACCATGGCCAGTTTCAATGATTTCAAGACCGACATATTCAAATACAGTTGGCTACTGGGCCTGGCACAATTTGGTGTTACTAGCGGATTAGCTTTTATGTCGTTATTTATAGCGAGTAACTTACGGAGTATGCTCGAGGTGGGCATTGTGAAGGAAAGGTGCTTATTCCTTTTTCTTTTCTGTCGTTTAGACCGTCATAATCTGGACACAATGGACTATAATCATTTTTTTACCCAATGGATGGATTTGATGGCAGCTCCATTTGCGTTCACGTGCATAGAGGTACCCCACGTTTGGACGGTAATCTTTCTTGTCATGATAACTTTGGGATCTTTGAACTTATTGGTAAACTATTTGACCTAAATGAAGTGATACGAATTCATTGTTTTTTCTAGATTGTACAGTTACTTTCGGTGTTGACATCGCTCTTCGATGAATTTGAGAAACTCAGAACATCCAAAAAGTTAGTTACTCTTGGGACAGTTGTAGTCTTAGCCGTGGTCTCTCTATATTTTTGCTTGAACGTATGCTCGTTTTGTTAGACATGGGACGAGTATTTTTTAGTGATTTATTTTTGCAGTTCCAAGTAACAGTGATTGAATTGCTTACGCTATTTTCTTTAGTGCCACAAACCATTCTGAACCTGCTACTATTGCTGGTGGTTCTTTGGATTTATGGACGTGAACGATTTCAACGAGACTTGAAGTATATGATTGGGCGAACTTTACCTATTTGGATGGTGGACACGTCTAGATTTGTGACACCGATTTGTCTGTTAGCGGGTTCGGTGAGTTGTGTGACCTAAATTTGGACTTGCATCATAATTAAATTTATTTTAGATATTAGCGCTGCTATTCACTCTAGGCTTTGGATTCTATAAGGAATATTATATTCCGTCTACGGTGATGACGGTGCTCATGTGTACCGTAATACCGACAGTGTTGATTCCTGGATATTGCATCTTCAAATTTATTAAGACAAGAGGGGTTTTGAAAGAGCGTTTGAAACGATGTGTTCAACCAACGGATTGGTATCCTAGAGAACCTGTAGAAAGGAAAAACTATGAAGAGAATTTCGGTCATTTCCAGAACTCAATCCACCTAGCAACTATCTCTACCGAATAGTGGGAATTGAGTCTTTGTAACTAGAACTACTCGTAAATATTTTTAAAATTTCGGTATAATCAATTTTCTTGTTAAATTTTTAGTAAAATTATAATCATCTTTTCCAAAATTTTTTTTTAACTACTCATGGTATTGTAATTTCGGACTTATGCAGGACATAAAGGGTTGCGCATTTGTGACAGAGGTTCCTGTTCTCTGCCGGAATATAGCATTCCTACAAAGACATAGTCCACCGCTCTGTTGGTGTCGCTTTAGTGCAGGCTAGTGCCAGGATTAGTGGCGCATAGACAAATCATTGGTTTTGTGGATAGAAACAATTCTAGTGAACAGGACACTGATTGCGAATGCTGACGGGGGTCAATATGTGATGGTAAAGGAGGTTGCCCGTAGAGCGGCGTTCGGTCTCCACTGACTCCACTGACCCTCTGCTCCACGTATTCAATAGTTCTGATGTCTATGCATAAGCATACGCGGATGATGTAGCTGCACTATCTGTTGGATTATATCTAGCTACTGTCTGCTCTGCTCTGCCTTTGATGTGATCGACGATTGGTGCACTAGAAATGGGCCTTCAGTCAAACCTCTCAAAACTGATGTTGTTATCTGGACGAGAAAGAGGAAGCTGACTGGTCTGACTTGTCTAGTGCTTAAAGGCATCGCCATCCTCTTCTTCAAAGAATTTAAGTATTTGGATGTCATCGTGAATAATAGAAATAAACTTCTATGGACTAAAAATATTACGTAGAAAGTTTCTAAGGCGCTGTTGACCTTCGGTAGTGCAAATACTCGTAATCTGTTGGCAAGACATGGGGTCTGTCACCGATCCAAAGATTCATTTGGATCTACATGGCTATGATAAGGCCAATTATATCCTATGCGTCGATTCTTTGGTGGAATAACCTCTAAAAATAATACGTCTTTGCTGCTTTTACCAAACTCCAAAGAACGGTCTGTTTGGGGTGCACAGGTTGTGTTCCTAACTAGCCTGATTCCGCTTTAGACGTATTGATGAATCTCCCTCGCCTTGATCTTCATATCATATCTCAAACCCACATTCAGTTTAAAAAGATGTGGTGGTTAGTAGAGTCTTTTGACTCAAGGGTTATGGACATGCCATCTAGCTCCAAAGCCTATGCTTTGTTTTTGGAGGACGACAAAGTTACATTTCTCTTCTCATTAGGAAAACTTGCGTGTGTTTTCCAAGCGGAGATATACGCAATCCTGTTGGTAATACACTTTATTGTGAAGAATCGGTGGAGACAACCAAGCTGAACTTTGAGCCTTGCTGAACCCCCTTAAATCTTCCAAGTTTGTTTGAGAATGGAGGACTTTACTGAATGCAGTCGGAACGGTAAAGTCACTGAGTCTTGTGTGGGTCCCAGTTACGAGAAATGAAATCGCCGATAAACTTACTAGGCAAAGTTTTTCAGAACCAAAACCTACGTTAGCCTACCTGCGTCCTTGGTTATGGCTTCTATTGACAGTTGAGTCTCATATGAACTCAACTGCAGATGGCATCACTCTCCAGGCTGCCTGCAGAGCAAACGAACGCTTATCGATGCTAAGAAGACAGCGGATTTCCTGTTGTCCGCCAGTAGGCTGCTTACTTTCATCGTGACGTGGAACTACAATTTAAAGAAGCACTTAAATATGCTGGGCATAAGTGATACAACATCCTGCGATGCTTGCTGTGAAGGTAATCACGACACCGCAGATCACTATTTTTGTGAATGTCCGACTTACGCTCGCATTACACTGCAGGGACTCGGCGTTGACGTGATGAGTGCTGGTACTGTACGCACTTTGTCACTGAAGTGCTTATTTATCTTTATTCGAAAGACTGAAAGATTCAATTAAAATGAACTTACAATGGACTAGTTCTGAGTTTGAGTGCTCTGTTCTGACAGAAGAAAATCAAAAAGTCGGGCATTCACAAGAGTTCAGTGGTGTCGTCATTAATCACATAGCAATAGTTGCAGCAGTTAGAAACCGAAACGCCACAAGTGAAGAGAATATCGTGGCTATACACGAGTCGGTAGGTTAAGACCGTAATTAATCGAACATTCCTGACACGTATATTCCGAAAAATTTAGCTATATTGCCACACTACGTCGTATTAACCCAAGAGCTAAAGCCAAATGAACATCGGGCATGTCAAACCTTCGTTGGGGTGTATTTAAGATGGAGGAAGAACCGGATTTTCACCAAAAAATGTGATAGGACGGAAGGGTAATTGGCCGTATTTCTTCCGAAATGATGCCGGGTGGGCCGATTACAATCAAAGGAGACCACTATCGTTCCATGTTAATGTTATTTGGTATAAATTGTAACTGCAGGGCTTGTCTTATGGCCATAAATAGCAATGCTAATCGAGCGCGCGCCCCTCATGATGCAATACAATATACTTAAATGACTTGCTACAAGGCAGATCACCATTCAGTAATTGGAATGGGATGGCTCTACAAGAATTACAATCAACGAGTATATTACGACAATTGGAAGCGCCAACAAAAGCAGTACGTATTCAGTTAAAATTTATGAAATATACAGTTTACTAGCTTCTGAGCAAGACCCGAGAGCAGTGCCCAGTTCCCCTGGCGAGCCAACTGGATAATGTCCGATTCATGGAAATGGAAACTTTGGTTAGGATAAAAAATGGATGAATGTCCTCAATATAATGGAGGTGCTAATGCCTACCATCTGATGGCTAGAATGCCGATTGAGTACTCTTTAATATTGCGGGAAGTATTAAAGCGCTCAAAAATTTATCAGAGATGCCAGCTCTGATGTGCACAATGGAAAATAACAGAGGGCATGCAGCGAAACGTAACTCATCCATCACTTTTTATATCCCTGCATTGCCTATACGAACAACTTGAAGATCTAAACCTCCACTGATGTTAGGGAGCTACCGATGTTGGAGTACTGATACTCGGGTTAGCAATAGAACAACGTAAGGCAGAATAAATGCCCAGAGCAGATGGGGTTAAGCACATGTTCAATCGCTTGAGGAAACCCTAACATTCTCAAGTATTTTCACAGACATGGATTATGTGGTGATTCTGTCATTTGTTAGTAGTTCCTAATTATCACATTGGCTGCCAAGGTATTTTAGCGATTTGGGTCGCAGGAGGCCAAGGCATTTTTTTTTTTCATTTTCGTGTCTCTCAGTACCCAAAAAGTAGTTCTGCATCACTCCCTGCATAACTGCAGTTATAACGGTTTTGTCGTGTCGTGCGCTTTCGTATGAAGTGGCCTCAGTCGGTGTTTTATCTTCTGGCAGGCCACGTCGTCCGAAAACGTGCTACGGTTTTTTCTTGTGTTTTTTTTGTTTGCTGACTTATTTTTACACAGTTTTTGTGAATATGAAGCAAAGAAACCTAACAAACGAAGAGTGGCACGAGTGTTGCAAGTGGCGGACAGCGAGGATCTACGACGTTGATCGCAATTGGCAACCTACTGGTGGCCAGAATTCGGATAGCGACTCTGACATTAGTGATGTCAATGTTTTCGATGCGGAAGCTTACAGTAATGAAGAACAAGCAGATGCTATAAATGAAGACACATCAGTCGCCAATAATGATTTGCCAAATTGGACCGAGTTTTCATCAAGGCAAAAAGCCTTCACTTTTACGGGCAGTTGTGGTTTCCTCATAGATGTTGCAAACAATATAAATTGCCTTGATGCGTTCAACCTTTTGGTCGACGAAGAACTTTTTCAGCACATGGTTCGTGAAACTAATAAATATGCGGAAAAGCAATTGGAAAGAGTCACTCTTACCCGAGCATCGCGGAAAAAAATGGCGACCTACAACCAGTCAAGAAATGAAGAAGTTCCTCGGACTTTTATTAGGAATGGGTCTGGTAAGGGTTGGGAATCTGGGAGACTATTGGTCTAAAGACCTTAGGTACAATTTTGGAGTTCCCGTAACATTGCTTTTCCCGCAATCGTTTTTAGCTTTTGCTCAATTTTCTTCATTTTACAGACAACGATTTGACTTTCCCAGAGATAGAATTGGCAAACTTAAGCCTTTTTTGGACACGCTGCACACACATTTTCAATTTTCATGCCTGGAGAGGATATAGTAATTGAAAAAACCATAATCCCTTGGAGAGGTAGACTAGTTTTCCGTCAATATATCCCAAACAAAGCCCATTCTCATGGGGTTAAATTATTCAACCTGTGCTCGACGCAAGGATTTACATGGTCTATGAAAATCTACACGGGTAAAAGCTCAACAGGTGTGCGGGAAGTTGGTCACGCAACGAATGTTTGCGAGGAACTGAGTTGCCTTTTGAAAGGACAGGGGCGTACCCTTTTCGTAGATAATTTTTACACGAGCTACGAACTTGCACGTTCCATGCTTGATCAATAAACGCACCTGGTTAGAACCTTACGGGCCAAAAAAAAAATATTTCCCAAAAGGGGTAATGAATGCTTTCGGCGAAGCATTCTCTAGTTATGGTTGCCGTAAATGACCACCTACTTGCATCTAACGAATCATCCACCAGTAGAGGTAAGAAATCACCCCGAGATAGGAGGAGTTCGAGATAAACCTCTTGCTGTTTCCAAGTACAATAATCGGTAATCGATCTCTCCGATCAAAGGGCTCCCTATGCTACTACACTCAGATGAGGTATGAAGTGGTACAGAAAAGTTGAGATCGAACTTTTACTTGGGACAGTAATTGTAAATGCCTTTCTGGTTTATAAAAAAGCTACAAATATTAACATACAAATAAGAAAGTTTCGAGAAGCTATCTGATGGGTTATTAGATCTGATGTCTCCACAGCCTATAACTTCAAGAAATCACAACATACAAAAATGAAAAGATAAGAATGGCAAAGCAATAAGGTGTGCTTGTGTATTGTGCTACGCGACGGCAAACAAATCGTATGACAGAAATACTGCAAGAAACAAAATCAAGAAGCCAACAACCTACTGTCCAGAGTGCCTGCCCCAACAAACCCCAGTTATGCGTGGATTGTTTCCCAAAATACGCTTACTCAAGAAAGTAATTTGAACTTGCAACTCTCTTTTGACAAAGTATAATTTGTTTTATTTTTCAGGCAGTAAATATACAGTTCAAAATCTTGAAATAGGTAGGTTTTTAAGCTATGAATTTTGAAATAAAGGAAAACAAAAGTTTTTGGCCTATTTTTACCTTCAAAATCACCCTAGGGCCACGCAAGTTACATTAAAATGTTTACCAGAGGTCACAGAAACTGGAACGGTTATAAAATTGTATATACCGTCGGACAAAAAAGGTAGAACGTGGCCTCAAGAGAAGTATTAGGTTTCGTACGAAAATATACAACGTGGCCCCAGGGTAAGTATTAGGTGTCGCACGAAAACGTACTACGTGGCAGCCAATGTGTTATTCCAGTTAATATAGGAATTTGATGTTAGTCCAAGAACAAATATGAAAAGTTGAGAGTGTGTCAACAAGAGAAAACTGGATTAAAAGTATCAAACGCGAAATCATCAATAAAAATTGAAAAGAGTGTCTTAAACAGAACGGAGCCCTGAGGCACATCATCTTATATTTTTGGCATGTTAGACTTAAAAGCGTCCAAAATTATTCAGCGGCCGGTGAAAAGTGTTTGTGTCTCGGGATATTTTATGAACTTATTAGCAAGGTTTATCAGCCTTGCCATAACCTTGCAATGAAGGGACGTAAGTGGAATGGGTCTGTAGAACGAGGGAGAAGTTAATTAGTCAAAAACGGGCTGGACAAATTTTGCTTCAAATCTCTTCGGAAAGAGTACTTTAAAATAGTATTAATGAAAAAGCTCACGCCGTGATTCTTCCACTGTGGAAGAACACCTCTTGAGAAGAATGGGAGGCATAGTATGAGTTCTATTCATGCTCTTGCTTCTACACAAGTACGAGAGTCTATTCCTCCAGTTGAAAAATTGGACGACGTCAAAGACATGTGCAACACAATCTAGAAAGCAGATCGGACTTATCCCGAAAACTGATAGTTGGAATGACATTATATTGTAAATGGGATGAGGGATGAGGCGAAATTTCCAAAAGCTCCTGATGAACAAAAAATAATATACTAAATTATGTTTTGCATTAGTTCTTATTCTAATTGGACAGTCACACGATTAAGAAAGGCGGTGCAGTCTTCGTTTTTTAGTTTTCCTCTGACGGGTTGGTCTTGTAAGATCCAACAAATTATTCACTACCCCTAACAGCCTCTTTACAGCTTCAGTCGTACCATGCCTTTTCTTCATCTGACGCGCGATAAAGAATCTCATTTCAAAGAGACTGGTGTTTATGATCCTATAAGCATCGGCATCCATGTCGTTATCGAAAAAACATAAAGACCAGCTAACATTCCTAAGGAAGATGTTAAATCTGCACGAATTGGCTGTCTGGTATTGGCATTCGTTTCTTTTAGGAATCGTTTCTCTAACCGTGGGGTCTATGTACATTAGCTGATATAACAAAGTAGCCCGATGAGCACATAGGAAAGAGCACATCAGCTATGAATAATTCTTACCAGGGTAATAAGTTAAAAATAAGTCTAAGGTGTTGGCGGCATGACTATCAACATCAGCTTTTCGTGTGGGCCCATTAACAATCTGAGTTGGATTTATTTTCCGAAAACAAAGATATTTCATCCAATAAACTTCTTCATAAAAAACTGATTTATTTCATGGTACCTACTAGCAGAAATGTTGAATGTGTTTTTTTATAGATTATCGATAGATCACCTAGTAATGCTCTGAATACTCGTATAACTAATGATCGTGCTGATTCTGACCCAGAGATAAAATGAGAGAAGGTATTGTAATACTTGAGCAGCCTTATTCTACCCTCAGCTAAATTGTAATATAATTGCTTCGTCATCATTAAAGCTTAAGCTCACTCGAATTTGAGTTCAAGTATTAAATCTCTCTCAACGTCGAAACCGAAGTGAAAGTAACACTCCACCAGTCGCAGTTTACTATAAAAACAGAATTGGTTTAATTCGTTTAACGAACAGTTATCCACAAAACCTTTCCATTCAACATGAAGGCAGAGAATTCTTAACTTCCCGGGGATACCAACAAGGATCGCTCGTGTGTTCATTTTTGTTTTAGTTCGTCATTGCTGCGGTAGTCTTGTTGGTTGTCATTACTTGTTGCTGGTCATGGCTATGGATTCAGTGGCTTGGGTTATGGAATTAATGGTCTTGCACATGGAGTCTATGGTATTGGACTCGTAAACGGACTCGTTGTCCATGAACTCAGTGTCAATGGACTCGGTGTTAACGGACTTGGACTTGGACATTATTATGGTGTTCATGGTTATGCTCTTGGAGTTAGTTCAGCTTGGGTTGGTGTCCCACCGGCTTTTAACATTGCTCCTCCAGCCCTCCTTGCTCTAGCTCATGCATCAGCTGCAGATAATATTGTTTCTAGCCCAGCTGCTTATGCTGTTGCTGCTCCCCTGGTCGCTCATGGAGCTACCTATGTTGCTATGACCCGTGGTGCTGTTCATACTGCTCCATTAGTTGGAGACATCAAATCTGCTGCTTCCATCAATGTTGCCCCAGTTCCAGGTACCTGGTAAACTGTATCAACACAACCTTGTTAAGTTATATGTACTTCTTCACACCGCTCTCATATCATGACTCACATACAGTAAGGAAAAATTAGTTTAAATAAATAAATAAATAAACCTACAAATAAAATCAATTAGTGTTTGCAGTCAAGTTCAGAGAATGTAATTAAATTGACCGCTGATAAGATTAGGTGCTGCTCTGTGGAGAGATAAAATCACAAAAAGAAACCAGTTAAACATTTGGATCATTTTTAATTAAGCAGTTTAAATAGGCATTAACTGCTATGATTGTGTTGGTGAGATAAATGGTATTGAAGTAATAGTATTGACCTATAGCGATCCTTTAAAAATTATATAAAAAATGGTCGATAAAAAACATGGCTCTGCGGTAGAACCGGACAAAGCCCAGATAGGCCTTTGCTACTCAGTTCTTCTTTTAGTCCATACACTAAGAAGAGAAGAATAGGGAAATTCCTCGCGCTGCACTCTTGAAAACGCTAATAGTCTATTCACAATGAGAACCGAACTCCCGGCATTTGTAACTAGTAGAAACTCATTACCATCCAACGCATTAATATCCGCAACCTCTCATTTGAAACCTGCATCTTTGCTCACTCACACAAATGGCACTTATCAGCGTCGCTTGACTAGAGATTGTAGGACCTTCTATCTGTATTTGCTAATTAAATATTGAAGGCACCAGCAGAGCAAAGTCTGACAATTTACACAGGACATTGGAAGAAAATGACATGGATGTGGTGCTCCAGCATGAAACTCACTGCATAAATTAATCAACTCTCTCATTTCGTAGGCGCCCACTATAATCATGCTCATGGTATAGTTGTGGTTATGTGAGCCTGATTGAAACTAAGGTAAGTGACAACGACCTCAAAATCGCTAACAAACCTCACACTAGCTCCTAGCCTATAGAGATGATTCCGTGTACGAACACCCCGCCCTATACATCGGAGATTTTAACAGCTACTGCACTCTGAGATAGCACTCATATGACAATATCGGCTTAAAACTAATAAACAGAGGAATCTTCCACTCTTGATGTTGGAACCGCGACTTCAATATAGATTTGTGCATCGCTTCATCCAGTTGCGCCGAACGTGAGCAACAAATGTTTAGACGGGTCTTACCTGATTTTTCTCATCGTCCGATTGCCCTATAAATCGGAATAAAAATCCCGTTGGTAAACTCCACCCAGTGGCCAAGGTGAAACTCTCAGAAGTCGTCATGGCAAGATTTCACCGAAGATATTGACTCCAATGTCTGCTGGATCCATCCGACTGCCAAGAACTATGGGCCCTCTATTGGCATCGTAATAGTCAGAGCAAAGAAACACATCTAACGCAGTTGTCGGAAAGAATACGTTCCCAGATGGAATACTGATAATGACCGAATGTATCAACAATTTCAAGAGAGTGCTGACTGATTGCACAGGAACTATTACAATCTTTAGAAAATGCACGAAAAGAAAATTGGATAAAAGCAACACAAAACCTGGACTTTACCCGTTCAAGCATAAAGGCTTGGATCTTGATCCTGAAGTTTTGGGGGATTAAACTCCTTCCCATCGCACCAACCTAATATTGACTCAATCCTGATTGAAGATCAGTTTGTCGAGGTTTCCAAAGGAAAGTCAGACAAAGCTCATACTCCACATATTAAGAGGTTATTAAAGGAACTTGAAAATGAGACCCACTATAACCCCTGCATATTTTCGAGCTTTCATCATTACTGACCTGGAAATAGCCATCGCCTTCTACTAGGTGGCGCAAAAAATATCATCCTATCGGAAGATGTTATAATTTTTTGCAAATGGCGGCAAATGTCAATTCTATTTTGACATTTGTGAAGTAAACAGATACAAAGGAATCGTTATACTCCTAAGGAACGCGGAAAACTTGTTAGGTTCTTTTGCGGAAGAGTTCGTCGGTGGTGTTGGCGCAGCGTGAACTTAAGCGCAGATTTTCCGGTCGTCCGACACCAATTGGGCAAACACTACAACGTTTAGCCCATCGCTTAGAAGAGTATGGGTCAACACGAGATGCTAACAGGTTTGGCCGGCCCCGAAGGAGCCGTTCTGCTGAGAATATAGCAGCTGTGGTTGAAGATGTCGCAGAGGACCTCGGAGTATCGACCAGACAAAGTACCACGCAATTGGGCATCAATCGGCGGTCTTTACAGAGAATTTTATTGAAATACTGTAAGATGTTACAAAGGGCAGACAGAGCGTCAGCTGTTAGCTGTTGACTACCAAGCGCGTGTGACTCACGACCAAGCCATCCTGAATCTCGGCCACAAGGGAGACAGCTTTTCATCGAAAACCTTCATGAGCAACGAGGCGCATTTCCATCTCAGAAGATAAGTGAAACAGCAAAGTTATTGCTTTTGGGGTACTGAAAATCCGCATATAACCCACGAAGAGCCATCACACCCGCTCAAAGTTACTGTATGGTGTGCTGTTTACGCTGGAGGCGTCAACCGGCCTTATTTTTTCGAAAACGCTGCGGGCCAAACGATTACTGTGGACGACGAGCATTACAAAGGCATGATCAACGACTTTCTCCTTCCTCAATTCGATGAATTGGGACTATAGAACATGAGGTGCCAACAAGATGGAGCAATGTTGCATACTGCACGAGTCACAACCGAAATTCTGAGGGCTGCATTTCCGGGCCGCCTAACCACTCGTTTTGGCAATTCGCACTGGACAAGATCGCTCTTTTTAACTATTCCAGACTTCTTTTTGTGGGTTTTTTTGAACCAACGAGTCTACGTCAACAAGTCTCAGACTTTTAAGCCCTCAGAATATATGTCAAGATTGTGAAGACCTATCGCCGGAAGTTCTGGCAAGAGTGAGTGAAATCGAGCCCGAATGGTCATCAATTCTGGCGACGGCCAATTAGCCGATATCATTTTCGCGACTTAATGGAAAAAAATTTAAGACATCAAATACACATAATCTAAAAGCAGAACCAACGTTTTTCATTCATAAAAAAATTACAGCCAAAGAACAGTGGGTGACAACTTTTGGGCCCTCTTGTACAAGCATGTAAAAGCCACCGGAGTTGATGGAATCAATCCTGAATTTGTTAAAAATTTCCAAAAAAAATACAAAGATCCGGATGTGCGAATTTTTAAATAATATTCTATCACCGGAAACCTGTCTATTTTGTTCAAGAAGTCAAAAATCATTACGGTACTTAGACCGGGGACAAGGCCGACAGCTCTCTTAAGTGTATGTTCTAATATCCTCGAGTGCTTAATATACAACAGAATTGAAGTACCCATCAACGAAGTTCGGTTTGTAGTTGCACTGACCAGGTCTTAGCTTTAACAACTTTTATTGAAGATGGCGTTGAAAACTGGCTTGAGACTAGCGCTGTGTTCGTAGACCTTACTGTTGCATACGACACAAATGAAATGCTTTACAAACTCTTGAAGATGGTACGTTGCAAAACAACCTCAAATCTAATCAACAACGTGTTAAGTAATCGCTCTTTCCAAGTATTCCTCAACAACAGCACGAGCAAATCCAGACACCTCAACGACGGCTTTCCACATCATCTTGGTCGGTTTTGGCCCCACTTCTCTTCGACCTGTTTATTCACGATATGCCAAACACTACATCCAAACAATTATTGTATGCGGACGATCTAGCCACACAACACCAGAACATGCACTCAATTGAGTCCACACTATAAGCAGATTTCGGCTCCCTGAGAGAATACCTTAAGAAATGGAGGCTGACACCTAGAATGGTTAAAACTGAGTCAGCCTGCTTTCACCTAAATAGTTAACTTGAGCATATGGTGCTCGAAATTGAGTCCAATGGTACTCTCCTGCGACATACTAAGAGTCCCAGAACTGTTCGAACTGCCACTTTAGGACTGGTTTATTCAACTGCTGAAAATGGAGCTCCCGTTTTGTTAAACAACACACAAACAACGAACATTGAGAGCTAACTCCACATCGCAATGCACCTAGTCTCCGTATAAATAAAGCCCACTCTAACTCAATGGCTGTCAGTCTTGAGCAACATTGCCCGACCATTGCTTAGACACCATTCACCATACTAAAATTCAAAATAAGCCGAACCTTCCAATCCACAAAAGCACCAACGAAAAGAACTCATATCAGTTGAAAGCACGAAATCCACCTCTGGGGACAGTGACTAGGCTATAGCTATCAAACTTTAACATCAACGAAGAGTGAGAAAAAGACTGAAGAAATTTTGACCCAAAAACGAGGAGTGCAATATTTAAACCTACTGTTCGGCTACCTACTCCGATGAACATGGATACAACTAAATATAATAAGGACTGCAGAGACTTTCTGTTTAAATGGGGAGCAACAACACGTGACTGTGTTGTGACAGATTATTTCCAGTTCCTCCTCTCCATGTTTAACGCACCCCTAACGACATTCACAATATCATACCTTAAGTATCTGTATCTCTGACGTTTTTGGCTTAAAGCTATTTCCTTTTGCAATTATATAGTGTGTAATCTACTATTTGTATGTAAAACTTGTTACATCCATTCGATGGAGTCTATGGAGGAGCCCTGACGTCTAAACTAGGGTACAGCTTTGGTAATAAACTCCTTTACAATTCAAATAAAGTTGTCCATTTTTATCTTACACCTACGGCGTCGGTGTTGGTGGCAGAATATATTTTGTTTAGTTTTCATTGACCGATAAATCCAAATTGATTGCTTTTGCTTCCAATGCCTCACTGAAAGCGTGCCACACATTTGCGTGAAGCTAAACAAATTTTTAAGATGTTTTGCACCTGGTGTGTATTGCGCACAATACTCATATATTCGAGTACAATGTTCAATAACTCGCAGTATAATATTTTCTTGACATCAAACGATTCGGTAATGTGTCTTCCTACTATGATCTATCTTCGAGAATTCTTCATCGACAATTCTCGGAAGAGGAAGTGCTGAGATTCCATCTATCAGATGAGCTGATGCATACTCCTCGTTATTTTTGGGCGCTTTGAAAACTTAATCGGATAAACCATCGGTTTCTGCGAATTCGTTTCACTTGATTGACTCCATTTGGGCGTCTCCCTCTGATGCATTTTACTTCGAAAATGGATTAGAAGTCTTCTCGAGCTGCAATACTTGTGTGCAATTGCTCTACATGTCCCAGCCGTCTTCGCTGAAAACTCGTTTAGGTAAGTTCATGTTGTTGAACAGCCCCTCTTGGTTAAACCACCTCCTCCACTCTACGATCTCTGCGTTCTTTACTCGAAGCACACTTACGCGTCTGCTCATTCTCTTTTGACAAAGTTCTTACCTCTACGCCATAGAGGAGGACTGGGGTGATCAATTATAGAGGGCGATTTTAGTTATCCGAGAAAAATCAATTACCTCCAACTCTCTAAGTTGGTGTCGTTGTTAATATAAACTGCGGACACTAGCTAGCGATCATCGAACTACCTCACCGGAATGGATTGCAAGAGTTAGTGTACGTATCAGCATATTTCCCCAGATACATAAGTAAATGAGATTTCTGCTATTTTTGTACGGGATCTGATCGTTTTCGTCCTTGAATGCGATGCCAATCCCCACAACAACATCTGGGGTAGCAGCAACAACTACAGAAGAGGTGAGTTACTTTCAAATTATATTTTTAGCAAAAATCTGCTTCTATATAATAGGGGCAACAAACTTTTATCAATTCTGTAAGAAAGGAAATGCATGACCTCACCATCGTGTCACACTTTTTTCATACTCATATCAAGGATGGGCATGTGTCAGATGAGGCATCCTAGATACATGAAAAAATTCACGAACTGGAGTACTTTTCAAGAAAATCTTGCTATCAAAGCTGACTCACTGCCCTCATCTCTATAGTCTATTGGAGCTATCATCTCATCATTTAAGTGCAGTTACAATTTGAGAAACGTAATATGGCTAAAAGAAAAGGTGTGTACCAAAGTGGAAGGCTCAACTTTAACAAAACGTTGATAATCTTCTTTAGCAAATACAGACACACAAGTCCGCTTTCACCAACTTCAAAAAAGTATTGAGAAAATGCCGGAGAGCTTCCTGGAGAAAGAATTACGAGAACCTGCAAAAACTGTCAGAAACCTTGCGTCTCCACAAATAGCTTAGGCCTGTTACAAAAAGAAGATGGTACTTTCACAGCTAGTCGAGAGGAGACTCTAAAAATGCTACTTAGGGTTCATTTCCCAGACTCTGACCCGATGCTTTTAAGTATTGTAACACACAGTATGTCAATTCTGAAACCACAAGCCACATTCTATCTGCAAAAATATTCAGCATAGACAAAGTTAAATGAATTGAATTGAAGCCATTCTTCCTACTCCAACTCTATAGTTGCAGCTGGGATTTATTCCACAAGCTTGAAACCAGGTAAATCTGGTTTTTATCCTCGAATCAGACAAACCTACTGAACTACCCAAATGTTATCGACCCATAAGGCTTACACATCAGAGACCTTCTCAAAAGAAATTCTCACAGGACGGAAAGATCCAAGTAGAGCGTTCTACTAAATTTGGTAACATAGATTAAAGAGGCCTCCCGACAAAAGGATGGCTTGTCTATGCCATGTCCTAAAAGAGCACTAACCATCCCACTTACCCTTGGGTTAGAGCGATAATCGTAAACTGAAAACCGAAAAATCCTTGCATCTTCCCCTGCGATTAAAATCTCTGCCTCAGCCGTCAAAGTTTGTCCACATGGAGGTGTTCTCTCACCGTTCGGCCACTGGTAATTGATGACGGGTAAAACTTAGTAATCGGGGCTATCGAAACAATAGCATATGCCGACGACTAAGTCGTAATAGTGAATAAAGACGTTTACTGCAGGATGCAGACTGCTCTAAAGATAGTAAATGACTGGTGTTATGGAGAAAATCTCTCAATCAACCCAAGTAAAGCTATATTTGTTCCCTTCACTCGTAAAAGAAATCTGACCCTTAACCAGATATCACTTAACGGTACAGTCATTGCGTACTCCAACAAAGTAAGATATCTTGGAATGGTTCTCGATAAAAAACTAAATTCACATATTAATTATAAAATTACTAAAGCGACCGGCTTGCCATCGTGTTTGACGAAAAATGGCTTTTACTACAAAATCTGTTGATCGTACGTAAAATAGTTTCTATACATAATTTTTAGGAAATTTTGCAAGGATAAAAATTTCATAAAATTTATTAAGTAAAAATTGTAAGAAAAACGCGTTTTAAGTAAAAAAAAAATGAAACAGCAAATTTTCATAATTTTGAGTTTAACGAGCCATAACTTTTTTGTTGCTGCACAGATGTACCAAAAGATTTTAAAACTTGTATGCACTGCTAAATTATGTTTCCAAAATGTCCAAAACAATTTTTGTACCTGTACTAGTTTAGAAATTATAGCGTTTAAGGTAGTGACAGTTCCAAATTAGAAATCACCCATTTTGATGTGTTGTAACTTGAAATGGAGTGAGAACAGACCCCCCTGCCATACAATTTCTCGTTCTGCAGAACTTCGGGAGTATGCCCTTATAGAATTATACTGCTAAACTGGGACACCCTGTGCACAATGATGATACAACCCATTATGATCTACTCATCTGCCGTACAAAAGCTGCAGCGGCTGCAAAGACTGAATTTCTTTAAAAAAAGATGGAAATTCGCAGCACGGACCGGCGAGATTAACCACTCAGATTACATGGATCAAATGAATCTTCTCATCAAAATCCCCGAGCTTGACATGATCTGCGCGGTAAACCACTGCCTACCTAAAACTCTGTGCTTAAGCAGAAGATATAGTAAACGCAAGCCGAGAAGCATGGAATTCTAAACACCCCATCTCAAACTTAAAAGGTATCAAATTGTATACGGTCGATCGAAGTTGGATACGTGGGTGGGTGCTGGTAAATTTGGTCCAAACACCAGCAAAAATTTCCAACATATTTCAAGCGGAAATATATGCAATTCAGGTGTGCGCCAATCTCATAATCGATAAGCGAATGAACACTGTCCCCATCCATATACCCACGGACAGTCAAACAGCATTTAAGGCATTAGGCTCTAAAATGATTGACTCCAAACCAGTCATGCACTTCTTTAACGTACTACAAGATCTCTCCCATAAGAACAAAGTAAAACTTTGCTGGAAGTGCCTGTTAATATAGGTATTGGCGGAAATGAAATAGCTGACGCACTGGCTTAAGCTGGTTCGGTTGATTCTATTATCGGGCTTGAGCTTTTCTATAATATCCCGAATTCAGCAATAAAAAGTTTTCCGAACAAAATGAGTATATCCCATTGGGAAAACATCCCAGGGCTTCGCCAGGCTAAACGATCCATTAAACCCTTCCATAAAAAATAAAAGGAATCCCTGCAACTCATAAGAAGAAGACTAGTTGGCTTTCTAACCGGGCAGTGCCATCTCCGATATCACCAACAAAAAAGACCTATACTCAGAAAACTGAATGTCGTCTTTTCATGGAAGACGACGAAACTACGGAATATATCTTTAAGCGCCTTAAGAAGACGACACTCTCTCAGAGAAATTTTAGTCCCTGGGAAGATTCTCAAAATCTCCATCGGAGAGATTCTCAATTTCATCAAAAGAGTTGAGCCTCTCTTGGCTTCTTAATACTGATTATGTCGAAGAAAATACATTTTAAGTCGCAGTGCGTACGCGACAAAAAAAAAATCTTAGCTGATCTTAGGCCGGCGCAGGACGTCAACCGAACTTACGGGAAGCTTGATCGGCAGAGGCTCTGGCAGTTACATCGTCAATATTGCGATGTCAAAATTCTTCAGAACATTTCTTCTACTTAGCAGCGTTTCGTTATTTGACCACAATAATTTAGTAGTCCGAGTCAATGTTAGCCGATCGTAATGTAATCGTCTGGTTGGTTGTAGATAGAATGACAAGATGCTTGCTGCGGTGATAGAGATGGAGTACCAAAGAAGGCCTCAACAGGCGCAGACCTTAGTTGCATTGTCGTTTTTCTTAGTTGGGAGGCGCGCACATTGGTGTTGATTTGATACGGATTGTCACGGGGCGTGCGTTCACATAATGGAAACTCAAGACTATTTGCCAAAGTCTGTCTCTAATGATACACAAGCTGCTACTATTTTTTATTCTTCGTTCTTTATACACCCAGTGCATTCAACCGCATCTCTTAGATATCGATTAAATCTGCTCTATAACAGTCTAGCCTATCCGCCAAAATTATTAGCATTTCTCAAGTAGCATGGATCGTCAACAATGGTATCAGTTGTATTCGAGGCGTTCGCTTGTTTCGTAACTAAATAGTTTTTTTGTTTAAGCAACAGTGATGTTAACCCGGCGAGAAACCTTTAAACTGGATGTCAAGGGCCTTGTGGAACACCTTGAACATAATAGGGCATCTACACCAGTGTCAGTTGTGCCATTTAGGTTTAAGAGTTCTTCGGGCACAATCACTACTCGTACTTTAGTAGCCCTGACAGCCGGTTCTTAAACTTCTTCCACACATAACAAAGAAGCCCTAAAGAGGATCACCAAGCTATTAGAAAGGATGCTGGCAACACGTTGATACCATTGAGGAATTCTTCCGCTATTCCTTTATCTACTATTGAGTCCTAGCTTGCACTTTATGTATAAATAAAAGATTAAACATGCCGTATCAGGAGTTACCACGAAGAATGTAAAGGAAGTGCTTGTCGTGAACTTAAAACATAGTTGTGATAATCGAATTCAAGCCATAATTAAGGCAGTCAATCAGCGTCCAAACCACAAAGTTCAAAGTGGACGTACTCAGCTTGAAATGAAAATAAAAAAAAATATTTTAATGCCTTCATTTTGCCATGCTACTCCTTTTCGTTCTTAGCTTATAAGGCAACCTGTTCGCAAACTAGTTACAGCAATTTCTCCTTTATTACACCGCCAGATCAGAAAGGTGAAAATGTTAAACTGGTTTCTCCTTCCTGTTTCAAAGCTATGCTTCCGCTTAGCACAAAAAAGAGGTTTACAAATATTCTGACTTGAATATTATATGTCTACGCGCTTTCTTCCTGACCAATATACAAATCTTTTAATAATTTTTAAATCACTTTGTTTATTAAGCAAAATAAATAATTAAAAAAAAACACGCCAAAAATCATCTTACTGGGGTGAGTGCAGTCGTATTTACAAGGAAACAATGTTTACCAGGTACCTGGCGCTGGGGCAACATTGATGGAAGCAGCAGATTGGATGTGTCCAGCTAATGGAGCAGTGTGGACAGCACCACGGGTCTTAGCAACATAGGTTGCTCCGTGAGCACCCAATGGAGCAGCAATGGCAGCATGTGGAGCAGCAATAGCAGCATGTGGAGCAACAGCAATGGCAGCATGTGGAGCAACAGCAACTTGTGGGGCAACAGCATAAGCACCTGGGCTGGAGACAACATTAACTGCAGCTGGCACATGAGCAGGAGAAACTAGTGCTGGGGCAGCAATATTAACGGCAGCTGGGACACCAGACCAAACTGAACCCAAATGTGCAGCACCCAGTCCATGAACATTAACGCCAAGACCATTTACACCCAAACCAAGTCCGTTAACAAGTCCAAGTCCATTGACACCCAGTCCAAGTCCAAGTCCATTGACTCCATGGCCAAGACCAGCAACAAGTGATGATTGAACTCCCATGGCAACAGCCAACAAGACTACGGCAGCAATGACGAACTGAAATAGAAGTGGTTCAGTGATCCTTCTTAGTATCGCAAGGAAGCTAAGAATTCCTTACCTTCATGTTGATTGTAAAGGTTTTGTGAATAACTGTTCGCTAAACGAAATGAGCTGATTCTGATCAATGAATGAAATTTATTCAACTTATATACCAAGCTGCTGCGAATAATGGTGCTACTTTCACTTGGTCGTTGACATTGAGTTCGATTACGAACAATGTTGGTGGTGACTAAGTAGCGCTAGTTCTTTGACCATGAAATTCTTGATCTGGGAGGGACTTTTCTACTAGTCTGATGTCTATAATCTTGTGAGGGTGTATATGTACATCTCAGTGTGGGTGAAACGTCACCACTTCCTGCATTTAAATGTAAGCAGTGCACCACGTAAATTGAAGTCAACGACGGCATGATATAGATTTGCTTGGAGCTCCCTCCAATATTTAGATAATCTCCGATTATGGACTTCTCAGACAGAATTGTGTCATGGACCAATTAGGACGATAAAGAATTTTTTCAGTCCTAGGAATTTAAGTGCCTGAAAACGAAACAAATTGGGATTGTGCTTACTACTGATATTTAAGAGGATTTTTTAACGGTTTCACACCACTTTTCCCAGTGCAATGTGAGCAAAATTACAAGATTATGTTCGGAAGAATGTCTTCAGAGGGACTGAGTTTTTTTTTTTGAACTGAGGCTAACTAGCTGATGTCAGATGATATCGATGAATATATCGTCAAACAGGAGTCCGTTTTGTTCTATTCTGTTCTCGTGGAAGAAAAAAAAGTACGTATTCGGTTACGTAACGTAGATTAAGATAATTTATAATTAGTTTTATAATGAGAAAACATCAAAATAAATCTCCAATTACTAAGTTTTTTTTTTAAATTTGTTCTTAGTTGTTAAAATAAATTAAATAATAAATTAAAAAATAAAATAACTAAAATATGTTTGTGTTAGCCGAATAACTTGGTTGGCTTAGCTTAGAGTGCCTGCTTAGGCCCTCCAAGTAAACTTTATATTTTCAAGTTAATTACGAAAATTTGTTAGCATTTTTTATCTAGCATTAAGGTATTATTGAATTGAAATTAATAAAAATGGGCGTTTTAAATGATATGAAATGAGATATCCTAGAAGGAATAGGAATAGTTCCTTAGGATATTGTCTGACGTAGAAATTAGATAATGGTTTAAGATGTCACATCCATACAGACTCGGCAGAGATAATTTAAAAGAATATCTAACCCTTAGCAGGTCTTTTTTTATAATTGGCGCGCGCACAAGGGATTTATGTGCCCTTAAAATGTTTGCACATAGCGTGGTCGAAAGGAAGTTAGGGAGGGAAAAAAGAGAGATACCGATGCGCGTTGATTTTAAATATTTGCAAGTTATACCGGCTAGAGCTCGGCAAGGCATCCCATAAGCGAGTTGTACGGCTAAGGAAAGAATCACGATATTTCAGAAGATGGGCTTGAGGGTGAACTGATGAGCATTTATAGCGTGACGGGTATTACGGTTAAAAATTTGAAGGGGCGGAATGCTAGTGGCAATTTCAGTGGAGTACATAGAGATCTTGGTGGTACCTGACCAGATGTGGGCATTGTACTCCAGTTTTGGGCGGATAAACGCCTTATACCTTGAAGCCAGGTCCGAGGGGGTGAAATATTTCCTGGCTTGAAATAACCTAGACATTTCGCAGCATTTTTGGAGGCATTGGATATGTGATCATTATAACGTAAGTTGGCGTTGATACACATACAGAGAATGGACAATTTTTCGACGATGCAAGTGCCATTCATGGGTTTTTAAATTTCGCCTTAACGACAGCAGACAGCATTGTGTTTTAAAAGCATTAAATTCCACTCTGTTGATAGTTCCCCAATTAACTCCTTCAAGCAAATCTTTTTTCTTTTTCCCGGAAATAAAAAAATTCCAACTATAGACCCTCCTTCAATAAACGGTACCAGTTTCGTATTTTCCTATCCACCAAAATATCTGGGTCTTGTTTTTGACTGGAAACTAAACTGGAGACCTAACATTCAAGAAAGAGTCAAGTAGCTTTATCGTCTTGCAAAAAAGCCATTGGGAACAAATGGGACCTTCAACCACGTATAACCCACTGGTTGTATATCTTGGTCATAATACTCACCTACGGGGTTGCTGTCTGGTGGACGGCCTTAAACAATGCAGTCAACTGCAGCAAACTATGCAGAGTCTATGTCTATGCATAAGCGGAGCCTTGAAGTCTACCCCCTCTGAAGCATTAGACATTCTGTTTCATTTGACACCCCTCGATATTTTCAGCAAATAGCTGCGACTGCAGCTATTCGCCTTAAAGCGACTACAAAGTGGACTAATAATTCATTTGGCCACGCCAACATTCTTAATACATTAGGAATCCTCACAGAGAACATCGATTACACCATACCTGAACTTTGGTTTGACAAAGACTTCCATATAAGCTTCCCCTCTAGATCCTTCTGGAGGAAGATGCTTTTATGGATGACAAGTCAATCCATCTCCACACAGATAGATCTAAAACCGATAGCAGAGTTGGTGGCGATGTTTTCGCAGATAAGCTAAATGAGCCTCTCTTTCCGTCTTCCAAATCACTGTAGCGTGTTTCAGGCGGAAATTTTGGCGATAAAAGAAGCTCTGTCCTGGCTACCATTTCCATTTTGTTAGAACACTCGATTCTATTCTCTATTCACCAATGGTTGATGCTTCTGCTACTCAAGTATCAAAATCTTCTGATGTGGAAATATAGATGACGCTGCTCACATTTAAATGGATATCACATTATGTTATCTTAGCCTTAAGTATTCAAAATAAATAGTTCTAAGAAAATGTAAATGAAGTCGAAAGACATAGTTATAAGAATTTAGAGTAGCTTAGAGTGCCTGTGTGGGGCCAGTAAGTTAGTGTAAGATTATTAAGTAATTGTAAGCTAGCATTTAAGCATTTTTTGTTAAAATGTAAGAGTTAGTGTTAAGAAAATAAAATGCATATAAATCAAATCATATTTACATGAAATAAAGGGTTGTTCATTCAGTATTGCGCGTCCCAGGCGAAAATTGTGACTATGAAAGAGGCCTTGTCTTTGCTAATACTCGTACAAACATTATATGCTATGCACTAATAATATTTGTATCTTTTTAGATGATCGGGCTGCAATCAAATCCTTGGAATCAATTTCTATATACTTATAAGCATACATGAGCTAGTATTTATATTGTTGTGTGTCGTTAGAGAGGGATATCCCAGTAAACTGCAACTCTGAGGAACATGTCGATTAATCATACAACACTATCTGTAATCTACAAGAAAAAAATACTTTAAAAATCGCTTTTGGTACATGAAAACTCATCTCAAAGGTAGATGGCATCAAAAGAGCAAGCAATATGCGGAAAAGTGGTTCAATATGGCCAGATTTGATCAAGGCTGGATCTGGAATGCTCTTATTATTTGATCTCCCTCAACAGATGTCTGTAGATGGTACATGGTTGAGAATCCTTTAGTTTACTTTACACGCCCTGCTCTTTTTGAAAAAAGGAAAAAAATCACTTCACCTGGGAGCTTTCTCTCATAATTATCTAAATAATTTGACTGATAGAGAAATGAGAATACTCTCATGCGCTACTCTCATGTTCAGCTGGATCAACGAGTAGAGAGGAAACTTCCGGCCTCTGACTAAACGAGCAAAGTGAGATCTGTGAGAGCTCGCATTGTTATGGCGGAGAATGTTCCGTATTCAGCAGTTGCTTTTCGTTATTTCTCCAAAGACTTCTGGCAAGCAAATGGTAGTGGACGATTCTGATTTAATCGTTCTGCGTAGCTCTAATGTCACGGTGGCCACATGTCCGGCTTTACCGATGAAACCGATGACCATTTGTATCGAAGTGCTTCGCACGCGAACAGCTTTTGTAGAATTTGGCTCACCTATGCATAGATCCATGATTCGTGGCCTCTCACGATTTTTTAGAGGTCTTTTGAATGACCGCGAAGTTTTTCAAAATTTATTCTGAGCAATCGACACGAGCCTTTTTTTTCGAGGCATTATCAAATTATGCGGTATCTAACGCCAATAAATATTTCTGACGGCCAAATGTTCAAAAGAATATTAAACGTATGTAAGTGGAACTAACGCCCAAGCATGCCCCAATTTTACAAAAAAGCACATGACGACCTTGCCGTTTTAGTTCCTGCAGAGTATCGATGTTTTCTGGAACAACGACCGATTTTGGACGACCACGACTGTATTCGAAAAGCCAGCGAAACACGGTAGCTTGGGATGGTCCTTTATCACCAAAAGTCGAAGAGAGTTGATCAGGGCAACGACGAAAATCATAAAAAATCATCACACGAAAATGCTCACGATTTAATTCCAGTTTTCGACCCATGAATTTTCCAAGTCTCTGTAAAAAATGCAAATAGGACTCGCATGGCAAAACGTTCTGAGCACGTGTACTATTAAAAAGGTCAAATTTTACGCTGCTGATGTCAGATTTGACGTATCTACGTATTTTTATATCTCAAAACTTTAGTAGCAACCCGCGTACTTCCTTGTTTTTGGGTTATTAAGTTGCTGATCAAATTGTTTCACATCAATGAAATGTCACTTTAACCAAATCAATATTTTAAGCACATCCTCAAGTTTATTAGAAGAAATATTAGAAGAAATTAACTCAGATTCTTGTTTCGCTTACATGTTTAGATGTTATGCATATACCTTTTTCGTTTACAAATTTTTCATAGAATTGAAAGGAAAAGTTTGACTCACGTGCCTGAGTAGTGGCCAACGAAGTGAAGTATCTTTTCACATTTATAAACTCACTAACCTTCTAATAACATGCTAAACTGGGCGTAGTATGAGGCCAAGGACACTATGAGCTTAGTGACTAATTAAAGTAACCGCTAACAATATAAAGGTATTAAAAAGTAGGAAGAAGGTACATAATTAAACATGTGCCACTCCCTGCAAGAAGGCTTACGGTAAGGGTCATCTAGATATATGTACTCGTATGTATGATACATACAATTGCAGTTCCTTGTAGCGTAATTTTGCTTATAAAAGTCCTCGTATGTACGAGTATATACTTGCTTTTGACATTGGCATGAAATCTCTGATATTTTTTATATGATCCGTGTAATTCGTGACCATTTGCAGTAAATATTTTTGCCTGTCCTTGACATCAGAAGCATCTTGAACAATTTAGCAGATACGAGTACATTTGTGAGCATGTCGAGTATGACAGTGTTACTTGAGTATATTCAACGATTCAATTCAAGTTAAACGTATACTTGGCATACATTTCTGAAAGTAATATGTACGCATCTACAAACTACGCATACGAGTATGAAGATAGATTGTTAAATCACCTCAAAGGGGTCATCAACACTTTGCATTCGGAAAAGTGTAGACACAACAGCCTGTGACGTTTTGACTTATGTTCAGAATTTTTTCTACTTGACGGCGATGGATATAAATAGGTATTATTTATGTAGAAATTGAAATCAGAACATGTGTGTAGATACTCGAACGTATTCTGAAAATAGATACACTAATGGGAGCGTTCGCGTGATAAATGTTTTATGGACTACGCCCTATTATATGTATGATACAATATAGACGGAAATATTTTTCATTCAGACAGACTCAGCAAGTTGTACTGTATTAACTTTTGTTGTAAATTCTTGTCATTTGTGTAGCTGAATCAGGTCAACTGCATTTGAAAAGCAAACATTATTACAAATATGTGTATATGCAACTAAAATCATTTAGTTCCACATTTAGGAAAAACATAAAACGAAACAAATAAGAAGAAATTGCATTAAATATACTTTAATACTTTACTTTATCTCTGAAGCATCTTACAGAATGGGACGGTCCTGGGCCTCCAGTTAGGACAACAAGTTGGTTGAAGTCAGCTTCGAAATACGTGCGCCACCTTATGTACGGTATTTTGATAATGCCCTGTCCCACTTTGGTGAAACCGAGGATTCTTCGGGCTGGAGCACTACTACCCATGCGCTCTATATGATCTAGCCATCTTCATCATTGTAAGTGAAGCAAGGATGCCAAAACCAGACATCTATAGACTCTATTATATGCAAACTTAAAATCGATGAGTTGGTGGGTATCGATTTGTTGTTCTCAGGTCTTCTCCAAGATATGGTATGTCGCAGAGTGAGATGGCCCTGTCAGCTTTTTAGGGTTCGGATTAAGACGTTTAGTACACTTATGCCTTGTAATTGGGGCAGTTTAAGGCGTCTTCTTTCGTCAGAACCGGACAGACGATGCTCAAATTCTATTCAGCAGACATGCGCTACTCAGCCCAAGTTGTACATGTATATAAGCTGGTACATACTCCTTGCCAGATCATTTCATCCAGTTTTAAAGAGATTCTTAAATTCTAGTTCTGATAAATTTTTTCCCTTCGATTCGGTCAGGTGGACGCACATTTTCGCGGTCCTCGTCAAGATCGAATGGTGTATCCTGC
This sequence comes from Volucella bombylans, assembly GCA_949129095.1. Classification (NCBI taxonomy): domain Eukaryota; kingdom Metazoa; phylum Arthropoda; class Insecta; order Diptera; family Syrphidae; genus Volucella; species Volucella bombylans. Next base: position 140,879,017 of record OX422144.1, read on the forward strand.
CTGAAAATAGTATTTCCTCGCCGTTTAATAGTCCCCGGAGGCGGTTTTTCCAAGATCTTAGTATTCACTGTGTCTCAACTGTGTTCGAGTTTTGTTGCTCTGAAAAGTCCTTTTTAGTTTCTGGTAAAATTGTCAAACTTCATTCCTACTGTAGCATCTCTCAATCGCTTCAACTTCGCAATTTTCGAATTCCTGCATTTTCCTTCGAAGAATTTTGTGTTCCATCATCCTCCTCTGCTAGTAGGTCTCAACAGCAGCTCACAATTCGGCTATTTGGCATTTTTTATTTTTCATGCCGGGATTTGTCGGTGAATCATTAGTTTGTGGTTTGTGGTAGCCTTGTGAAACCTATCACATTACATGCGACTTGTCTGTTAGCCTCCTTACAGCATTGCCATTGTGCTCCGCGATTGATATTGTTGAAGCGTTAAAATGTGAGAGGTTGGGAAAAGCGCGGTCAGCATAGGCTGTGGCGATCTTTTGCGATTGTAGCCGCTTGAGATCAAAGCTGCTCACAGAATTTCCCTGACGCTGCACTGCCTTTGATATCCGCACCCGTTGGTTAATACGGGTAGTGGTCCAAGTCATTGTTAGCATCTCGGAATGTGCGGGAGTCTAGAATATGAGATCAAACTGATTTATCGTATTTTAGCCAGGAGACCGCCATGTACCCTAGTGCATCCTAGGATGTGGGAAACGTGTCCTTGCTACGAAAATGTTTCGTACACTTCTGTTTCCAAATGTGATGTCATGCAAGAGATGCATGCCCACGACGGTACCAAAAGTGCCCCCATGTGTAGCCGCCGAGTAAAATTTTCACGTCACACTTGGGACACTGCTCATATGTTTTATTTAAGGGTGATGTTAGTGAATTAACCTCTGATACGGATTGTTACCAGTCGCTTATCGGTCCAAAGAGCGTGACTTTATATTTAAGTCTGCTTCTAGTATCAAATCCACATCAAAATGTTCTCTGCTCCCGTTAACAATCGCTTTGTAGATGTCGCAGTATTTGATTGTGTTCTTATCTCGCATTTCTTGGATGGCGATTACATAAACAATATTGTCATTAAGTGTTTCCATTAGGTGTTCGGGATCACATGGTCTATTAAGAGCCCTTATATTCCTGGTAGATACCTTAAAGTCGTTGTCCTTGTTACGGCTGCACCGGTCGTTCTTAAGTCGTTCTTATCCGCGTTGTTGTTTTCATCACATAGACTTCACCATCGCATAGGTTCTGAGGCCTAAGGCGACATATCTATGTGCATAAATTCCTCCGATTATTGTTCATACTATGCCCAGTATTTTTCCTGAAGGTCTTCTTGTTAAGACTTCTGAGACACATGTTACAGTCTATCATCCCTTACCATTTAGGATTTTTCATTGACGGTTACAAGCAGAGACACATTTGGGTACTCTGATGGATTCGACTAATATCTCATCAAGTTTGTCATCGCAACGTTGAAGTTCACCCAGGCTGCAGGGACATACGAGTACACACTCATCGTCAGTTCACTAAAATCTAATAAGAGAGGTGATAGTGGAAAGCCTGGTATTATTGTAATATGCATTTGGAAAGAAATTGCAGCTCAAGTCTAGTACGAAGTACAGAAAGGAAATCGAGAGAAAAGTTTGTTCGATCAGTCAAGTTCAAACTATTGGCAAACTCTGTCCTCGCTTACAATGTGCTCTCAGATACAAATAGATATAGAAAGATGCTACGTGGGATCGCAAAGATCTTATCCCACTTATGGCCAAATTTTTGGAGAGGATAACTGGAAAAATAATTATTGAACAAAAACAACAATTTGGCTTTACTCGTATAGCCACTCAAATATATAAAATTCAGAAGATCGCTGATGTGTTGGATGTGAAAAGGAAAGTTCTCTTTCCTACTTTCCTCGATGTGGCACAAGCTTACAAGTTTGGCATGAAGTACTTTGTATAAACTCGAAGCATCACTCTCAGTTCAATTCTGTAATATATTAGAATCCTTTTGTGTCACAATGCTTCTTCTGATTACACGGGCAGCGATAAGTCTAACACTTTCCCTACTATTCGGCAGTGATCAATACTTCATACTTCGATGGGTATGTATGAGTTTCTTTTATTCATATCTAAGCATATACTTCTCGTTAGTCACATCAACTAGCAGTAAAATTTAAGTTGTTGGCATTTTATACATGTAGTTCTAAGTACAATGGCGGTTTTAGGAAGACATAAGCGTAGTCACTGAAGCCTCTGCCCATCAACTTCTACTATCACTCTACTTGGTACAATCTGGGAGTCTAGTACCTCTGATTAAAGCTGGGATTCCCCACAGCTATGAGACGTCATGTGAAACGAGAAGGAGGGGAAGAGTTTTTACGAAAGAGTACTTCGACGTGACTAGGACGGCATCCATAGCTCAAGTGAATTTGAGCTACTTGGTGCACACCCCTACTTCGAAATATTCGGTTGTGAACGGTTGTGTCGGGACCTTGTAGAAGAGATTGCTCCTGAAGAAACCCGAATAGTCCAGTGGAAGCTCTCATAATCTCATCAAGACTACTAACTCCACTTTAAACTCCATTAACTAAACTTTATTTAAGGATTTTAATGTTGATAATGTTGACGACCTTAGCAAATGTTTTAATGACAACGAATTTTGTCTTTACACATGGAGTGTTAGGACCTTTAATAATCCACGTGCTGCCGAACAACTCACTGAGACCACAGGCTGTTATTAAGTAGATATTATCGCAATCCAATAAGTGAGATGGGAAGGGTCGAGCAAAAAGCGGGTGAAAACTACGACAGCTACGAAACGGCGACTGCTACAAAGGAGGAAACTGCCGCTTGTATGAATTTAAATAAATTTGATATTTTATTTTGCCTAAAGTCTTTAGTTAAGTCAACAACTACGGATCGAACTTCTGAGATGGCTGGGGCATATCGAGCGAATGGATAACACAGCTCCGGCTTAAAGAGTCTCCGATTCTAGCCTCGAGGAACGGCGCAGCAGAGATTCGTTCTAGCTGGGCAGACTTGTTGGTTGAGGCCCAAGTTGACTCCGGACTATAGCGCCACTTAAGTAAGGAGATATAAACTGTTTAAATATATAAACTGTATAAACTGAATGAGATAAGATTCTTTGCACAAAACTCTATTGTACTGTACTCCAAATATATTGTATTTGAATTTTTTAATTTTATGTCGATACTGTCTGGATTGGACCAGGGTCCCCAACCACCCAACCACCCAACCACCTCCTACGACAGTTTGTTCCTTAGCTAGCTAGTTTCCAGTTTTATAAGAGTTTGCCGATATAGTTTAGGTGTTCCCTTCATCATACGGGTAAATGTGTGAACAGATTCTGTGCAACATTGTCACCCTCTATTGATTTCAAAATCTATTCAATGCCAATGTGTTCCATATACTTTAGCCGTCTCATAGGGTGAAGATCATTATAATTTTTTAACAAGGTTGAAGTTTCTGCATAACCCGTTTAGATATTCATTCTTTTTCCCATCACATTCGTTGTCAGACTAGGAGTTTCCTTGAGGCAACTCTATTGAACCCCGTACTGACCTTCTATACTTGATGTTGTCAAAATAGGCCAACAATCAAAGCATTTATCACTTAATTTCTGGAAATATTAAGTGGCACACGATCAGCCAGATTTCTTTCGCTCCTTTTGGATTGTAATCTATGTTGTGGTGATTGAGATATCCGTTATCAAATCCCGGCTACAGCTATGCACAGACGCTATCTGGTGTCCAATTTCTGCCACAATCAGGCCGATGAGAAAGGCATCGTCACTTAGAACAAACATGCTATCGCTTCTTTTGTATGGATTTATAAACTTGCCAGAAACAATTAAAAGGCATTGAACTCATTTTATGATGCTGGTTGACTTTTTCCTAACCTGTGGCTTATCTATACCTATTTGAAAAGTCACATTTTAAGCATACAATAATATATGTACAGGGTGAGCAGATAAGAACGATAGGAACGAAATTTAAATAAAATTGATTCTGGCTTTATTTTGAAGCTACATTCATTCCATTATACGTGGAATGGCACATCATTGAAATGGCCGCCTCGATTTTGCTGGCAGTGCTTCAAGCGCTTCAAGCGACAAAGCCACTGAGCCAAAAATGTGCCTCGTCAGAGAAAATAATTTTTTGGCCAAAATGCGGATCTTCGGCCAACATTTCCAGCGCCCAATTAGCGAACTCACGGCGTGCAGACATAATAAGTGTTTCTTGCAAAATCTCTGGCTTACACTATTGCTTTATTTGTACATATAGATTGCGTAAATGTACAACAAGAACTTTTTTGGAAGAATTGTCGGTATTTTTGGTATGTCAAACATTCAAGCAAAACTTGAATACTCGTTGGTGATTTGAATATTAACATCTTGTCTGAAACAGTTGCTAATGATCATTACTTGTCAATTTTATCATCTTTCGGTATGGATTCTGCTTTGGCACGACCTATACGCTATAGGTCCTATTTATAAGGTCACATATTTATAAGGCTACATAGAAATAATAGTGTTAACTATAAAACAATGGTCTATAATACAATGAGTATTATGGATCACAGTTTAACTAGTATACAACTGGATCATAATATACTTAGAGCTAATAATTCTAAGACAACAACTATTTTTTGAACATTGGGAAGACGTTTATTCTGCATAGGATCCTTCTTGTGCTTTTGATCTATTCCTTAAATCATATATTTCAACAAGTAGTCTGAATACTTTCAATAAAACCAAAAAATTTAAACGCATTCAGCAATGGATGATGGAACTATACCATGAAGTTAAGAAGCATCCTAACAACATCAGGCTTAAAAAATTCTACTATAAATTCTGTTTAAAGATGAAAGCTGAAATTTCACGTAGTAACGATTTTTACTTTACTAGCTAGATATGTTGGTAATGCTAAAAAGGAGTCAGTCAGTCAGTTTATATGCATTTTTATTTATACACCTTAAATTACTCTTACATGCTATACAAAAAAATGCTTAAAAATTAGCTTAAATAACTTAAAATTATCGTATACTAACTTACTGGCCCCATGCGGGCACTCTAAGTTAAGCCTAACACTTAAACTATGTCTTTCGACAAACCTTGAAGTCTAATTTTATTTCTATTTTTACATACTAAAACTATCAAAAAAATTTACGCAAAAACTTAGTAAACGGACATTTTTTAATTTTTTATAAAACTTAAAACTAAAAGCCTACAAACTACCTAAGAATAAATCTTAATCTACTTAACCTACTTACATCTAACACAATCATAGTCATCCATAAATATATACGAGGGGCGTTCAACATATTCTCGGTGTCGGGGTGAAGCTGTGGTTGTATATATAAATTGACTTATTTATCAAGTAACACTACTATTTTATTGCATTCGTAAAATTTCATATAAATTTGATTATTAATTCGCGTTTTATCTCTAGTTAAACAGAATCATAATGGCAACTGAGACGATGATGGTGAAAACTGAGCATCGCGCTGTTATTAAAGTTCTCACTAAGCAAGGAAAAAGTCAAAAAACTATTCATGAAGAGATGGTGGCTGTTTACCAGGGTTCCGCACCTTCATTATCAACTGTGCAAAAGTGGTCAAGTGAGTTCAAGAGAGGCAGAGAGGGCATTGAAAACGACCCCCGCTCCGTCGCCCCGGCTACTGCTTGTACGGGAGAAAGCATCAAAGAAGTCGAAAAACTTGTTCTTGAGGATGCCCGAATAAAGGTGAAAATGATGGCAGAGATCACCAAGCTTTCAATTGGTACCATTCACACCATTCTTCATGACCATCTTAACCTTTCAAAGGTCAGTGCAAGGTGGGTGCCATGAATGCTCACAGCGCCTCAGAAAAAGGTGAGAATCGCATGCTGTAGAGAGCTTTTGGAGATGTGTAGTGAGAACGCGGACGGTGTTATGGATCGAATTGTTACTGGGGACGAAACATGGGTCCACCACTATGACCCTGAAAGCAAACAAGAGTCCATGCAGTGTCATAAAAAAGGAACAGACCCCCCGAAGATGTTCAAAGTCACTCCGTTTGCCGGGAAGCTCATGGCCACAGTTTTTTGGGACTCAAAGGGAATCTTGCTCATTGAGTACAAAAAAAAGGTGAAACCATCAACGCCACATCTCCTACGCTTCCACTTTGCATAATTTGCGAGAGGAAATTAAAAAGAAAAGACGGGGTAAACTCGCAGCGAGTGTGTTGCTTCTTCATGACAACGCTCCTGTTCACACGGCGCGAGTTTCCAAGGCTGCTGCTCGAGATTGTGGTTTCGAAGAAATCCAACACCCACCCTATAGTCCAGACCTTGCCCCTCGTGATTATTTCCTGTTTCCGGATTTGAAAAAATGTCTTCGTGGAAAAAGATTTTCGGTATTTTGCAGAGAAAGAGGAAATTTATTTTTTTGAGGGTTTAAAAAAGCTTATCTCAAGATGTAACAAATGCGTTGATGTTAGGGGAGATTATATTGAAAAATAAAAACAATTTAAATTGAACTCGCATTTTCCTTCATATCGATACCGAGAATATATTTAACGCCCCTCGTACTTACGAAGAATCTTTTAAAAGTTAAACACGAGAAATTAACATATGTATATGCTAGGTTTCCAAAATCATAGAATTTTTTTTTCTTTTAATTGTAAATCTAAATTAATACATTAATAATCTTTGCGTTGAGGGGAAGTGTTGAAATGTGTTTAACCATTACACATGTATTATTAGGCAACGCAAAATTACATTTATATATCTTACATGTGTTTACTACATTATCATATATGTATAATCAATTCATAGACAAAGTATATGTCATACATACGTACAAATACATACAATTATATAACAGAGTTTCTTTAGTCTCTCACTATCATTGGAATAAATCGGACATATAAGTAAAAACGGTCGTGGTCTTATTTCTAGTTTTCAGACAGGTACAAAGTATGGTTCTCAAATAAAGTTTCTTGTCCAATATTACTCCTAAATGCTTAAAGTTGTCAACGCATTCTATTTAAAAACATGTATTGCTGCAATTTCAACTATTGTTAAATAGTATAAAGAAAAATCCTCTCAGGTGACACCCAGAATAAAAATCAAAAATTTCGTTTTTTTGCTTATGACCAATTTGTGGTATGTACTCGTAAACCATCTTCGTAATAAATCCAAATCATGATTGACGTCGAAAAAAAGATCGATATAATTATCATTATTGGAATACGAAAGCGCTGTATCATCAGCAAATGCTGTGATTTTGCCTTTAACAGGTTGAATAAAAAGGGAATCGACATATATTAAAAATAAAATGGTGCCCAAAACAGAACATTGTGGCATACCAAATGGCATCTTTACCATTTGTTTACGATTTGTAAGATACGATGAGAACCAAAAATAAATAAAACCTCTGAAACCCGCTTTGTATAGTTTGTCTAATAATATTGTGTGATCCACCATATCAAACGCCTTCGTAATATCTATAAACAGGGCGGCTGGTATTTCAGATTTGTTTAAACTGTTATACAATTCAGCAGTAAGTTTCAATAAAGCATCTTCTGTAGATTTTCCACTTCTGAAGTCGAACTGTGAAATGCTAAAGAAATGAATCCTATCTACGAGTAAGAAAGAGGAAATTCTAGATTTAATACCTTTTTCAAGAATTTTTGAAAAACTAATAGCAGTGAAATAGGGCGGTAGTTATCAAGCTCATAAGTATTACCCTCTTTGTGAAGGGGTATTACTATCACTCTATTCAGTGAATCCGGGAAAATACCCTTTTGAACACTGAGATTGAAAATAAAACTCAGAACGTCAGAAATCAAAGCCAGGCGAACTCGTTGTTTTAAGTGTCATTATGATTTTGTGAATTTCAAATGCAGTAAATTAATTGAAAACTGAAAGTTGAATAACGTTGCGGCCTCCACAGGCTCAGAAGTCATTAAATTATTACTATTAATAGTAGTTCTATTTAAAATTTCATTTACGACAGACCACTCCTTTTTAGCAGATGATAATATGTTTGAATCTCTGGCGGCCTCTGAGTCAGACGACGAAGAGGAAGAGATAGAGGAAATAAAAAATAATATAAAGCGTCTCCAGCAAAGAGTGTTAGCTATTAAAGCTAAACAAATAGCAAGGAGGGAGAAGGAGCAGATAGGAGAACTTCTCGATTCTCAACAGCTACAACAAAAACTAAAACAACAGCCTAAACATATGCAGTCACAAAAAACAAATCAGCGGTCACCACACCAACAACAAGAACAACAGCAGCAGCAGAAGAGCCAGCAACAACACCACCGAAAACAACAGAAACAACAGCAACCACAACAACAACAACGACAACAACAACAACACCACAAGGGTTCCACCTATAAACACTTACAAAATGGAACTCAAAGAGACGATAGAACTGTGTAAGTCGGCCATAGGCAACAACTTTTTTATAAAAAGATTATCGTTAGATAGGCATGCGATCCACTGTAACACAGTGGAGCGCTATCATAAAATAAAAAATTTACTGAAGGATTCGACGACGGAGTTCTTCTCCTACACCCCGAAGGGGGGGAGGCTGCAAACAATGCTGCTGAAGGGGTTAGAACAGTCGACTGATCCGGAGTAACTTCTTGCACTGCTAAAAGAGAAGGAGTGCAAAGAGCTCAAATTCGTGGATGTCAAGCCATTTGTCAACGCCAAAGCCAAAAGGGAGAAGCGGCAACTACCGTTTTTCCTGATCCAGCTAAGTCCCGACAGCAATCTGGATGGTCTAAGGAGTATCAAAGTCCTAGACTACCAGGTTGTACACTGGGAAAAATTAAAGAGGAGCGAAAACATTTTACAATGAGTTCGCTGCCAAAGGTTCGGGCACGCCGCGCAGTTGCAATTTTCGTACGAAAAGGTATACGTTGTAAAAGAGTATACAGTCGTGTAGTACGTAGGTTCCAGGTACTGTAAGCATGCATCGTGTATATCCCCCTCCGTAGTGGAAAGCGATTGTACATGGTGTCTGTCTATGCACGTAAGTCTACTCAATCCACCTTATTCATCTCAGAGCTCGAGACACTTTTTCGATTCCTGAGGCTGGAATTGGAAGACAACTATTTTAATATCGGCGGAGATTTCAACGCCAAACATAGCGATTGAGGAAATAACACACCAAATACTAGAGGGAACCTACTATTCAATTGGTGGGGTCAGCACAGTGTGATGTATTGGCTCGGGCTTAAGGCGACGGATAGTCCGTCGTTTCCCAGACACGGGTCCTATTTGAATCTTCTGCTGTTCGACTCACGAGTACAACTAACATGCACTAACCAACAAACTACAAACTGTCTACGCACTTTCGTGTATGACAGTGACCATTGCGGTCTCAGCACCGAAATAACTGTTCCCAACGAAATTGCGGAATTGGATGAGTTTGTCCAAAGGCATTCCTACAATTATAGTAGGGTGCGTTGGACACACATCACCAGAACACTGACTAGAGCACTCTCCTCGAATTCGCTCTACCCACCGTCCAACAGAAATCTGTCAAACGAGGAGATTGACAGGTATCTAAGATTAATGGACGAGACAATCAAACGAACAATGGACAAAACGATACCTCGGTACCAACACACTGACGACGAAGACTTATTCCTCAACGCAACTATTGACGCACTGCACCGACATAAAAGTAGACTGCTGTCAAGACTAAAAACCTTGTACAGACAGTTTACTGACAGACATAACCCGGAGATTATGACGCTAAGGTCGTCGATCAAAAACCTCCAAGTCTTAATAAAAGAAAATTACAGAGCATCTGTAAGTTTGTATTGGAACAACAAAATTCGAGCTGTAAACTCCAGCAACCCGAATAGGTTCCCGCAAATAAATAAAATATTTCGGAGAAAAGATCAAAACGACCTTTCGTGTCTTAAAATCGCCCGTACGACGGACAACGAGAACATACTTATAGCAGCAGGCATAGATCCAAATGAGGCTGTTGATGACGACAACTTCTTTGTGATCGAGGATCCGCACGAGAAGGTAGAGGCTATAGGCGCGACGTTCCAGGAAGTATATAAAGCGAATGACATCATTGGCCCGAACCACAATCTGGAAAGTCGAGTCCTTGTGCACAATTTCTGCCTTCGAAATGAAATTGTGAATTGGCGATTCGAGAGCTCGGGTTTCACCCAGTTCAGTGACGAGAATATGGCAAATAATGTCATCACCAACGATAGGGTACTACCCCCGTTCATTTCGAAGGAGGAGCTCCAAACGATCGAATCACTTAGAAGTAAGAAATCAGTGGGAACCGATGAAATACCGAGCATTGTGCTTCGACATCTCCCTCAAGAAGCGGTGAACATTTATAGCACCCTGTTTAATAATGCAATGAATAATGCACATTATCCAACGCATTGGAAAACTGGGGTGGTACATCCCATACCCAAAAGGGATAAAGATACTTCCAATCTGGCGAATCTCCGCTCGATCAGTCTTCTTCCAAGCATCAGTAAGGTTTTCGAGAAGGTGATCAATAGAGTCCTGACTAAGTGGGTTGAGGACAAAAATATAGTTCCGGATAATCAATTCGGTTTCAAGGCGGGACATGATATTATTCATGCTGCGTCGAAACTGGTTTCTGATATCCAATGGAACAAAGGCAAGAACCAGTGCACTGGTGCCTGCCTGATTTACTTGGAAAAAGCCTTCGATACCGTATGGTTAGAAGGACTCTTTTTCAAGCTGGACAGGTTGGGCATTAGTAAACCACTGCTGTATATTCTTTTCGATATGCTCTCCAGTAGACAGTTCATCGTGAAGAATGGCGATGTGACTTCTGCTGGAACATTTAACTTTAGAAACGGTCTGCAACAAGGTGCGGTAAATTCGCCGATCCTATTCAACATTTACACGAGTGATCTGATAGGTTCCCATGCCATAGCGTACGCAGACGACTTAATCGCGTACAGATCAGGTCCATAGATTGAGGTCATTAATATGCTTTTGCAACGTGACTTCGATAAAATTATGCGATATTGCGATGACAGGAAGTTGAAAATCAACTTTCAGAAGTCGGAAACCATTCTGTTTAGGACGCCTTTGTCTGGGGCCTCTAGGGATACCAGAAAGAATTGGCGAAAGTTTTCTATCGTCGGACAACACGGACAGCCACTCGCTTGTCGAAATGTAGTCAGATACCTTGGGATCTGGCTAGATCAATTTCTGTATTTTAACAAACATACAGAGGTTGCTCTGGCCAGAGCCAAAGGTGCTTTTGCCCTTACAAAGAGACTGTTTTATAACAGTCAACTCGATGCGAGGGTGAAGGTGATCTGCTACATGGCCCTTATCAGGCCCATGCTAGTATTTGGATGTCCCGTGTGGTTCAACGTGAGAGCAAGTTTATTGGAAAAGATTCGGGTGTTTGAGAGGGCTTGTCTTAGGACTTGTCTTCGCTTATACAGAACACCAGAGTCTCAGTACATAAAATTCTATCCCAATGAGGTCTTGTACAATAGGGCGAATCTAATAAGAGTGGACAATTTCGTCATTAAGTTGACTCGAAGGCACATTGCAAGAGCAATGACCTCATCGAACAACCTGATCTCCGGGGCTTTCTACCCCAATTATATGCATCACGAGAGAGTACGCTTTGACGGATTTATTCCTCCAGAATCGTTCTTCTATCTAGATAATAAAGGTCTGATCCAGGACAGATTGGCGGTGCCGCTAATCTTCCACGTCGCTCGAACAGCTGCGGACAAGCGACTCAACTACGACAGAGACGCCGCACACGGCAGTGCGGAGCGTCTCCGGTTCAGTAGGGCGGTAGGGAGTCGCGACGTGAGGGATGTTGCTCGGCAGCACCAACACTTTTGGTGGCTAGTTGAAGGAGAGGATGCTTCATCGTCGAATGCCTAAAGTAATAAAGTAATAGATAGCTTCATCTGAGGCAAAGCGGGTCAGACTAAGTTTTGTTTTTTAGCCATGGCCGGCTTACATAGTTTTAGGTAGGATTAAGTTAGTTTTAGGAAAAAAAAATACAAAAAAAAAAAAAAATTAATAAAAAAAAAAAAAACAAAATATATATATATACATATATTTATATATTAAGTATATATGTATTATGTATATATATATATATATATATATGTGTGTGTGTACGTATTAGATGTAAGTAGGTTAAGTAGATTAAGATTTATTTTTAGGTAGTCTGTAGGCTTTTAGTTTTAAGTTTTATAAAAAATTAAAAAATTTCCATTCACTAAGTTTTTTACTTATAATTTATTTTCTTAGTTCTAGTATTAGGTAATGTTAAAATAAAAATATAATGTAAGATTCGTCGAAAGACATAGTTTAAGTGTTAGGTTTAACTTCGAGTGCCCGCATGGGGCAGGAAGTTAGTTAGAATAAGATTATTTCTAAGTAATTTAAGCTAATTTTTAAGCGTTTTTTTTTTAGCATATAAGAGTAATTTAAGTTAAAAAAATAAAAATGCATAAAAACTGAAACTGAACTGAATCTTTCATCCCATGGGGTTCGAGTAGAGTTTTTATTGCCTGACTTTGTGAAACACACAATCTGCCTCGTTTGGTGTTATGTATTATTTCCAACCCAAGAAAGTATCCTATTGGACCTTTATCTATAGCTTCAAACTCAGCGCATATTTGACGTTTTATATCTTTAAATTTTTCTTCAGTAGAACATGCAAGTAAGATATCATCTACATATATAGCAAGAATATTTAACTCGTTGGTATTTTTAAGAATGTAAACACAAGGATCCGAAGGAGTTTTCGTAAATCCGATTTTTACCAAAGCTTTGTCCAGTCTGGTATTCCACTCTCTTCCTGATTGTTTCAATCCAAGATAAGTCGAATAGTGGAATAACGGGTGACTGGGGAAAAAGTTTCATTGAAGTCAACACCTGGTATTTAGCCACATCCTTTTGCGACTAATCGTGATTTATACTTCTCAACGTCCCCATTCTTCCCACGTTTTATCGTGAATACCCACTTCGAACTTATGGTTTTTCGATTCTTAGGCCGTTCAACCAAATCCCATGTATGATTTCTCTGTAATGAATTAAACTCAGTATTCATCGAATCCACCCACCTAACAGCTTCTTTAGACGACAATGCCTCCTTAACTGTGGTAGGAATGAGTTCGCTTTGGCTTAAACAATTATTATAATTACCGAAACCCTGTTATGTTAGGATGTTAGAATCCTTGACTGGCTTCTTGTTATGACACCACTATAACTTCTTGGGCCAACCACTTCGTCTTCGCATTCCGACGTTGAGCTATGTTCACCTAAATCACTAGTTTCTTGATGATCATTTTGTATTACCTGTGTCACATCTTCCTGCTTAATTTCATCTTGTCGTGTGGGTCCTGATTCATCTTCTCTTATAACGTCTGTGTGCTCTTGGGTTACCATTTTCCTGGTTCTGTTTGAGCCATTTCAGTTTTTCCTCCTCCTAGAAATGTGTAATCATGCGCATTTGATGTTAAATTACCTTCTCCTTCCAAAAATTTGACGTCTCGGGTCTTAAATATTTTCCTTTGCTCTGGAACGTACACACGATAGGCTTTGGACTCATTTGAGTAGCCAACCATGTAACCGGCATTGCCCTTTGCCTCAAAGGGCCGCTTATCAAGCATAACAGCTCTACAACCGAATGTTCGAAGATGTCCAACTGCCGGTTTTTTTTCCGCTCCAAGCTTCATGGGGGGTCATTGATTTTATCGCCATCGTTAGAGACCTATTTCTTAAATAAGCAGCAGTAATTACCGCTTCCGCCCATAGCATATCTGATAGATTAGAGTTCAATAGCATGCACCTCGCCATCTCGACGATTGTTCTATTGGCCCTTTCGGCAACACCATTTTGTTGTGGCGTATACTCTACCGATAACTGTCGACGAATGCCATTTTCCTCCAAAAACTTAGAAAACTGTCTGTTTACATATTCGCGACCATTATCACTTCTAAATACTTTAATCTTTCTCCCTGTTTCTAGCTCCACCATGCGCTTACATTTTTTGAACACATCAAAAACTTCAGATCTATATTTTATAAAATAAACAAATATCTTTCTCGACTTATCATCGATAAATGTCACAAAGTATGATGAACCTCCAAGAGAAGTTTTTTGTATTGGAGCTTGTAAATGGTTTTCTAAATATTTTTCCTTTCAAACAAACAGCACAATCTATATGATCTATCGCACTTATTAATTCCATGCCGAGCACCATTTGCTTTTTGCTTAACAGATACAAACTTTTTGCATTTAAGTGACCATACCTTTCATGCCACTTCAAAATTTCCGTTCCCTTGTCTTCGGAGACTAATGAACAAGTAAGTAGTACTGTTTCTCCAAATCTATTCTTTATTTTCACTATATCACCTATGAACTCCACGATATGTTTGCTTTCAGTGGCCTTACTTATGGATATAAAGTTAGTTTTCAATTTTGGTACGAAGAGAACATTCCGAAGTGTCAGCTTTGAGAGTTGTGTTTCGATCATCACTTCACCTTTTTCAACGGACTCTACAAAAAAATTAGCCGCTAATTCAATTCTTTCTGTGTGCTCTCTTATACTAAGAAACAACTTCTTGTTACAACACATGTGACAAGTCGAGCCGCTATCCAATACCCATGTGCATACGTCTAATAAGCGGGAATTAAACCCGTTTAACATTGCAAATGAAGTTGCGGGTTTTGAATTGAACTTTTAACAATCTTGGCATTGAGCTGCGTAATGCCCCTTTTTATTACACTTGTAACGTCTTCCCTCAAAAATGTTCTACTTTTTTCAGTTTTTGCATGTTTTGTTGGTTGCGTTGGAATCTTTCTCTATTGTTCTCTTTTGATGACTTTGCCAAAAAAAGCCATTTCTGTTCCCTTTTCACTTCTCTCACTTTCCCTTCAATGGCCCTCTCCCAATAGTTTTCCTTTTAATACTCCTATGCCCGGTAGTTCATCTCTTGATTCAATGGCAATTACAAAGTTTTCATAACTCTTTGGTAAATATCGAAACCATTCACACCTGAGTTTCAAACCACTACAAAACAATTTTCCTTTCTCTTTCTTCTACCTTTCCGCCCTCTCCCTGGCAACAGTAAAAGGGTATCTAACCCCTTAGGCGCGCGTAAATTATGAAAAAAAAATATTATGACCAAAAGTTCTTCTTTCAGCTCTAAATCGATTTCGGTTAATTTTTCAATTACATTTGAGAATGCATTGATGTGCTCACTCATATGTTGGTCATCTTTCATCTTTAATGGTAGCAGTTGTTTAAATAACGACACTTTCCTAGCGGGACCTTTAGGCTGATGTAATTCTTGCAATCTTACCCATGCTTCCTTTGACGTTTTGCAATTTTTCACATGGTTCAACTGTGATGATTTAACATTTAGTAGAATCATAGCTAGAACTTTTTCATCTTTGCTTTCCCAAGATATCGCCTCTTCAGAAGTTGATGTTTCACTTTTAACCACTGAGTCACTCACAAAACCCCATAATTCACTATGTATGAGCACACTTCTCATTTGGACTTTCCAACAGTCATAATTATCGTCCCCAAGTTTTTCTATTTGGTAAAATGAAGAACTCATCATATCACTTTGTATTTAGGCAACACAACCTTTTTATTTTATTTTTATTTTAAACAATTTTTAATACCTGGACCCATAACCTGTCTGAAAACTAGAAATAAGACCACGACCGTGTTGCGGTAAACTTTCCCGCAACAAGTTTGGCTCTCGTTTTCCCTTGCAAGTCCCTTCGGTCCCTCTTTTCGTTGAGTGGGAACACCGAGCTCTGGCGGAGATGGAGGGCAGCCATGATCCCATCAGCCAGTGGCCCACCAATCCCAGACCTCGGAAAACAACCCACATAGGTTCACGGGAAGAACCCCAGGGTGCGACAGGAGGTCCACCAGGAACACCGTTGTCGGAGCCCATAGATAGACGGGAGACTCGCAACGGGCAGCATCAGACAGGACGTCTGAAAGTCGCCGACGGGTGGGGACGGACGGTCCTTTTAATCCAGACACCCCAACACGATGATGACGGGTGGGGGAAGACGATCCCTGGAACAAACACCCCAACGAAAGCCAACAACATGAGGCTTAAGGAACACCCCATATTGCTACCGATGTGGGTGCGGATACAGGCATCACATCACACAACCGATGTGGATGCAGCTAGCTGGAGCTAGCACCAACCCAAGTGAACGATGGGTGAAGAGACGACGATCTCTTTTATAGTAACACCCCAACGACGTACCAGCTTTAAAAGCTAGGTTCGATGGGTGAAGGGATGACGACCCCTTTTTAAGCCAGCACCCCACCGATGGAGCACCGAAGGAGCAGCAGAGAGGCGTGTATGCGGACGGCCAAGTAATAAGACCGCCTCCACCGAGGGAACAAGAAAACAGAAATACAAAACACAAAGAACACCAACCAACAACAAATAACGACTAAGAATGGAAAAAGGAAACAAAAAAAAGTACAAACTGGCAGAGAGGCCAGAGGGCAGAAGGGCCCAATGACAAAAAAAAATAATAAATAAATAATTGTAAGGAGTGACACGCTATTTGTCAGTCCCCACCCCCCAAATCTGAACGCCGATCCACCGGAGTAGGTAGGGACCCGGGAAAAAAAAAATATAAAAATTTAAATTTTCACATGCACTATACTTTTCTTTTGAGAGGGGCGGCGATCCAACGGATGGTTGGATCGAGATACAATCCCTTCTGGATTGTATCTACACTTTTTCCTTTCGTTCCGACACTTCAGCTGCCGTTTCATAGCATTTCCTTTCTCCCCCGCGGGCGTTTTAATTTTTGCGAAAGTCAATTCGATGGGGGAAAAATACCCGGCTACCAGAAATGGAAGAAACTCTGCTTTTCGCAATTTCTTTTTGTAGAACCTAAGAGTAGGCAATAGCTAGGATCCACAGCTTCCACAAACTCGCTCAGTGGAGTTCCCAGTCACTACTGGAAGTGGGAGCGAACTCCGAGTCTGAGGAGTTGAGCATGAATGTGCAAAATGGAACGTGTGAGAGGCCTAGTCGGACACGGGGGCACACACTAGCAAAGCTTGCTAGTGTGATAGCTAGAAATCCCGTCGTTGGGTCCACTACGGCTGAATGGATGTGAGAGAGAATGTGCGTGTGAATGTGTGTGTGTGTGTCTGGCGGGAGCTGTGGATCGTAGAAGATCTATGACACACTTGGGTGACGACCAGCCTATTGAAAGGGTCAGCCTATTTTTTTATTTTCTATTTGCGATTTTTTTTTGCGAGAAGCAAGTTTTTTTCCGTTTTTGTTGAAGTTTGAGAATTGCGATAGGCAATTCGGTAGTTTTTTTGATTTTTTTTTTGCTAGAAAGTAGAGTCGCGATTTCGGGTTTTGGCAAAAAAAAGAAAAAGAAAAAAAAAAAAAAACAATAAATTGAGGAAACAAATAAAGGACGTGGAAAAAGGAATATAAAAAGGGAGACAGGAACGAGGAACGGGATAGTTGGAGTGGCGGAACAAAAAGGGGGAGAGAACTGTGCCAGGAAGGGGCGCAGCACCGCTAGGATACAACAAGCCCAAAGCTAAGTATAGTGCAGTGATAGTGTAGAAAAAAAAAAGAAAGAAAAAAAAATTTATTAGAAAATCGTTTTTTTTGTTATTTTGCGAATTGAGACTCCGGTGGGCCGCGCGTGCGGAAAATCCCGAGAAAAGACGGGACACGCGACCCGTTGATTAACGTTTTTTTTGTTTGTTCGGGGCTTAAAGAATAGCGGGTCACTCTATCGACGAGTGTACCGCTAAACCAATTAAAAATAAATCGTCGAGCTCCAACGGAGCCGTTATAACGTGGTGAAATTTTTGGTTTTATTTTCTTTTTTTCTGTTCGTTTTTCTTTTCGTCGGGGAAGTTTTTTTTCTTCTTTTCTTTTTTTGGTTTCGTGATTCCAAAAAAAAAAAAAAAAAATCACGTGGCGCCCATTTTTCTTTTATTTCGCCCAGGTTTAGCGGCCGTTAACGCGCTACCTGGTAGAACCCACAGCTGGGATAGCGGGATCCCAGAGAATAAAGTGCTATCGTTTGGTTCGGGGCAACGCCGTATCGGTGCCGGGAATCAAACATAGCAAATTGGCGCCCAACGTGGGGCTTTCCTTAAATTTCATTTGCCGGCATTTTGTTTTATTTTTTTTATTCGTGTTTTTTTTCCCTTCGGTCGAATTTTGTTCTTTTTCGCGAATTTTTTTTCTATTGTTGCAGTAAAGGTAGTTAGTTGTTTGTGTGTCTTTGGTTTTAAGAATTTTTGATACTTTTTGCTTTTTCCTAGGAAAGTTCAATTGGCGGTGCAACAGTGCAACAAACCTCAAGATAGCAAGAATAAAGGAAGAAAAAAGATCAAGTACCTGTGGAGCTAGTAAGAGCGAGGATTTAGGAGTTCAACCAACATTAGGATTCCCTAAACCTGGGCAAGTACCAGGTCCACAAGTAGGTGTCCTTTGATTTTTTTTTATTTTTTTGGATCCACTTCTTAGTGGACTACTGAATTTTGTTTTGCGCTTGGAAAAAAAAAAATATATATATATATTCCATGCTTATATTCATATATAGCTATACCGCATTCCTTTAAATAAACTTCCGTACTCATATATATCTATAAGCACATAAACATACATTTATTTATATACATACGTAAGATAGAAATACGTACGCACCTACATATATATTTTCTTTTGTACATATATACACAATCATTGACATATCAATACATTTTATTATTTTTTTTATTCTATTTACACAATTACTTTCACTTCTTGACTTTGATTCCCAAATAAATACGCCTGTACACAATAGTACATCCTTTATTTTACGTACATACATACAGATATATATATATATACATATAATTTTAATTTTTTACTTTTGTGGTTTTCTTATCGTGTACTTGGGTTTTGGTTTTCTCATTGGGCTTAGATTTTCAGTGTGACCATCCTCCTTAGTCGGTGCATTTTGGCGAGTTTTAGTGTGACCATTTGCGTCAGGGTTTTTTTTTTCACTTGTGCGTTTTCTTATTTTTGACTGGTTTTTTTAGGTTTCATCGGTTTCATCGGTGTGTTTGTTTTTTTTGACTTTGGTTTTGTTTTCAGTCGGTGGATTTTCCTTTTTTCTTCTCTTACAAAACCTTTCCGCGCCATCGGTTCCTTGTTGCTTTCGTTTTTTTTAACAGTTAGTATAGAATATGGAGATCAATAGGCTCGCTGCGGACGAGATGGCCTACGAGATGGAGGCTCGCGGTCTTCCTATTGGCACCGTGGAAGCCATGCGGAAGTCGTTGAGATCCGCTCGTATGCTCGAACGCAGGGGGTCTCTAAATTTTGACTCGGCCTACAAATTCACGTTTGTAGAGGACCGAGACGCCATACTTGCTAAAATAGAACAGATCGAAGAGCTCTTGGAAGAACCTCCAAGTAATCCTAAGTCGAAGGAATACTTGAAGATTCTTACAAAAATCGAATGGGCTCTTAGTAGGTTGGATAGGGCGAGAGACACTTCTCCTGAGCAAACCGAGGAGAAGTGTGATCTCAAACATAGGTTGATCGTACTGGCCGGAGAGTTAGCCGGAGGTACGGAAGAGGAGTTTGATGATGAGGGCGAGGTAGGCCACGAGGACGAGGGAGAGCCATCGTGCTCGAGGCTCGTCAAGAACCGACCATCACAGCCAACGAGGGGTGAACTCAACGAGAAACAGGAGCAGCAAATCCGGCAAAAAAGGTTTTCCCTCCAGCAGCATCAAGCAGTGGACAGAACACCAGTCCGCGCTGTGAGATCACCGGTGACGCCTGCTGTTGCGGAAGAGACCGGTCTCTACGCAGCTACGGGTGACCACAGCGAGCGCTTGCCGTATGCGAGGGGGGAAAACCTGGCCAAGTGGGACATAAAGTTCACGGGGGAACGTTGTGGTGCGTCGGTAAATTCATTTTTGGAGCGGGTGGAAGAGCTCAGTCAAGCGCGCGAGGTGACTGAAGCTCACTTGTTTAGGGCAGCTGTCGAACTTTTTTCAGGGAAGGCGCTCATATGGTATAGGGCGATTAGGTTGTCGGTCTCTTCTTGGCAAGAGTTGGTGGCGGAACTGAAACTGGAGTTTCTTCCCCCCAACTATGATGACCTCCTACTGGAGGAAATCAGGCATCGTACCCAGGGAAGCAGCGAGTCCATCGGAGTATACGTCGCGGTCGTGGAAAATATGTTTGGCAGGCTTTCGGAACCGCTATCGGAGCGGCGGAAGCTTGCCATCGTTCAGAGGAACCTGGCCCCCTTTTACCAGTAACAGCTTGGGCTAGCAGACCCCAAGACTGTTGCAGACTTGGTTAAATTGGGTCGCAGGTTGGAGACGGTGCGGGCTAACGTGGAAACGTTTGCTCCGCCACCCAATCCGAGGACGCGTCGGTTGTTGGAGCCAGATTTGGCGTTCGTAAACTGGGAGGAGCCCAGAGTTTCGGTTGTCCGAGAGGACATACCACCGCGTGCACCCATCCGGTGCTTTAATTGTAATGGCGAAGGCCACTTTTCGAGTGCGTGCTCAGCTCCTAGACGCTGCTACGGGTGTGGAGCGACAGGAGTGACACGGCGTCAATGTCGACGTTGCAGCGGCACGTCGGGAAACGCGCAACGGACTTCCGGGCCAGCAGGACGGGAGCGCCGGCGCAAGTAGGGGTTAGGTCGCCTGCTGGAAACCAGTCGGGGAACTCGGTAGTTCATTTAGGGTTTAGCTTGGAGGCAAACGGCGATGATAGGCGTCCATATGTAGGAGTTAGTATTTACGGTATAGGGATGTTAGGTCTTTTAGATAGTGGCGCTTCTCGCACTATAATAGGGGGTGAGGGATGGAAAATAGTTAAGGATTTAGGGCTTAGATTAATGAAAAATCAAGTTAGGTCCGTCGCGTTAGCGGACGGAAAAAGCGTAGATGTCGTGGGGGTGGTGTCTCTACCAATTGAAGTGCAAGGTCGGTCCGTGTTTATAGAATGTCTAGTTATACCAGCGATACCCCACACCGTGATCCTTGGTGCAGATTTTTGGGCACTGGCGGGAAACGTCCCGGATTTAAGATCACGGGTGTGGAACTTTTCGAGCCAACAGTCGGTTGCCTCGATCACCGCAATTCGCGAGATCTCCGAGCTGGACGTCGCCGAAGCAGGGCAGTTGGAAGCTTTGGTCGACGGTATTTTTAAGTCGATGCCCGAGGGGTTGGGGTGCACTCATTTGGTAGAACACAAGATTAGGACGTCGGCAGAACCTATAAAACAGAGATACTACCCTGTGTCGCCTGCGATGCAGAAACACATCGATAAGGAGCTAAACGAGATGCTAGAGGCGGGAGTTATCGAGAAATCGAACAGTCCGTGGGCATCTCCGATAGTCCTTATCAAGAAAAAAGATGGGTCGTTTAGGTTCTGCGTCGACTATAGGAAAGTCAATAGGGTTACAGATAGGGATGCTTATCCATTGCCATTTATCTCGTCGACATTGGATAAGCTTAGGGACGCCAAATATTTGACGTCATTAGATATAAAGTCGGCCTACTGGCAGATCCCCATGGAGGAGAGATCGCGCCCACTCACAGCCTTCACGGTTCCGAATAGAGGCCTGTTCCAGTTTAAGAGAATGCCTTTCGGGTTACACAATGCGCCTGCTACGTGGCAGAGATTTATAGACAGCATCTTAGGTGCTGATCTAGAGCCACACGTATTTGTGTACCTGGACGATATTATCATCGTCACAAATACATTCGACCAACACCTTAAGATACTGGAGGAGGTCTTTAAGCGATTGTGTGAGGCAGGGTTAAAAGTTAGTCGGGAAAAATGTAACTTTTGTAGGCCGTCTTTGAAATATTTAGGTTATGTAGTAGATAGGAATGGACTACATGTAGATCCAGAAAAAGTAGATAGTATGATTAGGATTCCCGCACCGAAGAGTGTGAAGGAAATTAGGAGTTTTGTAGGGACAATTTCTTGGTACAGACGTTTTGTACCAAATTTCGCCGCTTTAGTTAGGCCTTTAACAGATTTGTTAAAGAAAGATAGGAAATTTATATGGACGGACGAGTGTGAGGAAAGCTTTAGGAAGGCGAAACAATGTCTAGTAACGGCACCCATTTTAACATGTCCAGACTTCGATAGGCCGTTCGTAGTTCAGACGGACGCCTCGAATTATGGAATAGGGGCCGTATTATCTCAGGAGTTTGAAGATGGAGAGAAGGTTATCTGTTATCTCAGTAGGTCCCTGCAGAGAAGTGAGAGGAACTACTCTACCACAGAGAAGGAATGCTTGGCTGTGCTCTGGGCGATTGAGAAGTTGCGACCATACATCGAAGGGGTTCGGTTTACGGTCGTAACTGATCATTATTCGCTAGTGTGGCTGAGCAACCTTAAGGAACCTCAAGGGAGACTAGGTCGATGGGCAGTGAGGCTGCAGCAATTTGATTTTCAGATTGTCCATAGAAAGGGGAAAGAGCATGTAGTTCCCGACATGCTTTCGCGAGGAGTTCCGGAGTTGGCTGGAATCTCAGAAGCGGATCAAGACCCTTGGATTAGGAAAATGATTGCGGCAGTAGAAGCTAACCCGTTAGCCTACCCCTTGTGGAGAGTAGAGGGGGGCAAACTCTTCAAGTTTGTGAAGAATAGGCAGGTAGTAGTCTATGAAGATAACAGTAACGAGTGGAAGTTAGTAGTAGGAAAGCTAGGTAGATTAGGGATTTTACAGGCGTGCCATGATAACCCATTAGCGGGTCACATGGGCGTCCGCAAGACATTTGCGAGAGTAGGAGCTAGGTACTACTGGCCGAAGATGCGGTCAGAAGTAATAAAATACGTGAGAAATTGCACGATTTGCCAACAGGTGAAACCTGTGAACG
Organism: Volucella bombylans; assembly: GCA_949129095.1. Lineage (NCBI taxonomy): Eukaryota > Metazoa > Arthropoda > Insecta > Diptera > Syrphidae > Volucella > Volucella bombylans. The sequence continues at coordinate 140,901,957 of OX422144.1, forward strand.
AGCGACCCGCTGGTCTGATGGTTGAGAGGGTAGGTGTGTCAAGGTGTTGGGAAATGGTGTGTGTAGATCTGGTAGGCCCACTTCCCAAGTCCACTCGGGGTTACAACTATATTCTTACCGTGGTCGATTATTTTTCAAAATTCCCCTTGCTCTTTCCCCTACGTTCCGCAACTGCGAAGGCAGTGTGCAAGGAACTAGAGGAAAATGTCTTTTTGTTGTTCGGCGTACCCAAGGTTGTCGTGTGTGACAACGGTCCCCAATTCCGCGGAAGGGAGCTTAAAGCTCTCTGTGACTCTTACGAGTCACAAATCAGGTTTACGGCCCATTACCACCTACAGGCTAATCCGGCGGAGAGGATTAACCAGATAATCAAGACAACGCTCAGAGCGTATGTCTCGGAAAATCATCGAGGTTGGGATTCGCAGCTGGCGAAGGTAGCGTGCGCGATTCGCACGGCCCAACACGAGGTGCTGGGGGTATCCCCATATTTCGTAAATTTCGGGAGGGAGATGGTAACTCGCGGCACAGAATTTGATGCCTCGAGGGATTATCTCCAGAATAGGATAGGTAGCGAGGATAGGCTAGGTAGTAGGGACATAGTACCAGGTAGTGAGACCACAGGTACTATAGGTAGGGACTTAGATCTTGAAAGTAGGGAAAGGAATAGGGAATTTAGGGACTCAGATTCACCGGAGTTAGGTAGGAGATTCGAGATGTTGAGGCAGGATATACGTAGGAAATTAGCGGCGGCAGCGAAGAAGTCGGCGAAAGCCTACAACCTCCGACGGCGAGATGTGCAATATCTCCCGAACGAGTTAGTATGGCGACGAAACTTCGTGTTGTCTGACGCAGCTAATTACTACGCGGCCAAGCTTGCGCCGAAATTCGTGGGACCATTCAGGATCCTCAAACGTGTGTCAGCGTGGACATACAGTTTGGTGGATTCGTTTGGTCAAAATAAAGGTACCTGGCACGCTAAGGACCTTAAGCCCTATAGCGCTGAGCCAGAAGAGTCTTAAGTCCCAGTAGAGTAGCTTACAAGACCGTTTGGGTCATAATTTTAATTTGTTTTGGTATAGACTGGCAGTATTGGCCTTGATGGGAATGTCTCTCCTAAGAAACCTTTAGCCTCGGGAAATGGTTTGCGCTTCTTAGGAATGCAAGCCCATTTCCTAGGAGGTGAGGGTGGGGTTTGTTGCGGTAAACTTTCCCGCAACAAGTTTGGCTCTCGTTTTCCCTTGCAAGTCCCTTCGGTCCCTCTTTTCGTTGAGTGGGAACACCGAGCTCTGGCGGAGGTGGAGGGCAGCCATGATCCCATCAGCCAGTGGCCCACCAATCCCAGACCTCGGAAAACAACCCACATAGGTTCACGGGAAGAACCCCAGGGTGCGACAGGAGGTCCACCAGGAACACCGTTGTCGGAGCCCATAGATAGACGGGAGACTCGCAACGGGCAGCATCAGACAGGACGTCTGAAAGTCGCCGACGGGTGGGGACGGACGGTCCTTTTAATCCAGACACCCCAACACGATGATGACGGGTGGGGGAAGACGATCCCTGGAACAAACACCCCAACGAAAGCCAACAACATGAGGCTTAAGGAACACCCCATATTGCTACCGATGTGGGTGCGGATACAGGCATCACATCACACAACCGATGTGGATGCAGCTAGCTGGAGCTAGCACCAACCCAAGTGAACGATGGGTGAAGAGACGACGATCTCTTTTATAGTAACACCCCAACGAGGGAGCAACGAAGGAGCAACAGTGGTGTGCGGGCGGACGGCCAGTATAATCGGGCACACCCCAACGACGTACCAGCTTTAAAAGCTAGGTTCGATGGGTGAAGGGATGACGACCCCTTTTTAAGCCAGCACCCCACCGATGGAGCACCGAAGGAGCAGCAGAGGCGTGTAGGCGGACGGCCAAGTAATAAGACCGCCTCCACCGAGGGAACAAGAAAACAGAAATACAAAACACAAAGAACACCAACCAACAACAAATAACGACTAAGAATGGAAAAAGGAAACAAAAAAAAGTACAAACTGGCAGAGAGGCCAGAGGGCAGAAGGGCCCAATGACAAAAAAAAATAATAAATAAATAATTGTAAGGAGTGACACGCTATTTGTCAGTCCCCACCCCCCAAATCTGAACGCCGATCCACCGGAGTAGGTAGGGACCCGGGAAAAAAAAAAATATAAAAATTTAAATTTTCACATGCACTATACTTTTCTTTTGAGAGGGGCGGCGATCCAACGGATGGTTGGATCGAGATACAATCCCTTCTGGATTGTATCTACACTTTTTCCTTTCGTTCCGACACTTCAGCTGCCGTTTCATAGCATTTCCTTTCTCCCCCGCGGGCGTTTTAATTTTTGCGAAAGTCAATTCGATGGGGGAAAAATACCCGGCTACCAGAAATGGAAGAAACTCTGCTTTTCGCAATTTCTTTTTGTAGAACCTAAGAGTAGGCAATAGCTAGGATCCACAGCTTCCACAAACTCGCTCAGTGGAGTTCCCAGTCACTACTGGAAGTGGGAGCGAACTCCGAGTCTGAGGAGTTGAGCATGAATGTGCAAAATGGAACGTGTGAGAGGCCTAGTCGGACACGGGGGCACACACTAGCAAAGCTTGCTAGTGTGATAGCTAGAAATCCCGTCGTTGGGTCCACTACGGCTGAATGGATGTGAGAGAGAATGTGCGTGTGAATGTGTGTGTGTGTGTCTGGCGGGAGCTGTGGATCGTAGAAGATCTATGACACACTTGGGTGACGACCAGCCTATTGAAAGGGTCAGCCTATTTTTTTATTTTCTATTTGCGATTTTTTTTTGCGAGAAGCAAGTTTTTTTCCGTTTTTGTTGAAGTTTGAGAATTGCGATAGGCAATTCGGTAGTTTTTTTGATTTTTTTTTTGCTAGAAAGTAGAGTCGCGATTTCGGGTTTTGGCAAAAAAAAGAAAAAGAAAAAAAAAAAAAACAATAAATTGAGGAAACAAATAAAGGACGTGGAAAAAGGAATATAAAAAGGGAGACAGGAACGAGGAACGGGATAGTTGGAGTGGCGGAACAAAAAGGGGGAGAGAACTGTGCCAGGAAGGGGCGCAGCACCGCTAGGATACAACAAGCCCAAAGCTAAGTATAGTGCAGTGATAGTGTAGAAAAAAAAAAGAAAGAAAAAAAAATTTATTAGAAAATCGTTTTTTTTGTTATTTTGCGAATTGAGACTCCGGTGGGCCGCGCGTGCGGAAAATCCCGAGAAAAGACGGGACACGCGACCCGTTGATTAACGTTTTTTTTGTTTGTTCGGGGCTTAAAGAATAGCGGGTCACTCTATCGACGAGTGTACCGCTAAACCAATTAAAAATAAATCGTCGAGCTCCAACGGAGCCGTTATAACGTGGTGAAATTTTTGGTTTTATTTTCTTTTTTTCTGTTCGTTTTTCTTTTCGTCGGGGAAGTTTTTTTTCTTCTTTTCTTTTTTTGGTTTCGTGATTCCAAAAAAAAAAAAAAAAAAATCACGTGGCGCCCATTTTTCTTTTATTTCGCCCAGGTTTAGCGGCCGTTAACGCGCTACCTGGTAGAACCCACAGCTGGGATAGCGGGATCCCAGAGAATAAAGTGCTATCGTTTGGTTCGGGGCAACGCCGTATCGGTGCCGGGAATCAAACATAGCAACCGTTTTTACTTATATGTCCGTGTACCTTAATTGCGTTGTAAGGCAATCTTATCACCTTAGTCTGTATTGGCGACTGCCTACTTTAAAGTTGGTATATAATGGTCTTTTAACCCTTACTCTAGAAAATATACTCGTATATACAGAAAATATATTTAGTACCTGTGAGATCAGAGTAGCTATAACAGGCTTACGATCCATACCAATGGTAGTGTAGGGTATATCCAATGACATAAAATCAGCTGTTGACCTTGGTCGGCCATATTGACATATCTCAAATATCTTTCTCTCTCTCTCTCTCTCTCTCTCCAATTTTCCGAAAAAACTTAACACGTTCTCCGGCATTTTAAGAGTAGTCATAACCTCTGGAGTGTTAAGTTCTTTAAAAAAAAAAAGAAAAAAAAGCTATGAATGGTCTCATACCACCTTGATCAAAAAGTTCAATTAAAAATCCAAGTGTATTCATCTAAATCTACGAGTATATTGTCCCCTTCAAAGTAATCCCCATCGACTGCAACACACTTATGCCATCGCTTGATCCAATCCTCGCAACATTTTATGTATTCGGTTTTCGGTATGTCCGTAAGTGCTTCCTGCGATTTTTCCGTTACTTCCTCTCGGCTGTTGAAACGCGTTCCCCGTAGTGGTTTATTTTAACTCGATTGAACAGAAAGAAGTCACAGGGAGCCAAATCAGGTGAATTCGGTGGCTGTTGGATGGTATTTCTTGCATTTTTCGTCAAAAAATCGGATTCAGCCTCGCAAATCATCTCTTTTGCAACGTCAACACGGTCTCCTTTTTGCAAGAAATTGAGGTCTTTTGGCACCAACTTTGCTGCTACACGACGGAAACCCAAATCATTAACCAAAATGTCTTAGACGGATCCATAGGCAATATTCAAGTCCTCCGCTATCTTTCTAATGGTTAATTTGCAGTTATTGAGCAACATTTCTTTTACTCCATCAATGTTTTCGTCGGTTTTCTATGTCGATGGTCTGCCACTGCCTTCCTCATCTACGATTGACTCACGACCACTTTTGAACCACTGGTAAACGACCGTTTTCTTTAGAGAATCGTTGCCGGAACACTTTTCCAACATTTCCAACGTTCGCGCACCATTAAATCCGTTTTTTACGCAAAATTGAATACAAGTTCGTTGTTAGTTCTTTTCATTTCTAAAATTTAAAAAAATCGCCAACACACACATAGATAGATGTACTCTTGGCTACGTAACTTTTGCAAATTTCAAGCTATGATGTTAAAATTTAGAGGGAATGTCAGCAAAAGATTTACCAACTTAACAAAAAAAAAAAACAGAACTCAAATCGGAACAATGGGAGCGCCATACTGTGGTGGTTATTCTTTTTGTTCAAGGTGGTAGTTCACCAATTCTTGTCAATCTCGCTGAACACATGATTTTGACTGGTCGACAGACAGCCAAACTAACTAGAAAGATGAGTGGGTCAACTGGGCCACGATGAAATAGGGCCAACATTTTACTGAATATTGGGGATCATTTGCCAGTCTCAACCTCAGGCCGACGACGTTGCATAAAATGTGCAGAAGAAAAAAAAAAAAATAAAAGGACTAAGTTCGTTTGTTCAGCTTGTAGCAAACCGCTATGCCACGATTGCTTTACTCCATATCACTCATAATATTCTATAATGCTTTATATTATTTCTACGTCTGCATTTTCAAATTATCATAATATGACTTGATGGTTTTGTGCTTTATAAATAAATGAGGTAAATCCTCACTCAATGTTTGCATTTTAGGATTCTAAATACCAATGGGACATATTATTCCACTTCAAAGTACAATTGGGACAATACGTCCCACGACATTCTCCGCTTTTCTCATTTTCCGTGGGTTAATGGATTTTTTTTTTGACTATTTTTTCCTTTGTGCCTTGGCCATAATTAATTAGCCAAATAAGTTAATATTATAATTTGGAACAAAAAAAGGTTCGTTAGTGTAAAAGTCAAAGTCTGAGCTGCAGTACGGTGTATCATGTTGCGGTGGTACACATCAGATTAATGTGTAAAGTGAAGCGTAGAACTGCTAGCTTCGATTTATTCAAGAGTCTCGAAATCCTTCTAATAAGGCATCTTTAGTGTTACAAAGTTTTAAAAATATTTTTTTTAAAGTCCTGGTATAAAACCTGGTTCGACTCGATGAAAATTATAATTTACGAGTCAATACCAGAAATTTTGCAACCTTTCCGACAATCCATACAAAACGGGTACATTTTACGCGTTTTTATTCCATAACTGCATCCCGTCTTTTTAATGCATTACCGGCAAACCTTAGATGTGAGAGAGTGAAAGCAGTTTTTCTTAAAAATACAAAGAAGTGGTTATTCTCTTTTCACCATTCTACTATAAATAATTTAATATAAATTACAATTTTGCTCCATTGCTGATATCTGTTGATGTTCATCACTTTTGTTACTATAACTATATTTCCTTTCTTTCTTTTTACAATTTTCTTTGTTTTCTTTTAATGAGTTTATTTTATTGCCCATCAATAAATTGTTTAAATAATCAATTTAGAAATGACAGGTACACTAACCTCTTGTCATTGAAAAGACTACAGATTGTACCTAACTATTTCATGCAAAATATATTCAATTATAATACACACTGTAATTTTTAAATTTAGAATTAATTTACAACCAAAAGCCCGTTCAAATGCTGCGTAATCGGCGTCATACAAGGTAGTTGATTTTTTGAACTCATTGTACAAAATCGAATCGTTAGTTTGTGGGTTTAATTTATGAGTTCAATTTGGAGGTGTTTGTCGATTTAGTTTTCAAATAAAAAAAGCAATAATTTATATTGAAAATTATCGGAAACCAATGAGTGAATAAATCGGTTCTCTGCGTTCCGAGTAACATAAATTTTTTCAACACACTATAAAAACTTAATAATACTCGAGCAGGGGTGAGTTTTCAGCGGAAACCCAGCATTCCTATGTGAGATCAAGTAAACAAACCGAAATAATTCACCGCGAAATATTTCACATGAGCACATTCGAATCGCTGTCCCACTATGTGTAACCATCGTCACCGGATCACGTGTAATTAATGATTTTCTTTCTAATTTCTTTGAGAATTTATTTTCCTATATGCATATGTTTTAATTGGGATACACCCATGACAAGATCAGGATTGAAAAAAAAAAAAAATAAAATGAAAATAAAAACTCTCTTGATAACGTGTGTGCTGTGATATTTAGTTTAGTTTTGTGTACGAGTAGTAAAACAAAAAATACGCACGATCATCTTGTTTATTTTCCAATTGTATCCACATTTACATTTCTTGTATCTTTTTAGACGTTTTATTTATTTCGGGAACAACGAAATATATCTTTAGGGAGACTCCAAAGATGCGACACGATCAGTCTTGCTGGATCCATTCGAAATCGTATGTCGTTTGTGTGAGCGTCGTGGCGCGCGTTCTATGAGCGAATATTTTTGAAAGACATAGATACGACTATTCGTTGATACGTATTTTTAGAACGTCGAAATTATTAACAAAATATTAATTAAAATTTATCAAAGGTATATAATAACGGTTTGCAGTGACACTTAGTAAAGATGGTACGTGAATTGCCTGACGATGTAGGCTCGGAGCCTTTCAATCATGACAAGAAACGCGAAAAATGGGAGTCATCGACAGACTTCTTTTACGCTTGCCTTGGGCATGCGTTCGAAATTGACGCCATGATGATCTTGCCTTCGATGATAGTCAAGGATCTGGGAGGTAAGTTTATAGTCTCAGTGAAGTAATTTGTTTTTATTTAACGCCAAATGGCATTATCTAAACTAAACGTGATCTACGAAAATATCAAAGCAACGAAAAGAACGCCAACAAATACAAAAGATTTTAAAGTTCAGCTGATCAGTGTATTTATTTTTGGAACGGGAAGCTATTTTTGATTTGGCAAGAATTACGAGTAGTTTCTGTAAAATGCTCAATTAGATTTTTCTATCTGCCATTATTGCTTTTCAATAGTACCTCGCGTATGGGTGTTCTATTTACCCAACTCACTTGTCAATTGCTTGATTTGATTTACGACCCTTCAGAAAATTCTATTATTTATTCCTCGGCTTACTTAGTATCTGGTCAGGTCTTCTCAAGGAAAACGCTCAACAATGTGCAGTCATAAAGGAGACATTAAATTTAATTTTGAATGACTGAATTTATTTATAGAAAAGATTTGCTCTGTTGTTGCCAGGATTTATTAAAGTGCTACGAAATACCAACGATATTACAAATATTTGTATTTTGTAAGATTCTATCTTTTAATGTGCTGTGTAATTACAATTACCTTCTGATAATATGAAGTTAATCTTCAAAGCGGAAACATGCGAGACATTCTAGGCCGTTTAGTTTTCAAATTTCCAATACACTATCGTGTTTTTTAATTTGATGAATGAACTTTTGTCTTCTGTAGATTATTCTGCCTTCCAATCAACTAAATTACGAAATTGTCCACTCTTATTAGGTTCAACTTATTGTATTGTATAAGACTTCATAGGGATAACATTTTATGTACTTCAACTCTGGTGTTCTGTTTAAGGAAGACACCGGAATCTTTTCCATTAAAATTGCTCTCACGTTGACCACAGGGAAGATCCAAATACAAGAATAGGCCGGATACGGCACATGTAGCAGATCACCTTCACCCTAGCATCGAGTTGAATGCTATACTCCTAAAAGAGTCTCTTTGTAAGGGCACCAGCACCTCTGGCTCTAGTCAGAGCAACGTTTATATGTTTTTTTAAATATAGACATTGATCTAGCCAGATCCCAAGGTACGAGTATCTGACTACAATTCGACATACAAGTGGCTGCCTGGTATCCGCAGAGATCCCATATTTTCCGACCTCTGGAAGTTGATCCTCATCTTGATCTTCAACTTCCAGTCATTGCAATATCGTTGAAACTTATGGAAGTCACTTTGCAAGAGCCTAGTAATAACCCCAATTTTTGAAACTGTTCTGTATGTAATCTAGTCGTCTGCGTACGTTATGGCATGGTGAAGTGAGCTCATATGATCGCTTGTGTAGAAGTTGAATAGGATCGGAGAATTAACCGCACCTCGTTGCAGACAGTTTTTAATGTCAAATACTCCAGCAGAAGACACATCGCCATTCTTCAATGAAGTGGTCCACTGGTGAGCATATTAAAAAGAATGTACATCAATGGTTTATTCCCAGCCTGTTCAGCTTGAAGAATAGTCCCTATTTCTTGCTTTTGTTACACTGGATATCAGATACCACTTGTGAGATTCAACTCTCGCCTTAAAACCAAATTGTTTATCCTGCACAATATTTTTGTTATCTACCCACTTAGACAGGCGTCTATTGATCACCTTTTCGAATACCTTGCTGATATTAGAAGGAGACTTATCGATCTTTATCCCTTTTAAGAATCGGATGCGCAACTTTCGGAATTCCGCCGATTTCCTTTGAAATTAACGAAGGTAGCTCATTCTCGTTGGCGATGGCATTATAAGCCATATGTTCGTCATTGAGCTCAGTGAATCCTGAGTTCCCGAATTGCCAGTTCTCCATATTACTTCGAAGGTAAAAATTGTGCTAAAGGATACGCTTTATCAGAAAAACGCACCTATGCTTCTATCTTCTCTTTGCAATCTTCCATCACAAGAAGTTGTCATCATCGTTCGTTGTTCGGGCGATCTTTAGATATGGAATATCATTTTGATCTTTCCTCAAAAATATTTTATTTGCGAGAACATATTCGGATTGCTGGTGTTTACTTCAAACGCAAACTTATAGGCGCTTTGTAATTTTCGTTTATTTCCATATATTTGGAGGTTCTTGATCGACGACTTCACAGTCACTAAACTGTCTGTAAAAGTCTACTTTTGTGTTGGTACATTGCGTCAATAGTTGCGTTGCGGAATGTGTCTTTGTCGTTATTGTGCTGACAAGATCGGGACAAGATGGTTATAATGAGTTATTATGGGCTCAAAGAAGCAAAGGCTAAGCCATGGCCTAAAAATTTTGCGCACGAACCTAACATGATACTATATGATTTCAAGAGTCCTACTTGATGTTTATGAGAAACTGCCCTAGCGGTTTTAATTACAAGTCAAACGATTTGGCACATCTGGCAAAGTGTCTTTGACTATCCCACAAAAAAATGGGCGCCTTTCGATTTGAAATAGCAATCCTGATGATGGGCTGCCTAATGAACTCAAGTCTATATCAGATAAGTGGAAAACTTAACATAATCAACAGATAGCTCGACCTTTTCTACACATCCGATTCCGACAGTTGTGTTGTATGAAAACCGTAACATGCGTCGATCTCTTAATTTCCGAAGAACAAACAAACAACAAACATTGATCTTGACTAAGCAACTTTTTATTTTTGCTTTGCCCAATCAGTTCCATATTCCCTCCAAAGAACTGCAATTCATATATAAGTTTTCGGTAGTATGTTCAACCTAATGGTCTACTAATACGAGTAACTTAGGTTGATGCTGTGAAAATAGACTAAAACTATTTTAACATACATTCGCTTAGAAAAACTCCCGATGTGGCTGATGTACCTTTTATCCACCAGTTATTGACTGACAACATCGACCGCCGAAGAATTATTGCAAAATATTTTATTCATCTCCAATCCTCTCAATCTAGGATCGATGCAACAACACCAATTACGGTCACTATAAATCAATGTCAATGATGATGCTATCCTTTGACCTAAATAGCAGGAAGTACTTATCCAAAAATTATCTGTTCGATATGTCACTCACTTAAATACCTTCTTTGAGCTCATGCCCATTCATCTTTGACTCTTTAGCTTAAGATAAATTTGGCTTAAGAACATCTTTGTTAGTTTTTGCGACTAGATTTTAAGATTTTCGCTAGTTAGTAAGCCAAACAAAGTTGTTTGGGGTAGACCCTGGCCAATGATTTTGCACAATTCTTCGAAATTTTTGAAGATAAAGTCACCAAGGGGATCTTCTTACATATAAAAGACTCTTTATACGAGTACATATACGAGTAAAATCTACCTTGAGCCGAATTAGCTCTTAGTGTTGCACGTCGTGCAACAACGGTCTCGATGATCTTAATCTCGTTATTTATTTATTTATTTTCAACCAACGTGAACATGATGAACAGATGCTGCAAGTGATGTGATGGGTTTCACCCGACCACCACAAAGAAATTCCTCGTTTGATGAAGAATAGGGAATAACTTATGGAAGTCTTATCGATAGGTAAAAAGAACGTGTCAAGCCAAGCAGACCCGTACAGAAGCCTATAGAGACGAAGAAGGAAACATTGCAGTACGAGTAGAGTCACAGTCCGTGCTGAGAATATTGAAAAACCTTTGTGCAGACTGTATAAAGACGATTAAGCCCGTCACCTGGACCTCATTTTTTATATTTGGTCAGAAGAGTATATGGCTGATTAATGGAATCGCAGTACCATATGGCCGATCCACAAAAATAAAATAATCCCGTCAATTGCACTAACTTATCTGCCATATTGTGTGAACCCCTGAAACCCATCACCAACAACCTAACTGGTTCCTATATGGTACAATCGATCACATCTTCACACTCCGATGGATCCTGTAAAAAGGTCAAGAAATCCAAGTCGATACCCACCACTGTCCCATCGATTTTAAGGCCGCATATGTCAGGGTTTATATGTAGAGCCTAGTTTTGCCTTACCTACTAAACTCGCCCGTCTGTGCAAAATGACGATACAGAACGCTCGCTTCTCCGTTAAGGACAGTAACGACGTAACCGAGACCTTTGATGTTAAAAAAGGTTTTAGACAACATGGCGCGGTGTCACGTAGTTTCTTTGATATCATACTGGAAAACTGGAAGCACAATCTTTCAAAAGTCTGTGTGACTACTATAGTAGCTTACGCCGATGATATCAACATAGTTGTGAGAACCCAGCGGGCTGTCACCATTTCATTCGCTAGTATTGAAATGGAAGTTGCCAAAATGTGTTTAGTGGTAAATTAGTCAACAAGAAGGGGCATCGACGAACTTGACAGTACGTCACAATCGAAAGCTGTAATTTCGTGGTAGTAAAGGATTTTGTCTACCTTGGTTCTGCTGAAAATTCTGCCAACAATACCTCAGCAGAATAAAAACGAAGAATCACTTTTGCCAATTCCTGTTCCTTTGGCTTCATGGGCTTCGGTGGAAAAGACTCAAAGACGAACTATACTAGCTATAGTATAGCCTAAGATGTCATAGTCACCAATGCTCCGTCCCGCAGAGTTTTCGAATCAACAATGCAGTAGAGGGAGTAGAGGTGGCACGCTCAAGTGGTCTATGGTACAATACGCACTTGAGTTTTCTAACCTTCTGCGCTGACTGTCTCCTGACTCAGGCCTTATGGAAATAGAGGACATACGAGGGGCGTTCAACATATTCTCGGTATCTGGGTGAAGCTGTGGTTGTATATATAAATTAACTTATTTATCAAGTAATACTATTATTTTAGTACATTCATGTAAAATTTCATATAAATGTGATTATTAATTCGCGTTTTATCTCTAGTTAAACAGAATCATAATGGCAACTCAGACGATGATGGTGAAAATTGAGCATCGCGCTGCAATTAAATTTCTCACTAAGCAAGGAAAAAGTCAAACCCTGGTAAAATGGCTGTTTACCAGGGTTCCGCACCTTCATTATCAACTGTGCAAAAGTGGTCAAGTGAGTTCAAGAGAGGCAGAGAGAGCATTGAAGACGACCCCCGCTCCGGCGCCCCGGCTACTGCTTGTACGGGAGAAAGCATCAAAGAAGTCGAAAAACTTGTTCTTGAGGATGCCCGAATAAAGGTGAAAATGATGGCAGAGATCACCAAGCTTTCAATTGGTACCATTCACACCATTCTTCATGACCATCTTAACCTTTCAAAGGTCAGTGCAAGGTGGGTGCCACGAATGCTCACAGCGCCTCAGAAAAAAGTGAGAATCGCATGCTGTAGAGAGCTTTTGGAGATGTATAGTGAGAACGCGGACGGTGTTATGGATCGAATTGTTACTGGGGACGAAACAAGGGTCCACCACTATGACCCTGAAAGCAAACAAGAGTCCATGCAGTGGCATAAAAAAGGAACAGACCCCCCGAAGAAGTTCAAAGTCACTCCGTCTGCCGGGAAGCTCATGGCCACAGTTTTTTGGGACTCAAAGGGAATCTTGCTCATTGAGTACAAAAAAAAAGGTGAAACCATCAACGCCACATCCTACGCTTCCACTTTGCATAACTTGCGGGAGGAAATTGAAAAGAAAAGAAGAAAAGACGCTCCTGTTCACACGGCGCGAGTTTCCAAGGCTGCTGCGCGAGATTGTGGTTTCGAAGAAATCCAACACCCACCCTTTAGTCCAGACCTTGCCCCTAGTGATTATTTCCTGTTTCCGGATTTGAAAAAATGTCTTCGTGGAAAAAGATTTTCGGATGATGAAGAACTCAAGTCGGCAATAAATGGGTATTTTGCAGAGAAAGAGGAAATTTATTTTTTTGAGGGTTTAAAAAAGCTTATCTCAAGATGTAACAAATGCATTGATGTTAGGGGAGATTATATTGAAAAATAAAAACAATTTAAAGTGAACTCGCATTTTCCTTCATATCGATACCGAGAATATATTGAACGCACCTCGTATATACAGAGTTTTCCAATAACGACTTGACAAATTTTTTTTTAAATAAAACGCAAACCATTTAAGATATTTCAAAAACTTTATTATCGGCTTGAAGTACAATCAAAACATTTATGAATGGAACTCGACTTCGTTCATATGACCACCGCGGGCACGTTTGCAGCGCTCGATTCGTTGGACCCAATTTTCAACGACTCGGCCACAAATTTTGGCTCTGAGCTCTTCCAACGTCGTCGGCGTTTTGGCATAAACCAATGACTTAACGTAGCCCCACAGAAAATAGTCAAGCGGCGTTAAATCGCACGAACGAGGGGGCCAATCGACTGGCCCATTTCTTCAGATAACACGCTCACCATACTTACTCTTCAATAAATCGGTTGTAGCGTGTGCTGTGTGGCTTGTGGCATCATCATGTTGAAACCACATGTCGTCCAAGTATATATCTTCCAATTCAGACCAAAAATAATCGGTGATCATGGCGCGATAACGCTGACCATTCACAGTAACGTGACGATCGTTATCGTCGACGAGAAAGTATGGCCCAATAACGCCGCCGGCATGCAAACCGCACCAAACAGTTATTTTCTGTGGATGAAGTTGTGATTCATGAAGCACATGCGGATTTTCACCCGACCAATAACGCATATTTTGCTTATTGAGGAACCCATTGAGCCAAAAATGAGCTTCGTCACTGAAGATGATTTTGCGATGAAATTCATCATTTTGGCGCATCTTCTCCAGAACCCAATCGGATAACGTACGTCGCTTCAAATGGTCCATCGGCTTCAATTCGTGAGTCAGCTTGATCTTGTATGGGTGTAATGTGATGTGGTCTGAGCGATGCCCAATTCTTGAGAATTGCCGTGGAATTGACTGAGTTGGATCGTTTGCTACGGACGCCTGAACGGCAGCGATATTTTCGACACTTCTAGCAACCCGTTGTCTCACTGACACGGCAACATCACACAACGAATATGTAGACTCAAATTTTTGCACTAAACTTGTTATTGCCTGTCTACTAGGGCGAGAATTACGACCGAAAATTGGAGTTAACGCTCTTAAAGTTGCAGTCACCGACTCCGAATTTCGGTAGAAAATTTTTATAATTTGCAGACGTTGCTATTCGTGTACTTTTACTGAATAAATTGACAGTGACAGTTTGATGATTAGTGAAAGAGTGCGTTCATAAATTAAATTCAAAGTCCCTATTGGAAAACCCTTTATAAGCAATGATAATGATAACGTACTATATTGTGGGTGGCAATGCATATCCTTTCTTCATTGATTGCTTAAGTTTCATTACTTGGCGACAGGAAACACTTGGATCGTTTGTTGGAAGTAGCTCAAAATACACGACACGTTTATAATCCCTCCAATTTGGCAGCATAACCTTCTTTCATTGCACTTAAGCTTACGATGTGGTTTGTGCTGTTTTACTACGCTTATACATATTCGATTGATGTTGTTGTGGACGATTCACCAGTGATGATTCGTTTGTAATGTTCATTTTCGCGTTCCATGTTACGTAAAATTGACATTAATAACATCGAGGACCAACAGACAAAACGCAATGTACTTGTAAAAAACGATGTTACGATTACAGGACTTTAAAGAATTCTTGACACAAAGTTGTAACACATTGGGTGTTTTCAAAAACATCATACTAACAAAGAACTGCATTAGTTATGTTGAATAACGCTCATTTTCTGTAGAACTAACTTAGTTAAACGGTATTACCTTTGTGTTCATAAACATCAGCATATGGTCATACTCGTGCAGATTAGTTAGGCATTCCAATTGTGGCAGCAGAAAAAGTCATAAGTTTTTAGTTCGGTAAATAAGAACTATTGTAAGTAAGAACTATTGAAATAATATGTATTAAAAATAAATAATATTTTTCTTTTGAAAAAAACAAATCTAACTAAAATTTGGTTGAATATTACTTTTTTTTGCATTGACATGGCTTATTTTGCGATTGGATGTGGATTTTGCGATTGTATAAGGATTGTGGTAACGCAAGAGTTGAAGCCTGACGACTATAGACAACGCCCTGAGTTCGCTAATTGGGCGCTGGGAATATTGGCCGGAGATCCGGATTTTGGCCAAATAATTATCTTGTCTGACGAGGTCCATTTTTGCCTCAGCTGCTGTGTCAACAAGCAAAATTAACATTACTGGAGCAAACCCATTGTACAAGTGTTCGGCTAATCATCAATGCATCCACAAAAATTGACTGTTTGGTGCAGTTTATGGCATGGGGGCATTATCGGACTTTATTTCTTTCGAAATGAGGAAGGAGATATCGTCACCGTCAATGGTCTCATACTAGTATATAGATGGATGTTCACTGTAGTCAGGGATCGACAACATCGATATATCCGAACTGTGCTTCCAACAAGATGGCGCTATATGCCATGGCCGCCTCGGCTTCGCTGGCAGTGTTTTAATTTTTGATGACTCGGTCCAATATGAGCGGCGTCATTCCGGCAATAGCGTGTCGAATGTTGGCCTCGACCTCGTCCAAAGTGGCTGGCTTGTTAGCGTAGACTAAGGACTTGACTAACCCCAGAGAAAATAATCGAGTGGTGTCAAATCACATGATCGCGGTGGCCAATTGCGGAACGTTCGCCGTGTGATGACTCAGTCGCCAAACCCCTTTGATTAGAATGAATTTTTGTAGATTTGAATGTCTAAAATAAGAAAAATTTATTTCTGACGTTGCCATTCTTACTATGTAAGGGACTCTCATTTCCTCAATCGTCCGGTTCCAGTATTTGCTGTATTCAACACCGAGTTGAAGACCTCTGGCGACTAATCTAAATCGTCTAGTAACCATATTTTCGTATGAGTACCATTGCAACTTAATGTTCGTTAGCCCATCATTGATTTATCTATAAGTGTCGCTGTTATCGACATTTATTCTCTAATTATTGTTGCTGTTCGTGTATAATGTGGGCGTGCATGCTTTTTGTATTTTTTTTTTCCAAATTTATTCTTTTTAGCTCCCCAAATCTGTCTACTCCAGAGATCATTATTGCTGGTGGTAATAGCTATCTTTTCAAGCCATAGCTACATTATCCATGATTTCTTGCAGATATTTTAGGACTTTCTTTTCCATTGCCTTTTTTTATCGTTCGCGTTTTGCTCCCCTTCATCTATGAGGTATTCGTTTTTTCATCTTGCTGGATTGGTGCAACAGGGCAACTTTTATTTCTTATCTGCATTTGCAAGCTTAGTATAACAATTTCTTCTAGATTTGTTCCTGCCTTACATTCAGCTTCCTATTTGTGTGAATATTTGTTTGTCTTCAATTTGTCTTTTTGTATTTTCTGAATACTTACAAATATAGCGCTAAAAGGTTCCTTGGTGCGATTGTTTTTGCTGGAGTTTTTGGCGTGTGTGAACCCCTTCTGGAGCTTTGTTGAAGAAGCAATAAATAGTCCCTCCCAGAATCCACAGGAACGACCTCCGAGGAGGGTGGATTTCCCAGTTTACCTGGGATACCATCTGGTGTAGTTTTATATACTATTTTGTTCATTGCCATATTTTATTGTAGATACTGAATACGTTTTACTAGGTAGCTCAGTAGATTCTACAAACAAACTCTCTGCCAGGAGGACCTGGTCGTTTGTTTTATTCTTTGCCATCTGTGCAAAGTTTTCTTCTCCGCTTTTGTGGACAATCAAACCTCCGGTATATTGTAGTACATATCCGAAGGGATAGGGATGCTTGACATAATTTATTTTGTACTTTTTATTTATAACATAAATTACGTATATTATCTTACAATTATTTATTAATTTTTTTTTTCATTTGCAGTTTTCCTCATTATTCCCTATTTTGCAATCATGGCACTTTGTGTCGTTCCTATAATTTTCATCCAATCATTCCTTGGACAGTTTTCAAGCACGGGCTTCATATCGGTTTTTCGCATTTCACCATTATTTAAGGGTAAGAAATGTGACAAGCGATTAAGTCTTTTGTTAAATGTTAAATACAAATTGTAGGAATTGGCTATGTTTCGTTGGCGTTGAATCTATCGCAACTTACCTACTACAGTGTGTTTGCTGCAATACCATTGTTTTACTTTCTTCATTCACTTCGACCGACAATACCGTGGGGCTGTGAAGGAAGTAAATACTGGATGGATCCAAATGAGACTTCGACTACAGTGAGTATGTGCAAACGATTTGGTCTTTCTATTTTCGGCAAACATTATTATCTCTTTTCAGCCTTGTAACATAGCAGAGACACAATTGAAACCAGATGCATTTATTTTGTTGGAAGTTCCATCTCTGGAGTTCTTTAGTCAGCATATGAACATTATTCACCACTTGAAACCGAAGCCGCCGGCCAGATTCTCTTGGTCACTCGTTGTCTTTACATTCTTCATTTGGGTTATTGTAGGTGGTATTCTTAGTAAGCCCACTCAGACGGTAATTTGGATCAGAGTCACATATTCCAGAGATTCATTTAAATATTCTCCATATATGATAGATTGGTAAATACATCCGAAATACATCAAGGGCTATGCTGACTATTATGGGACTCTGTCTGTTGCGGTTTCTTTTCCTTCCTGGAGCCTTTGAAGGAGTTAGGACATTCTTTCGCCCGAAAAATCTGAAGAACGTAAAGTCGTGGTGTTTTATGGGAATGTTGGCACTGTCGACTCTGGGACCTGGTTGGGGATCAGCTCTCAGCATGGCCAGTTATAATCGATTTAAAACAAACATCTCCAAGTATAGCTGGCTGTTGGGCTTGGGACAATTTGGCATTGTCATGTGTACAGCATTTATGCACATTTTGGTTACACACCATATGAAAAGTTAGAGGAACCACACAAGTGGGTCTTTACTGATTCTACTCTTTTGCAGACCCGAATCCTGATTTTATCACGGTCCACACGGATGGGAGACAATGGCTAGAGTTTCTTTCAATCGCAACTTCCTTGACGTTCTTGGAGCTGCCGAATTTATGGTCAATGCTTTATTTCGCCATGCTCATACTGGGAGCTCTAAATCTTGTGGTAAGATTACATGCCAGTATTTTGCAAGTAAATGCTAACTAGTTCCTAGGTTGTGCAACTTTTTTCAGTACTAACAGCCTTATTTGACGAGTATGAGAATCTCAGAGAGATGAAGAGGGAAGTCACATGGATGACTGTGTTCGCCCTATCAATAGTGTCAGTTTACTTCTGTTCAAATGTAAGAAAATATTAATACCGAAATCTGTCGCTTGGGACTTCATCGTTTCCTTATTCTATTTCAGCACGGGATCATGTTTTTTGAAATCCTGACGGAGCTTTCATTTCTGACTCAGATTCTGTTGAATTTCCTGGTTCTTTTGGTGGTTCTATGGGTTTATGGACGAGTGCGCTTTCAACGAGATCTGCGCTTTATGACCGGTCGCACGTATGCCACATGGATGGTTTATATTGTCAGATTTATCACACCGCTATTCCTGATACTGGGATTTGTAAGTTTTCTGCGTGTTACGTGTGTTTGTAAATTTCAATAAATCATTTTCCTTTTAGGTCATTGGGTTCCTCATCGCTGTTGCATATGACTACAATCATACGCGTCTCGTCTTCTATATTGTTGCCTTCATAACCATAGTCCCGTGGCTATTTATTCCAGGAGTATGCATATCTAAAGTTGTAAAAACAAGCGGACTACTGAGGGACCGATTGAGAGAATGCATGAGACCGACAGATTGGCATCCTGCAGATCCAGGTGACATGCAACGATATGAGGAAACATTTTACGGTGCGGAAACATCACAGCAGCCCATTGCTGCTGAGCATTAGTTTGCCAGAAAACAGTTCAATAATTTGGTTGTGATGGAATAAAGGCTTTAATTACTTTTTTCTACATCTTTGAGGGCAGGTACGATTCACATTCACTTACTAACTCGACAATTCCAGAAACGTATTTCTACGAAAAGATAGTCTAAGGAAAACCATAACATTCAGAAGCTTGCGAGTACCTCAAAGGGAGATACCTGTAGCCAAATGCACTCTTCTACTTGGCAAGTGTGACCGGCTTTACTAAAGGCAGAACGCCGAAGTAAGAGTGATCAAGATAAAGCTGTCATGTTTAAGCAGCTTTAAAAATGTCGAAAAGCTTGAGAAGTATGGTCGTAGGGATCTTCAGAAATCATCATTGGCCTCTTGACAAATTATGCTGGAAAAATAAATACGTTGTTTACTAAAAGGCTCCCCTTCTCTGGAAAACTAAGCAAGATCCACACAAGTCCACTGGGAAACTTACTCAATGTCAGTGCATTCACCATATAAGATTATTACCAGCCAAATATTGGTAACTCCATTTAAGAATGGCGTGACGATTAACACAGTCTTCATGTGTTTGCTCTAACAAAAATTGCACGGACTATGGAATGTTTAGGTGTTCTAACAATTTCTGCGCAAACGCAGACGAAGCAGCAGCTTAGTACAAGCGCTGTCTTTTACAATCGTTAAAAGGCTGTAAAGAAAGGCTTTTGAATTTGTCTGCATTCAGTAGAAGTTAGGAATGGTCATTACTATTGCTATCAGCACACGGAAAAAAAGCTTCTGAACTAGACCTGTGTCGAGTCAATGTTTGTTCAATGCTTTCATTTATTTGGGTAATCATAGGAGATATTCCTATAGAAGAAATTTGGCTGACGAGTTAAAATTCCACCTCTTCCAGAACTAGCAACAAATTAAAGAAGCTGCTCAGAACCTGAACGGTACCTTCACTTAGCGCTTCGAACTGACGTATTCTGCCAAACTTCATATAACATTCACAATAACATAAACATCAAATTACGCTAGTCAAGGTCCTCAAATGGCTGGCAATACTCAAAATATCTGATGACCTTACACAGAGTCGAAAGCAAAGACTCTCAGTCTCATGTTCGAACTTCAGTTCTTAGGTAACCAGATCAGAACTGGCTAACAACTAGCTTCCGTCACTGAACCTATAAATGAGGTTAGCAATACAAGCTGCAGTAGTTTATATCTGATTGTCTTGACAGAAGCTGGTTTCAAATGGCCTGGATCGAATAGTTTGTCAACCATTATCTAGAAAAGGTAAAGATCTGTAATTGTCTACTGTAAGAGAATTTTCATTTCGCAAAACTAGTTAGCGAGAGTACGCGTCACAAATTGCATACTAACATGAAAGGTTATGTTAGTCTGAGAGATACACAGGCAAATGAAGGCAAGTGCAAGTCGGCAAAACAGCACAACAAGATAGGTCACTAGTTTTTTGCAGAACCCTAGTTAAGCATTAATGGCGATTGCGGTCAACGCAGGGTTGCGTTCTGCGTACATATTTGTCTACTCTCTGCCAAACACTCTCAAGGCTTCCAACATGTACTAGACAAAGTCGACGATTGATACACCAAAAATTGGTCTTCAAGTTAGTTCTCCCAAAATTCAGATTCTCCTCTTCACGAGAAGGAGCAGCTATTTAACTTGTCTCATTTAGTGTTAAAAGATGTTACCATGTATCATCCATTTAAATGCAAATGATCCTATGTGCAACCTAGAATATTTTTGTGCGCCGTTCCACGAAGAAATTTGACGTCGATTGGCATAACCCCTAGGAATTGCTAATCAAGTGTCCCAAATTATTTGAGAGGTCTCCAGTGGTGATATTGTCAGCAAGCCACTAGAGACGCTCTGTCGAATTTGTTAGGGTTGCACGCATGTCCGCCTACTGTAAAGGTGCCAGTGTGAGACTCCTACTCACTAACCTTGCCGCCACAAAGAAACTACGTCTCTGTGTTCGCCCCGCGGAACCTCCGCAAATCAAATCATAACTTCGTGGGGCAGGGGAGTAGCCTTAGTTGTTAGTGGGCTTGTTAATTGATTGTCAGTCAAGTTCTCGTCTTTCGTCATCTTGTGGGCTTAAAAGGGCAACGACGGTCTCCGGTTCTTGTACGTGGGTGGGGTAGTGTGAATGTCGGAGGGGATATGTGTGCAAGTGTGGATAAGTGTGTATGTGTGGGAAAAGTTAGAATGAAGTGGGTGGTTCTATGTTTGTTTTACATTACGTCTGGAGGAAAGGATAGGGGAATTGTGGGTCTGAGTATGTGTTTGTTATTTGCGTGTGCTCACGTAGCTGCGGAGCTCTTGATTTTCACCACTATCACCGGGAACCTTCCAGTTTCTTCTTGGCCAACGTCTGCTTCTTCAGGCAATATAATTTTCTTCGTCATTTTTCCTACTTTGATGCTCGAATCTTTTCAGTTCTGTTAGGATAACCGTCACTAACTGGCCAACTTCACTCAATTTTTCCTCTGAGACAGTCATTTCCCCAGCAATCACGTCTGTACGTCTGTTAAAAATGTTACCTGGTCTTCTGAAGCGTGGGCAGTCCTGGTTCGGATTGGATGTCCAGATTTGAGAGGAGTCACGTTGGAATTTGTGAATATATATTATATTTTCTGAACACACCACGACCAGATAGAAACTACGTAATGGAGAAGTTTAGTTCTACCTCTCTTGTTTCCGCCCAAGGTTCTATTCTGGGGATAAATTGGTTGGTCCGCTTTGCAATGGCGGTATTGAACTGAAATATTCCTTTTCTCCTTATGGCCTCGTCAATTGACCCGTTGGGTGGACAAGAACGTATTATCGTGTGCATGCGTCGAATTTTTTCGGCCATTATTATCAGCATACCAGTTAAAGCGCCCGCCGCAGATTGTTCTCAAAACGATTAGCCTATATATTCGCGATATCTTCCTCCTAGATTCTCTAATTGCTGCCGATTCCGAAAGTAATAATCTGCGACTGCATCTGTGTCTACCGATGCCTATCATTAATCTCGTCAGCGAGGATTGTGTGTTCGATGCCCAAGTAATCTGGGTGAGCCTTAAGGCTAAGTCTATTACCAAAACCTTAATGCCGATTTTGATTTTATTACCTACTTGATCTCCTACGCGTACATTCATGTAACATATTCAACGGGATTGCGGCTGGTGATAAGAACTTACTCTGTTCTATGTTCTTGGTTTGGCTACGGATACGATGAAGACATCGTTCGCAAATCTTATTATCTCCACATTTGGGGGCTTTAGAAGCTTAAGCACTCCGTTATGCATAATATTGCACAACAAAGGACCTAGAACAGTTCCTTGTGGTACACCTGCTATAACGTTGTAGCGATTGATACCTCGTCAGTATCATAACTTAGCTTTCTCTTCTTGAAGTAGCTAGATATAATTCAGAGGATGTGGTTTGGTACGTCCATCACAGCAAGAGCATTCATTATAATG
This sequence comes from Volucella bombylans, assembly GCA_949129095.1. Classification (NCBI taxonomy): domain Eukaryota; kingdom Metazoa; phylum Arthropoda; class Insecta; order Diptera; family Syrphidae; genus Volucella; species Volucella bombylans. The sequence goes on from OX422144.1 coordinate 140,924,565, forward strand.
ATCCAATTTTCTGAATTGAAAGCATTTTTGATGTCTAATGTGACCAGTACAGCTTTGTTCAAAATAACCGTCGACGTCCCTCGGTGGCTACACTTGTTATATCAATCACTGTTTTGATTGCGTCTACTGTGGAGCGAGACTTCCGGAACCCAAACTGGTATTCTGATAGTGCACTGTTATTGCCATCAGTCTGTTGTACATGAATTACCATTTCTTCAATTTTTCTTATGGTTACCAGAAGGCAAATGGTGCGATACGACGAGGGAACTCGTGGAGGTTAGTTTCCTTTGGGGAAAAGCACTAAACGCTATACTTTCCAGTGTTCTAGAAATGTCCCCTGTTTAAGACAGTTATAGTTTACTTTTGAAAAGATGTCCGGTCTCGATGTAATTGCTGCGTTAAGGGCTCTGTTTGGTATTCTATCTGAGAATGGTGTTCTCTTTTTGCATTTCTATGACTTCGCGCGGAAACGGTTCCGTAATTGTTCTGGAAATAGTATCCTAATAATATTTTCCAGGATTGTCGGGCATGGTAGTTGAGGTGCACTATGACCTTGACATTTGTCATGATGATTCTGTCAGTAATTGTCCAAGTGTTTATATCGGCTTCGTTGAGCAACTTTTTGAAGTTTTTTCTGTCTTTATTGGCCCTTTTTAGGGATCTCTTCGCTTGTTTAAAGGTAACTTATTCTGATCAAAATCTATCCTTCCCTTGAACGTTGGGTCTTTCGTCTAGCTCTCAGACAAATAGCTCTTAGGGATCTTATTTTTGTCATTCCACCAGTAGCATGATAAGCAGAATGGACTGGGTTTTCTTCTTGGCATATAAGCATCAGATGCAGAAATTAATAGGTCGGACTGCTGGAGGGCTATGTTTTCCGCCGTCTCGGGTCTCAGTTGGTAAGTACTAATGACGTCCTCAAACGTTTCTCTATCCAAAGTTATGTGCCTCCACTTTGGATCAGTCACTTCGGGGCAGCTTAGGCGTTTCTCTTTTAGGAGCTCGCAAATCACAGGCTGATGGTCGCTTTATGTATAGTCTTTGCTGATCCAGCATTCTGTGTTACATGATGAAAAGCTGCTCACAAAGGTTATATCTATAATAGACCTCATGATTTGGATAGAATTTTGCATGCCCACGTTAACTTGAGCTATGCCCAGTGCTGCGAATGTATCGGGCTTGGCGTAACAGCTGTAGACACGGATGCCATCGATCCTGGCGCTGGCGGAGTCTTCCGCCAATTCGCTAGTTTTTTTTAAATGATCTGTTTCGACATGTCCATTTTACTGATTTTGTTGTCTTATACTTACCCAGATGCATTCTTTTAGAGCCCTATATCAATTTCCTATTCAATTTCATTTGTTTTGGCCTTTAACAGGTCTTGTGCCGCTTAGCAGTAATTAAGGCTGACTGAGCAGCTATTCAGAATCTTTTTAAACACTGGGCATTTGTTGCGACCAGCGGTAAGAGTGTGGGCAAGGACCTGTAGCGAGAGAGGAGATATACAAGGCGGTGGCACTGCAAAAAACACCAGAGCTATTCACGAGATCAATGAGCATATGAGATCAGAGTAACACCAACTTTTCGAAAAGAAGAAAACAGAAAGAAGATGATGTTCAGAAATTTTACTAAAAAGAAAAGACGAGCAGAGAGAGGGATACGAAAGTAGAGTGACAGTCAGACATTTTGGAAGGACTTTTTCTGAAGACAATTAAACGGCGAAAACCATCAGCCTTTAACAATTTCGTTCAATTGACCAAGAAGAAGCAATTACTAAACTCAAGACACATCAGAAAGCAACCGAATTATTTAAAGCAGCGAAAATTGAATTAAGAACAAGCCTCTGCTAACTCATCTCTGGGATATGATCAGATGAAGTATGTGCATACTGTCTAGTCACTATAGCAAGATATCAGCGACGAAGAAGGCTTAGTTGTAATCATTTACAAAAGAAAGTATATAACAATACATTGTTGTATATGCCAACGGCAACGGTTCGGACAACTCATGAGACTTTATCTATCTAGACTCTACTATACATCTAAAAAAAAACACACAGGTATAGCGATTTAGAGAATTATCTCTGTCAATCCCTATTTCGTAGAACTAGGAACGCATTGGGAAATAAGTCTTTCTCATGAGCAGTGTAGAAAAATTGGTGCGGAAGCATGGTAAGGACATACTGAGCGAATAAGAACCATCGCCTCTGGTCTTTGAATCTATTCCTGAGAGACAACGTGGTAAAGGAAATCTCAGTTAAATAAATACGGATCAAATAAATAAATTTCTGCAAAGATAGTGTGTGCAACTGCATGCGATTAAGAAGGCTGCTTAAGCAAGTTACAGGTCCACTCCGAACTGACACCTAAAGTAAGTTAAGTAAAATTCCAGGAATTCTCTCAAGATTTGTAGTATGATGATTAATTAGAGACTATTCTGGTTAACCCAAGTTAACGTTGGTGTCTACATATCTCTAAGGTTTGTGTACTTTTCTTTCTTCGGAATCGTGTATTCAGTGCGGAAATACTTTTGTTGTTTTAGGTATTTCTACTACTACGAACTAATCAAGTTCGCCGACTTAAAATTCCATTTTAGGATGTTGCGTTGTACTGAAGATATTAATAGCCCTAAAGGGACTTACGGCTTCTAAAATTATCGGAATTAGATTAATACATGTGAAAGTCTAAAATACACTTTGCCTGATAATGAAGCCATCTTCAGCTTAATGGATAGGATACGTTAACTTTCTTCCCCTGGCAAAATATTAAGGAGATATTAGAAAGCCGAAACGGAGATGTGAGAAGTACTATTCGGGGGATAATCTACTTGAGAATGGTATGGTGAACACTTAGTTCGACCTGACCATTCATTGCAACATGCATGCATATGTTGGTTGATATCCCGTATCTTTCATCAATGTGGCGCCATTTTAAGATCGTCAATGTGCTCCAAAAAATGTGAAAAGTTTAAAAAAATCTGACTATCACTAGTAATGAAACTAGTTTGCCAACTATGAAAAATACTCCCCTTTTTTCATTTATCATATTATCGTTGCTTACGTATATTTAGTTTCTAAATAATTCACGTACATACGAGTATCTATATGCATGTACTCGTACTTTGATAAGATACGAGTAATTACAAATGTTTACGAATACCCAGCATCTCAGTTTTAGTCTCTTTGTTAACAGTTATTACAGCTTGTGTTGTGCTTCAATAGCTCTAGTGAAAAAACGATATTCAATCTTTTCGATAAATTGATTAATTGCGTTGTATCTACTCGTATTAATTGATATCCAATCTTTTGGATAATTCGGAATGTCTTCATATGATGTTGGTTGCAAAAGTTTTAAATACAATCACGAGCGTGGTACCTGGTCCTGTCCATATGACTTCTTATTCGTATTAATCGGTTACGCATTTAAAATCGATTTCATCTACACTCTACTACCGACACTTTTCATGGAGGCAAATGATGGCAAGGGTTTGTTGAAAAATGTTTTCTTCTTAAATGTTTAACATAGTTTACGTTTAATCATACATAAAAAGTGTTAACAGTGATCTTCTTTGAAATACGGATTAGCTTATCGTTTTTTTTTTAATTTGAGTGGCTGCCAAAATATTTTCATAAATCAAGTATGGTTGAGAAAGAAATTATTTCGAAAAGATTATTGAGCACACAAAAATTCAAAGTTATCTACGATCCAAATCCAAAGCTTTGTATCTAACTTGTATCTAACTAAATGTTACAAATGAGTACTCAATGTATTTGTTTGATTTTGATTTGATTTGTGGCCCGGGTCAACCCCGGACAGATTTATTAAAGCTTATTGCAAGCATATTCTTAAAACTAACAGTTACACTTAAAAACTAATGGGTGGGAGCGGTTAAAGAAAGTTATTGAGGGAGAGTTTGCTGAGATGGTAGTTGAAGAGAGGCGGAATATCGATAACTTCACGAAGCATTCTAGACATTGGCTCCAGGTGTCTGTAATTCGCTCTGTGAAGATTGAGCCGGAAAGTGGCATAGACCTAAGATTGCGTGCGTTGGTGTTAAGTTGAAGTAAGGAAGGACAATCGATATTGCCAACTAAAATTTGATGAATAAAGAGAATGTCGGCAGCTTTTCGGCGTATAGAAAGGGGTTGTAAATTTATAAGTTTCAACCGGTCAGTGTAAGATGGTAAGTTTTGGCTATAATCCCAGGGAAGACCACGTAAAGCAAACCCGTAAAAACTTGCGCTGAACAGCTTCGATCCGGAGGATGTGAGTTCTGTAATATTGTGACCAAACTTGGCTTGCATATTCAAGAAAAGGCCTATGTAAAGGTTATGTAAAGAGATTTGGTAATATAAAGATTGAAAAACTCCTTAGACCAGTGCTTGATGAAGCCAAGGGCAGAGTTGGCCTTTCTTCTTATATTATCAATGTGAGAACGGAAGTTGTGTTCCTTATCACAGATGGCACCAAAATTATGCAACTCATTCACTAAGGGAACAGGCAGATTAAAGATTAGATAGCAGAGAAGAGAAGTAGGGGGCCGCTTACGGGTATAAGTGCCATTGAAAGTGGAACATATGTGAAAAAAAGCAACGGATGAGATGGAGAAACGTTTAATTTCCCAGCTTAAGGATACTGTAGCTCTTGAACTAAGTTATGAAGCTGTATTTCAAAATTTCTGATTACAACGAAGAGGCTCTTGACGAGTCAAATAATAGGGAATACCTGCCTTATGAGTGAACTTAGATAATGTCCATTTGAGAACCTTGGTTGCATCTGTACAGCAGAAAATAAAAGGTTGCGTATATGTTGTACTTCATCTAGTAAGAGGACCTTTAATTCGTATTGTATAACTGGTCCTATTAATCGTTTTTATCAGAAATTATATCCGACCTCTTTTTCTCCAAAAAATATCCAAACACTATTATAGTTTCAGCTTTCAAGGAGGTATCCTTGGTAGCAAATCATCATTGAACACGAGCGAGTGGAAACACTAAGAATTTGACAGCACTCTACCCACGTATGTTACGTGCATGTAGGCATATTGCATCGAAGGACAATTTTTAGTACTTCGGTTCGGAATGAACCTTAGCGAGATCCTTAGGTAAGCCCCTCTAGTTGCCCACTCCAAATCGATTGAGGTCCACTTCTATTTGTGCGCGCCACCTAAGGTGAGGGTTTCCTTTACTACGTTGTCTCTTCGGGTTAGATTCGAAGACTCTACGGTTTTCTGACTAGAATAAAGTTACCGCATAGTTCGTCGTTAAATCTTTTCCTCCAAAGCACCACCTCCTCGAAACGATCGAGGGTATCTTCATCAGCTTTTGATACAGTGCATGCTTCACCGCCATAAAGTAGGACAGGAATGATCAAAGTCTGTTAGGGATAAGGCCATGCTACTCAATTGCCTGAACTTTGGCATTCTGTTTAATTCGTTGAGGTCATGTGTCACTTCTTGTTGACAGCGTATACTTGGTTTTACCCACATTTACCGCAAGAAGTTGCGCTGACTTTTGAGAGATTAGTATGTGTCTCTAGTGTTCGCCCATAAGTTGCGCATAATTTTTTCAAGTATAATCTTAGAAAAGTCACAAGACAGAGCGTCATCTTGCCTAAGATCTAAGCGAGAGTTCGCCATCATCATTCTGTACAAACGGATGAGTTTGGAAGGGGTGGTAAAACTAGACATGGCTCGGTATAGCTTATCCCTATGAACGATCAAAGTTTTAGATATTTTAAGTAAATTCATACTCATGATACTCATAATGCAAACCAAAACTTGATCACATTAGACTGTTTCTTGAAATCCAATGAGAGAATTGAATGTGAAAGCGCATGCAGCTCTAGACAAAATCGATGACTGGTGCACCAGACACCGGTTTTTGGGTGATCATCTCATATTTTGAAGGCAGTTTCTCTACGAGAAGTAAACGGCAAAGCATCACCACCCAAAGACGATGAATAGACTGTCACTTGCTGGCTGAGTAAGGGAGCTTTACCGAAAACACGGACTTGCCACTGTTGCGAGTCCTCTGGATTTTTTCTCTCCTTTTTCCTATCGTTTGCTGATATAAGCTCCAAAAAAGTCTTGTCTCGGCTGCTCGGTATACCATATATACTAAAGAACCTCCTTCAGATATTCATATCATTGGCTGCACTCATTATCCGTTTAAATAAATGCTTTTTGGAGTTTCGTTGACCATGCGCTTCGGCCGTCATTTGACAGCAATCTTATGAATATGCCGTCTAACGCAATGGCACCGATACCTCGGTTCCAGTGATAATAGGAAGTCGACTTTCTGTCGACATTGTCTGACTGACTTCGACTAAAATCTGAACCATTAAGGGAATGTATGATAGTTGGATCTTTACCGGTGACTCCAGATCCGATCTATTCGGTTATTCAATAAGTGTTTGCGTTTTTTTTGCAATTGATAGCATTGCTCGAATTGTATTGTATCTGAGCGCGATATGTGTGTGATTCGGTCAAGTTCTGTGCTTGCAATTGGAGAAGAGCATGTTCGCCATATTCTCCTTTATTACTTCAAAAAAGGGAAGAAAGCAACTGAAGCAAGGGAGGAGTTACGTGAACTTTACGCTAGAAAAGTCATCGAAAGACGCCAGTGCCAGAACTGGTTCTCCCGATTCCGAGATGGTAATTTTTCAGTTGAAGGCTCTGGTGAACTTATGGGAGCAAATAAACATTAAACGATTCGGTAGCTTGCTACTGTTCTAAAAGTGTCCATTGGAAGCGTTCACAGCCACTTGAAATTACCATATGGGTCGCTAGGTCTTTATCTGACGAAGTGCGTTTGCGATTAACTCACCAAACGCGAAGAAAAGGATCCATTCTTCAAGCGTATGGTTACCGGCGTCGAAAAATGGATTGTCTACAACAATGTCAGCAGAAAAAAAGTTAGAGAAGGCCAGATGAAGTACCGCAAAGGCAAGCAAAGGCGGACATCCACAAAAAGAAGATGTTGCTATCAATCTGATGGGATTGGAAAGAAGTAGTCTTCTATAGATGCACCCAAACAACAAGACGTTTAATTTTGATGTTTACTGTGATCAGCTATATAAGTTAAGTGATACCATCGCACAGAAATGTCCTAAGCTGATCAATTGTAAGGGTGTAGTGTTTCACCACCACAAGCTCGATCACTCGGCCAAATTAGTTGTGTTGCAACATCCAGCAAACACCCCAGACTTTTACTTATTTCGCTCCTCACAAAACTCCTAGAATGTTCGAACGTTTGCTTCTGAAGACATCATCAAACAGCACCTTGACAGGTTTCTTGTAGAGAAAGGTAAAAAGTCTTATGAACGCGGTACGAGTATTATGAAGTTAACCGAGAGATGGCAGACTGTCATCGAACAAAACATCCAATCCATCATTGATTGAACAAAACGTCCAATACCTCATTGATCATCTGAGAATCAGTTGAAAAAAGGGGCAATGACTTTTGGAACAACCCAATAGAATGTGGCGCTGGCGTTGCTGTGATGTCACTACTCGTTAAGCAAACTTACATTTGTCTTCTAAGTCGAATCGTACGCAATTCTGATGGCAATAAATCATATTGTGTGATAAAGTAGCAGCGAATAATATTCGTCTGTAACGCAAGACAAACTACGCTTAATGCCTTGCTGCATCCTCTGCCCACATTCAAGCTAATTCGAGAATGTAAGGCTTCTTTGATAGCAGCAGAAGGCTGAATCTACCGACTCTTGTCTGGGAAAATGAGATTCACAATGAACTTGCGCTAGGTAGAGCTCAGAAAAGAGATCATCAAGACTTAAGCCCGCGTAGTCCTATGTTAGTACTTCCACTGACAGTTGGGTCCCTTATAAGCATAGATTGCAACCTGCACCATTGAAGGAAAAGGTCACCTGCATTTTTGTTCGAAAAGTCGAGAAATTTAGTAAGAGGAGTGCAATGAGTTAGTTATGTGTCTAAATGTTCTGTTCCAGGGGTGAGAAGAGGTTAAGAAAGTCCGTAACTTCAGTTAAATCTTTTGTTGACAAGACTATTCAGGGAAGACAGATCTATGCCTTCTGACGTTCACATTATGTATATCTTGATGGGGGGTATTATACTTGATTTACTTACAAACACACTGGTTCACCTCTATTGGTCAGCATGTTTAAGTATGTTGAAAGTTGAAAGTGACAACTTGTGAAGAAGGTGACTACATTGTGTGAATATTCCACTCATCATCTATCCTATTGCTGGATGAATTGAAATCTACTTGCAACAATTTTGGAACAAGTTCTTAGATAGCCTCAGTGTATGCATCTTTGAATAAAGCTTTCCTTGTTTGTGCTACTTTAAGGCAAAGTCTCCACGTGAACCATTTATATTTATTTTTTATCCTATTTTCAACAATTTGTTAATATAAATCGGTATTCCAGGAGTCCCTAGACAGAATCTGAAACTGCACCTCATTCCATACTGCAATACATTCAGTTGTATGAACATTCATATGCCTTCTCCTCCGTATTTATTCATGATCTCAACAACTTTTCAGAAGAAAAATCGTAAAAAACACACAAAAGTCATGTCTAATGAACTGATAAGATGTTCATTCCATAGAAAGTTCAATAAAGTTGCAGTTTAATACAAAAAAAGACAAAAACAAAACCGAGATACAGATTCATTTGTTATACTTACGCTGGGTATCTGTATCAAATGTGTTGGCTTCACAAATTCGACGGTCTCGGAATATCATTTCAAAACCGACTTACGAGTATTGCGAACAGATAACAGCTTATCACTGGTCCAGACAAATACATTTCAAATTAGTAAGACGCACGGCAGTCTGTCGGAAGTATTGATCTCGTTAAGTTTAATCAAAGTGGAGTGTGGACAAAATGTCATATGAGTCCTCATATGATATCGGCGGTGGCATATTTCGGCCCAACAAAGATCGGGGATTTTGGTCAAGTTCAAGTGATTTTCTATTTTCCTGTGTTTTGAATGCATTTCGAATGGATTTCGTATATGGAGTGGCAGCGATTCCAATTCTATTTAAGGGCGGAAGTAAGTTCGATTTAAAATTATACATTTAAGAGATATGAAAATGTAGCTTGTTAAATGTGTACATGTGAGAGTGTAACAATTACTAACGACGCAGATACTCGTTTATATCGGCTGGAAACCATGCCTTTAATTTTACTTTTAAATTCATTTTTATTATTTTTTTCTATATGTCAACTTACATACTAAACAAAAATGCTTAAATCTAATTTAACAGCAACAGTTTTTGAATTTAGCTTACTGGCTCTTACCGAGCGCTCTTAACTTAACGATATTACTACAACTAGTGTCTTTCGACCTTAAATCTATCCTAGGACTTAGCTTATATAACCAGTATATTTACATATATGATTCTCTAAGAAAATTAATATAAAAAAAAGCTTAGATGTTTTATCTCTATTTTGTTTAGTTTTATTTAAAAGTAAGCTACCTATCTACTTAACCTACCTATGCTACTTAATTGAACTTAACTATAATCCAGGTGGCGAGCACTCGTTTTCTTTTGCTCCGAGTGGTCGCCATCTCGATTGCGTTTTCGGACGCCTGGCGGTCGTTATCCTGGTGCACATGCACCTCCGGAACCTGACCGAGACCATCTAGCGTCGGTCAGCTTTCGGAGGGACCCCTACATGATAACGAGAGTCTCCACGAAAACTCCTAGCTAATCCTAATCTGCTTATACCTAAGAGGAGCTACCCAAGCAGCGCATCAACCTAGGAGAGCGTATCGCCTCCCTCCCTTCCTCCAAGTTACCAGTATTCGGTGTGCTGCTTTTCGGCATCGATCCTATCCCTGTCCGTAATTCCAGGGTTAAAACGGAAGAGCTCCGGAGCACTGGCGACGTACCCGTCGTAGATGAGCCGATTTTCCCTCGCACCGCGGTGGCGGTGGTATAATACCGGAATACCATCCCTACTTTATACTAACCTTTAGCGTCAATATGGAGAAATGCTTCAGGAGGGATAAAGCCAGATTGAAGTGTACTCTCGTGGTACATTATATTGAGGTAATATGCCCCAAAGATCAGGCTATTATCGCTCGTCATTGCTCTTGCGATGTGCCTTCGAATCACCTTAATTAGAAAATTGTCAATCCTATTTAGTCCAGCTCCCTTGTAAAGGACTTTGTTGGGATAATATTTTATGTACTCTGACTCAGGTGTTCTGTACAATCTAAGGCAGGTTCTAAGACACTGTCTGTCAAACACACGAATCATTTCCATATAAGACGGCGCTACATTAAACCACACCAGACAACCGTAAGCGATGATTGACCTGATTAGGGCCACGTAGCATATGACTGTCACTCTGGAATCAAGTTGACTGCTTTGAAAAAATTTCCTTGTCAGAGCTAAAGCCTTCTTGGCCCCAGCCAGACAAGCATCTATATGTTTGTCAAAATATAAATACTTATCAAGCCAGATACCAAGATATCTAACTGCGCTTCTCACCGCTAGTGGTAGTCCATGCTGTCCAATGATGGCCAAATTTCGCCAGTTATTTCTGGTATCCCAAGAGGCCCTTCTCAATGGAGTGTTAATGACTTCGATTTTTGGTCCTGATCTGTACGCCACTAAATCATTTGTATACGCTATAGCGTGATTGAGGATACCTATAAGATCACCCGTGTAAATATTGAACAGAATCGGAGAAATAACCGACCCCTTTTGTAAGCCATTTTTAATATTAAAAACTTTACTCGAAATTACGTTGCCACATTTGACAACGTAAATCATATATACGAGTAACAAAGGTTTCTGCATGCCCATTCTGGTTAGCTTGTAGAAAAGCTCCTCTAACCATACGGTGTCAAAGGCCTTCTCCAAGTCAATAAGACAAACACCAGTACATTGGTTCTTGCCTCTGTTCCATTGTATGTCGGAGATCAGTTTTGACGCCGCATGAATTGTGTCGTGCCTCGCCTTAAAACCAAACTGATTGTCCGGGATTATATTGTTATCCCCCACCCATTTCAACAGCGCTGTGTTGACTATCTTTTCAAATACTTTGCCAATGTTCGGAAGTAGACTAATTGACCGAAGATTAACAGGGTTGGTCCTAATTTTATCCCTCTTTGGGATAAGGTGTACCACTGCTTTTTTCCAATGCGATGGATAATATGCATTATTCAGCGCATTGTTAAATAGAGTAGTGAAAATTTCCACCGCTTCCATGGGTAAATGTCTCAATATGGCGTTTGGGATACCGTCTGCTCCCGCCGGCTTTTTGTTCTTCAGTGACTCAAAGATGCACAGGAGCTCATCTTTTCGCACGAACAACTGACCCGCAGCTTGTCCATCGGCGACGATGGCATTTGCCACGTTTTCTTTATTAAACAGGATAAAACTGTTGTTCTCAGATCGCCAATTATGGATTTCGTTGCGCCGATAGAAGTGATTTGCGTAAGTCCTGTTCTCGATATCGTGGTTACGGTAAACTGGATTGTTCGCAGTATGCACGGTTTCGAAATAAGCGCCTAGCAACTCCACTTTTTCCTGTGGGTCTTCGACCACAAAGATAAGTTCTCCTGAGTCGACACTTTCTGGACTTATACCGGCGTTCAGTAATAGCTGTCTGTTTTCTGTCGTCTGTGTGATTCGAACACATTGGATGTCATTGTGATCTTTCCGCCTGAACAATTTGTTTATCTGCGGGAACATATTCGGGCTACTGGATTGTTTAGCCCGGATTTTATTGCCCCAGTGCAGACTTATTGATTTATTGAAATTTTCTTTTATTAATTGTTTCAGATTTTTTATCACTGACTTTAGTGTTCTTATTTCAGTATCGTTCCTGTCAGTAAACCGTATGTATAGCTGTTTTAGCCTCGAGAGCAGTCTACTTTTGTGTGCGTATAGTGCGTCGATTGTGGGAGTTCGTACATATTAGTCTGACTGTCTTCGGAGTGTTGTATTCTAGAGATAGTTCGCTCCATAGTTTGTTTAATTACCATGTCCCTTTCTGTTAAATGTCGGTCAATATTCGGTGGATCGATCCCGCTCGAACGCAAATTACGCTTCAAAGTTTTGGCGAAGCGTGACCACCGTACTCTACGATAATCGTATGAGAACCTTTGATCATATTGTTCCAGCAGTGTTTGCTCGTTCTGGATCCGTACTGTAGCGGTGAGTCCGTAGTGGTCTCTGTCATACTCAAACGCTCGCAAACAGTTCCTAGTGGGTCGTTATATGTTCGTCAGTTCAATCCTATTGTCTATTAATGCCAAGCCTAAAAAGGAACCGGCTGATGGGAAAGAGGGTGTATCCGTCGCGTACAACTCGAATTTATACTCAATCCTATTTAAACACCACCAGTTAAATAACTGATTACCCCTGGTATTTGGTGGATTATTTCCCCATGCTACATGTTTAGCGTTAAGGTCTCCGGCGAAAAAGTTTTTCGAGCTCTGTTACAAATTGAGTGGGAAGAAGTGCTTCAGGTGCGTAAAGCAACACCACATGCAACCTTCTTTCACTACGAAGACGAATGCATACGATGCACGCACCCAACACCTGGAACCCATGCACGACCCTGCTATATATGATTTTATGGCGCAAGCCTTTACCTAAAAGTACACCAACCCCACCCCCTCTTGTGGGGTTAGGCCGATCTCTTCTATAAATATTGTAACCACTGTAGCCAGTTTTGTGATTCTGGTTAAACTTCGTTTCGCTTATCAAAATAATATCTGGGCACTCGCTTACCAATAAGTTAGAAAGATTGATCCTTCTCTCGATTTAACATTCATTGCAAGGATCTTCAGATTAACCTCATTCAGCGTATCAGACATTATATCGGCGCGACAGTCTTATCAAACAGTGTCGAATAGATAACGTATATTCGAGCTGCTTGTTCATTAAGTTGTTTCTGGAAGTGATCGATCTTTCCATGCAGTGACAAAAGGATCGCTTTCAAATCCAGATCCGTCTCCGGTGCCTTTTCGGCAACTTTGGACGTATTTGTTAATGTCATTGTGGCACCACTCGATCCAGCTGCCATTTGGGCAAAGGACACATTGGGCGCTACAAAATTAGAGAACGCGCGACTCTTTAGACGTTTTCCTTGGACTAGTTTTCTAGCCTGGGCTTTCTTTTTCAGCTCCTGGAACCTAGGACAACCTTTATAATTGGGGGATGTCCCAAGTTCCTGCAGAGTACGCAGAAGAGTTGACTCCAATCCTCTACCTTATCATTACCTAGTGGAGCTGAGTGATACTCTCGTTCATGGAAACCATGCGAATTGAGGTTGCGTTCTATAGAATTGTACAACAGGGAATCTCTTAGATAATTTATTTGGAAATAGGTGCTGCCTTTAAACAGTTTTAATCTATGTTCAATGATCCATATATATTGATCCCCTTCAATCTGCTGCCTTATCTGTCCAATGGGATTGTTGTCGTCTAAACACTGATCCTAATGTGAAACTGCATTATTCTCAAAAATAATTATCCAATTATACAACCAATTTGTTCCTGCTAAAACGGTAAATATCCGAAATAACAGTTGTCCTTGATTTTCGACGGAAGTTCTTAATACCATTAAAGCTCGCAATACACTTTGTGGTGAATGGAAGGATAGTCCCTCAAACTCAAATTGACTTACTTACAAAACTATGAACAACTACAATACTATGCTTTCAATACATAAATACATCTTTACCCCCAAAGCAGCCTTGGAACAATATACGTCAAATAGGTATCTCTAGTAGGAAATGTAATGCTGAATCTCGGATTCATCCTGACAAGATTTTCATTTTAATCTATTTGAAAGTCTAATCTGCAAATCTCTTCAAAATACCAACTGTGACCGAATTAATTCTGTCGCACCGATAAAATCTAACGCTATTACTGAGATGGGGTAGGTATGCTATTTATTAAGCTGATTCTCCCAGTTATAGTGACCAACTTAACCCACATTCTCAATCAATGCATCACAACATCAACTTTTCCCAAATCCTGGAAAACTACCCGCAGCAGATTTTAGATCCACAAGCATATTATCCTGTCTATCAAAAGTCTTTGAGAAATTAATAGCTGAGCCAACATCTATGAGAGACAATCTGGTTTTAGATCGAACCACAGCTGCTCCACTGCAATGGTAAACATTTTTGAGGAAATAAGACAGGACTACGATAAAGGTTATGTTACGCTCCTTTGCATGCTTGATTTTTCAAAGGCTTTTGATAAAGTAAATCATAGAATCCTATGCTGGAAGCTGAAAAATCTGTTTGGCCTTAGCGACAGTGCAGTGAGGCTAATTAGCAGTTACATATGACACTTTGCCAGTAAATCTAAGTATGCCGCAAGGATCAATTCTTGGTCCGATTCTCTTCTGTATGTTCGTAAATGACCTTCTTTGGTCACTTCTATGTCCACCTGTATGCAGATGATGTCCAGCTATATGCCGCAAAACCTATTAAATATATATCTGAACTGGTTAGCAATCTTAATGAAGATCTTGTCAGTATTTTCTCTTGGTCTGCAAAAACTGGAGTGCTTTCGAATCCAAATAAGTGTCAGGTTATTCCTATTTCTAATAAAACTTCATCCCTTACCACCTTACCAGATGTCCTATTCTCTGTCAATTGTCACGGTACGACCATAGTAATTATTTTATATTGTAAGATGAATATATGGATGTATTCGCAAACTCAGGATATCTGCAAGTTTTACTCAAACTAATACCAGACAAACAATAGTCAAAACTCTAATTCTACCTCTTACCACATATGCTGAAGTAGTATAAAGTTGTAATGACTCTCTGTCCCAGAGTAAGCTACAAGTAGCATTTAACGACACAGTTACAATAGATACATTCATGGCTTACGAAGATATGACCATGTTTCGCAGATATGACTCGAAAACTACATTGACGCCAGGAATAGCATTTATCTGTATAAAATTATAAAAGATAAGACGCCTGTGTATTTCTAGGACAAGCTTATTTTTTCCCCTTCACTTAGAGCACCTACTCCAATACCATTACAACATCGTTACCCTAATTCATCCCGTTTATTTTTTATGCATGCCATCAAAGTATGGAACACTCTACCAATAACTACAATACAATATAAGAACGGTTTACCCCTTAGACGACGAATGGGACACATGTGTCCAATTTTGTTTTCGGCTTCTGGTAAGAATATTTTCAGATCGATTTTATTCAAAGTAGTTTTGTTTGAGAGAAATTGATGATATTTTATCTACAATATGAGCTGAAACAGAACACTTCAAACCCCATAAAATTTTAACTTTTTTTGTTACCTTTTTCAAAACTCTATATTTTTTTACTGGTAGTAGTTTGAAACCTGAAATTTTCACAAAATATACACAATATATATTACTTCGTAAAAATATTTCACTTTCTTGCTTAAAAAAAAAATATGGCCATCGGCGTGACGGGACATATGTGTCCCGGGACATTTTGTTCCATATAAAAACTATATTGTACGCATTTGTTGGATAAAAATGTAAGAAAAATGAATGAATTTTATTGTTTGTAGTATATTTCGAAGCAGTTACATCTGTGAAGCACATTCGCTTCTTGCAAGAGGCACAAACAGAAGACGTGCAACGGTCCAATCCATGTTTGGTGCACACAATGCATCTTTTCCGACTATGAGCCATCGCTCAACTCGCTTCACACATTCGATTGAAACCGCCGGCACATCTAGAATTCGACTTGAGAAAGAATCGATCACTTGTGTGGCTAACTTCGAAATTCTAAAAGAAATATTGTAAGCGGATCGGATCATGGCTAAATCAAACAAATCGAAGAATAGGCGAAGATAAAATTTGATCTGCGACTTCCGATCGTATCTATTTCATAGTATGACTGAAAAAAATGTAAACATCTATTTCATGGAATTATAATACTGGAATTATAGAGACAAAAGTACCTTCTTCTGGTCCATCAAGTCAACTCCTCCTATATTTATGGATGACGTTGATTCACTCAGCGGAGCCAATTTAAAATTTAAAAAAATTGACGCTGCACAATTATCCATCCATTTAATAACCGGCACTCCATCTGAAACCAAACTTGTGTAATTGCCACGCTTCATTGCTCGATCAATCGGAAATTCTTTTGGAATTTGAACTCTATTGCTGCGGATCGTGCCGCAAACTCGTATGCCCTTTAATTTCAATTTATAGAGCAGCATTGGATTGTTGACAAAGTTATAAAAATACAGTTCGATCCCCGTGCGAATCTTGGTAGGCACGTTTATGCGTTGGATCAGTTCGACCCGGGTGCTCTGCATTATTTGGAAAATGCAAATTCGTCCGAATCTCTTCGAATCGTGTTCGGGTCTTGGCACTGGACACAGCTGTTACAGCATATATTGGAAATGATGACCAGTAAAGACGGGTTTCTGGTAATTTGTGAATGGTCGTCACCAAAATAATTCCAAAAAATACTTTCAGTTTAGGTACAGTTATCGTAAAGAATTGGCTTCTATGCTGTCTGTAAGGTACCGACTAAGTTACGATTGATTCCAACAAAACATTGAAGTTGCAAACCTCACTGAAACCTTCCCAAACACAAGGCATATCGCCATCTCGGAACACTTTTTTGTGATGGTATAACTTCACCATAAACATATTTAGGTGGATCAATGTAATTTCGGTGGTTCATAATCGGCTCGAGGCAAACGCCAACGAAATATTTTTTTTTGTCTCCGTGGGTAGGTAAAAACCTTCATATTCACCATAAGCACGCGATCATAAGAGCACCACCACAGCAGGCACCATAAGTGTGAGATTCTTACTCACTAAAAAACCTCACATTTTCTATAAGACATTTTCTACGACTAAGTTTCCTTAACAAGTAGCTCAAGCTTCTGTAGTTTATCGCGTTTGGTAGGTAGCTTTCCAGCGAAGACACCTACTATTACCATTATTTCATACGGTTTCTCCTTAAGGCGCTAAGTCGAACGGTCTTGTTCTTTGAAGTCGCCGCACAAGATTTGTGTCGTCCAATCTCCGGATTATTTCCTGGTTGATATGATGCGCAAGACGAGTGCGAAGTTTACGAGCAAAGCTTGTTACTTTGTCTTTCACGGTTCAAATTCCCAGATCGCAGTGAATATCGCTATTCCTTATATACCATGGAGCATTTACGATTGCTCTAAGCGCTTTGTTCTGAAACGTCTGTAGGACAGACATATTGTTTGGTTTGGTACAACCCCATAGTTGTATACCATAAGTCCACGAAGGTTTTAGCACTTGCTTATATATAAGCAACTTGTTATATGTGCTTAGTATAGAGTATCTTCCGATAAGCCAATTCATTTCTCTTAGCCTGATTTCGAGCTCTTCACGTTTCTTTTTTACGTGTGATTTTCACTTCAGTTTTGCATCGAGGGTCATTCCCAAATAGTTTGCCTCGATTCCATACGGTATTTGTACCGAGTTGATGAATAAAGATAAGTTGTTTATCTTTCTGTACGTGAAATTGACGTGTGTTAACTTAGTCTCGTTTAGCACGATTCGCCAGCTCTTCGTCCACTCAGATATTTTTTTCAGAGCTCGTTGAAGTATTGCAGTCGATGATTCAACTGTTTGTCCTGTGGCGAGGATCGCCGTGTCATCCGCGAACGTGGCTACCACAGTCTCTTCATCTAGAGGTATGTTTCTAGTGTACAGTAAGAATAGATATGGCCCCAGAACGCTTCCTTGTGGAACGCCAGCTTGAATTTCCTTGAATTCAGAGCATTCAATCCCATATCTAACCCGAAACAGTCTATTTTCAAGATAAGATTCGAGTATTCTATTCATTTCTCTCTTCAAGGGCTTGAAGTCCTCGTGTCATACATTGTCGAAGGCTTGCGATACATCGAGAAAAATCCTTGAACATATCTTTATGTTCATAGACCTGGTCGATTGTGGAATGTTTGACCCTAAAGCCGAACTGGTGATCCGGGAGCAACCGTCTTTCTTCAGTTATGATTGATTTTTTGTCGTTTGGACTTTTCCCCGGTTTTGGAGCCATTATGACTTCTGCGACTTTCCACTGGCTTGGAACGTATAAAAGTCTCATGGAAGAATTTATAATGTGGAGGAGCTTGACAAACGATTTTCGATGTAGCTCCTTTAGAATTTCACTTGTAATCAAATCGTATCCTGGAGCTTTATTATTTTTTAGGCTTTTTTATTGTTTGCTGTAGCTCAGACAGTGATACGGATTTTATATTGTAGTTGTCGGATCCTGTTCTGAGATTAAGTTCTTGGGCCAATTGACGTTCTTCGAACAGTGGTCGGCAAACAAATTCGCTTTCTCTTTGTCTCCTATTGCCTATTCGCCGTTGGCTAATTTTATCGGTGGCAAGTGCATAACAGGTCTCTTAGTCGACTTCACGGCTTTCCAGAGCGAGTAATTGGAACTCTTATCCGCAGTCAAGCCTTCGAGGTAATTAGAAGACTCACGGTTCTTATATTCTTGCAACATTTGCTTTAGCTTATTTGATAGGCGGTTCAAATAGGATTTATGCGGGGGCGCACGTGATTGTTGCCATCTCCTCCGTGTTTTCATTTTTTTCTCGTAGGAGGCCTTCTATGTATATCGGCCGCGTATATTTGCTTTCCGTGTTTTATTCCTCTTGTACTAAAGGAAGTGTTGTTCCACGCAGCCAACGAAATATGACATTCTCTTCCTTATTTGTTTCCAATGGCTGTGATTCAATTGGTTGATTGGTGTTGTTTTCTGTCGATTCACCGGTGGAGGCTAGAACATCTTCAATAACAATTTCAGTGCCAACTTCCAATTTTTCATCGCCTTCAAGAAAGGCAATATCTTCTTCGTCCGATTTTAAATTATTTTCATCGTCGTCACTGTCGTCAGCATTCAATAATTAAATGCATTCCTCGTGTGTTAAATAGAAGTTACGAGATCGTTGCATACTCGTATTGCTGCTAATCAGAAAATAATGAATACAAAACGAACTCACCGATTAAATGTGCAAATACTTACCGAAAACACCAGAAACCAAAAAGCACGAATGTTCTAAGAATTTGTTCGATATGAGTTGGACATTTATTTATATGTGACTGCAACATATCGGCGACCTATTGTGTTGAAACAAGTGACATTTGTTGCTGAGCGAGAGTTATGTCTTCTCATGGAAGTTTCAAAATAAAACAAAACATTACAACGTTATAATTTCTATTCACAGCTCTCGTGGTCGTGGTCGTAGTTCACAATTGAATGAGTCTCACGTCTTATCATTGGTTTGAAGAATCCTATGTTTACTCATGTAATCAGTAGGAACTTAAATTACAAAAGTAAAGCAAGTAAATATAACACGCATATTACAACTTGAAGTTTTATTGATGCACTCGGATTTATTGACGGAAGCTATCTGGGTTTTCCCCAATGTTGAGATTCTTCTATCTGTTGTTTTATGGCCGATCTGCATTTTGCATGGACTATTTCCGAATGTTGTTGTTGCTAGAAAGTGCTGTCCTAGCGGTTTGGCGAAACGGACGTCGTAACTTGCGTTTTGGATGGACTGTAGAATGTTGTTGCTTGGAAGTGCTGTCCTAGTTGTTTGGCAAGACGGACGTTGTAACTCTTGAGTAACATAATATGTTTTGTTTTTTTTTTTCGGACAGTTCAGTAAAAACTCAAAGAAACGGAAGCACAATAAGTGATGTCACACATCAACAGCATGAGTAGATAGCGGTGAATCGGCACCAAAATCAAACACAAATTTTTTGACCGTTACCGACCATTGGAACACATATGTATGTGGGAAAATTGTGAACGTCTACTGTGTCTGCTAACCAAAGCAGACAGACGATTCCACTCAATCTGCAAAGCTGCAGTAAGACGATAGCTAGCTGGCGATGAGTTGAGTGAACCAACTCCAGATTGCTTCTTTTCACCCGACGACGTGAAACTACCCATTGGCATATTTTTTTTCTATTAAATAAAATTAGTGAAATTTAAATAAAAGACGTTGTATTTTCTTTTGGGAAATCCTACAAAACTGGTGTCAGAAGTGAGATTCGACTGAAGAAATTTAGTCAAAAAAGAAAAAAACAAAACCAAAGCAGATTTACGGTCAGAAACTACCATTCGTAAAGGAAGAAACCATCTAACCTGAAATCCATAAGTATATTACGGACATATCGTCAGTAGATATGAAATTACTACTAACACATTAAAGTAGAGCTCGCTCTTATGATTACTACTGAGACTAACAGAATCAGCGAATTGACTCGTCAAATGAGCTCAAGAATTCTGTTCAGATGTCTTTAACATATCGCATTTAAAAAAAAAAAATATTAAGAAGAAGTAAGTTAGGGAAAACCAAAAAGGAACTATCTGACCTCTAATCGTATGTATGGTCAACGATCAATCGTTAGCAACATCGAAGACGATCATCGCAACAATTTCAGAAAAGAGAAAAACTTCCGCAACATTACGATCTCATTAAAGCTTTCGATCCACATATTTGGACTGTCACCTTGAAATTTCTTCGATTGTCAGCCAAATAAAAATATTCCTATCTTTGGAAAGCAGGATAGAGAAAACAATAGTGTTTGTATAGAACAAAAAAAAAAAAAAAAAAAAATATAATATAAAATGTTGGGACAAAACAATGTTAACCGAGAGCCCGCAAATAGTACGGAAATTCATGATAAGCCTGGCGACGTCGCTAAAGTTATAAGACGGATGGAGTTGATGGAGTCTGATTTTTCTACAAAAACCTTATGGAAACAAAATAGGAAAACTTCGTTCGACGTCGAATGGAGAGACAACGAAGAGCAAGGCGAATTGAGAAGACAGGAAGAAGTGATTAAGTCAGGACACCCGAATAATCCGCGAAATAGCAATGTAGTCAAAAATACCGCGGGAAGCAATCTAGATAGTAATACGATGACAGGGGACGTAGCAAAGGTGGTTCGGTTGGTTTCGGGTGAAGGGGGCGCCAGTGGAGCTACTGCAAATGCTGGTATAGGAGCAAAAGTGGATAAAGAAGACGTTCGAAGAGTTTTGGAGTTCGCTAGAGAATTAGAACTAAGAGAAAACTTGCTGAAAACTTGGAAATTTCTCTCTTAAGAAGTGAATTAGGTACATTAGACAATAGGACTACGTATGGGGCTTCATCATTTCAGGATGCATTGAACATTATTCCAGAATTTAGCGGAAATGCGACATACAATGTTAGAAACTGGATACAAGTCGTCGAAGGTGCGGCTATTTCCATGGGGTGGTCAGAGTTTGAGAAGCTTTTGTTCGCCTAACGTCTACTCGTTGGATCAGCAAAGTTGGCTTTACGATCAAGAACAAGTTTATTAACATTTGCTAGTATAAAAGAATTTTTAGTCGAAGAGTTCGCTGAGAGTAATGATGTCACACCAGCAGAGTTACACCAAATGATGAATAATAGAAAGCAGGGTAAAGGTGAAAGTTGTCAGGATTACCTTCTGAAGGTGAGGTAACTTGGTGCTTTAGGGCACCTCGATGATAGGTCCATCATTCAACACACGATCAATGGCATTAGAGATGCAACTAAGAACAAAGTTATTTTATATGGAGCTAACTCGATGAAAGCATTCAGAGAAAAGATAGCTTTGTACTCCAAATTCAAAGAAGATTTAGCCATTTCGCGAATGAAGAAACAGCCGAAAAGGGAAGTGTCTTCTCTAAATAAAGATCAGTCACCGAGCAGTAGGACGCACTCGTATACAGACGTCAAAAGGTGTTACAATTGAGGGAAATTTGGTCATAAGAGCTCAAATTGCACTAATGGTATAAAATGTTTTCGCTGCAATGAATTTGAGCAAAAATCGTCGACTTGTGCCAAGCCAAAGTCAACAAATTGTGTCAATATAGGAAAGGGCAACGCGAGAAAAATGATTAAGGTCAATGATCAAGAAATCACTGCTTTAATTGACTCAGGGAGTGACTTATCCATTATACGGTGCGAAGATTATGTTAAGCTGGGTGCGCCAGAATTAAAATCGCAAAGAATGGAGGTACAATTCTTATCAGAGAATCAAGTCGAAGCTTCAGGTACTCAATGGTACAAATATAAATCTTTCTACAGGGGGCGTAGCTACCATCACCAAAATTAATTCAGAACCGTATTGTTTGTTAAATACAATCGAAGGCTCGAGGCCTAATGTAGGCGCTCCTGCTTATGCCAATGCTAAAGTAAGTTTAGTGAATGGCTATAAGCCTCAAAATGAAAAATCAACAAATGTTAAAATGTGCATCGTTCTCAAGGACGAACAGCCTATCTGGCAAAATTCTCGAAGGCTGGCAGCCCTGGAGAAACAAATTTTCGACGCTCAGGTAAATGACTGGCTAAAGAGCGACGTAATCAGACCAAGCTGCTCAGAGTTCACAAGTCCGATAGTCTTAGCCAATAAACGGGACGGAAAAAAAGGCTGTGCGTAGACTACCGTCACCTAAATAGAGTCATAGTTCGCAATCGGTATCCACTACCGCTATTCGAGGATCAAGTACTCGTAGATGCCTTAAGCAGAGTAAGGGTTTTTTCGACGGTTGATTTGGAGAATGGATTTTTTCATGTAGAGGGAAGTCGCAAGTATAACGAGTTCAATAAAGTACCTTTTGGTTTATGTACATCGCCAAGTATTTAAGCCATTGATAGCTGCGGGAATCATTTTGCTCTACATGGATGTCGTGGTAGTACAAGCAAACTTGAACGACGAAGCAGTTCAAAATTTAAAGAAAGTCCTTGAAGAAGTGTCAATTAGTACTTGGGCTACGTAATTGCTTTTGGTTTTATAAAGCCCTCGCACTACAAAACCTTAGCGCTAAGGAAGTTTGTGCAGCCAACAACCGCTAAGAAAGTCCAAAGTTTCCTTGGTCTCACCGGGTATTCTCGGAAGTTTATTCCGAACTATTCTCTGATCGCCAGGCCATTGACAACTCTTCTTAAAAAGGGGTCCGTTTTCCAGTTTGGGGCTGCTGAGAAAGTAGCCTTCCAGACCTTGAAAGATTGTTTGGTTAATGAGCCTGTATTAAAACTGTACTGTCCGTAAGCAGAAACCGAAATCCGCACCGACGCGAGCAAATTTGGCGATGGAGCTGTTCTACTTAGAAGAAGTGACGATGGCAAATTGCATCCCGTTTACTATTACAGTAAGAAAACAACGTGTGCGGAACAGAGTTATTGTAGCTACGAGTTAGAGGTCCACGCAGTAATAAAAGCCATAAAGAAATTCAGAGTGTATCTATTGGGATTGAAGTTCAAAATTATTACCGATTGCCTGGCATTTAAGGGCACAATGGAAAGGAGAGAAATCTGATCCTGAATAGCCGGTTGGGCGTTGACCTTAGAAGAATTCGACTTTGTACTTGCACACCACCCAGGCGTAAGCATAAAACATGCGGATGCTTTAAGTCGAAATCCAATGGTCATGATTTTGGATTCCGAGTTTTTAGTCAGGATAAGAAACGCGCAAGATAAAGATGAGTTTATGCGAGCTATCAAAATGTTTGGATCTACCCAGTGAAATCCATCGGAGTTTCCGAAGTGCTTGCGAAACTTCGGTTACAGAAAATCTGTTTTGGGAACCCTTACCGCATAATCTCTGATAGAGGAGTGGCTTTCACCTCAAACGCATTTAAAGAATATTGTGAGGAAGAGAATATTGAACACACATTGGTTACAACAGGCGTGCTTAGAGCAAATGGTCAGGTGGAGAGAATAAGCCGAATAATCATTTCGGCTTTGGCAAAGCTGTGCGTAAATGATCCAAGCAAATGGTACAGCTATACAAAGCAGCTGCAACAGTGTCTTAACTCTACATGGAGTAGAAGTATAAAGCGTACTCCATTTGAACTATTATTCGGAATAAAAATGCGACGGAACGAAGACATTGACTTAGCCGACACCGTTAAAGAGCAGATTACGGTTGAATTCGAAGAAAACAGAGACGCCGTTTGCGAAAATGCGAAAATTGCGATCAAAGCCGTACAGGAAGAAAATCGCAGGACTTACAATTCAAATAGAAAACCATCCTTAAGATATAAAACTAACGATCTAGTCGCTATTAAGGAAACTCAATTCGGAGCTAATCAAAAAAATTGTTCTAAATTTTTAGGTTCGTATACCGTTACGAAGATGTCTCCAAATGATCGCTATGAAGTAAGAAGGGTAGGGATTCACGAGTGTCCGCGGGCAACGACGACAAGCGCGGTTAATATGAAGCCATGGGGCGATATTTATGCAAGTACAACGGAGGAAGAGGACGAAAATGACGAAACTATTGGAAGTGTTGGCAACGCCTCGGATAATTAGACGTTAATAAGCGATAAAAAGCTAATCTAAGAAAGAAGAAGTTAAATAAAGACGATTCCAAGAACATTCAAGACGCGATCCTAAGACGATAAGACGATATTCTCAAGACGGTTTCTCGAGGCAAGAAACAACCAAGACGGCCGTTTGTGGGCAAATTGTAAGCCTCTACCGTGCCTGCTAACCAAAGCAGACAGACGATTCCACTCAATCTGGAAAGCTGCAGTAAGACGATAGCTAGCTGGCGAGGAGTTGAGTGAAACAACTCCAGATTGCTTCTTTCCATCCGACGACGTGAAACTACCCATTGGCATTTTTTTTTCTATTAAATAAAATTAGTGAAATTTAAATAAAAGGCGTTGTCTTTTCTTTTGGGATATCCCACATGTACTCGTATGTCCATATTTTTTTCCATATTTGCAGATGAGAAAAAATATTTTTGATGACATTTTTAATATGGTTTTTGGGATCGCTGAATACGAATCTGCAATCAGAACTGCAAAATTCGCAGTCGTTAAGTCTGGGTCGTTAAAGGGTTAAATGTGGAGTCCTTCGCCATTTTTCTTCCCTTCGTTTGATCCCTTACACATTTCTAAAACCGTCTCTGTTTATCTTATCCACCACGCGCTTTTCTTCTATCTTTAATTATATTATTTGTGTTAAATTCTTTTATTTGTTTTGTTTATTTACAATAAAAAATTACTAAAATATACATTTTGATTTTAATAAAATAAAAAACATATTTAAATATGCTTAAATATGCCGCCATATACAATCGAATAAGAAAGGTCAACAAAAACAAAACCGAAAACGCATGGTCAAATGTCAATATTCACATCGTGCTGTCGTTGTCAAATCCACTATCAGTATACTTCCGCGATACTCCCCCCCGTAATATTGTCACGTGGGCCGACCTCATTGTAGATCTAGCACGGCTATCTTCGTTGCAGATCTCTCATATGAATAGTCCGTGAACTGTTTTTTCTTACAGCAGCCATTCTGCCCTTAAGCCAACAGTTCTTGGGATTATCAGGATCAGCTAAATAATGAAATAGTCAACAATCGTCGAATCACGTGCAGCGACGATTAATAACTGGTAGATACTCGCCCACCCCTCTCGTCCATAAGGCATTAGCAGGATGTTGCACTGTTTGCCAGTTTCGCCTCGACTGCATGCCCTCGCATTTAGATTTAACAAGAGGCTTTGCGCCGTTGCAGCTGTACAAAAAAAATGTTTTGGCGTGAGTGGTCTATAAAGTTTCATCCGAAGGGTTCCGAGACAGCAAAACCTTGTATAGTACATCTCTCACAGATATTACGAGACGTTCCCATGCGCCTCAAATGTGGAGTGAAACTGGTGGAATAAAACGGCATTCTATTGGTCTAGTTGACAAGAAAATCAGTAGAACACCAAATCCTTTTTCATTACTTCGTCGCACGGATACAAGTATTAGGGTCAGAATAATCAACAACTACGCAGTTGAATGGATGACAAAAGGACGCGACTCGTGCAGGCGACAGGCAGCTCATCTTCGATGGCTTCGGAGAAGCTTCGCGATTTAAGCATATTTCACATTGGCACCGCGCTTGAATCAATAGCGTTCTAAATCTCGGTATTACCGTTTCGTTTGCATGATGGTATGTAGAATGATAATTGAGTGTAATTAAGTTTGTTAAATGTTCGGCTTTGGGTAGTATAAGAGGATGCTTTTCATTCCAGATAGCCACCCGTCCTTCTAGGCGGAACACCCCTTTTGAATTAAGATAAGCAGGTAAACCAAATATGGACTTCGATTTTTTACCTGTGCTTTATTTCAGAGTAAGATCTCGACAAACTGGATGTCCTCGTGTATTGGCAGGCAGTGTTGAAAAGAATTTCTCTACGCCATGTCTAAGTAAATCACCAGTGCCCTTATGCGTAGTAAACGTTTTCACGTAGAGAACCGTTCAGGTTCTACAGACAAAGAGTTTCTGGAGACTCCGACATGACCGCTATAGTATCCGGCGTATTGCGCTCTTAATTTTTCTTCCATAGACCTGGATACTTGACCTTCTTCATTCGGTCAAGTACTTGGTTCTGATTTGAAAAAACCTCGGCCTACTGCTAGAAAAATCATGAGTCCTCTGCCATTTCGTAGCTTCGTCTGCTATATTTTCCGTAGATGGGTGCCCATCGCCAGTTTGAAACTTCCATGAGCTCCAGTATTTCACTTATTAACAAATTGAACGTAGTGATCCGAAACTAGCTAAGATAAGACGTAAGCTGGAAGGAATGGACAGCCACAATATTATTTTTGTTATACTAGCTTATTTGGATTTTTACCCGGGAACAATGTCAAATACCAACACTTTTCGACAAACAGCTCTTCTGCATGCAGCTATCTGGCATGTCCACTGGTAATACAGTGATCAAATTTGGCTTGCAGCACTTTACCTAAACCGGGACCCCTTTTTAGTTTTGAATGTAAACATAGAGCTCTACACTTGACCATAGCGAAGCTATTTGGAAGCTGTTCCTTTCAGGTTTTAAAACGATCTGCAGTTCTACGTGTGAATTTCTGAATTTGTTCGATGAGATATTGGTCCCTCTTAGACGTCATCGCTCCTTTCTTACCCTGGACGTCCAAACGGTTGAAACAGATGCAGTCTCTCACAGTGCAAAGTAATTCACTGTTTGCAATGATTTCGCAATCGCAAATATGGAATAGCTTGTCGCTCCTACTTGCGAACCATTGTGTTTGACAGATGGTAAATGAGGACAAAACTAAGTTCGCTGTCAGTAAGAAGGAACACACAACATCGATGAATTGGAGAAAACGTCCCAATCGACAGCTATGAGGTAATAAAGGACTTTGTCTACCTTGGCTCTGCTATAAATTCTGCCAATAACACCTCAGCAGAAACAGAACGACCAATTGAGTAGTAAGACGCTATCCCGAAAAACTAAGGAGACTCTACATAAGACCTTGGATATTCCAATCCTACTTTATGGCGCATATACCCTATTGAAAGCGAATGAAGATATCCTATGCCGTTTCGAGTGAAAAATTCTTCGAAAAATATTCGGTCCCGTTCACGTTGACAGGCTTTGGATGACAAGATTCAATAACGAACTTTAGACATTGTACTAGTTAGAAAACTGCTCATCAGTCCCCTGAGATAACTAGGACATATAGAGCGAATGGACAGCAGAGTCTTCGAGATACAACGCAGTAGAAGAAGACCTCATCTTAGGTGAAGCACATACGTAGACGCGGACCTCAGCCGACTTGGTGTGAGCAATTGGATGCAGTTACATAAAGACCGGACTAACTGGAGAGGCTTGCTAGTTAAGGCTCAGATTCACCCAGAACTGTAGCGCCAGCTATGTAAGTAAGAAGGAAATTGTTTAATTATAAATGAAGGTCAAAGCAATAAAGCCCCTATATCTGATTTTTAAATAAGGATGGATACTACTGTCGAAATCTAATACGTGTCTGAAGATTTTCTAAGGGAAAGATAGCCCAATAATCTCGGCCACCGCTTTGCAGCACTTAAGCTAGAGATTTTGTGAAGCCTTCAATCATCAATCTTTCCTCACAGGTTCCTCCTTTTTATCTTGCACCCGGATTATTATCGTGCCTTGGACTACAGCCCTAGACTTGCTTTATTTTACTTAAGACACCACTATATGGTAGTTTTATATCTTATGGCAATCTCCTGCAGTTGCGTATACTAAGTTTATTGAGGGCGTAACTTAATGCAAGGTTTTCTCTAACTCCGTTTTTCTTCAAGTCGTATCAATGGTGCTGATCCACTCTTCAAATATCTACTCTGCCACCTAGGTCATTGCACTTGGACTCCATCAGCTAGATCGATGTCTCTGTACAGACAGCCCTCGACTCGATTCATCGTTTGTGCAGATAAATGAAGGATTATTGGTTGATAAAATTAAATTTGGTGCACTGTAAAGCAGGATCGACATTTCGCTACTTAATTGCTTTCTTTGCCGAAGTTTGGAAGTCACATTTCACTTGATTTCAACGTTGTTGTCAGAATTAATGGCGGAGTCACGTTCCGCCAAAATATGTTTCGTTCTTCTGATTATATTGATGTCATCGCTTCCGCCACCAATTAAGTAGAGTTTGCAAATGTGGCTTTTAATAGATCATAAGAAACCCTTGTCCTTCTATATAGTAGATAAGGCGGCACCTTCAGTGGCTTTTTGATATCTTAAATGACGTTGGCGAAGAAGGAGCTCTTGATAGATGAAGGGATACTCGATCTAGGAAAGTTCTCCCGATCTCATGCGTTTATAGCCGTCCTACGTCAATCTTTCAGTTTCTTACCTTTGACAAGTTTACGGTACCCGCAACAGTACCCTTTCTACGACAATGTAATGATCACTTAAGTCAGTGTTCGTCCCTCGGATCATTCGCACATCCATCATAGCTTGGAGTGCCTCGGGTTGATCGCAATGTGTTCAATCTATTTGACCAAAAATCTTGTGAACATTGAGATGAAAGCTACGTTTTCTAGCCACGATAATGTTTCGAATGAATGAATTACAAGTGTAGTAGTATAGATCCGCTGTCAGATGACCCGCACAAGCTATACTTTACAGCACTACTTTAACGTCATACACAGGGCACAACTCGTACTTTTTGCGCTGCAACTCGTAGCAGCTGTCCTTCTACTTCGTAGAGGTATTCGTACATATTACACTGACATTGGAAACATACGAGTATAAGTCCAGTTATAATACTGTACATTCAAATCCAGTTGTATTTAATAATATATCACCTACCAAAAGAGCATATCGCAAATTTATATCTGCTCGGCGGCAACTTGGGACTCCGCTGAATGTTCGGTTTCAAGCGCAATACGGTCATCAGCAGCAGATCCATACATATCCGAGGTTTGTGAATGATTCGTAGCGATCTTGTTTTAGATGGTTAAATAGCACCTAAGGTCGGGAAGGATTCATAGGGTTTTCTATGAGTAGACGAACGAATTTTTTCAAAGGTCGACCTCATTAGTTTCTACGTAATGGTCCGTATTTGAGGCCGAATACTTAGTCAGGAGTAGCTATTCCGTGTTAACTGCCTTCAGTGCCAACGGGATAGAGCATGACATCGTAATTTGTACTTCCTACAATACTCATTGGTGACCACAGCGACCTATAGTCTGTACCTGTTGGTGGAACGTGGCATAGAATGTAACATACTCTGCTTAAAATGTTTCTTTTCACTTTCACGGTCCACATTTTTAAGTATGCTGCTGTGTCTGAGTTTTATCTGCTGGAGTGGCCATACCTCTTTTTTCTACATTCTTCCTTCTTCCCCACTTTCTTCATTGAGGTTCTCTACGTCATTTTCTGTGTACTTATTGCTTGAACGAAATACTCGTTCTTACTTCTATTGAGGAACCGGACAATTATTGTACATCTCGAATCAAATTGATATTTTCATGTTCGCCGTTTTGTCACTTAATTTTTAACATAGACCCGGTGTGTTAGATATTTTTAAACAGTCAGTTTAATTTTCTGTGAAGCTTACCGCTGGTGCCACACAATGGTTGCCTTCCTGGACATAGAGGACGCCTTTAACAATGTCGACACATCCGCAATCACGACTGCGCTGTCAACTCTGCAGGTAGACCACTCACTTCGAGAGTTGATTAGTCTCATGCCAAAAAGCAGGATAATCAACTCCAAACTGGGTAAGAGCTCTGGTAAAAGATGTGTCAGCAGAGGTACGCCGCAAGGTGGTGACCTCTCTCCCCTTCTCTGGAACTTAGTAGTTAATGAACTACGGATATACCAGAAAGCAGGGTGATTGCCTATGCGGATGACGTTGCTATAGCTGTCTCAGGTAAGTATCTCAAAAAGATTAAAGAACTTCTTCAAGTAAATCTCAAAACATTAAACCTCTGGGCAGAACGCTGTGGATTGGGAATAAACCCCCATAAACTGGTATTGTCTTTTCCAAGAAATATAAAATTCCAACTATAGACCCTCCCTCAATAAACGGTACCAGTTTGAATGCTATCTGGGCTTAATTTTTGACAGGAAACTAAACTGGGAACCTAACATTCAAGAAAGAGTCAAGTAGCTTTATTCTCTTGCAAAACAGCTATTGGGAATAATTGGGGCCTTCAACCTCACATAACCCACTGGCTATACATCTCAGTCATAAGACCGATACTTACTTACGCGGTCGTCTGATGGACGGCCTTAGAATATGCAGTCAACTGCATTAAACTAAGCAGAATCCAAAGAACAGCATATCTATGCATAAGCGGAGCCTTACGGTCTACCCCCTCTGCGGCATTAGACAATCTGCTTCATTTGACACCCCTCGATATCTTCAGCAGGCAAGTAGTTGCGACTGCAGCTATTCGCCTTAAAGCGACTAAACAGTGGAGAAATAATTTATTTGGCCACGCCAACATTCTTAGAACCTTAGGAATCCTCACAGAGAACATCGATTACACCATACCTGAACTTTGGTTTGACAAATACTTCCCTCTAGATCATTCTGGGTGGAAGATGCTTTCATGGAGGATAAGTCAATCCATCCCTATACAGATGGAGCTAAAACCGATAGCGGAGTTGGTGACGGTGTTTTCTCAGATAAGCTAAATCTAAGCCTCTCTTTCCGTCTTCCAAATCAGTGTAGCGTGTTCCAGGCGGAAATTCTGGCGATTAAAGAAGCTCTGTCCTGGCTGAAGAAAAAGGTATTATCTGCAAAGGATATTCGAATCTTTTCGGATAGTCAGGCCGCCATCAAGTCCCTGGACTCGGTCTCATTATATTCTAAAACCGTCCTTGAATGCTGATCATCTCTCATGGAAATGGCAGAGCAGTTCAACACTCACCTTTGTTGGTAGCCGGCCACAGAGACATTCCAGGGAACTGCTGAGCCGATGAACTCTCCAAAATTGGAACCACTCTACCGGAAAAGGGTAGCATAGGTATACCAATCGCTACGTGCTAATTAACATTAAAGCTGGATGCCAATAAAAGAACAGACCTTAGGTGGAATGCTGGGCAAATATGTTGGCCAAAGCTGGATCTGAATCGGTCTAAGGGGCTAATCCTTTTAAATAGGAAACATCTCAGCCCCATAATAGGTCTCATCACTGGACACTGCCTTATAGGCAAGCACGCAAGAAGGCTTGACGCTTTTACAAATGATTTCTGTAGAAGCTGCATGGACGAGGAAGAGGAGAAAACAATCCTCCACCTACTCTGTACATGTCGAGCTCTCTCCCAAATTGTAAATGATGAAGCTTTCTTCTACAACGACCTAAACGATCTAGAAAATATAGACGTTAACAGTCTCCTACGCTTTATCATAAACTCAAACTGGTTCCATTAGTAAGAGGATCGTAGATCCACGTGGGGGTTGGTATTTCCAACACCCACTCTTACCTACCTACCTATCTGTCGCTGGTGCCTAATACAATTTCAGTGTTACCAAACCTTTCGAATTCCTCCGCATTCCTTTAATTTTGACAGTCTCAAAATCTATGGTATAAACACTGGCTGATGCAATTGCTGCTAGTATTTCAATACTTTAATTCGATATCGTCGAGATACATACATGCACTACTTTCACTTAAGCAAGAAAATTGCAATTAAACTTCATGACCAACAGCATGTTGTATTTATTATTCATGCTGGCCGGGTATAAAAGCCCAACAATTTCGGTATTCTAAATCAGAGTAAGTTTGTTATTCACCAAAGCAAAATCAACATGAAGGTAAGGTGATTCGAGGTGACCATAACTAACATACTACACGATAAAAAAATAAAATTTTATTACAGTTCATCACTGCTGCTGTAGTCTTGTTGGCTGTTGCCATGGGAGTTCAATCATCTGTGATTGCTGGTGTTCCCGGTCTTGGACTAGGAGTCGGTATTAATGGTCTTGGTTTGGGAGGACATGGTCTTGGTCTTGGAGGAAATATTCTTGGTCTTGGTCTAGCAGGACACAGTCTTAATCTTGGAGGACATGGTCTTGGTCTTGGTTTAGGAGGACACGGTCTTGGACTGAACGCTATCAATGGAATTGGGCTTGGTCATGGTTTAGGTGTTGCTGTTGGTGTTCCCGGACAGTCATTGTCTCAAGGACCAGCTTTATTGGGTGCCCCTTTGCTTGCATCAGCTGCTCATATCCCGGCTGCTGTGAATGTTGCCGCAATTCCACATGCTGGAGTTTCTGTAGCACACCAAGCTGCCATTGCTCCAGCTGGTCTTGGAGCAACCTACGTTGCTAAGAATCGTGGTGCTATTCACACCGCCCCATTGGCTGGCCATATCCAATCAGCTGCTTCCGTCAATGTTGCTCCAGCTCCAGGAACCTGGTAAATGATTCATCTAACCAAGGCTGACCTCATACCACCGACTAAACTCACTGTTATTATGATAGTTCAATAAAAATTTAATTCAATTGAAAAACAAAAGCAACTTGTTATGTTTCGATTTTTTTGTAATTAAGAGCAATTCTTATGTAAGCTTGTGTCATTTAATGGATTTTGAAGTTGCTAGGTAGCTCACAAAAATTGGGGTGTGAGGATGAAACTTACCTCACTGGTAAGCACCGAGGAATGTTGTGTCAGTTGGCTCATACTTTATCGTAACACCCGTTCATGGCAAATATTTCACAGCAATGATAGGATACTCCTGAATAGAGGAGTAAAATGATGGTATCAAGGTGACTTCCATCAGTTTTTATCCAGAAGGCGTGAATAATACCCTTAGTAGTATTACTTCAACGCAAATCGAGGATTCATAAGGCAACATGGTGGTGATCTAATCAATTAGCCGTTTAAACAATTTTCTCATATTACAATCGATGTCGGTTGCAATGAGACAGCTTTGAGCTAACTGATATCTCTATTACATCGGTCTTAGTATTACTGATGTGAAGCTTTTATAATGCCTTTAGTTAATTCTGCAGTAATCCCAGTAGATGCTTTCAACAGACGCAGGTACTATTTAGATGTAAGCAATTCATTACACCTCTATTAAAGCGTTGGATTCTAGCACACCATCATAAAGAAACGTCTCTTCTGTATGGGGATATCTGTCTGTACTTAGCCTGATCTTCCTCTTGTGCAACTATTTATTTTGGACAGAAAACTGTCACAGTTATACGACGACATCTATGTATTTTCAGAATTCTGCAGCTTAGGGGTGACAATTGAACTTTGTACAACTGAACACAATACTAATAGCTGCATCCCTAATACCTTTGTTTAGTAATTATACTGCTGACAACAGTACTAGCTTTAGCCAGAAAAACATTTCCTGGGTAAAACAATCTGTTACCTCTTTCGACGGAAGCGTATAGTTCCAAGAAAGAACTGAAAAGATTTAAGCGTTTACTTTTCGGTACATTATACATTAGAGCGATGGCTCTCTTCCGAAAGGTTTTCTATAGTAATTTATTGTACAGTTCATTCTGTCGAAACCTTCTAGAAGTCAATAGAAACAGGTAAAGCTGAGGGCTACACGCAACATATTGTTTTGAGATGATCCGCAAGGTGTGATGCAGGATCACAGTTGGACGAACAGATTTATTCCATATCTGCCTTTATTTGGTATCTTCACGGCCATCTCTTTAGAAACACTTCGGGTAACAAAAGCCTTCCTAGGATTTACAGGTCTGCTGTGGATATGCCAGAAATGCTCCTGGTTCTACTTGAGGTTGCAATATTTGAAATGATAGGAGACCTTGCGAGGTGTCGGGAATTTGATGGGTTGAAAAACTTTTCAAATTCGAAACCGCGATGCTTCCTTATGGTACTCGTATTTCACCTTCTACTAAGCCGATCTTAATCGCAGGGAAGTTATTTGAAGTCGTGTGCTGGGATAAGCTCCTAAGCAGTAGCCATGAAGATGCTCTATCTACGGTCCTTATGGCTAAGTGGTCATTTCTTTGCATTCGAGGCATTTTATGCATTCTATTTTATGCATTATGATATAATTGCTCCCGAATTGTTGGCATACCAGAAGATTTCAAAATCTATCTGTGTTGTGTCTGAACTTCCTAAGTTAAATGAATCTGGTGTTCTTAGTGCCTTTCTTCATGAGGCTTGAAAAGTCGTAACGTTTCAGAATCCGATCGCTGTCATCCTCGTCATCATCAAAAGTCATCCACAAAAAATTAATCTGCATCGAGCGTGTTAAGTTTTGAGGTTACTGCTAGGCTACACGCAGCCGACACTTATCTTGTTTAATGGCGCAAGAGGTCATTAATTCATCTTTAACTTTTTAAATCCACTATATATTCCCAGGTTCTGCGGGAGGAGGCTTAAAGTAGAATTTACTTACAGGTCTGCAATATGTTCGGCTACAGAGGTTATTTTACGTTTCTAACCAACACCCACATAGAGATCTTATTTTCATTTGTACTGCAGCATTCTCTCATTCTGGAAACTAAATTTCCAAGTTCTTAAATATGTTACAACTTTTTTACATCTGCCAATTGCTGTCAATATTTTAAGCCTTATACTCGTTGAAAGGTGATATGGACCGAATAAGTTGTTGATAAAAGGCTGACTCATCTAGAATTGTTGTAGAATTGCGTTAGAAATGGCCCCATTTCTAAGGCGTAGTTTCGATCATCTTTTACAGATGTCATCTTTTCCAAAATTGTGTAAAAGCATCTCTCTATTACTTGGCAATGGACTTCTCAAGCTCTATCGTTTTTCGGTATGCACATTTATCTTGATGACTGATGTTGGGGACCTAGAGGAGCTCTTAAGAGATAAGAGAATTCACGATCGCCAAAGGCTGTGGCCATCTCTTGCGATTATAGCCGCACGATGACAATCAAACTTTTGCTAGCGGCCCAAGTCAATGTTCGCTCTGGAGAATGTCTCAACTCCATCACAATGTGGTCAATCTAGCTGAATGTAGGTTGAAAGAAATTCTTCCAAAGCTCCTTGAGAATATCGCGATGAGGAAAACGACTACTAAGCACAACAATATTTCGTATCGCTGAAAATACTATTGTTTCGCGTATGTTTACATTAACATCGCATAGAACAATTTTAGCCGCATATCTAGCGTAATCGTTGAATGTTTTGTTAGCAATATTGCTAGTAATTGCCGTTGTATTCTATTACGAATCTATTAAGAGTCTACTAAGAGACCTAATAGTCCACATGCAAATCCGAAGTTCGCTGTCCTTATTTCATTTGCATAGCTTGCCAACAGTAGATACGTCCTTGGTTCAGGCTTTTTGTTGACCTGTAACAATGTTGGTTTTCATGATCCAGTCTTGTTAGACGGTTTTTGTATTTTAATTAGTAGCCCTTATAAAGTTCGGGTGGTCGACTCTAAGCAGAGGACTCTGAGTTTCGGTCAACGAGCGTCTGAAAATTGCGACGCAGAGAACGTTGAGTTCTCCTAGAATTTCAACTTTAAGTGATGAGGTATTGCACTATGGAGAGGAACGGCCTTACGCAATAACAAAATTTACTAGTATCGCAGCTAATAAACCCCTAATTTGGGTCACCTGTGGCCAAATAAATATTTGAGTCATCTGGCGGAAGTTTGTAGAAAAGCAGAAGACATCTGGAAGATCGCATTTCAGACAACCGGTGAAAACTTGGGTCCAAAAGTTCAATTGTTCTTCAAATAAAAATCGTTCAGGCATTGTGTGGTGAAAGCGAAAGAAATAGGAAGAAAGCATAAAGCGAGTAGCAGGGTAAGGAACCAAAGGCAACGACTTTGAGCCAGAATAAGCCATGGAAGCCTCAAAACAAAATCTAAGTAAAGTGTAATGTATGTAGTGCAGAAAATGCCGGCCCGTTTTTCCTTTTCACATTCTTTTGCTCCAGATTTCATGATTCCTTCAATGGATCATGTGAAGCTCAATGGATTCTAGTGTCGCAAATATAGAACCACCGTAACGCGTTACTTGGCAGGGTTATTTCTAATTCACTGACAATCACTCTGAGTCGCCAGAAATCGAACATAACAACCATTTTCATTTGGCCAGTCCTAAGAAATCAAGTTCGTACCGTAGTGCTTGTTTTACTTCCACTGTTGATAACCCGGGCAAACTTTATAGGACAACGACCTCGGATCTTCCGGGTAGCCAACATTGATCATGATCATGAATCCGCAATGGATCACCGCTTTGTTGCAGCCAAGGTACGAATGCGGATTTCCCAAATGCACAGCAAAAAAGATCTACTATGAGAAAATGTAACGTAGAAAAGCTGCAATCGCAATAGAGCCGTATCAGATTAGGAAAGTTCACAATCCACTAAATCTTCACACTCCGTCAGATCCCGGAAAAAATTTAAGAAGTCCAAAACGATATCTACCATCTTTTCGTCGATCTTAAGGGCGCATATGACAGCATTTATAGAGACGAGCTACGACTGTGCAGAATGATGATGAAGAACACTCGATGCTCCGTTAAAGTCGGTAACGACTTAACCGAGATCTTTGATGTCGAAAAAGGTTTTAGACAAGATAACACGCTTTCATGTGACCGCTTTAACATCATATCCGAAAGAAGAACTTACATACAAGCCAACGCTGGAGGCACAATCTTTCAAAAGTCTGTACAACTACCGACGTATGTCGATGATATCGACATTATGAGTATTTTGGAGAGGACAGCGAGCTGTCACTGGAGCGTTCCGTAGTATGTATTGAGACGGAAACAGCGAAAATGGGTTTAGTAGTAAATGGTGTAAGCTATTGGTTTAGTGTAAGGTTTAGTGGTAAACACTACGTCGACGAATTGGACAGTATGGCACAATTGACCACATTAATTTCGAGATAGTAAGGGACTTTCTCTCAGTCACAGTCTCTATATAAAACCTTGATCATCCCAGTCCTACTTTATGGCGCCGAAACATGTGCAAAACAAGATAAGATTCAACAACGAACTATACAAGCTCTACAGTGAACAGGTCGGTGGTCAGAAACTGCGCATCAGTCGCCTGAGACGCGTAAGACATGTAGAAAGCATAGACACCAATGCTCTGGCCCGCAGAGTCTTCGAATCTAACTAGGCGGAGTTAGAGAAGGGGATCTTAACCGACTTAGAGCGCACACTTGAAGATAGTTAGCTAAGGAGAGGGCTAACTGGATAGGCTTGGTGGTTGAGGCCCTGGTTCTTAATGAACTGTAGCGCCACCTAAATAAGTAAGTAAGTCCTAAAATATCTTACTGTCCTTAGTTCTACGTATATATGAAGTCTGCCATGCTGACTGGTAACGACATCAATTGTAGTAGATATACTCTGCGTCGCAGGAATAATACTTCCTGATATGATATTATTGCGAAATAAATGTCATAGATAAAAAAATTGGAATGGCACCGTTCCGTTCCTACACAAACCGTACAGTCAATAACCAAAACAACCAAGCTCCGTTAGTAAGATCGAATTTTGTTGATCGAATTTCCTTTGAATAGGCTGATGGATTGGTTAACGGATTGGATTTCCTTATTGCTGTTCACTGATCCCAGCACCTGAACACGAAAATTGTTTTTTTTTTGAGTTTTAATTGCATTTTATTTTCTTAATCACTAACTCTTACATACTAGCAAAAAATGCTTAAATGCTAGCTTAAAATTAATTACAATCTTATACTAACTTACTGGCCCCACACAGGCTCACTAATACATGTATATATTTCTTAAGTGCTAACCTAAACCTATGTAAGCTGGCCATAGCTATTCACAGAGCAAATAGATTGGTCAGCTCTGCCTCATTAGTGAGGCAGGTCCGTAATTGACGGAAACGACGACGAAACATCTTCCCCATCATTCAACCACCAAAAATGCTGGTGCTGCCGAACGACATCCCTCTTATCGCGATTCCCCACCGCCCTACAGAACCTGAGGCGATCCACACTGCCGTGTGCGACGTCTCTGTTGTAGTTGAGTCGCCTGTCCCCAGCTGTCCGAGCGACATGGAAGATTAACGGCACCGCTGATCTATCCTGGATCAACCCTATCTGATCTAGGTAGAGGAATGCTTCCGGTGGAACGAAGCCGTCAGATCGCACACTCTCGTGGTAAAGGTAATTGGGGTAGTAAGCCCCAGATATCAGGTTATTCGTCGACGTCATTGCTTTTGCAATGTGCCTTCGAGTCAGCTTAATTACGAAGTTGTCCAATCGTATTAGGTTCGCCCTATTGTAGAGGACCTCATTAGGATAAAATTTCTTGTACTCCGACTCTGGTGTTCTGTACAAGCGAAGACAAGCCCTAAGACAAGCCCTCTCAAACAACCGAATCTTTTCCATTAAGCTTGCTCGTACGTTGAACCACACGGGACAACCAAATACCAGCATGGGCCTGATAAGGGCCGTGTAGCAGATTACCTTTACCCTCGCTTCGAGTTGGTTGCTATAAAACAGTCTCTTTGTAAAGGCAAAAGCACCTTTAGCTCTGGCCAGAGCAGCGGTTTTTCCGTCGCTTTAAGACAGAGTCTGTGCATGACATCGTGCTGACTCCACCAATCGAGTAGTAGGTTCCCTCTAGTATTTTGCAAATTATTTCCCTAATCTCTGTGTCTAGCGTTGAAATTCCCGCCAATTATAAAATAATTCTAACCCGATTCCAGCCCGATTCCCCCGATTCCAGTCGAAAAAGCTTGTCGAGCTTGTCTCTGTAATGAATAGGGTGGATTGTGAAGCCTCAGGTGCATAAACAGAGGCCAAGTATAGCCGCTTTAAACTGCTGAACGGGATGTAAACGACGACTGCCTCCAACACCCGGAACCTGCGCAACACGCCCTTGTACACTCTGTGAAATTTTATACCTTCTTTAATGAAGATCGCGACACCGCCTCCACGTTTGGATCTGGGCCGGTTTCTTCTTCTAACAATATAATTATTGTACTCCAGTTTGTGCTTATCGGTTAGCTTGGTTTCGCTAGCAAAAAGCACATCAGGAGTTTGGTCTTGTAGCAATTTAAACATCGCGGCTCTTCGTTCGATCCTAATCAATGAATTAACATTCACCGCAAAGACCTTCAAAGTTTGCTCCACCATGCGCGTACCCATTACGACATGTGTTGCGTTAGGCCTGGCAGCAGCGCGTAGATCTGGTCCACCCGCTTGGCCTGTTCTTGTACCTGCTATTGTAGCTGAGCCATCTGCCCTTGGATTGCGAGCAAGATGGCCAACATGTTAGGTGCTTCCGTTGTTTTTGGCATTGGCGCCGGAGAAGCAACAGTCGCTTGTTGTACCGTAGCCCCCCTACCTGACACCATTTGGGCGTAGGAAATTTGGGACGTGACGGTTGGTATTTGAAACCTAACAGGTGAACGTTTGACCTCCACTTTCTGCTGCCGAGCCAGTTTTGCTTTCTTTATGTCAGCGAACTTAGGACAACCCCGATAGTTTGCGGTGTGTCCCACGTTTCCACATAACATGCACGAGAGCTGCGACCTATCAGACCTTTCTTAGCGCACTTCACGCATCGAGGCTGCATTTGGCAGTTCGACGCGGTGTGCCCGAACCTCTGGCAGCGAACGCATTGTATAACGCCTTCGCTCCGTTTTAATTTTTCCCAGTGGACCACTTGGTAGTCTAGGACATTGATACTCCTTAGACTATCCAGACAGCTTTCGGGACTGAGCTGCACCAGGAAGAACGGCAGACTCCGTTTCTCCCGCCTAGCTCTGGCTGTGGTAAATGGCTTTACCCCTACAAACTTGAGTCCCTCGCACTTATTCTCT
Source organism: Volucella bombylans (assembly GCA_949129095.1). Taxonomy (NCBI): domain Eukaryota; kingdom Metazoa; phylum Arthropoda; class Insecta; order Diptera; family Syrphidae; genus Volucella; species Volucella bombylans. Next base: position 140,964,580 of record OX422144.1, read on the forward strand.
TTGAGCAGTGCCAGGATTTCCTCAGGATCAGAAGACGGTTCCAACCCCTTCAGCAGCATCGATTGCCGCTTTTCACACTTCGGTGTGAATGAGTAGTGCTCCGTCGTCGTTTCCTTCAGGAGCTCTTTCACTTTCGCGTAGCCCTCCACTGTATTACAGTGGATGGCATGACGATCGTTCCCCAATCTTTTAATGTTAAAATTATTACCAATGACCGACTTACACAGGTCCTTAGTTGCACTCACCTCTAATTTATTCTCCTTCTTCTTCTGCTGCTGCTGTTGTTGTTGTTGTTGTTGTTGTTGTTGTTGTTGTTGTTGTTGCTGTTGCTGTGTCTGCTGCTGCTGCTGCTGTTGTTTCTGCTGCTGTTTTTTTTGCTGCAGTTGTTGTTTCTGCTGCTGCTGGATTTGTTGTTGGGAGCTCGCTACTTCCAATTGCTGCCTCTGCCTGCGTGCTGTTTGCCTTTGCTTAATAGCAAGCACTTTCTCTTCCAGCCCTTGTATGCTGCTGGTCAGGTCATGTCGTTTATTTGTTCATCCTCATCCTACGATTCGGATGCCGCTAGAGAGGCAAAGTTGTTATTGCCCCCCTCGTAATTGACCTCATCAACCGATAAAACGTCATTTATTCTCTTTTTTGTGAGAATTGGATGGGTTTTCAACTCCTCCTCCTTTTAACGGCTTTCGCGACGGCACCGGCAACACTATTTTTGCCTTTTTTCCACTTCCGTTATGGGAAGAGCGGAGTGCTCTCCACCATCCATCTCGTTATTTTGTTTTGTTGTAAACACTTTCATTTTTCTTAAGTCTTTTTAAATAAATTAAAATTAAATAATGAAAAGAAAAAGACGTTCGCAGAGGCTGGGAAGCGAACCCACAACCCCGAGATTTGTCGTCCGGGTTTTTGCCACTTAGGCTACCGAACACTCGAGCAATTACTGAGTAAAAGTATACTCCTTTTTTTTTTTTTTTTGTCCTTCACATTGTGAAGCCGAACACGAAATGATCTCTACGGAGGTCTATGAACGACTCCTGAACACGAATCTTCATCAATAGTTTGTCAGTATTACGTAAGTATAATATGATTTCGTATTTAACAAAGTCCCTGAATTGTAATAGATTGGATTTCTAAACAACAAGCCATAGTCATAGCATCTGCAATGTTTCTTCGCGTTTATGTTTAACATGTACAACAGCGTATTACCAAACTTTTTGAATTATTCTGCAGACCTTTAGTTTCGATGGTCAGTCAGATATATCTATTGTATTGTACTAAGACCGGCTGACGCAATTGCTGCATAATATTTCGTTACTTTCATTTCGTCGATATCAATGGAAATACTCGTAAGTGCACCACTTTCCCTTAATCAATAAAATTGTAATTAAGTTCATGTTCACGAGCGTGTTGTTACTAATTCTCGCCAAATTTAATAATGCTGCTGCAATAGTATAAAAGTCCAACAATTTCGGTATCCTAATCAGAATCAATTCGTTATTCATTCAACCACAACCAACATGAAGGTAAGTGGATTCGTATTAATCAGAGTTACGAGTGTGTTTAACGAATAATAAAACACATTTCCATTACAGTTCATAACTGCTGCTGTAGTCTTGTTGGCTGTTGCCATGGGAGTTCAATCATCTCTGATTGCTGGTGTTCCCGGTCTTGGACTAGGAGTCGGTATTAATGGTCTTGGTTTGGGAGGACATGGTCTTGGTCTTGGTCTAGGAGGACACAGTCTTGATCTTGGAGGGCATGGTCTTGGTCTTGGTCTAGGAGGACACGGTCTTGGACTGAACGCTATCAATGGACTTGGGCTTGGTCACGGTCATGGTTTAGGTGTTGCTGTTGATGTTCCCGGACAATCATTGTCTCAAGGACCAGCTTTATTGGGTGCTCCTTTGCTTGCATCAGCTGCTCATATCCCGGCTGCTGTGAATGTTGCCGCAATTCCACATGCTGGAGTTTCTGTAGCCCACCAAGCTGCCATTGCTCCAGCTGGTCTTGGAGCCACTTACGTTGCTAAGAATCGTGGTGCTATTCACACCGCCCCATTGGCTGGCCATATCCAATCAGCTGCTTCCGTCAATGTTGCTCCAGCTCCAGGAACCTGGTAAATGATTCATCTCACCAAGGCTGACCTCATACCACAGACTAAATTCACCGTTATTATGATGCAATAAAAATTTAATTCAATTGAAAAACGGAAACCCCTTGTTCTGTTTCTTTTTTTTTTTGGTCATTAGGAGCAATTGCCTTACAAACTTCTGTCATTTATTGGATTTTGAAGTTGCTAGGTAGCTCACAAAAATCGGGGTGTGAGAATGAGGTTAGCCAAACAAAGTAACGTCCCCTATGCATCGCTTGATCGGGGACACCATATCGACTCACTTCATCTTAACACCAAGTATCATGTTGATCTTTCACTGCCATGGTGGAATACTCCTGAACAGAGGAGAGAAATCATTGCATTAAGGAAAGTTCAACTAGCTTCTTAGAAAAAATTGTGGATAATACACCTACGAAGGATGTAAAATTTGGCCTATGTCTACGGAAATCGCATGGTTGTCCAGTGGTCAATTGAATAGTCCTAAACCTTGTGCGGGAAGCTCAGAAATTAAGGTGCCGAGTTTTTGAGTTTTGGCCAAAACGTTTGTCACTTCCTTTACCTTACGTCGACAACCTAATCGTCTTTGCGCTTGTGGAACTACTCGTATTCATTTAGAAGGCAATTTGGCGGTACAACTCTCAGAGTTATATGAAGAGATCTGTGAATGTACGAAGACTTGGTGCTTAGAGTTGTTGTGGCTACGTGGGAATAAAACTTTCTATAATCATCCCGTTTGTTACGATTGGAAGTGGTTAGAAAACCTATTTTATTGAAAGGTTTCGGCTTCGATAAGCGTTCACGTGGAAAGGCTTCATATTCGCCTTTCCACGTGAACGCTTATCGAAGAAAAGATTTTCCAACGGCCATTAAGATGGCGGTTACTTGCGGTCGTTGTTGTTATCTTAAATTTTTAGCTCTAAGCCATAATTTAGAGTGTAAAGTTGCTTCAATGTCCATGAAGGCGAATGGGACATTTACTATAACTCTTAGTACTCTTTGTTCTGAAAAGATTGTAGGATATCTCTATTGTTTCGTCTAGTACAACCCGAAAGTTGTATGCCACACGTTTAAACGCCCAAACGCGCTGGTATAAAACCAATTCGTTGTATATTTTTAAGTTGTCAGTACATTTGTCTGAATTTATTTTCAAGCTCGTCGCGTTCCTTTTTAACGTGTGACTTCCATTTGAGTTTCGCATCTAGTGTCACTCCTAGATACTTTGCCTCGTTTGAAAATGGGTAGATTGTTGATTTTTTGTAAGTAAAGTTAAAATGAGTTGGTTTGATCTCGTTGAAAACAATACTCCAAATCTTTGTCCAAAGCTCATTGGAACTTTACAGTTGCTAACTCGATTAATTTATCTATTGTCAATATAGCCGTATTGTTCGCGAACGTAACTACAATCGGGCCTTATTCTTGGGGTATATCTGGAGTGTAGAGTAAAACAAATCCGGACTAAGAACCGGACTTAAGGTAAAGCGCCTACTGGTCGTTGAAGAAAGACGTTTAATCCCTGAACATCAATTCGGCTTCAGAACAAAGCATTTAACAATTGAACATGTTTATAGAATAAGAAATAGTGAAAAGTCTAAAGGAGAAAAAGATATGTTCTAGGGCTTTTCTGGACGTCTCTTAAGCCTTTGACAAGGTAATGGCATGAAGGCCTGAAGTTTAAGCCAAGACAGATTCTTTCAAAACAATTATATGAGATTTTATAATCCTACCTTATGAAAAAACTACTCCGTAAGAAAATCGCTGCCGGAGTACCACTACTAGATATTACCGCCAGGAGCGATATCGGTCTGTACGAGTTTTTTTCGTTTCGAGACTTTTCCGGTTTTGGAACCAATATAACGCAGCTTGTAAATGAGCTCCCGCGAATACCAGATGTTGATAGTCATACCGCCAAGACCCTGGATTTGTTAACTTCTCTCACCCTGATAAGTACATTGTTGATGTGTTTTCACTTCTAGGCTCGTCGGACTATTGTGTCACATCAGCTAATTTCTCATATAACAACCACAAACAGTTAGAGAATAGATTCCTAAAAGAACCGAGGAAAGCCAATTTTAGCTGACATAACTGCTTCTTTAGAAATTTTAACTGGTATTTATGTTTTCTCTATAACGACGTGGAAGCCGCTGCTGATATATTGTAATCACAGACGCTATTCGCTTTGGAATGAAATGCTCGGATGAAGAGTATCAAATCAAAAGAAAAGGCATGGTACGACTCGAGTTATAAAGAGGCTGTCAGGGTTAGAGAAGTGTTTTTTCGGTCCTATAAGACCCGATAGAGGAAAATCGAAAAAAGTTCAAACGAGCCAGAAATGACTGCAACGCCCTTCTTAGGCGTGTGAAATTCCAATACGACCAAAACCTAAGGCAAAAAATACTGCAATGTCCCAAAGGCAGTAAAAATTGTTGGTCGTTCGTCAAAAACATTAGAAATTCCGCCTCATCCTCCATCCCAACGCTCGTTTACAATGACATTCCAGCTGTCAGCTATTCGGATAAGGCCAATCTGCTTGCTGCACACTTTGCGGCCAGCTCAACACTCCCAGTAAAGAGGCTGTAAAGAGGCCATCAGGGTTAGAGAATTATTTTTTCGGGCCTTCAAGACCAACCCGACAGACGAAAACCGAAAAAATTTCAAACGAGCCAGAAATGAACGCAACGCCTTTCTTAAGCGTGTGAAATTCCAATACGACCAAAAACTGAGGAAAAAAATACTGCAATGTCCCAAAGGCAGTACAAATTTTTGGTCGTTCGTCAAAAACATTAGAAATTCCGCCTCATCCTCCATCCCAACGCTCATTTACAATGACATTCCAACTGTCAGCTCTTTGGACAAGTCCAATCTACTTGCTGCACACTTTGCGGCAACACTCCCGATTGTGCTTTGTCTCCGCCTACACTTGAGTGCGTCGGATCTTCAATGGGACGAATCTACTTTCGCACTCGTGTAGTAGCAAGAGTACTTAAAGATCTCAACATACATAAATCCGCTGGTCCAGATGGTATACCTCCCCTTCTTCTGAAGAGGTGTTCTTCCACGCTGGCAAAACTACTGCGTATGCTTTTTCATCAATCCTACTCTTTAGGACTCTTCCCGAGTAGATGGAAAACAGCATTTGTCCAGCCCGTCCCTAAAAAAGGCGAATCATCTTCCCTCTCCTCCTACAGACCCATTGCACTTACGTCCCTTCTTTCCAAGATCATGGAAACACTGATAAATCGTCAGCTCATGAAATATCTCGAAACACGAAAACTTCTCAATGACCGGCAGTACGGTTTTCGTAGCAACAGGCCCACTGGTGATTTGATGGCATGTCTCACCGAAAAGTGGAACCAAAGCGTACATCAATCTGGCGAAAGCAAGATAGTTGCACTTGATATTTCTAAGGCATTTAACAGAGTTTGGCATCAGGCTCTTTTGTCGAAAATGCGTGCATTTGGGATCGACGATTCTCTTCTTCAATGGATTAGAAATTACCTTTCGGAACGTTCAATTCAAGTTGTCTTGGACGGTTTCAAGTCTGATATTCACAAAATAAATGCTGGTGTGCCCCAAGGCTCTGTTCTGTCTCCGACACTCTTTATAATTTTCATTAATGATCTCTTGTCTGCTACTTCTAATCCAATATATTCCTTTGCTGATGACAGTACTCTCTGCTTTTCATATTCGTTCCCGGACTCACGGCACTGCTCTTCGGCTGTAGTACGAGAATGGCAGCGTATGCTAAGCTCATTAAATTCCGATATCAACAGCATAACCAATTGGGGAACTATCAATAGAGTGGAATTTAATGCTTCCAAAACACAATGCTGTCTGCTGTCTTTAAAGCGAAATTTAAACACCCAGCCATTATCTATGAATGGCACTTGAATCGTCGAAACCGCCAAACTTTCCATTCTCGGTATGTGTGTCAATGACAACTTACGTTGGAATGACCACATATTTGATATCTCCAAAAATGCTGCGAAATGTCTACGTTTCCTCAAGCGATGTAAGAAATATTTTACCCCCTCTGATCTGGCCTCAATATATAAGGCATTCATCCGCCCAAAATTGGAGTACAATGCCCACATCTGGTCAGGTGTTCCTAAAACATCTTGCACCTGCTAGATAGGATTCAAAATCGCGCGATAAAACTTACAGATGATACTAATATCAGTCAATCAATTGATACCCTCGAACACCGACGTAATGTCTCCTGTCTCACTTTGTTTTATCGCTATTTCCACCACCAGTGCCAGTAGCTGAAATCGCCAGTAGCACTCCGCCCATTCAAACTTTCAACCGTAACACCCGTTTATATATTATGTATATACATATTATGTATATATATATTTATATTTGTCTATGTTTGTATTAGATGTAAGTAGGTTAAGTAGATTAAGATTTATTTTTAGGTAGTTTGTAGGCTTTAGTTTTAAGTCTTATACAAAATTAAAAAATGTCCATATACTAAGTTTTTGATTAAAATTTATTTTCTTAGTTTTAGTATTAATTAATGTTAAAATAGACATAAAAGTAGACTGTAAGATTCGTCGAAAGACATAGTTTAAGTGTTAGAGTGCCCGCATGGGGCCATTAAGTTAGAATAAGAATATTTATAAGTAATTTAAGCTAATTTTTAAGCGTTTTTTGTTTAGCATATAAGAGTAACTTAAGTTAAAAAATAAAAATGCATAAAAACTGAACTGAAACTGAACCGTAACACCCGTCTCTCTATGAATGCTCATCAGTATACCTTCAAGTCTATTTTCGGACGTACTCTAAAATATCGTGATTCGTTCCTAAGCCGTACAACTCGCTTATGGAATGCCCTGCCGATCTCTGTATGTAAAAAAAAAAAAAAAAAAAATTGTCACCGTACAAATTGATAAACTGATCGCTCGTTCGCACTTTGATCTCGGCTTCCATACAGGCAGCATATCTTACTTTTGGGAGATTCGCCCAATATTACGAATATCTGGATTTTGTGTGTCATTCACCCCAAAAACGTGCATCTTACCCCCCACACGAACTCCCTCTCAAGTTAAAGGGATCTAGCGTCCTAAGGAACGTTTCAGAATCCGCCCTAAACGTTTCAGAATCCGATCACTGTTCGTATAGTATACGTATAGCAGAAAGCTTTCAAGCATCCACAATAAAATTCTCAACCTCTTTAATATTTGAAATTTTTTTTACTTCTGCTTTTCAGTGTTTATGGTCTTTGGTGTGATATTCAACATGTTGCTCTATGCCATTCCAATAGTATTCATTCAGTCGTTCTTGGGACAGTTTTCCAGCTCGGGTTTGATCTCGGTATTCCGCATATCACCCTTGTTTAAAGGTAAGTTGCACTAACGGACCGGTTTTTCTGTTGAAAAATAAACTGTGAATGTTTTTTTCCAGGAATGGGCTACATTGGCCTGGTGATAAACCTATGCTCTCTAGCATTTTACAGTGTGTTTGCAGCGGTACCACTTCTTTTCTTCTTTCACTCACTACAACCCACTATACCATGGAGCTGTGAGGGTTTCGATCATGGAAATGTAAATGAAATTTACTACGCAATCACGGTGGGTACAAGTCTATCTTCCAATTAAATTTCTAATTTTTTATCTAATCCTGTCATTGATAGTATTGCAACCTTAACGTATCAGGATCGTACATCCTAGAAGATGACAGTCACATTTTTCTTACCATTCCTTCGGTGGAGTTCTTTTCGTAAGTAAACAACTTTATTTTCAACATCTACAGATACAAGATTTTCTTCCTTTTTTTTGTTGTAGAAATAAAGTGCAAGAGTCCTTTTCATTTTCACTATTTGGATGCGTCTTGACAGTATGGATACTTGTATCCCTAGTCCTCTACAATACTACTGAGAGGGTATCTGATTCAAATGGAAATTTATCTGGTAATTCTTTTATTCAAAGATATTCGTTTACAGATTGGGCAAATTTTAAGATATTGTGCAATAACTCTTATCACCTTACTGACGATAGTCTTTATACGGATGGCGTGCTTGCCTAGTGTAAAGGAAAATTTTATGGAGAAAGATCAAAGCCAAACGGACTCGGGAATTCACTGGGCAATGTGGATCTTCATGGTCCCAATATTGATGTTTACATCATTCGGCCCTGGATGGGGCACTGTCTTAAGTATGGCAAGCTACAATAAATTTAAAACAAACATTACCAAATACAGTTGGATGATTTGCTTGTCACAGATGGGAGTTCTATTAATGGTCGGAATGGTGTGTAAGTTTACGGAGATTCATTTGACAAGTAAGTTGATTCGGAGATACGACAAGAAACCACTAGACAGATGAATTGTTTTTTTTTTTTTTTTGTTGTTTCTGTTTTAGAAAATAAAAAAAATGTGATGACACAGGTTTTTGAAATGCAATGGTCATCTTTCTTGACTATTCCTTCAGCGCTGGCGAATTTGGAATTTCCTCATTTTTGGACATGGATGTTCCTCACGGTGCTTATCATTGGAAGCTTTAATCTTGTTGTAAGTTTTTGAATTGTAGATAAATGTTATACATCAATATGAGTATAAATATTATCTGCATAATGAACTACTAAACAGGTATCGTTACTTTTTCTGAATGTCATATTCTAGCATAGCTTATTTCAGCAGCATTAACGTGTGATAACATACTGTTGCCTGGGATATCAAATAATAAGATTTTGAAATCTTTAAAAGGACTTTGTTTAAGAACTTTGTCAAGTGTTTGAAGCACTTTCTGTCCAGGCTTGATTTGTATTTTTGCTTATGTATAATCAATCATTGAATAACTGTCGCTAAAAGAACCACCCAGAAAAAAACTCTGATTATTATTGACGGATAAGCATTCTCCCAACTTTATCAAAGGTATTTGAAAAGTTAATACGAGAAGCCAAGCAGATTGTCAATCATCTTGATCTGAACTCACTACTTTCTCCATAGCAGTCAGGTTTCAGTCCTCAACATAGTTGTGCTACTGTCATGATAATAGCATTAGATGATCTAAAATGAAATTTTGATCTGGGGTATTTAACAGTCTTGTGCTCTTTGATTTTTCGCGTTTGACAGAGTTGCGCTATTATTTTCGGTTTAGTCAGAATGCAATAAAATTCATGTCGAACTACTTGTTTGGCCGAGTTCATAATAAAAATATCTACACGAAGGGGTCCCTCAGGGTTCTATCTTAAGTCCAATTCTTCTCTGCATTGCACTTAGATGGAGCTAAAGTTCGGGATTTTAACCAACTCCTCAAACCACCATCTTTTAGTCGTTACCTTATTTCCAATTTCTCAAGGAATTTAATGTACCCTTGAAATGTTTGAACACATTGCGGACGAGGGAAAATTCTGGAGAAAAAATAGGGAGATACTGATGTACATTGGTTTTCAATATTTTGAGGTTATAGTTGTTACGAAAAAAGGAGCTCAGAGTACGTCTGGAAATGTGCTTCAAGGTAAACTTGTAAGCATACATAGGGAGACGGGTGAAAAAACTAATGCAGTCTGTGTTCGAGGGTACCAATTAATTGTGCTGTAAAGGCATAACCTTAAAGTTTTATGGCATGGTACTGAATCCCATCTAATAAGTATATATTGCGGCCAGATCAGAGAGGAAAAAGTATTTTTTAGTTGAGAAAACCTTGTCATTTGGCAGTGATGTTTGGTTATTCCAACGTAGTAGAAGGTAGTCATTGACAAATAACCTGAGAATGGAAATTTATTTGGTTTCGACCAAAAGCTTTTACTGTCATTGAGACACTATATAACGTTTTATTTATTCTTGTATTAAGGAGGTCAACACTAAACCCGGATCCTGGGAGTAGAAATGAATACGAACGTCCTATCATTGGGGCCCTAGTTTCTATCCCTACATTACTCTTATGACTTCAAGGCATAGGCAACCCCTAATTCCAGTCCGGTCAAAGAGCAGGAGAGGGTTTCGACTCCTAAGCAGCGACAGACATGATAGTTGAGCTCCGTCCTATGCTCGTCGAATTGGGGGGAGCACTTGCTGCTTGGTAGTTACCCTTACATGCCTTTACTTACATAGTTCGAAGACGAGATTTTCCTAAAAAGAATGGAAGACCCGAACTCGCCCTTGCCAGGTTCTCCCAACTAATAAGTTATCAAAAGGAAATAACCTTTTAACATAAAATAAAGAACGAAAGGGAAGAGAAGTCGATGTTCCTGCCCTCACATGGAGTAACTCAACCTAGTCACTTCCACGCCCCCCGAAAATGAGATTAACACTTCGGAACGATATTTGCTTACCATAAATTTAAGTCTCTTACTTATTTACCGGGCAAACAGATACGAGGGTATGAACATTATATATGATGAATACATTACCATCGCTATAGAAAAAAGGCATAGAAATAGAGGCAAAATCATAGGTTATTAACGGAACCCATTTATCTTCTCAAAATTCTATCAACAAAAACTACTATGAATTACTAAAAAGGGAGTTGTAGGAAGGAATCATAGGTTACATTATATTTATAGAAAGTAGGCAGTTAAACAACAAGAGCAGGACAACAATAAAATTCCTACTATTATAAAATTTATAAAATTGTAACATGTTAATAAGTCGTGTCTGTACATTCAAGATATTTTCAAGATAATATTTGGGCTATGTCGTATGGATAGGACTCTACTCAAATCACGTTTTTTTTTTAGAACTTTTGTCCATTTGTCTGGTTGTCTGTTTGTCCGAGCATCACAAAAAAAACTACTGGACTGATTCTAGCGAGGTTTTCACTATTCCATAGCCTATTTCTCAAGTCAAAAACTGCTGTATGTTTCATTATTATCGGTTGAATAGAGCCGGAGTTACAATTAAAAAAAAAAAACATTTCCAGATCAGAATATTTCAAAAATGTAAACTACTACTGCACCTGCTGTATATATATGTAGGTATGTACAGGCTGCGCCATATTTTATGTCGGTATGTAATGTATGTATTGAATATATTTGACATTAATCAACCGACTCTAACCATGAATTGCTTCATACCGTAACAACACGCCGAAATAGTGACGCTGTATTACTCGTACATTGAAAATACTATAGTCGTTCTCTCTCTCTCAACGTGCATATCGTCGAAAATATCGTGGCCCACAAGCACCGTCTGACAACACTATTCGTCGTGTGGTGTCGAATTGTGTTCTGAACTGAGTGGGAGATCATCGTTCATCAACGCTCAAGACATTCCAATGAAATGGTTGAAGCGGTAAGAGAGAATGCTGCCGATCAATATCAATATCGTCACGGAGTTCAGCATTTTGGCGTTAGTGGAACCACCTTACGGCGCATTTTGATAGATGATTTGGATTTGTTTCCGTATAAAGTGCAATTGACAGACCGTTCAAGTCGATTGGAATACTGCCAAACAGTCGCTCGAATGAATGATTGACACTGAACCTGATTTTTGGAAGCAAATTTTGATCACCGACGAGACACATTTAACACTCTCTAGCGTCTTTACCAAGTAAAATTGCCGCATTTGGGGAACGGAGAATCCACACGAAATTCATGAAACACCTTTTCATGACCAAAAAGTGGTTATTTGGGCCGGCGTTTGCACCAAAGCCATCAATGTGCTGTTTTTATTCAGAGAAGGCGAAATAGTCGATGGGAATCGATATCAGAGGATGTTGGCTCATTATGTCTGCCACAAATGTGTGAAAAGGGTCTGGACTGTTACTGGTTTCAACCAGACGGTGCGCCATGCCACACTACAAATCGAATAATAAAGTTTTTGTGAGGTTATTTGAGCTCAAGGCAAACATTCGTGATGAAATCATCGCTATACCACCCGAGATGCTCGAAAAGGTAATGGAAAACGCAGCAAAATGGGCACATTCTGCTTTGGTCAATAATTCGGTTGCTCTTTTTAAAGTTATTCAATATTCACATACCGACATAAAAGATGGTACACTCTGTATATGTACGGAGTATATGTAACATAATTAAGAACTAAAGAGATGCAGTCGCTGAGTTAGCGAAAACGTAAACATCAGCAGACATCATATGCAAGCACACGCTCACTCACTCACGAAACAACAGAAGCAGTTTTTGTTTTCAATGCTCACTGGTTTCAATGAACTTCGCTGGGGTGTAATTAGATTTTGTAAGGGAAATAAATCTAATAATATTAATCGCTCGGGGTAGCATATAGAAATCAGCTATATAGAGTGACCAGATAAGAACGATAAGAAACAAAATTCAAATAAAATTGATTCTAGCTTTATTTTGAAGCTACTTTCATGTCATTACTCAAATATGTGGAATAGCACATCATTCAAATGGCCGCCTCAGTTTCGCTGGCAGTGCTTCATGCGGTCGGTCCAATTTTTCATGACTCGGTCCAATATGTGCGGCATTACTCTGGCAATAGTGTGTCAAATTTTGGCCTCGAGCTCGTCCAAAGTAGTTGGCTTGTTTGTGTAGATTAAGGACTTGACGTAGCTGCAGAGAAAATAATCGAGTTCTGTCACATCGCATAATCACGCCGGCCAATCGATGAACGCTCGCCGTGAGATGACCCAGTCGCCAAATTTCTTCTTCACAAATTCGAGTGTTGAGTAGCATGTATAGAAAGTAGCTCCATCTTGTTGGAACCACAGCTCGTATATATCGATCTTGTCGAGATCTGACCACGGAAAGGCCCTTAACATCGCTCTGTACCTGCGACTCCTTCCTCATTTCGAAAGAAATAAGGTCCGATGGATCTTTATGGATGCATTGATGCTTGGCCGAACACTTGTGGATTGTGTTCCCTCCAATAATGGCAATTTCGCTTGTTGGCATAGCCGCTGAGCAAAAAATGGGCCCCGCCCGAGAGGATGATTTTTTGGCCAAAATCCGGATCTCCATTCGACACCCAATTAGCGAACTCACGGCGTTGTCCATGATCATCTGGTTTCAATTCTTGCATAAGCACAATCATATACAAAGCGCAAAATAAGCCATTTTACTCTAGCGATGTTCACTTCAGCTGATCAGCGCCAAATCGACATTTCTGGGTCTACTTCAATACGGCGGCTATGCTTTCTTCACTTCGCACTAACCTCTGTCTGGAATGTACTCACGCTCAAACTTATCCACGGTGCGACGAAGTGCCTGCACACTAAAGCCATGCTGACGACCGACATCACGACGAAATTTACGTTGCGTATTTACAACTGGGCTGGAATTTCGAGAATATTTTTAAATAATTTCCGCTCATTTGCCAAGCGTAAAACGATGCACGATGAAATGGCAAACCTTACTGAATATTTTGACAGCTGGATGTCATTGGCAAATTTGACAGCTGCTGAACCATAACAATTGGAAGAACTATCATTACTATCTGGTCACGCTATACTTTAAAATGATTGTTAAGTCTAGCAGTTAACAGCGAATTAAAATTCAATTAAAACGGATAATGTTAAAAATATTCAATAGTTTGACCGCTGTGTGGACTAATGGGATAATTTATGAATTTGAATAAGAACCACCTTCAAAATATATAACTGTGAAGTTTCGTATGTAGAGGTGAGTTTCAGTTCTGTGTTCAGTGTTCTAAGTCGCCAACAAATTTTTAGACAACCTTATATCATCAATATTTACAAGAAAACGTATTTTCAAATGGGGGACATTCACTGGCTCTATATTTACTTCCGACTCCAAATGCGTCCACCAATGTGGACATTAATTTGGAGTACATAACGGAGACCAGAGAATTATAAAAATGGACAACAACTTACTGCTGAAGAGCGACAGATTTATGAAGAAATTATTACAAGAACTAGTATTCGTAATGTTGTTACCACTTTTCCGAAGTTTTGCTAAACCACTTTCAAACTGTGTGAGCAACTCATGGTACTTAAAGTTTCAGATGGAAAAATGCAGCTCCCAGACATAAACTTGTTAATTGAAATAAAAGTGTTGCCTCCACTTATCCCAAAAATCACCAATGATAAACGAAAACTTTCCACTCATTAGTCGCCCAGAACCCGAATATTTAAAACCACGAGAGCGCATACATTTTGTGAATTCGAAAACCCAATGGATTGAAATTGCGTAGATTTTTTGTTTTAAATTTACGAGTATGTGTGATTTGATTGTCGCCGTAGGTAATTGGTGTCTGGTGAATAGAGGCGGCAGTAGTCCGAATGATAGAATATAAAATTACATATTAAACAAATCACGCTTTTGATGATTTAATCGTCCCAATTATACGCACCTTTCCATTGATCGACCGACACTAATAGATTTTTTTTTATTTAAACTGTGTTATCAACAATTCGAAATTATTGTTTGAGAGTCTGCCTTTTAATTATGGAAAATTTTCCGGTGTTTTTTGAGTGACGATTTAGTTTAGATGTTCACGACGTTTTAGGAGAAGAGTACCTTCTAATTGAACAGAACTGGTTGCAGAAAAAGAACTTTTGAGTAAACTAGTACTCGCAAAGTGGAATGCAGGATTTTTTTAAATTGCTAAATTAAGGTAAAAAAGAAGGATAACGCTTATACCTAACTTTTGCTTATGAAACGATAGCTACAAAGAAAAAACTATATTTTAGCTCGACACTGAAAGTACTGGTATTTTGAATTTCTCCTTGTCTTCACCGCATCCAGCTCAACTACAATAAATTAATATGCAAGTTTTAGTTTTATACTCACTTGAAACACATGGAGCTTCTTCTAAACATCCCGCAGACAATTTAATAAACACTTCTCAGTTGTAGTGGTATGTATCCTGCATAGCGCATAGATACCTGCGTTGGGGATGTCTTCAAAGAAAACCCTCAATAGGAAGACGAATGCAAATACTAGATTCTGATATTAGCTTAAAAACTTAATAATTTGGGAAAAAGTTCCAGCAAAGATATGTACGTGTCTTTCAGATTGCCTTTAGAAATTCACACTATTTTGTTACCAACTTTGACTTCCTCGGAAGCCTGGAGCTCACAATAGTACTTTTGTACCTTGGTATGGTAGTCTAGTCGCTAAATGGCTTTCTGTTGAATCAGGACACATCCCTGTGCTGGAAGTCACCCAAAATCTATTCGTTAGAATAATCGAGTATTTAGCATTATGATAGGCAACTACGCACTCGATCATACGAGTATTACGATGAGTATTAGTGAGATTTAACTGGAACATTTTGAATCCATCAACTAAAGAAAGATGAACGGAGGTCTCCAGAGTAGCTATCGGGCTTTAAACATATCACGTGGCATTTCTTATCTGAACAAAGGCACTATCCCCGAGTTTCTATAACTAGAGGATTACACTCATTCGAGCCCAGAACTTTCAACTGTCGCTAATTGAGTTTCTTGTCTTAGATTACTTCTAAAGAAGCCATGTTCTTCGTAAAAAGAGCATGATATTCGTTTTGACTGAATTTAGATCAAGACATTCTTTCAAGACCCATCTTAACAACCTATTTGTTTGTACAACACAAAGACCTTTTGTAACTATTGCGCAACCTTATAACCCCTCTTCATTAGGATTCTGTGTATTTTATCATCTACAAGGTGGCGCAAAAGTAATGTCACAACGTGAATATGCCAGAATTTTTGAATTTACCTTTGTAAAACACGAAATTATTCTTTTCTTCTTCATTTTTATATTGATTTATTTATTTACATTAAAAGAGGAGATGAATACTCTTAAAACTTAAACTAAACACTTCACACGATTTCAGGTTGCGCCATCTTGTTGAAACCAAAGCTCTGTCGTGTCAATGCCTTTAAACTGAGGATCGAAGAAGTCAGAAATCATGTTTCTATAGCGCTCTCCTTGACATTCTGGCCGGCATCGTCCTTAAAGAAATATGGGCCGATGATTCCACCATAAAGCACACCAAACAGTGAGTTTAAATGGTTGTAAGCGCGTCTCTAATTCTGGGTTTTCTCCACTCCTAATTCGGCAATTTTGCTTGTTTACATATCCATTTAACCAAAAATGGGCCTCATCGGAGAACACAATTTTGCATTGAAAATGAGGATCAAGCTGAATCATGTTTTCGGCTCATTTATGGTCACGCGGTTTCAACTCTTGCACAAGCTGGATCTTATAAGTTTTTAAGCCAAGATCTTTCCGTAAAATCTTCCACAAAGTGGATGGGCATAGCTCCAATTGCTGTGCACGATGGCGAATCGACTCATTCGGATTCTCCTCAACACTGCGCTCCACAACCGCAATCTTCGTCTGTTCGCACTGTTTGTCAGTGCAAAACCGATTCATCGTGTTCCGAATAACTTGCTCGGATAGATTATTATGTCGACCTAAAATGGAATAAGCGCACGATAAGTTTGGCGACGCGAACCATGGTTTTCAAAATAAGTTTGCACAATTTGCACGCGTTGTTCTGGCGTTAATCTATTTAGTGTTGCCACTTTAAAACCCAAACCTCTAAAAAAAAACGCTTTACTAACTTATTGTATATACGAGTACAAACAATTTATTTTTTTTTTGTATGGTGGTACCCCTTTTTTTTGCAAAAGTAGCCACCCATCTCTTTAGTTTTTTATGTTTTTTATTGTATAATTTTTTTTTTTCTGTTATCATTATTTTTTTCTAATTCTTTTCTTCTTAAATCTATCCTAAACCTACTCAATGCTATGCATGGCAGTCACGGCTTACACTCCCTTATGTAGCTACTTAGCACTAGAGAAATTCAACGAGGAAGCATCCTCTCCTTCAACCAGGCACCAAAATAGTTGCTACGAGTACTTACTACAATATTTTTACTAAGATTTAAAATTCAATTTAATTGAAGCTCCCTCTTCATATGTACTCGCACGAACCACTCGCGTGGTAGAGGATGAAGTGGGATACAGTGGTGTGATTCTTTCATCATCTTCTTTGGTTGGCTTGCTGGATGTCGTAAATCCTGTGGAAGCACACGGTTCTTGGTTACTATCAAAATTACTCGCATTAAGGTCTTTAGGAAGTATCTTCCCTGCGCGATTGCAGCATTTTCTTCGATCAAATGACGCAAATAAAATATTCTAGCTAGCTTAAAACCACATTGGCAGGATATGCAGCAAAGTTTGTTTTCATTGCGACGGCAATAGCTAGATGTTACGCCGTATCTCTACAGCCAAATCTTGTTTTACCAATAGCAACTGATGCCTATGTACAATGCCTGTACAATAGGCAATCGAAATTAATTTTAGCACGTGAGTTCGAGAAATTATAAACAGTGTGTTTTCTGAATGGCTCCAACGCTTAGTCAAAAACAACTTTATCTCAGAAGACTTGGTTAGAAAAAATGTTCACAGCACTTGAATAGTCCCTTAGGGGCCTTTTCCATCCGAATCATCGATATTGTGTGTCAATTTTTGTGACTGTTGAAATTTGGTGTTATCGGGAGCTAAACTCATTTTTGCTAATTCCTTGCAAACGCATCAGTTAGAAGTCGCAAGTACTTTCAAGCACATTTTCCACAACATTTTCGCGGATTTATGACTTAGGATTGTGGTTTCTGTATTGGTGTTTGGTCTTTTCTCAGGCCGTCATCCAAATTTATCATATTGCTATCGACGCAAGGCACTCCTCCAGTGTTTTGGATATTCGGACATTCCGAGAAGCTAACACAGACTCGGACCTTGTTGTAGCCAAAATCCAAATGCGGTTATAATCGCGTGACCGCCAAAGCTTTTTCCGATCGAGTTTCTCCTAACCTCACGAGAAGTTCGATGCTAACAGCATCGAACGTAGAATTTCAGTTGGATCACAGTCAAAATCAAAGAGACCGCCACTGATGTACGGGGTTTCAACCCGTCCCAACAAAGAAACCGCTAGTTCTATCACGAGTGCAGACAGGAAATTTTGAAAAAAGGGGGAAATACAGAGTGGCACTGCAGGAAAGAACGCGAGAGGCTCGCGAGCTCTATGAGCAGAAAAGTAGGGAAGAACATAGGTTCCAAAGACGTAACAACAATGAGAACGAGAAATATTACATCGAAATTCTACCAAAAAATCAAACGAGCATGCCAAAATTGTAAAGCCCGAAGAGAAATCTTCAATGAAAGACAATGAAAACTCACAGTAGAATCACAGTAGACCCTGAGAATCTGGAAAGATTATTTCTCCAAACTATTGAACGGTGATGACGAACAGCATCCCACGGACAGAAATTTCCTTGCTTTAGTCTAACAAATATACAGCATGTGATAATTGAATATGGATCATACTGCGTTAAATACAGGAGAATAAATCTCCTCTATGCTATATCCTGTCTGTCTGACGTATCTGTGAACGCTTCAGACTCTATGTTAATAGTGTTATCCAGTTTTGGCATTCCCGGCATCTTTCTACTACGCAAGATTCACGCAACTCCGTCAAAGTCAGTAATGACAAAATCAAAAATCTTCACTATCAGAAAATGGCTTAAACAAGGTGATGCATTGTCAGGTGTATTTTTCAACATCGTTCCGGAAAGAATTCTGCGAAACATAGAGGACACAATCTTTCAAAAGTCCGTTCAGTTACTGGCATATGCAGGATACATTGGAATAATAGGAGGAACACAACGAGCTATCAATGGATTGTTTACGAATATTGAAACAGAAGCGGTAAAGAGAGGTTAAGGGATACCTAACATCGACGCCTAAGACTAAATGCCACGATAGGCATCAAAACTTTGAGGTAGTAAGTGCTTTGCTTTCAACTCCGACCATGACACCAGCGCGGAAATCATGCGAAGAATCACTCTTGCTAATGGCTGCTTCTTTTGGCTTAAAAGGCAATTGAGTAGCAAAGCCCTCTATCGCGCAACCAAAAAATATCATGCAATTCACAGATTATCCCGAAAGCGGACCAAAGAGTTCAGGGCTGCTTCGAGAGAAATGTTCTCCAACCTCGTCAGAATAGCTCGGATAACCCAGTTTAGATGGAAAAGGTGATCTTAAACGCATGGACACCAATGTCCGAAAAGTTTTCTATTCCAAGCGGAGGGGGACTTCAGCTAACATCATGTTCGCAAATATAAGCTGGCAAAACACCCCGATAGCTGAAGAGGCATGTTAACTAAGACCCAGGTCCACCCCGGGCTATAGTGCCATATAAATAAGAAAAGTCGGTCGTTTCTATTTGTTTCCAAAATATTTGGCTGGGAAAACATTTGTTTGGTAGCACGAGCTGTGACGTGACGTTGCACCATTCTTTTTGAGTCGCCTTGATTGATCTATTTCGAGCACAAGACAGATTTCCAGATCATGAATAACTATCATAGTACACCATTGCCCTTAGGATCCCGTAAGAAATAGTGTCTAATAATGCCACAGCGCTGGGCCAAATGGCGCGTTATACTTCCATGAGTATGTATTGGTCGCTGATATACCAACTGAGCTGTTCTAACAATCGAGCATTCCAATCACTCCTTAGAGGATCTCCCAAACGATGCTGAGGTTCCATTCATTAGGCATTCTTTCCTCCGAGCAAATCTTGTCATTTTATCATTTGTCACTCTCGTCATTTTATACTCTGAAAGGTGATTCCACAATATCACAGCTGTGGCTGTGACTCTATTACTAAATTTAATTGCTTGAATGTCGTTCCTGGAGTAGGAGCGCGTCAATTCCTCGGCTCGTAGAGTGCACGAGCTAGTCTAGTCCTCCTATGAAGCCCCAATAATATCACCACCCTTTTAATTGTAATTATAGTAAGATGTCTAATTCTACATTTGTTTGATATAGTTTTCCTTATATATGCATCATTGTGACCCTCTGTGTTCCTTTACAGGTGGTTCAAATGTTCTCGGTGTTGACTGCAGTGTTTGATGAATTCGAAGAAATCCGTCCTCATAGGACGAAGGTGATTTTCGGAACCGCTGGTGTTATGGCGCTCATCTCAGGTTATTTCTGCACTTCCGTAAGCATTTACTTAAACCATCAAGCCTACGAATACATGATTACATCTTAAACTTCCTGCAGGATGGCATACACTTCATTGAGATGTTAGCCGAACTAAGTGTAGTTTCCCAAGGATCTATGAATTTGTTCCTCCTGATTATAATGCTTTGGGTGTATGGTAGAGAGCGTTTCCAACGAGATGTAGAATTTATGACAAGTCAAGTGTTCGCCACTTGGAAAGTGTACGTTGTTCGATTTATTACACCGCTATTTTTGGCCCTAACATTGGTAAGATACATTCATATATTAACACTCACTATACTCGTAATCTTTAGTAAAACTTATTTTTTCTTACAGTTTGTTGGATTTGTATTCTCATTACATAGTCGTGGAGATGTCCCTCATTTGGCTCCAATTGGCTTCACTTTAACTTTTATGCCATGGATAGCTTTACCGGCATATTGTATATATAGACTTATACAGACTAATGGTACTATTGCGTTACGGTTTAAACGCTGTATCAAGCCCACAGATTGGTATCCAGTTCAACCAGAAGATAGACAACGATACGAGGAAACTGTCGATAGTCCTGAAACATCACAACCCTTGACCTCTATTGTATTGTAAAATTGTTTTTAGTTGTAAAATTCATTTAGAAATAAAAATTGTGAATACAAATTGACAGTAAGGAACTGCAGTAGGTGGACACATGTACGAGTAAAGAGCTCTGTCTGATTGATTGTCATGTCATGTTTTGAACAATTAAACAATTTGGCCATTGCAATTGTCTTAATGTCGGTTGATGCAAGTTCCGCTCAACATTTCGTCATCTTTTAGCCAAAATCCAGTCCACGTTTGCTTTAAGGGCAATAAAATTGCAGTAAAAGTGATAGTATTTGTACAATTACCAATAACAAAGTAGTACAATAGTTTCAGATGCAAATGACCGAATTGTGGTATATAAGGCGGCAAATTTGATTTTTGTAAACAGAATCAATTCTTTATTCACCAAAACAAAATCAACATGAAGGTAAGGAGTTTCGAGGTGACCATAGCTACAACACGATAACAAAATAAAATTTTATTACAGTTCATCACTGCTGCTGTAGTCTTGTTGGCTGTTGCCATGGGAGTTCAATCATCTCTGATTGCTGGTGTTCCTGGTCTTGGACTAGGAGTCGGTATTAATGGTCTTGGTCTGGGAGGACATGGTCTTGGTCTTGGTCTAGGAGCACACAGTCTTGATCTTGGAGGACATGGTCTTGGTCTTGGTCTAGGAGGACACGGTCTTGGATTGAGCGCTATCAATGGACTTGGGCTTGGTCACGGTCATGGTTTAGGTGTTGCTGTTGGTGTTCCCGGACAATCATTGTCTCAAGGACCAGCTTTATTGGGTGCTCCTTTGCTTGCATCAGCTGCTCATATCCCGGCTGCTGTGAATGTTGCCGCAATTCCACATGCTGGAGTTTCTGTAGCTCACCAAGCTGCCATTGCTCCTGCTGGTCTTGGAGCCACCTACGTTGCTAAGAATCGTGGTGCTATTCACACCGCCCCATTGGCTGGTCATATCCAATCAGCTGCTTCCATCAATGTTGCTCCAGCTCCAGGAACTTGGTAAATGATTCATCTCAGAAGGCTCACCTCATGCCAGGAGACAAATAATGCTAAAATAAATCCTCACACCATCGATAACACCCTTAGTTGTACGTACACATGCTCGTTATTCAATAAAAGAATTGAATTTATGAAAAGTCTGGTTTAATGAGATTTGTTGGAATCTATAAAAAATTGTGGCCTACAGGACAGGGAATACCTGTTCGCACCGTATCGTATATATCTTGACATTTAGGACATTTTGTGTGAAAAGTCCGTTCAGATTAAGAAGTCCTTTACTTTCCATTTAAATTCAGTGATGTCATCAGCCGAGGTTTTGAATGTATTTTCAACGGCCATAGTAATTTTGAGAACGACAATCGCATATTATATGACCCGTGATTTCACCACATTCTAAACAGAGTCGGTGTTAAGGATACCGCTGAGCTATTTCTTGCCGATTCATTAGTTACATACTCGTACATCGTGACATTTAATACTTTTGTGATTTCGTATTCAAAATATTAGAGTTATGAGAGTATTGAAGCAGTCTGCTACGGTTGACGGTGGCGCCTTTTGCATTTGCCTCAAAACTAATTGTGGCGACCTGCTACCTCACGCTCTGAGAAGAGCTGTCTCCAGCAATATCACAACGAAAGAGTTGAGTGAAAAAGCAGAACAAGAGCGTGTAAATAACACTCACTACTTTAATACACGTATTTATTTAGCTATTACAAAATTAGGTTACTGATTGGTAAGAGTTGAGGTTATAGAATGAGCATGTGGGTGGATGTCAAGTTATGGCGTAGGTTGGTAATAATGTTGAATAGTGCTTCCTAGTCTGACAAATAGGTGTTGGAACATGAGGGGCAGGCTACATTACATCTCCCTCCTAGACGCATCTTCCCGAGATGCTAGTACACTAATCTTACTGGTGGCTTAGAAACTCTTCCTGATCTCGTTGTGGCGGTTGATGGTGTCTGCTTTGTTGAGGATGAAGGGGTACCTGATGAAACATTAGGAACATTAGTTAAGTCTGTGGATTTGTTGGTAATATGTAAATCTTGGTTTGGGGAATTGTGCGAAGGACTTGTGGAGATCAGGTGTGAATTCGATGTATCGGTATTGAGACTTGGAGTAGGATTTGATGGAGTTTCTATGACGGCTTTTGTTGGTCTGATGTGGCTAGAGTTTCGACGATATTTGTGGTTGTTGCCATCTCTGAGAATGTAAGAACGTGAGTGGACTCTGCCCTCTATTACAGCTGGTTTCCATTCGCTGTTGGGATTTTTTCTCGTTACAACTCGTTGACCTGTAGTGAGTTGTAGAGGCTCTCTCGCTCCTTTGTTTGAATATTGAGCTTGACGTTGACGTTCCTCTTGTAACTTCTTACTGATGTTGTATTGAGGTAATGTTACAAGTGAAGACAAAGTAGTTGGAATAAGGGATCTAAGATTCCTTGAGTATAGCCGTTGAGCTGGGCTTCCAAGGTCTCCTCTGGGTGTGTTCATAAAATTTAGGATACCTTATTGGTAGTCTAAATTGTCGTAGGTGCATTTTTTTAGAATGGCTTTGGACGTCTGTACGGCCTTTTCCGCTAATTCATTTCCTCTGGGATGATAGGGAGAACTAGAGATATGGTTAAATTTCCAATCGGATGAAAATTTTTTGAATTCGCTACAAGAATACTGGGATCCATTGTCAGTCTCTAAAATTCTAGGAATTCCCTTAACTGCAAAAATGTTTTTTAAGAATGTTATCACACTTCTTGCTGTTGGTTCTTTCAGTTTATCGAACTTAATGAAACCAGAGTAACTGTCAGTTACTACAACATAGTCGTTACCTTTGAAATTAAATAAGTCGGACGCAACAATTTCGTAGGGGTAGTTGGGTCTTTCTTTCTCACCTAAACGTATTTTGTTGTTGTTTCTTGACAAGCAGCACATTTTTCTATATAGTCTTTGATATCTCGATTCATTTGTGGCCAGAAAACAACACTTTTTGCTCTCCGTACTCACTTTACATAATTGAAGTGCCCATTGTGTATGTACGAGTACTTTAAAACATCTGTTCTCATTGCTGAAGGTATAAGAGTTTTGTGAGCTTTGTATATAATGCCATCGTAAATAGAGAGTTCTTCTCTGTAATTCCAATAGCACTTCAAGTTTTTTGGGAGATGGTCGATATCACGCGGCCCGTTAGTTATTAATTCGCTCAGTTGTTTGCAGGTTTCATCAGATTTGGTTAATTGGAGAAGTCTTTCGAGCTCTTTGTCTGAGATTGACAAGATAAGCTGAACCTGTAAATCTGAATCGTTGTCATCTGTTGATGAATGGTTGGTGCAGTCTCGGCCTCTTTTTATACGACTTCTAGATCATATGTCAGAAGACTTAAACGAATTCGTTAAAGACGGGCTGGAGACGAGTGGAGCTGTTTTCGGAAGATCGTTTCTAGTGGCTTGTGGTCTGATTCGAAGACCAATTTCTTTCCCCACACGTACTGGTGGAATTTTTCGCAACCGAATTTAATCACCAGGGCCTCTTTTTCCAGTTGAGAATATTTCTTTTGACAATTTGTCAGGGCTTTTGAGGCATATGCGATTGGTTGTTCCTTTTGCAGGAGAACGACCCCTAACGCGGATGAGCTGGCATCAGCTTGTAGCTTGACGTCGTCATTGACGTCATACAGTTTCAACACGGGAGTGGTACATATGTCAGATTTTAGTTTCGTGTAAGCTTTCTCTTGGGAGTCGTTCCATTCCCATGGAGTCGACTTTTCCAGGAGCGCGCGTAGTGGTGTTGTTAATGCAGAAAAATTTGGGATGAACTTACTCAGATAGGTGAATTTACCGAGAACTCTCTGGAGTTCTTTTCTGTTTTTTGGTGACTTCAGTCATTGTATCGCTTCGGTCTTATCTGGGTCGCCTGCCATTCCGTGCTCGCTTATGATGTGTCCTAGGTATTTGACCTTTCGCTGTTCGAACACGCATTTTGTTTTATTGAGTTTTAGGCCCTTCTCAGTCAGGATTTTGATCACTTCGGTTGTGGTTTTTCGGAGTTCTTCGCTAGATCTGAAATGAATTAGAATGTCATCTACTCGTATTGAAATTTTTACATTAGGTAGATGTGATAAAAGGGACTCCATTATGCTTTGGAATACTTCAGGGGCGGCAGATATACCTAAAGGTAATCTCTTGCAGCAGTATCTGCCCCAAGGTGTGGAAAAAGTAAGTATTTTCTTGGTTCTGTTGGAGTCTCGGATTTGCCAGAAACCTCGTTTGCAGTCTAGCAGGGTGAATAGCTTTGACCCGTTGAGTTGAGCTGTAATCTCTTCGATCGTTTGCATAGGATGGTGACGGCGCAAAATATTTTTATTAACGAATGTGGGATCTATGCAGATTCTAATTTTGTTGTTTTTTCGAACCACGACCATGGGCGACACGGACTGAGTAGCTTCCCTCATAGGCTCGATGACATCCAGTTCAACCATTCTGTCGAGTTCTTTTTTGACATCGTCACGAATTTTATGTGGAATTCGTCTTGGGGGTGTTATTACGAATGAAGGGTTCTCTACTAAGTCGATATCGTATTCGTAGTCTTTGAGACACCCTAGGCCTTCAAATATGATGTCATCTATTTTTACCTGGTTAACTCTGGTGACGAGTCCAAGTTTTTCGCAAGCATTGGCTCCGAGAATTGGTTTGATGTCTTCGGCTACTACCTTAAATAACATTTTGCAGCATCGCCCTGCTATTGAGCATGGTATTAGTGCTTCGCCAAGTACTCGCATTCGATGATTACTGAACGAGACCAGGTGCTTTTCTCTACTAGGTTTTAGGTTAGAATTGGTGGATTCGATGACATGTTTTGGCAGCACGTTGCAATGGGCACCTGTGTCTAATTTTATTTTGTAGGGCTTACCTTCAATGAAGAGTTCTTCGGTGAAGTTGTCGTTATGTAGGTTGATGCTTTCGGATACTGTACCAATAAAAAGTGAATCGTCATCGTCATCTCCGGTTTCTTCACAAACATTGATTTGCTTGGTCGATGTGTAACTACTTTTCTGGCTATTCTTGCTAGTTTTACTTTTGCAACATTTTTCGAAGTGATTTTTCTTGTTGCACTTTTTGTAGACATGATTATAAGCAGTACAATTGCGAATTTCGTGGTTTTTTCCACGATTACGACAGTTAAATCTTTTAGTTTTGTAGGTGTTACCCTTTTTAACAAAATTTACTGTTTTTTCACCTTCATTGATGATTTGGGCTGATTGCTTTTGAGCCATTTCTGTAGCCCGACAGAGTTGAATTGCCTTTTCTAAGTCGATGTCTTGAGACAACAGTTTGGTGCGAAGGTCATCGTTATGGATTCCGAGTATGAGTTGGTCTCTAAGGAGGCTGTCGTTGAGTCCTTCAAAGGCACAGTTTTGAGCTTGTATTCGCAGTCTTGACACTAATTCGTCAATGGTTTCGCCATCTTTTTGAGATATTTTGTTGAATTTGTACCTCTCAAATGTGGTCTTAATTGTTGGAAAAGATTCTTTACCTCGTCAAGTTTCCTGTTCGGGTTCGGTGGCAGTGTGTTGTATATTTGGAGTGCAGAGTATCCGATTGCGTACATGAACGTCGCTACCTGAACCTTTTGGTGTCCATACCTGTAGCTACTTCAAAAAAATCATATTGCTGCCTCCACAGTTTCCACTCGTTAGTCCCGGGTTTCGGCACCATGTAAATAACACTCACTACTTGAGTATTAATACACGTATTTATTTAGCTATTACAAAATTAGGTTACTGATTGGTAAGAGTTGAGGTTATAGAATGAGCATGTGGGTGGATGTCAAGTTATGGCGTAGGTTGGTAATAGTGTTGAATAGTGCTTCCTAGTCTGACAAATAGGTGTTGGGACCTGAGGGGCAGGTTACATTACAGAGCGAATCTATCGCCATGCACTGAGCTAAGTGTCAGTGTGCATGGCATGTTCTAGGTTCAGTGTATCATTAGTAGCCGACGAATAAAGATCTCTCTAAATTGAATTGGATTGTTTTTGGTTGAATAGGAGTCATAACATTGGTGACGAGGATAAAAAAAAAGGAGAAATACAGACAGTACTCGTAAGTACTCGTACACACATAACGTGGTGTGGATAAATGATTAAATGGTTACATTCAATTGTAAACAAGTTCATACTTGAACAGGTGAATTGACCCACATTAAATTGTGAGAAACAGAGACAGATAGGGATATGTACATAAATATGTAGACTACACATTCAACTGTGGTAAAGATAAGGGTTTAACCTTATTACATTCAATTGTAAATCTGGGAAAAACAATAAGTTTCGTGTCTGAGCAGGTCAAAAAAGTCTTCACATTCAATTGTGTCTCTTAGCAAACAGACCAGCTGGGTTAATCGTTCTTTATACAATAGGCTCATAAAAATGAATGACACCGGAATAAGACCATTTCTGTGAGACTATTGATAGAGTGGTCATTCGATCCGGATGACAGAAATGGTTCCGTTCATTCTCATTATGGAATTCCACTTTCGAAAGGCGTCTGTTCCGCTCCCTTAGGCCAGAGAAAGGGGAAGACCTAAACAAGCTCATTCTTAAGTTGAGGAACCAGGCAGCAAAATGCTCTCTTGGGAAAAGCGAGGAAAAGAGTCGGGAAATAAATCTAAAAGATAAATTGATAGGTAACTGGGCACCAAAAGGATTAAAGAGGCGTCTGTTTGAGAAAGAGTACTCATTGGATGAAATCATAAAAAGGTGTCAAGCTTTCAAGCTAACGAACAGATAACACAAACGGACACGGAGGTGAAATTACCAACAGTTATATCAATAGGATTGCGGTAAATAAGACAAACGATTCTAGAGAAGGCAACGATTGCGTAGATACGGGCGGAGTAGCCATACTCGGAATAGCTACTTATGCCTAGCCAGAAACAAAGATTGGAGGAAATGTGGGTACCTTGGTCATTTTGCCCTAAAATGCAAGACAGGAAGGGGTAAAGGGATGGTAAACGGCGTAGGCTTGGCCCATCAAATATTCGCCATGTAGAGGAAGAATTTGATGACCGTCAAGAGAACCATAGGGCTCAACTCAACAACCTCGAACGGGAGTATAGACTGTTTCGTCGGCGGCTCAAAGATATCAATGATCATCGACTCTGGCTCACGATTGAACTTGCTGGGGGAAAGTGATTGGGAACAATTACATCGGAGTTCCTCGATGTTGTGGAACATGCGCAAGGAAATGAGAAACCAGTTTCGCGCTTATGCTGGGAAGGAATTGTTAGAGACCTTTACTAGTGTTTGAGGCACCTACAAGTGTCGATGGAAAAGCTGAGATCGTTTCAACATTTTATGTAATCAGAAATGGAAGGCAATCTTTGCTCGGATGGGAAACAGCGATACGGGTGAAGGTGTTAAAACTAGGCCTAGATGTATACCGAGTAAAAGAAGTTCAAGCATTTCCAAAAATTAAAGGTATACAAATACAATTAGCTATAAATAAGTGCATTAAACCAATACAGCAACCGCTACGTCGGATTCCATCAGCGATTGAGGAGAGATGTGATAGGAAGCTAAGAGAGGCTAGTGAACAAGATATCATTGAACCAGTTGTTAGGCCCAGTTCTTCGATTTCGCTAATTGTGATCGTGTCCAAAGAAACTGGGGATATCCGTCTGTGCATAGATATGCGGTGTACAAATACCGCTATACTCAGGGAGATCTTTCCTCTTCCGAAATTTGAGTCACTTATGACTAAATGAAAAGGGTCTGCGTACTTTTCAAGACTAGATTTAAAGAACGCATATAATCAGTTAGAGCTGGAAGAGGAGAGTCGTTACATAACGACGTTTATAATATACAGGTGACTTTTCGCTATAAACGTTCGTTGTTTGGAATGAACTCAGCACCCGAAATATTTCAACGTACTATGGAAAATATGCTAGCTTCTTGCACTAGCACAGAGAACAACTTGGATGATGTTATTGTGTTTGGGCGGACGAAAGAAGAACATGACAACGAGTTAAAAAAAAGTTACTGGGCATTTTCCACGAAATGAGCGTGACGCTTAATAAGGCAAAATGTAGTTGGAGGGTAAAACAGCTAAAGTTTTTGGGGCATATATTGGCTACAACAGGCATTAGCGCAGACCCAGAGAAAGTTAGGACTGTATTAAAGTTCCGACCACCAAATAGCAAGGAAGAAATGAGATCCTTCTTGGACTTCGTAGCTTATTTAGACAAGTTCATTCCGGACTTATCAGATACTACAGACCAAATAAAGACACCCAGTCTTATATCCAAGTGCAGAATTGGAGCCTCAGATACGCAGAACGATGACTTAAGAAAACGTGCTTTAACATTATCCAACGGTTCTAGCTGTTAACATCGCTGTTAACTGATTAATACTCTTTAGAAAATTGTCGAAATTTCTGATTTTCTCTTCTCCAGCTGCATTAATTCTGATGGTAGTACCTTATGCATTGCTGTATGTCATGCCAGTCATTTTCTTTCCATTCAATCCTTCTTAGGTCAGTTCTCCAGTTCTGGATTTATTTCAGACTTTCGGATATCACCACCTTTCAAGGGTAAGTTTTTGTGGTTACTTAATTTCTTTTTAGGATTGGGTTACATAGGCTTGGTAATAAATCTGTTGTCACTAGAATTCTATAGCATATTCACTGCCGTGCCACTACTCTACTTGTTTTATTCAGTACGCCATGGAGCTGTGAAGGTGCTGCAGATTGGTCAGTCGTTCATAGACCTCCGTGAGGAATAAACGTGTTTCGGCTTTCAAAGTAGAAAAAGTAAGAGAAAAAAAATATATATATATAAAAGTGATTTAAAAACATTTTGCCCGAGTGCATCGGTGACCTATTGGTAGTGGTGTCCGCACGATAAAGCAGAGGTCGTTGGTTCGATTCCAGAAGGAATGGAATTATGTTGACTTTTTTTTTTTTTAAAGTTTAAAATATAGTGGAAAAAAAATACGGAAGAGCGATCATACGATGAGTGAGAGCAAGCGGTCCGCTACTCCAATAGCGGAACCAGCAGATGACATGATGTCATCGGAAAATATTGCGAAGAAGAGGAAGAGGAGGCTCAATCTAACTCCAATTTTTGTAAAGCGCCCCTCCCTAACAACTTCTACTGAAAAGCTGTTAGCTTTTCAGCAAGGGAAGGGGCGCCAACAACGTCAACAAAGGCGGCAGCTGACCAAAACGAAGACCCATACGTGTCTGATGGTGAGAATACCTTCCAATCTCTGATGGCTACTGAGTCAGAGGATGAAGATGAAGAGGTGCATGCACTTAAGAGCTGCATTAAAGAGCTGGAACAAAAAGTACTGGCTATTAAAAACAAACAAGTGGCGAGAAGGCAAAAGGAGCTACAACGACAACTCCAGAGCTCTAACCAACAGCCCACAAATAGCGAGGCTAAACACAAAGAACAGCCGCTACCACAACAAAAAACAGGACATATGCAAACGAGAAAACAAGTACAGACACAACAGAAGCAAAAGGAACAATAACAACAACAAAAATCACAACCGCAGCAACAACAACAACGCAAGCCCCAGAAACAACAGCAGCAGCAGCAAACACAGCAACACCAACAGCAAAAGCAACACCAGCAAGAACAACATATGCAGCAACAACAGCAGCAGAAACAAGACAAGATTGTAAAGCAAAGAGTTCCACCCATAAATACCTACAAGATGGAACTCAAGGAAACTATCGAATTATGTAAGTCGGCCATAGGCACTGCAATTCAGTGGAGCGCTATTATAAAATCAAAAATTTACTGTAGGATTCGACGACGGAGTTCTTCTCCTACACCCCGAAGGGGGACAAGCTGCAAACAATGCTGCTGAGGGTATTGGAACCGTCGACTGATCCGGAGGAGCTCCTTGCACTGCTAAAAGAGAAGAAGTGCGAAGGGCTCCAATTCGTGGGGGTCAAGCCTTTCACCACAGCCAGAGCCAAAAGGAAGAAGCGGCAACTGCCGATTTTCCTGGTCCAACTAAGTCCCACCAGCAATCTAAAGTCCTAGACTACCAGATAGTCCATTGGGAAAAATTAAAGAGGAGCGAAAACATTTTACAATGTGTTCGCTGCCAAAGGTTCGGGACGCCGCGTCGAACTGCGAAATGCAGCCTCGATGCGTGAAGTGCGGAAAGAACCACAAGTCCGAGGAATGCGCTCTGGGTAAGGACGGAGCGTCCGAAAAGAGCCAACTCTCTTGTGCTTTATGTAGGAACACGGGACACACCGCTAATTTTCGGGGTTGTCCCAAATTCCAGTACATCAAAAGAATAAATCTGGCCCGGCAGCAGAAAGTGGAAGTTAAACGTCCACCTGTGCATTTGCAAACTCCAGCCGTTACTCCCCACGTTACCTACGCCCAAATGGCGGCAGGTAGGGGAAATACGGTACAGCAAATGAAGGTTGCTTCTCAGGCCCCAGCACCCAGAGCACCGGAACCAGTACCTGACATGCTAGCTATCTTGCTCTCTATCCAAGGGCAGATGGCTCAGCTACAACGTGATTTGACTGAACAGACCGCGCGGGTAGATCAAGTATACGCACTGCTGCCTGGCCTAACGCACCTTTTGCCGTAATGGGTACGTACGTGGTGGAGCAAACCCTGAAGGTCCTTGATGTGAATGTGAATTCACTGATTAGGCTCGAACGACGAGCCGCACTATTTAAGTTGCTTAAAGACCAAGCCCCTGATGTGCTTTTGGTCAGCGAAATTAAGCTTACCAAGAGACACAAAATGAGGCACAGAAAATACAAAATAGTACGGAGAAACCGACCCAACTCCACTCAGGGAGGTGGCGTTGCAATTTTCGTACGAAAAGGTATACATTTTAAAAGAATATACAGTCGTGTAGTACGTAGGTTCCGGGTGCTGGAAGCATGCATCGTGTATATCCCTCTCCGTAGTGGAAAGCGGCTGTACATGGTGTCTGTCTATGCACCTAAGGCTACTCAATCCACCTTATTTATCTCAGAGCTCGAGATTTCTTTTTCGATTTCTGAGGCTGGAATTGGAAGACAACTATTATATTATCGGCGGAGATTTCAACGCTAAACATAGTGATTGGGGAAATAATACACCAAATACCAGAGGGAACCTACTATTCAATTGGTGGGGTCAACACAGTTTGATGTATAGACTCGGGCTTAAGGCGACAGATAGTCCGTCGTTTCCCAGACACGGGTCCTATTTGGATCTCCTGCTGTTCGACTCACAAATACAACTGACATGCACTAACCAACAAACTACAAACTGTCTACGCACTTTCGTGTATGACAGTGACCATTGCGGTCTCAGCACCGAAATAACTGTTCCCAACGAAATTGCGGAATTGGATGAGTTTGTCCAAAGGCATTCCTACAATTATAGTAGGGTGCGTTGGACACACTTCACCAGAACACTGACTAGAGCACTGTCCTCGAATTCGCTCTACCCACCGTCCAACAGAAATCTGTCAAACGAGGAGATTGACAGGTATCTAAGATTAATGGACGAGACAATCAAACGAACAATGGGCAAAACGATACCTCGGTACCAACACACTGACGACGAAGACTTATTCCGCAACGCAACTATTGACGCACTGCACCGACATAAAAGTAGACTGCTGTCAAGACTAAAAACCTTGTGCAGACAGTTTACTGACAGACATAACCCGGAGATTATGACGCTAAAGTCGTCGATCAAAAACCTCCAAGTCTTAATAAAAGAAAATTACAGAGCATCTGTAAGTTTGTATTGGAACAAAAAAATTCGAGCTGTAAACACCAGCAACTCGAATATTAAAATATTTCGGAGAAAAGATCAAAACGACCTTTCGTGTCTTAAAATCGCCCGTACGACGGACAACGAGAACATACTTATAGCAGCAGGCATAGACCCAAATGAGGCTGTTGATGACGACAACTTCTTTGTGATCGAGGATCCGCACGAGAAGGTAGAGGCTATAGGCGCGACGTTCCAGGAAGTATATAAAGCGAATGACATCATTGGCCCGAACCACAATCTGGAAAGTCGAGTCCTTATGCACAATTTCTGCCTTCGAAATGAAATTGTGAATTGGCGATTCGAGAGCTCGGGTTTCACCCAGTTCAGTGACGAGAATATGGCAAATAATGTCATCACCAACGATAGGGTACTACCCCCGTTCATTTCGAAGGAAGAGCTCCAAACTGTCTTCGAATCACTTAGAACTAAGAAATCAGTGGGAACCGATGAAATACCGAACATTGTGCTTCGACATCTCCCTCTAGAAGCGGTGGACATTTATACCACCCTGTTTAATAATGCAATGAATAATGCACATTATCCAGCGCATTGGAAAACTGCGGTGGTACATCCGATCCCCAAAAGGGATAAAGACACATCCAATCCGGCGAATCTCCGGTCGTTCAGTCTCCTTCCAAACATCAGTAAGGTTTTCAAGAAGATGATCAATAGAGTCCTGACTAAGTGGGTTGAGGACAAACACGTAGTTTCGGATAATCAATTCGGTTTTAAGGCGGCGCATGATGTTATTCATGCCGCGTCTAAACTCGTTTCTGATATTCAATGGAACAAAGGCAAGAACCAGTGCACTGGTGCCTGCCTGATTTACTTGGAAAAAGCCTTCGATACCGTATGGCTAGAGGGACTCTTTTTCAAGCTGGACAGGTTGGGCATTAGTAAACCATTGCTGTACCATTCTTTTGATATGCTCTCCAGTAGACAGTTCATCGTGAAGAATGGCGATGTGACTTCTGCTGGAACATTTAACATTAAAAACGGTCTGCAACAAGGTGCGGTAAATTCT
The DNA here is from genome assembly GCA_949129095.1 of Volucella bombylans. Classification (NCBI taxonomy): domain Eukaryota; kingdom Metazoa; phylum Arthropoda; class Insecta; order Diptera; family Syrphidae; genus Volucella; species Volucella bombylans. The sequence goes on from OX422144.1 coordinate 140,997,979, forward strand.
CCGATCCTATTCAACATTTACACAAGTGATCTGATAGGTTCACTTCACCATGCCATAGCGTACGCAGACGACTTAATCGCGTACAAATCAGGTCCAAAGATTGAGGTCATTAATATGCTGTTGCAACGTGACTTCGATAAAATTAAGCGATATTGTGATGACTGGAAGTTGAAAATCAACTTTTAGAAGTCGGAAACCATTCTGTTTAGGACGCCTTTGTCTGGGGCCTCTAGGGATACCAGAAAGAATTGGCGAAAGCTTTCTATCGTCGGGCAACACGGACAGCCACTCGCTTGTCGAAATGTAGTCAGATACCTTGGGATCTGGCTAGATCAATTTCTGTATTTTAACAAACATATAGAGGTTGCTCTGGCCAGAGCCAAAGGTGCTTTTGCCCTTACAAAGAGACTGTTTTATAACAGTCAACTCGATGCGAGGGTGAAGGTGATCTACTACATGGCCCTTATCAGGCCCATGCTTGTGTTTGGGTGTCCCGTGTGGTTCATCGTAAGAGCAAGTTTATTGGAAAAGATTCGGGTGTTTGAGAGGGCTTGTCTTAGGACTTGTCTTCGCTTATACAAAACACCAGAGTCTCAGTACATAAAATTCTATCCCAATGAGGTCTTGTACAATAGGGCGAATCTAATAAGAGTGGACAATTTCGTCATTAAGTTGACTCGAAGGCACATTGCAAAAGCAATGACCTCATCGAACAACCTGATCTCCGGGGCTTTCTACCCCAATTATATGTATCACGAGAGGGTTCGCTTTGACGGCTTTATTCCTCCAGAAGCGTTCCTCTATCTAGATAGTAAAGGTCTGATCCAGGACAGATTGGCGGTGCCGCTAATCTTCAACGTCGCTCGAACAGCTGCGGACTGGCGACTCAACTACGACAGAGACGCCGCATACTGCAATGCGGAGCGTCTCCGGTTCAGTAGGGTGGTAGGGAGTCGCGACATGTGGGATGTTGCTCGGCAGCACCAACAATTTTGGTGGCTAGTTGAAGGAGCGGAAGTTTCGTCGTCCAATTCCTCCAGTACAGTACTAGGTAGCTCCATACGAAGCAAAGTCGGTCGTCTGACTATTTCATTAGCCTTGGCCGGCTTACATAGTTTTAGGTAGGATTAAGTTAATTTTAAGGAAAAAAATATATAAAAACCAAAAAATAAAAAAAATACATGTATTTATATATTACGTATATACATATTATGTATATATATATTTATGTATGGCTTTGTTTGTGTTAGATGTAAGTAGGTTAAGTAGATTAAGAATTGTTTTTAGGTAGTCTGTAAATTTTTAATTTTAAGTTTTATAATAAAATTAAAATCAAAATAGCCCATATACTAAGTTTTTTGTTTTTAAAAATGTTTTCTTAGTTTAAGCTGCATTGTCCTATAAGAATAAGAACAAAACCTGTCAAAACGTCGAAAGACATAGTTTAGAGTGCCCGCATGGGGCCAGTAAGTTAGAATAAGATAATTTTAAGTTGATTAAGCTAATTTTGAAGCGTTTTTTTGTATAGCTTGTAAGTGTTAAGTAATTCAACATAATAAAAATGCATATAAACTGAACTGAACTGTGCTGCAGATTGGATGATTGGATCCATTCTGTGAGTACAAGCTGATCATTCCGATGTTGTTTAACCTTTTTTTAAGTCACAACATTTAGCACTGTTGTTTTTTTAACGATCCGGACAGCCTTAGTGACCACAAAAGTAACTATGGATTCCGATACTATAACATAAGCATACCCTCTGTGGAATTTTTTAAGTAAGTGACATGTAGATGGCAATTTACACTGATCTTGGGCCAACAGTTTCTAAAAGAAAAATTTTGATTTTGTTCATTTAGGACCCAAGTTCAGGACTCTATTTCATTGCCACTCCTTGGATGCGTCTTGGTAGTATGGCTGGCAATAGCACTTCCTCTCAACTCCAAAACCGAATCGGTAAGTGATTTCGTATTTTATAGCTTTGGCCTTACTGACTGCAATCTCTTGTAGATCGGCAAGATCTTTAGGTATAGTGCCTGTATTTTCACCATCTTACTGGCGATTCTTTTCATTCGGACGTCCTTCCTCCCCAGTGTTATGAAAGGCAAGGCATTTTTGAAACAAAACTCTAGATTTCATTGGTCTTTACTAGTTCATGTTGTTCCATTTTTGATGTTTACTGCATTTGGTCCTGGATGGGGTAGTATATTAAGCATGGCCAGTTACAACAAATTTAGCACAAATATAAGCAAATATAGTTGGTTGATGTTCTGGTCACAGTTTGGCAATATGATTATGACTGTCTTGATGTGTAAATTTGCAATATTCCATCTAACACGTAAGTGGTTAATTATTCTAATTTGATAGAGGATATATTTTGAGATATCTTCATAGGAAACGAACCGATATTTGTGATAATGTCTCAACTTCAGTTGCAATGGATGCAATTCTTGTTGTTTCTAGTTCTCTGTCGAGTTTGGAAATTCCACATTTATGGACGTTGAGTTTTCTCACCATGCTAATAACTGCAAGCTTTAGTCTTATGGTAATTAAACATATAGCAATTTGAAGAAATATGAAATTCTATGATCAGGATACAGGATTATTGTTCTCCATTCGAAACAGAAAACAGAGCACTTATGTATGTAAAGAAGAAATCTATTGTACACCGAATTTTTCTCAGTTTTAAGTAAAAACATGACATCAGTTCCAAGCATCTACGACATCTATGGCAACTGCAAAGTAAGAGTTCCGCAGTGTTAGCGTGATCAACACAACAAGCACTGGTGCTGTCACTTTCACCTAGGAGATAAAGAAATTGCATTTAGAGAGCGAACAGCAGACTGGCCTCCTTCATTGGCTCCTAAAAAAATACCCAGGGGCATTGATTGATTGATTCATCTGCCTTTGACCTTTCCACGATAATCACTTTTCTCTTGAAGATCTGAATAGCTTGATTCACTTTATTCTCAGCAAGAACACCCTAGAGATGTGTGGAACTATATGGACAAGTACGCGCTTTTTTGTGTGGTAGCAATACAGGCGACTCGACTCTCTATGTGTTAGAAAAAACCCACAGGGCCTCCCTAGGATTTTAAAATATGACCGAGGCGTACTTTCCACTTGGACACGCATTTGTGCCCTTAATCTGATTCTAGACAAAGTTGCCCTCTAGCGGCGCTTTGAAGGCTGAAAGCCCAAAGTGAGTCTTCTACACGTAATATACTGGGTCGTTAGCCCAATTCCCTTCTATGGTATATCCATATGATTGGTAGAATGGGAATACTTCATAGTAAAAACTGGACAGATTGAGACTGATTAAGGTTATAACCGATTTTAAACACCTAGTGGAGACAATCATACTCAATAAGAGCGGTTAAAGACTCCAACGTACATCACCAAATAGCACAGAATCTGTTACGTATTGAAGCACACTGGGGACAGTATGAATCTTGAAAACGCCAAGCCACCAGTGTCTTTCACCAAACAAATAACACATTGTCAAGCGTACTCTTAACTAAGTTATAGGTGCATCTACCAGGGCAACACATCTAGACGTTTGCAGCACATACTCAATCACGAGAGCTGATCAATTACAGGATCAGGCAAATCTCCAAACTGACAAATATAATCAGGGCACACTGTACTGTTGGAAGACACACGGAACGGTTAAGTATTTCTCAAATTGATTTTCGCAGAAGGTTTAGTGATGAAGCCAAACCAGTTGGACATATTCTGTGCCGAATAAGAGCAACATCTAAACCGTCATTGTCTAATAAGTTTTCGTACTTTGGCTACAGCTTCCTAGTTTTTCAAGTCGATGTTGGTAACTAAAAACATCTCTTGTGTCAACCGCAATATAGCTAATCTCATTGACGATCCGATGAACTTGAGATGGCCATATCCCATGCGCATATTGAGGTACCTAAAGCAAGTGCTAGCTGTGGCTTATTTTGCATTTTGCGGCGCCTTAGTCCATTGATATACGTTCTGGCGTGTATACACTGATTTCTGAAAACGACGAAATAAACTAAAAACATCGTAGCGTGGTTTTGGGGACATTGCTTATAGGTTATTGTTCGGAAGGTCATAGAAATAACTCTAAGTAACAAAACCCTTCCCATTTTGAGTGTTTGTGGAAATTTAAAGCTATTGTTGGTGAATTAAGCTTTGATCCGAATTGATCCATGCATTCGCTTCATTACCAGGATCTACAGACTTTTTACCGAATTCAGCTCCTGCTCCGTCAAAAACCGAAAAGTTAAATCAAACACATCCAAGGCTGGTTATGGTGCTATTTCCCTTTCGTATTGTCTTGCGAGTCCCATATTATTGTGTAACTTCTTACGACACCCCTTAAGGGGGTTGCTCGATCTAGTATGCAAAATTGTACGAGGCTTACACTTTCATTTTAAGCCCACATACGCAGTCTGTTGATGTGAACGGGGCTCGGATTTTTACAGAGGGAGTACTTCCCAGTGTGGTCATCATTCTTACAGTAAACGTAGCAGGAAGTGATGCATATTATCCCCACCACATTTAAGTGCTTAGTAAAAGTGCTAAGCTCACATATGGTAGATGACAATAAAAAGTCTCTAGTCTTTCCAGCCGAGGTAGAACTGAAAACCCACTGACTTCTTCGAGGTGTCCGGATCTATTCCCTTGGTCTACCTAAAACTTACAAAAACATGCGTCTACGTTTGTGTTTATACGAGATCATATCGTTCAAAGGGTTTCTATTAATTCGCACACTTACAGTTCCGATGATAGAAGCTAATAGTGAACCAGCTCTTATCTTGTTACCTAGGAACTGAGCCTTTGCTTTCAATTCAATGTATTCCCGCCTGGCTGATTGAGAACTTTGACTAGATTGGCCTTTTGGTAAAAGTCCTTATAAGAGGTACTCTCCAAAATCCTTCCTTTATTTTTTTCGCTTTGATCTGTAAACATTTCCATCAACTTTTAAACCAGACCTAAGAGACTGTTTAAGATGTTTTCTGTCTCCCTACAAAGTCCCACCATGAAACAAGCAACAAGGATTTTATTTTGCCCGGGAATGCCAGTTAAATATACTTAGGGCATCGTTCTGAACAGATTACTCTTCTTTTTGCCTTATATCGGGCAAAGAAAGAGTCTCGACGGATTTAACAAACCTCTCCTAAGTGCGCGTCCAGTTCACTTTTTTTTTGATTGAATAGGAGCAGAAAGTTCAGGACTTTACTTCAGAATTGGAATTCGACATAATGGATATTTCAATAAGAGGTGTATGATTTGTGAGGCCTATTACTTGTAAAGCTCGACTTGGTAAGGAGCATATACCAACTCACCTGTAAAATATGGTCGGACGAAGTTATGCCCGATAAATAAAATCTGAGCATTGTTTGTCCGATCCTCAGAAAATAAACCCTCTGAACTGCGCCAACTACAGAGGAATTAGTCTTCTTAACATCGTCTACAAGATCCTATCAGCCTTATTGTGTGAACGCCTGAAGCCGTCCGTCAACAACCTGATTGGTCCATATCAGTGTGGCTTCAGGTCAGGAAAAATATTCGACCAAATATTCACAGTACGACAGATTTTGTAAAATATCTAAATCGATACTCACCACCTATTCATCGATTGTAAAGTCATCGATCAGTCTCTATAGAGACGAGCTATACAGAGCAATGCCCAGTTTCGACATCCCTGCTAAACTTGTCCACTTGTGCAGGATGACGATGGAGAATGCACCCTGACTCATCAAGATCGGTAAACAACTCACCGAGACCTTTGAGGTCAAAAAAAGGAGATGCGCTGCCATGTGATTTCTTTAACATCATTCTTGAAATAATAGTCCAAAACTCACCCACCAACACAAGAGGCACAATTTTTCAAGTCCATTCAATTACTCTCATGCGCCGATGATATTGACATAATTGGAAGAAGCAGGGTAATGTCAGTGGCATTTAACGGTCTACGAGGGCAAGACCAAGTATATGCTGTCAACAAGACAGGACACCCAGCACCGACGTCTCGGACAGAACGTCACCCTCGAAAGGTACAACTTTGAGGTAGTTAAGGACTTTGTCTACCTAGGGTCCACTATCAGTCCACTACCTAGGGTCAGTTCAGACAACGACAACAGCGCTGAGATCAAACGAAGAACTACCCTTGCCAATCGCTTTTTCTTTGAGCTTAGATGGCAATTGACTATCAAAGCCCTCTCTCGAATATCAAAAGTAGTACTCTATGTAGCAGAGGCATGGACTTTATCAAAAAAGGATGAGTGTGATCTTGGGAGCATTGAGAGGAGAATTCTTCTGGTGTTTTTCGGTCCCGTCTGCATATATGGTGAGTGAAGCAGGAGACAAAACGGCAGCATCGAATTAGCCAGAATAGTGAAGATCCAGCGACTGAAGTAACTAGGTCAAGTAGAACGGATGAACATCAATGCTCCGGTCTGAAAAGTCTTCGAATCCGCCCCAAGAACACTGCAATAGAGGAAGACCACAACTCAGATGGCGCACGCAAGTGGACGGGGACCTCAGCCAACTTAGTTAGCGAAACTGGAGGCAGCTAGCTAAAGATCGAGCTGACTGGAGACGCTTGTTGGTTGCGGTCCAGGTCCACCCCGAACTGTAGCGCCACCATAAGTAAGTAAGCATTATTTTACAGCTGATGCACGCAGGGTTGCCATATGATTACCATATGATGACAGATGTCATTTATAAATTTCGGAAATTTACCATGGAACGGTACACAGTGGAAGAAAAAATTCAATTTCAAAATCCAAATTCATATTCAATTGCGACAACGATGAGACAAAATTCACACCAATTTTACTCAAAAATTTCCAAGAAATAGGCTCAGCACAAGATGTGAAGATGCCGAAATATGTTCGCCCGGGACATTCAATATTTCCGAAGTAAAGTAAAAGTGTCAAAAACGATCCAAACATCTCCATTCGTAACCGTTCTCAGAAGCCGGCGGACCACCAGCAGCGCCCTACGTTCTCGGATTGGATCCTACAAACCTGCATACTAACGTTGATTTTTGCAAGAAAATCACGCTTTCGAATGAGGCCCATTTCTATATTGTCGACAAAATTGCCGCGTATGTGGCACCGAAAATTCACAAACGATATATGAGATGCCAATGCACCCATAACGAGTAATTGTTTGGTGCGGTTTATGCCGTACTTTTTCGATAATGAGGCTGGAAAAGCCATTAGGGTTAATGGAGCACGCTAGTGAGACATGATAAATAATTTTGTGTGGTTACGCCTACGGATAATCTCTCCTTCCAACCGAATGGTGCTACGTTCTACACAAGTCGAGTTAATGCGCACGAAGTTTCCTGGCTTGTGGGTTGAGACCCTGGTTCTTTATGAACTGTAGCGCCACCTAAATAAGTAAGTAAGTCCTAAAATATCTTATTGACCTTAGTTCTAAGTATATATGATGTCTGCCATGCTGACTGTTAACGACATCAATTGTAGTAGATATACTCTCCATCCCAGGAATAATAATTCCTGATAGGATATTATTGCGAAAAGTCATAGATAAAAAAATTGGAATGGCACCGTTCAGTTCCTATACAAACCGTACAGTCAATAACCAAAACAACCAAGCTCCGTTAGTAATATCGAATTTCCTTTGAATAGACTGATGGATTGGTTAACGGATTGGATTTCCTTATTTCTGTGCACTGATCCCCGAACCTGAGCACGAAAATCATCAACAATAGTTTGTCAGTATTACGTAAGTACAATATCATTTCGTAGTTAACAAAGTCCCTGAATTGTAATAGATTGGATTTCTAAACAACAAGCCGATATGACTATCTGCAATGTTTCTTCGCGTTTATGTTCAATATGTACAACAGCGTATTACCAAACTTTTTGAATTATTCTGCAGACCTTTAGTTTCGATGGTCAGTCAGATATATCTATTGTATTGTACTAAGACCGGCTGACGCAATTGCTGCATAATATTTCGTTACTTTAAGTCGATATCAATGGAAATACTCGTAAGTGCACCACTTTCCCTTAATCAATAAAATTGTAATTAAAGTTCATGTTCACGAGAGTGTTGTTACTAATTCTCGCCAAATTTAATAATGCTGCTGCAATAGTATAAAAGTCCAAAAATTTCGGTATCCTAATCAGAATCAATTCGTTATTCATTCAATCACAACCAACATGAAGGTAAGTGGATTCGTATTAATCACGAGTTACGAGTGTGTTTAACGAATAATAATTACAGTTCATCACTGCTGCTGTAGTCTTGTTGGCTGTTGCCATGGGAGTTCAATCATCTCTGATTGCTGGTGTTCCCGGTCTTGGACTAGGAGTCGGTATTAATGGTCTTGGTTTGGGAGGACATGGTCTTGGTCTTGGTCTAGGAGGACACAGTCTTGATCTTGGAGGGCATGGTCTTGGTCTTGGTCTTGGTCTAGGAGGACACGGTCTTGGACTGAACGCTATCAATGGACTTGGGCTTGGTCACGGTCATGGTTTAGGTGTTGCTGTTGGTGTTCCCGGACAGTCATTGTCTCAAGGACCAGCTTTATTGGGTGCTCCTTTGCTTGCATCAGCTGCTCATATCCCGGCTGCTGTGAATGTTGCCGCAATTCCACATGCTGGAGTTTCTGTAGCACACCAAGCTGCCATTGCTCCAGCTGGTCTTGGAGCCACCTACGTTGCTAAGAATCGCGGTGCTATTCACACCGCCCCATTGGCTGGCCATATCCAATCAGCTGCTTCCGTCAATGTTGCTCCAGCTCCAGGAACCTGGTAAATGATTCATCTCACCAAGGCTGACTTCATACTACTGACTAAATTCACCGTTATTATGATAGTGCAATAAAAATTTAATTCAATTGAAAAAAGGAAACCCCTTGTTCTGTTTCTTTTTTTTGTCATTAGGAGCAATTGCCATACAAACTTCTGTCATTTATTGGATTTTGAAGTTGCTAGGTAGCTCACAAAAATCGGGGTGTGAGAATGAGGTTAACCAAACAAAGTAACGTCCCCTATTGGCCTATAATACTATTCAATACGAAGTTATGCATCGCTTGATCGGGGACACCATATCGACTCACTTCATCTTAACACCAAGCATCATGTTGACCTTTCACTGCCATGGTGGAATACTCCTGAACGGAGGAGAGAAATCATTGCATTAAGGAAAGTTCAACCAGCTTCTTAGAAAACCTTGTGCGGGAAGCTCAGAAATTAAGGTGCCGAGTTTTTGAGGTTTGGCCAAAACGTTTGTCACTTCCTTTACCTTACGTCGAGAACTTAATCGTCTTTTCGCTTGTGGAACTACTCGTATTCATTTAGAAGGCAATTTGGTGGTACAACTCTCAGAGTTATATGAAGAGATCTGTGAATGTGCGGAGATTTGGTGCTTAGAGTTGTTGTGGCTACGTGGCAATAAAACTTTCTATAGTCATCCCGTTTGTTACGATTGTAAGAGGTTAGGAAACCTATTTTATTGAAAGGTTTCGGCTTAAAAATGTAATAGATTCGTTTTTTCTGTTTTTTTTGTTTTTCGATAAGCGTTCACGTGGAAAGGCGAATATGAAAAGAAGAAAAGATTTTCCAACGGCCATTAAGATGGCGGTTACTTGCGGTCATTGTTGTTATCTTAAATTTTTAGCCCTAAGCCATATTTTAGAGTATAATGTAGCTTCAATGTCCATGAAAGCGAATGGGACATTTACTATAACTCTTAGTACTCTTTGTTCTGAAAAGATTGTAGGATATCTCTATTGCTTCGTCTAGTACAACCCCAAAGTTGTATGCCACACGTTTAAACGCCCAAACGCGCTGGTATAAAACCAATTCGTTGTATATTTTTAAGTTGTCAGTACATTTGTCTGAATTTATTTTCAAGCTCGTCGCGTTCCTTTTTAACGTGTGACTTCCATTTGAGTTTCGCATCTAGTGTCATTCCTAGGTACTTTGCCTCGTTTGAATGAAAATGGGTAGATTGTTGATTTTTTGTAAGTAAAGTTAAAATGAGTTGGTTTGATCTCGTTGAGAGCAATACTCCAAATCTTTGTCCACTCGTAAATGTTGTCCAAAGCTCATTGGAACTTTACAGTTGCTAACTCGATTAATTTATCTGTTGTCAATATAGCCGTATTGTTCGCAAACGTAACTACAATCGGGCCTTATTCTTGCGGTATATCTGGAGTGTAGAGTAAAACAAAACCAGACTAAGAACACTTCCTAGTGGTACTCCAGCAGCGATTTTCTTACGGAGTAGTCTTTTCGTAAGGTAGGATTATAAAATCTCATATAATTGTCTTAGCTTAAACTTCAGGCCTTCATGCCATTACCTTGTCGAAGGCTTAAGAGACGTCCAGAAAAGCCCTAGAACATATATTTTTCTCCTTTAGACTTTTCACTATTTCTTATTCTATAAACATGTTCAATTGTTAAGTGCTTTGTTCTGAAGCCGAATTGATGTTCAGGGATTAAACGTCTTTCTTCTACGACCAGTAGGTCGCGATATCGGTCTGTACGTTTTTTTTCCAGAAAAAAAAAAATTTGCGCCGCCATGGCCGAGATAGAGCGCCGATTATGTGAAAAATTTATTGAAAATTTGAAGGAAAGGATGAGGGTCTACAAGCAGAGGAGAGGCAGTCAATTCGAAGATATTGTGTTACATAAATAAGCGCCATGTTCCTACAGCTCTACCTATGCTCTGGCGTGGAACCCTCGGAAAGAAATTTATAACGTATAATGTCTTTAGCGTATCTGTTAGATAGCGTTGAGTCAATTACTTGCTATCTTGGCGGGCGTGAAAAATGCTGAAAGTCCGACAACAGGTTGAAATTTTGGAGATGTTTGTCTATCATGTTGCATTTAGCATTAGTATCGCAACATCTGGTAATTCTCATTCTCCAGGCATCGCTGTATTCAATGAATTCGGCTACTGCATCTGCTGCTGGCGTGTAATATAGAACCATAGAGAACTAAGCTGACCTAACGAAGAATTTATGCAATTTAATCTTGGTTGCAGGCCTGCCTAAGCTTAAGTGCACAAAGTGCGCTTGACGCAATAAAGCAAACTTTCGGTCAAAATCATTCAAAATCACAGATTCAATTTTTCCACATACATGGCTCCCGAATGGATATTGTATGAGGAAGCTACTATTAAGAGGTTGGGTGAGCGATTGGCTGTGGACATGGGAGTTAAGTTTTTGTTCAAATCAGGTTTTGAATAGTCAGCGGCTTTCCGATCAATTTTAATCCCGGACCCAGAATATTTTCAACTAAACACCTTTTAATTTGGCTGCTCCTACCTGTTGACTTGGGAGTAGAATATGGTATCTGCTATCAATGCCCCTGATGCAGTACTCAATTCTGGTTTACGTCCCTTTCGAATTATCTGTGCCAACTAAGTCACTTTGTTGTTCTTGAAGATTGCATTAATGAGTCGCCGTTTCTATTTTGATATTACCATCTGAGCTGGTGGTTGTGAACATGTGAACTTTCCTGACCAGGTTCATTCCGTTGTATTGAATTTTGTCCCATTGTTTAAATTATTCAATTCAAAAGAGTTCTGAATGTTTAATACAGGCATACCAACTCCAGTCATAATAGCAAAATTTTATGATAAATTCTTTTTAAATTCTTTCTAGTTGGTACAGATATTTTCTGTATCGACAGCACTTTTTGATGAATTTGAAAAACTCCGGCCACACAGGACAAAGGTGATCGTAGGAATGGTTGGCGTTATGGTCGTTGTTTCAGGATTGTGCTGCTCCAATGTGAGTTCTTATATATTTTCCCTTTTTTTATATTTTTAACTCCACCTGAATTTTTATTACAGAATGTTCTAATATTAACAGAAATTGCAACAAATTTGAATATATTCACCCACGGAACCTTGAATTGCAATAGTGGTGAGTCAATATCTTTTGTCTTATTTCCTTATCAAAGCTAAAATATTAATTTTTCTTAACAGATTTTGGGATGCACTTATGCTAGATACATATTGAATCATTATTTGGTCAAGCCCTGGGCTACAATTTCTGTTACTGCTTGTCATGGGCAATTTTGCCAATCTACTGCTTTCTTAGAATCTACCAGACAGACGGTACAATTGGAGAAAGATTTAAAAAAATTTCTAACCCAACTGATTGGTATCCTGTTGGACTTGAAGACAAACAGAAGTACAAAGAGGTAGAAAATTATTCAGAAACAGCACAACCGTTGACTGTAGTGTTTTAATTTGTCTTCATTTTTGGTCGAGAGAAATAATAAAAAAAAATCATGGAACAGGTATATCTTTTCAGCGCCAGGTGTAAGAATGTAGAAAGATCCAAATCATTTGTCAATTTTTATGATTCAGAACTAGCAGCGATTTGAGTTGGGTAGGACTTGGGCCTAAAACTCGAAGACAGTCCTATCTAGAGGCTTTCTGCTAGCCAAATTAATGTTTTTTTCACATCCTTTCCTCCACTTAACATGATAAAATAAACGTAGGTCTCAATTAATAAACTTACCATTTGCCGCACTCTTCCGGCAACATTCTTCAGTTGTGCTCCTAAGACGGAATCCTCTTCCACGGCGTCATTCCTCCAGGAGTGAATTGAAGACTCTCCAGCCCGCAAAGACCAAGACTTATTGGGTGACTGATGCCCACTTTTCAAATCAGTACAGCTCGTTGACTTTGCTGTCAACGGCCTTCATCAATGTTTTGAACATCCCCTCGAGCAGATGTGTAAAAAATCTGTTAGAAACCAACCTTGGAACAACAATGGAACTTATTATTTAAAGGAAGATGGATGCATCGTCTTATACCTGTATTCGATTTGTGTAATGACTCAAACTTAATAACATCGGAACACACATACTTCAATACAATCAAAACTGGACCATACCCAGCGACCATAGACGCCATGGTAAACCCAAGAGAGTAAGCTAATTGTTTAAGCTGACCACCTCGGAGTCATGCCTTACGATCTTCCCTCGTAGGGACGCCCCTACCACTGTAACAAATTGTAAAAAAAAGATCCCTGATCAATACCGACAGTTTTTGGATTAATTGAAATTAAATTAGTTTGGATGACTAAGTAGAATGCGGAACCGTCATTCTAAGAGAACAGCAAACCCAAGTACGGAAACAAATATGAGTACGTAGACTAAAGTAGTTGCATAATTCTTCTCCAAAACTCTTCCAGCAATGACATACAAATCGCTAGTTGGGCAGATTAAAAGCCAATTACTTTACAAATTTAGTCTGCCGTATAAGTCCGGCATGCGTGCTTGTTGTTTTGATGAGTTTTGAAAGCCTGCAACCACACGAACTAACAACCGCAGGCAGATAGATTAGCAGTGCCATCCAAAAGCTAAATTATAGAATTTATGATCGTTGAATAGAGAAGAGATACGAGTACTATAGTAGTGAGTTGAAAAATCAAAATAACAGATACGAGTAATAGGAATTTTGTTTTCAATCCGATCGACTTGGATCGCTAAAACACTTTTTTTTTCTCAAAACAGTGATTTATAATCGGTGATTGCGATTACTTGGACTAATAGATTGTGCGTTGAAAAATGTCATTTGTGCCGAATAAGGATCGTGGGACATGGTCAAGTCCAAATGATTTCCTTTTTGCATGCATTTCCAATGCATTCCGGATTGATATCTCAGATATGACAATTTTAATACCCGCGATTGTTTTCGGTGGTGGTGAGTGAAAATATTTAGTGGCAAGTGCATATCGAATGCTGTGAAGAAGTGAATAAAATTCTGGAAAATGTTTACTATCTCGCCTATGAATAATTTAGTTATCATTCAAGGACTGTCAAAACATCTTTTATTGAAATACTAAATTAAAGTTTAAAACAAATTTAGTGCAAAGTTTTGGTATCATATTTACCCAAGATAATATAACACTTGCAGACCATGCATCCTCTCTCGTACTCATCCCAGAATTGGAATGTACAAGAACCTATCGTAAATCCTGTGAGCATGCGATTGCGAGTATTGTATTTACAACCAAGATGGACTGCTTATTTGATAACCAGAGCCGAACATAATCGTTATCCACAGATTTGGTAAAAAAATCCTCATTTTCACTTTTCGGAAATTGTTCATTTCCACAGTTCTTTGGCTATTAGTTGGAGTTGGACTTCTGCTGAAGAATTTTGCTCAACTTATATTTTGAACACGATTTCAAGCATATGACTTCTTTAGCAGTTTTTGACGAAGCGGAGTCTGTCTGCCCAATTTTAGGCAGCCCTTTCGGCCATCCCCCCAATAACGAACTAAATATTGACTTACAAGGCTTGAATAGTTTAAGGTATTATCAGCGTACGTCTTTCATGGCCCCACAAAATATATTCGAGGTAAATTCCGTGAGTTACAATCTTGTCGTTGAATCGAATCCTCAGTTAGTCAATAGTTCCATGGGCACCATTGTATGTTGCAGCGTCCTTGTGGAATCACATATCGTCTGGATCAATTTTGTATCTGTAATAATCTATGGCCTTATATTTAGAAGAATAGAGACTTACTATGCCAAGGTGAAGACTATACGAAACAGTGATCACGCGGGTGTAAATGAATCTTCTTGATTTGCCCTACTACAAAGAAAAAGCTCAAGGTCTGAAATCACCCTCTCTCAGCAACAAGGTAAAGAATAGTTGATGCGACTGAGATCGATTAATTTCTGCTAAGCGTAGCTACTCGTTTATTTCCTGTTTCGAACATCATAATGTTTAATAAGCCTTCTGGCAGTCTTTCTGTTGATAACACTCCCACGACTTCCCATATGCTCAAATTCTGAGTAATACCGATGCCAAAACGAACAAGGGCTGCAGTTTGGGAGAGAGCAAATCATTAGATTTCGTAAAAAGATCTATCATACTTCTTAGAAAACCTTCTTAAAAAGCAACAGAATTAGTTAAACAACAAACGAGTTGGTCCGCAATGCAAATACTGCAGCGATTAGCTATGGAAGCTAAAGCAGAGACTTAAAGATGAACTTAGATAAGGATTCTGCTGTCGTCAATAATTTGTTATGCACGTGCTTTGATAAGGTATTTTTTATCTCTACTAAATGAGAACCAGTCAAAAGGTTTAGCAGCGTTGCTGTATCCCACGTCTAATAGGGTAATATCATAAACTCTTTAGGTACAAAGGGAATAGCGCTGTTCAGTTTTATTGTTGTTTTGTTAGAGGACACTCTTGGCCCTACATTGCAGTATGTGAGTGTTACTTCTCATCTAGATGTTTAGTGCATTCTTTCACAGCCTTAGATTTTTAGTGTTTGATACTAAGAATTTGAATTTGTTCTGATTACTACACGTAGATTGGTATATTCGCCTTGAAATAAAGAGTGTTTTTTGTTTTGTTTTGTAAGAAGTTGAAAATTTCATTCCACATGTTAGTTCCAGTCATTTTATAGTATATACATAAGTATGCCCACCATGGCTGCCTCGTACAAAGCTCATTCTAGAGGTCCAATTTTCGACCACTTTTTTTAACAATTGGGGGCATATATCGCCGGCATATTACTCGAACTACAATACGTTTTGCTCCAAAACGTCAGTCATTGCTGGGTTATCGGCATGAACTAGTGAAGTGATACTCCCAGTACAATATAATGGCGGCAAATCACAAGATTTGGTAGCCAAGATCTTGGCTCTATTGCCAAATAGTGTTTTCAATAAAAGCATGTTTTCGTTGCTGGTATGGGGTGGACCACAATCCTATTACAAGCACAGTTCTTATACATTGATTTCACGAAAATCTTGGTACACATAATCGTTGTGCTTCGGCCTCACTTTTGAAGAAATAAGGACCGATGATGCCACCGGCGTACAATCCGCACTATTGTGGATGCAATGGCATCTGTTGGACTTAGATTATTTTAGGGTAGCGGCTTGATATGGTATCTGGAGATGAACCCAATCATCACACTTATGTCTGTTTAGACTCAGACTATCCTCGCTCCAAATACGACAATTCTGCGTATTTACGTAGCCGTTTAAACAGAAATGCGCCTTATAACGTAAAATACTGGGTCACATTCTAGTTGATTTAAAGCCCAATTACTGAACACCCGACGCAGTAAGAATTCATGCGGCTTTAGCTCTTCCAAAAACTGTATCTTATAAGCCCTCAGAACAAGATCTTTATCCAGAAATTTCCAGATAGTAGATGGACATCAGTCAAGTTGCTTCAAACAACGACGAATCGACGAAGTGGTGTCCTCTTCAACAGAAGCTTCTACTCGTAGAACAGGGATATTTTCTTCCGAACGCACTGTTATCATTTT
Source organism: Volucella bombylans (assembly GCA_949129095.1). NCBI lineage: Eukaryota > Metazoa > Arthropoda > Insecta > Diptera > Syrphidae > Volucella > Volucella bombylans. The sequence goes on from OX422144.1 coordinate 141,014,261, forward strand.
GTTGGTCAGTGAGTATCCAGTAGCATGAAACGCATGCGAACTTTTTCGATAATGCAGAAAATAACACGTTTAGGTAGCCGATAAAGCTTACTGTAAATTTAGCATGAACATGGACTAAATATGCGTAAGCTCGTCGTAGTCTCATGATCAGGAGTTTTTTTTTTTTGTTGAGATCGACCCATTCGATTAGATGTAGATCGGTATCCGGAAATGATATCGCTCTCTACATTGATAGCTAGGCCGCACTCAAGGCAATGGAATCAGACAACTCTGATACAGTCAGGAGCTGTCGCACAGTGCTTAAGGCACTATGCAGTCAGAATCAGGTAAAACTGTGCTCGGTGCCAGGTCACTACGGTATTAAAGGAAATGAGCAAGCGGAAGAGCTTGCAAGAAAAGGAAGGCTACTCGACATTATTAAGATCGCCAACATCAAACCTCTCCTTTGGTTAGTGAGGAGCACTATCGAGGAAAAAATCACAAAGTCTGCCAAGCTAAGGTGGTCAAGTCTTGGCCGCTTTTTGACGGCAAAAGATTTAGGAAGTTAATAAAATTAAACAGAGATAAGCTTAGGACAGTAATAAGAATCGAAAGGGACACTGTCTTCTGCGACAAAATGTAAAGAGACTTAAATTATCAGATACGGATATTTGCTTATTCTGCGTTGATCTGCAAGCTGTTGAGGACATAACACACATACTGTGTGAATGCGAGACAATATCGCGTAGGGAAATACTTTTTGGAAAACCTAGAGGAAATAGACGGCACGAAGACCTTTGAAGTTTTGCAGAGAAATTGGGTGTTCCACCAGGGCGATTATTTAGGATTTTGCCATTTGAAGGCACATTCATTCAAATGGCCACATTGGCTTCGCTGGCAGTGCATCAAGCGGTCGGCCAAATTTTTTATGACTCGGTCCAATATGTGCGACGTTATTCCGGCAATAACGTGTCGAATGTTGGCCTCGAGTCCATTCAAAGTGGTTACCTTGTTAGCGTAGACTAAGTACTTGACATAGCCCCAGAGGAAATAAACGAGTGATGTTAAATCGCATAACCCTCCGGTCAATTGAGGAACGCACGCCGTGAGATGACCCAGTCGCCAAATTTCTCCTTCACAACTTCGAGCGTTACGTCGTATATCGTTGCGAATATATCGATGTTGTCGACCTCTGACCACAGAAACTTGATTAACATAACTTTATACCTGAGACTATTGGCGGTAACCGTGTCTCCTTCTTCATTTCGAAAGAAATAAGGTCCGGTGATGCCACCATGCCATAATCTGCACCAAACAGTCAATCTTTGTGAATGCATTGATGCTTGGCCGAATACTTGTGCATTGTGTTCACTTCAATAACGGAAATTTTGCTTGTTGACATAGCCGCTGAGGCAAAAATTGAGAAGATGAGATTTTGGCAAACATCCGAATCTCCGGCCAAAATTTCCAGTGCCCAATTAGAGAACTCACGGCATTCTTTTCTTGTGTCAGCACTTCAATTCTTCAAGTCTTGCGTCAGTATAATCTTATATGGACGTAGGCCCAAATTCACCCGAAAAATAAGCCGGGTTACTATCTGGCGATGCCCAATTCAGCTGATCGACGCCGAATCGACATTTCTGAGTCTTCTTCGATACTGGCCTCTACTCTGTCTGGTTGGTGGCTTAAGATCCAAAAGAGTGTACTCACGCTTAAACTTTTCCTGCACACTGAAGCCGTGATTACGACCGACCTTACGACGAAATTCATGTTGCGTATGAGCCGGAGTTTCGATAATATTTTTTAATAATTTCCGCACGTTCGGCAAGCGTAAAACGATGCATAATGAAATGATAGGAAACGGTAGGAAACAGAAGCTCCTGTAAATCATAGGACAGCGATTCTCCGAGAGCTGCGCAGATTTATTACTTAAGCCAGGACACGAAATACCTTACGTGATTTTTTCTTCAAAGACACATCTTCTTTTTCTAGGTTTCATTCCAAGATCTACGTAAGCCTGGAAATATAACTCAGAGGATACCTCTCTGGCCTTCATATGATAGCTGAAGTTGCCATAGACCTCAGTGACATGGAGGTTATGAAACCTAGTGTTGGCTGTTCAGAAAATAAAGTAGGTTCTGGTGTAGGTGTTCGAAGTTCATATGCCCTACAGTTACGAGGAAGCAACAGGAATGGCTTCAATTTGTAGTATTTAGTAAAATGTGTGCACAACTCTGGAGTCCCATGAGTCTTAATTGTCATGGAATCCAATTTTGAGATCTGTACTCAGGCATAAAAACACGATGTAGTCATACTATCTGTCGAATTATGCCTGAGACGCAGGATTCATGTTTTGAAGAGGTTTACCTCCCTCGAAACAATCAGTGATTGTCGCACTAAAACTAGGTTTTCAGATCAATCCTTTTACTCTATCTCTATCCTCTTCATATTCATATCTGCGTTACAACACGCACTGGAGCTCTAATACCTTTTCACATTGACTGTCTAATAACTCTGGTCTTATGGATATGCCATTTGATTCAATGACACTAGTTCCGGCCAATATCTGAGATTGGTGTAAAATGCAATCGGGTCTTCATCGTTGGCTCCTAAACTGAGCTAGGCTGTGATGATGGTATTTTCTCTGGAGAAGAACAACGCCTACTTCTGCCTTCTAAGCGGGGGTATATGCAATCCAAAGTCAATGAATTACAATACATTGTGAGGAATAGGTAGGTGGGGCAAAGTTAGCTCGAGAACAAAAGGCTTTGTTGACTGAATGGGGTCAGAATTATGAAACTCAGGCTATAATGAGGTCAAGGGAAATAAGGTGCAAGATGGCTTGCTAGGAAAGCCTCAAAGATTACTTCTAAAGACAATATTCGCAAGTGAACAGGTCAAACGAATGCTTCCTAAAAGATCAACGGCATTCCTAGTGTCTTCATCAGTAAGAAATACTGTTTATTGCTTACTAGTGTCTTTGCGAAGCATTTTACTTTTTCTAAGCGTGTGGCGTAAGTGTGAGAAGCATATTAGTACTGGAAATATCAAGCTTCGGTTCGCATCAGGCTGCTGGTACCAGGCGTTGATTCAGTGGGTGTGAGTACTATAGGCACTTTATTACTGAGGCTCCGTTTCTGTTTTTTTCCTTCAAAGTGTCATCAATACTCGGGGTGATCATTTGTGCCCTCCTATTTGCCATTCCTGTCATATTTATTCAGTCGTTTTTGGGACAGTTCTCTAGTTCTGGATTTATTTCGGCCTTACGGATATCTCCACTATTCAAGGGTAAGTTCAATATCTCGAAGACACTTTTTTAGAAATTTTGATTCTGGTAATTCCATTTTAGGCTTAGGTTACGCAGGCTTGGCAGTAAACCTTTTGTATCTGCCATTTTATAGTTTATTCACTGCTGTGCCACTTGTTTATGTTTTTTACTCGCTACAACCAACTCTGCCATGGAGCTGTGAGGGTGCTCAAACCTGGCTCCACAATGAAACTTATTATAAAACCGTAAGTAAGAGATCGTCTTTTTGATATTATCTTTCCACATTTTGCTTACAGCACTGTGAGATTTTTAACAAGTCAGTAGACAATGAACTTGTTTTGTTTTTTGATCAAATGCATACGCCCTCCGCCGAATTTTTCACGTAAGATAACCATTCCGATATAAATGTGTTACATGTCAGCTTGCAATAGTTTGAGGATTGAAGTTCTTAAAAACTTATTTCTTGCAGACACCATGTAGAGGGGTCATTGTGGCTACTAGGATGCATTTCAATAGTATGGGCAGCGGTGGCATTTATTCTCTTAAACAAAACCGAAAGGGTAAGTGATATCAAATTTTAAAGAGTCGACCTTGCTGATGGAAATCTTTTCTAGATCGGTAAGATCCTTAGGTATAGCACCATAACCCTTATTACCTTATTGGTGGTTATTTTCATTCGTATGTCCTGCCTGCCGGGAGTAAGTCAAGGCTTAGCCGATAACTTTTTAGCTTCTGCTGGAATAGAAGGCTGGAGATTATGGATATATTCGATCCCAGCTTTGATGTTTACTTCATTCGGACCTGGCTGGGGTAGCATCTTAAGTATGGCAAGCTATAATAAGTTCAGGACAAATATCAGTAAATACAGTTGGATGATTTTGCTGTCACAAATTGGGGTGTTACTGATGACAGTTTTTCTGAATCAGTTTTCTGATTACCATTTGACACGTAGGTTTTTTATTGTCAATATCATGAAATATCTGAAGACCTTTGGAATGTTTGTATCTAGAACATAAGCCGGTGATATTGGAATATTTAACACGTCCGGAATTGGTACCATTTGCTACTATTCCTAGTTCTTTGGCGGACCAAGAACTAGGCCACTTATGGACATGGCTATATTTTTGTATGGTCATATCAGGATGCTTTAGTCTTCTGGTGAGTATTGCTATTTTTCACAGAAATGTTTGAGGATATAAACGAAATGGATTGATTAGTGAACAGTTTCTTTATTTTTTGGTAACTTTTCAGTTGGTTCAAGTGTTTTCAGTATTAACGGCCGTGCTAGATGAGTTCGAGAAACTACGCTTTCATAAGGGAAAAGCTATATTCGGAACCGCTGGCATTATGGCTCTTATCTCAGGAATTTGCTCCAAAAACGTGATTTTCTTTTAAATATTGAAATGCGAGTATTTATCAAATTTAGGAGATAAATTATAATTCTTTCAGGATGGCATTTTAATGGCGAAAATCATCTCTAATTTCATTTTAATTTCCCACGTCTTTTTGAGTCTATTTTTGTTAGTTGCTGCAGTTTGGGTGTATGGAAAAGATCGGCTCAAGCTGGATGTAGAATTCATGAGTAGTCAAGTGTTCTCTATATGGAAAGTGTATATACTAAAATTCATAACGCTGCTATTTTATATTCCCTTTTTGGTAAGGCCCAAGAGTTATTAACAATTTAATGTTTTACATACGAATAATCATGACTTCCCTTTACAGATTTGGGGAATCTTGTTTGCTTCCGATTTGTTGGGCAATCATCAGATCAAAAATCACTCAACACTTTTCTTTGTATTAATTTGTCTTGTTTTGTTACAAGTGCCGGCTTATTGGTTTTTTAAAATATGCCAGACAAGAGGTGCTATCGGACAAAGGGTTAAACGCTATTCACAGCCAAGCGATTGGCATCCTATTGAACCCTTAGAAAAAGAGCGATATGAGGAGATAGAAATTAATCAAGGAACTTCACAACCCTTAACCACGTTTTCGTTCTAAGATTATGTTTTAATTTTTGTACTGAATAAAACAATTACTAATAGTGTCTGGGACTATTGTTTTATTCAAACGAAAATGATAATTTTGTTGAATCTTTTAGATTTTATGGAAAAATTTTCATAGCTGCCTTGTGACGAGTATAAAAGTATAGTGTACTCGTAGTAATTGTTAAGTGTAATATGGATTAACGAAAACGAATTGAATTTGTAATTGCAATGAGTTATATCAGACTGGGGGTATGATGGTGTACGTAAGAGATGGTTATGTGTGCAGTTATTATAAAATTAATATTCAAAGCACCGATATTGTAAAACTTTTATTAGTTGTGCTTGTGTACTCGTATACAAGTTACCGAAAATAAATACATAAATTTTTTTGGGTGACCTAGATAACATATTAAGAGTAAGGAACAGCAAATATCTATTTGTCTTGAGTGATGCAAATATAAACATTTTAGATTACCCCCATACATTCACCGAGAAAAATCTGTTTCTTATGGCATCGAATGGGTTTCTTCGGGTTGCATTGACCGTATAAATGGTGTTTTTTTAGAGGTTTAGTTTTTAAACTGGCAACATTGTCTCTACAGATTATCAATTTGACAGTTGAAAGTTGCTTTGTGGTTAGTACGTTTTGCCATATTACAATGAATAGATTAGAACAACACGTGCAAATTGTGTAAACTTATTTTGAAAACCATGGTTCGGTTGGCCAAACTTATCGTCTACACTACGTCTATTTTATGGTCGACATATTCGTCCATCTGAGCAAGTTATTCGAAACACGATGAATCGTTTTCGCACCACGCACACTCTAGTGGATAATACGCATCCCCAAAGACGACAAACAGTGCGAACCGAAGAAGTTATTGCCGTTGTGAGGCTCAGTGTTAAGGAGAATCCGAATGCACAGTTGCTCGATAAAGTTGTTGAAAATTGTACTTCACGATTGGGCTTCATTCGAGCTAGCCATGGCGCACATATGCCCGATATCAGATTTAAGCACTAATGGCATAATATAATCTATTAAATAAAGCTAACATCATTGACATTAATATTAGCTTCAATTGTTTTATTTCATATTGAATTTGAATATTGGATTTGTAAAAATCCTTCAACCGCTTTTGACTTTTTTTATGTCAATTTTACAGAAACACATAAACTTTTGTATGTGTGACCAGATAAGAACGATAGGAAAAAGTATTTAAACAGGACAACAACAACGGTGTCAGATATAAAATTGATTCTGGCTTTATTTTGAACCTACGTTCATCCCATTATGTGTGGAATAGCACATCATTCAAATGGTCGTCTTGGTTTCGCTGGCAGTGCTTCAAGCGGTCGGTCCAATTGTTGATGACTCGGTCCAACATGTGCGGTGTTATTCCGTCAATAGAGTGTCGAATGCTGGCCTCGAGCTCGTCCAACACGCTTGTTAGCGTAGACTAAGGACTTGATGTTGCCCCAGAGAAAATAATCGAGTGGTGTCAAATCGCATGATCGTGGCGGCCAATTGATGAACGCTCGCCGTGGGACTGAGTCGCCAAATTTCTCTTCCATAACCTCAAGTGTTGCATCGCTTGTATGGCACATAGCGCCTTCTTGTTGGAACCACAACTGGATATATCGATGTTGTCGAGCTCTGACCACAGAGAGTCGGTTAACATCACTATATACCTGAGACCATTTACGGTAACGGTGTTTCCTTCCTCATTTCGAAATAAACAAGCTACGATGATGCCGCCAAGCCATAAACCGCACTAAACACTCAATCTTTGTAGATGCATAGATGCTTGGCCATGCACTAGAGGATTGTGTTCGCTCCAATAATGGCAATTTCAAAATTCAGATCTCTGGGCAACATTTTCAGTGTCCAATTAGCGAACTCACGGCGTTGTGTATGGTCGTCTGGATTTATTTCTTGCGTCAGCACAATTTTATAATGATGTAGGCCTAAATCCAATAAGTCGGGTTGACTCTCTGACGATGCCTATTTCAGCTAATCGATGCCGAATCGACATTTCTGGGTCTTCTTCGATACTGGCTTTCGATACTCTCATGGTTGGTGGCTTAAGATCCGAAAGAGTGTAATCACGCTCAAACTTTTCCACGGTGTGACGAATTGCCTGCACACTGAAGCGATGATGACGATCGACCTCACGACGAAATTCATGTTGCTTATTTATAACTGAGCCGGAATTTCGATATTTTTAATAATAATAAGTGTAAAACGATGCAAACGACAAACCTTACTGAATATTTTGACAGCTGGATGTCATTGGTAACTTTGACAGGTGCTGAAACATAACAAATGGTAAAACTATCATTTTTAATTTTCCGTAATTCAAATGAAAACAATTTTCTGGCTTAGCGTCTATGAATACCTTTCTCCTTAAACTAATAAAAATAAACAACCGTTTTGCAATTAAATCTGAAAAGTATCCTCCAAATAAAAGACTAAAACTATGCAAAAGAGTCAATAAAAAAATCCCAGAACCGCATAATAATTACTTTGCAAACTTGTTCACAGGAGCAAATGCTAATAGTAGAGAGAAATGGAGAGTACAAGTTGATTTAAAACCCCGAAAATTTCTCTAATATCTTTAATAAATACTTTACAGATATCTCAGAACAACTAAAGCCCTACTGTTAGAACTACAATAAATAAGACCTACAGTTCCTGCACACGTTCATTGCGTCGAAGTGTCTGTCCTAACTTGGCACAAGCAAATTTTGTATTTAATAATATTAATTCTGCTGAACTTGTGCACTAGCGATGGTATCACAGACACCTTATTAAAAAACATTGATTGGCAAATTGTGGATGTTTTAAGTTAACTATTGTTAACTATTCAATGTGGGTGTCAGCCGACGAAGTTGTTTAATGCTGGTTTTAGGGGAAAAACGTTCAAAACGTACATAATGGATGGAAAGCAAAAAGTAAAAAAAGGAAAATTAACCGGATTCTTCTGTAAACCTAGTGTTTTGAAAAATGGCCTACCTCAAGGCTCGGTATTTGGGCCTCTTTTATTCTTGACTTTATCAACTCGTTTTGTAAACATGAATTAAATGGTTTATCATCTCCATTCGCTAATCATACTCGTATAACCTTCATTTGTACATTTCAAAATAATTTTAATTGTGTTGCGAAAATTGGAGAAGACTTAGAAAAGCTAAGGATGCGGTTTAAAATATCAGGACATACTATAAGTGATTTTAATTTTTATTTTCACGCACATTCATGTATCGAATTCTGTTTGCCGTTTCTGACAGATGCTTGACAATTGGGCCAGTAAAAACTTTTAAGTATTTAGAAAATAATTTAAACTGGAAAGAGCATACGCGAACAATAAGATCGCACATGAATCTAGTTGCTCGAAAACTTTACATTGTAAAACATTGTTGCCGAGTACAGTTTTATTAAAATTATATTATGACAAAGCAGGCTAGATCGACCCCGCACAACGAATCAGATGTTCATCACCCTACTCGTCAAAGGTGCCCAAAATTACACAGATGTTGCTTGGATCTCTGAATTTTTCAAAAAGAAATATGGCATCACTATCAAGCACTGCACAATACTTCCACCATCTTACCACAAAAATAAACGTAATTTAAAGCTAAACTTATCGGCTAGATACGAATGGTTATTTGTTAACGCCTTAACAACCAACCTTAACCTTGGAAGTTGGGGGTCACCAAATGGATTAATCAACCCGCCAAACAACCAAGCAACGTCTCATCTAATAAAGCTAATTATAAATCACCCAGTTCCATTCCACATTCACATCCTAAGCCTGACCCCAACTGGAGCCTTAAAACTAAAATATTTCCTAATTTCTCTGCTCATGTCTATATCCCTAAGCAACCATTTCCATGTCTCCCCACAAATGCAACAATTGATGCTCTTCCATCCAAGCTCCATGTCTTCTGCCCCTGATACTTACAAAAATTTTAAATATCCTAACTTTGTCAGCTCGCATATGGTATGTTATATCCGCCTTCTAACTCGCCTTCTTCCTAGGTTTCAGGGGCCTAGGCCTATGTTTGACCCCTTTTCTCAACAGAACGTTAAATTGACCCAAAATAATATACATACCACGGAATACGTTATGCGCTCTCTAGGCTCAGGAATAAAAAGGTGATGCACGAAAATATACGTCTCTTCCTCCAATATCTTCACTACAAATCCGACTCTATTTGCTTTGACGGAAAAACCAAAAAAAGCGTCATGGTCACCATCCAACAGGAAGGCCTTTCTGCTGATATACTTGTAACTAGTCTCAGAAATTTTGCAACACGGTTGCGAATGTCCTCGCTGTTTTCAGCACATACGTACACCCTAAAAGAGTCTCTCATGATAGATTTTTTCGTTTCTAACTTACCTTACTTACTCTTTCCTCTACTCCTCCATGCAACAAACTACCTAAAAGACTTGCGCTCTAAAACTCGTGCTGTTTTGTCTAAATCTTATGGTCGTTCTTTCGTCGTCCATGCTCTTACAGAAACCAATCTAATCCCAACATAAAGAGCCAGGGGCTATTTCCATCGGGAGTACGATCACCCTATGGTTAATGATCCTGCCCTCCTTGTGCATAGTTGATTCTCCATGCCGAGGTGTCCTACTTACCATTCACAATAGCCGCAACTTTTCTCTCATTGCAATCTCTTCTTCAGTCAAACTTGACTTTATTTTTTGACTTTTGCAGTTCCCAATAGGTCCCTGTACGTTATGTATTACTACATTCTCCCAGCTCAAGCTATCGAATCCTACTATTAAAGCGATTGGCCAACTTATTGACCTATCCTCGATGATATCCTTACCTTTGGTGATTTTAATCTGCCTCTGCTGATGTAGATTCCATAGGACGATCATCCAAGGATTGTCTATTCATTGATCGTATAACGGACTCAAGCCAAGTAAGTGGCGTCGCTAACTCCATCAGTAGCCAACTAGACCTTATTTTCACTAGAGATCCCAGGTGACGATGTCATTTGAGTCAGTGCAGGATGGCTTAACCGGCGAAAAATCTTTGTGGTATTTTGTGTTGGAGAAATGCTTTTGTAGCTTAAAGGTTTGATGAATATGGTGGTGGTTGGACGGTGTACTTAAAGTATATTATAAAAAAAAAACTGTCAGCCCCATAAGCGACGCAGTAGCAGTAGGGCTACGAAGGAAAATATATCATTGGATGTCATTATACGCTTTATAAATATGATAGATTGCATCAAGATATGTTGATATGCAACTCGAAATGTATGATGTAATACATTATAAACATACAAACCACCAGAAGATGTCAATAGTGTACTCTGAAGATCGATATCAACGGATAAGAGAGCTTTCGAATCAAAGAAGTGACGAATCCATTGCTCAACGTCATCTTCTTCATCATGTCTTAAGCGGGATCTCCAGCTGAATTAAAAAAAGAGCCAAATCTGAAACCTGTCAGACAAAAGCTTAAATTATTCTTGCTCTCTAGCACTAATAGTCAATGTGATACGAAAACGTTCATAAGTTAAACTGGATTGACCACACAATGCCGTAGACCAAAAGCCGGCATAAGTCGAACTAAACCTAGAGCCGATTGAGTCAAGCCCAACATTATTTCAGATCAGTCACTAATGAAAACAAATTAGAGAAAAATAAACAAGAAACAAAATACGAACTTTCGTGGATGGAATAAATCCATAAAAAGTCACCTCTGCTCTGCTCTCTCGGCTATTTATAGAGCTTCTCAACGTCAAACCGTTGATACGTTAAATTGATAAAATAACATTTTTTTCTGAATTCAGTCATCTTAGTGCCTGTGCTACTAAACAAAACCTGATAGGAAGTTTGATTACAGAAATTCTCCTCAACTTCGCGAGCCACAAATTAGTATATTCTAATCGTTGATCTTGTCAGATCAAATCGGTCGCTGAAAAATGTCATTAAAAACGTTTGTGCCGTATAAAGATCGCGGAACGTGGTCGAGTTCTGGTGATTTTCTCTTTGCCTGCATTTGCAATGCCTTTCAAATAAATATCGCCAAAGTTATGATCTTTATACCAACTGTGTTTTTCGGAGGAAGTGAGTCCAAATCGCATTTTAATTTGACTTTAAATTATAGGAAATCTTGTAGAACGATTTACTCGTAGTTCTGGGACTTTCAATGAAACTAAAGTCTGAGTTGAAGGTGAAGGTTATTGTGAAGACCGACACAAAAAAAATACTATGATTACCAGAAAATAATTAAAATTTGTTCAATAATATTTAAATGTAGGTTTTTTTCGGAACCAAAGCCGTAAGAAATTTAAAATAAAACATCCCTAGATCCGACGGCATGGCGAAAGTTTGTTTCTTTTTTCTTTCGGAATTCAAAACGAAACCTGTACTCGAGCTCATTTAGGAAAAAGTTGAAATTTGCTCAGAATATGTATGTGTAGACATTTTATTTGTTTCCAAGTATATATTTTGCAGAGACTAGTGGTTGTATATGAATAATAATAATAAATTATAGTGCAAACTAATTAAGACTACTACTAGCACTGGAAATATGTGTAGTAAGGTTCACTAACTTGTTGTTAGATTTGTGTTCTTCGTATATGTATAATCCTTATGAATGTGGAGTCCCTCTAAATGCGAAAACAAAATTACTTAGCTACTTAGCGGCTCCCGAGCCGTGAAGAGTCTGTGCTTTCTTCGATCCTGTGCACAATGTTTCAAATTGGCCAGACCAATCGCTCTTGCATCCACCATATTGTCCATTCGTAACCAGTGCTGTAGACCTGTTTTTGATTTCTGGACTACATCCACATCTTAATGATGAGTTTGTGGTTGTAGAGTTGTTCTTCAATATCTGCTCTGTTCTCCTGCCTGCCAACAGAAAATACTGTTTGGTGAAGCCGATAGGCAACAATTAGCCCTTAATACAATGCCATATCAACAGAAGAATAACGCTGAAATAGGAAATATCACTCACACGTAACACAATAATTGCAAATTACGGGGTGGCCGTGGTGTAGTGGTAGTAGCAAACTCTTCTCACTCGGAGGGTCCAGGTTCGAATCCTGCCCATGGCAAAATCAGTTTTTCATTGTATAATTGGAACTCAGACAAAAAAATTCTGCGTGTGAAGGCATAACACTGACACGTAGATTTGGCTGTTATAAGAGTTTCAAGCAATGAAAAAAATACTGGGAATTATATCTTGAATCACTCTGAGTGAAGAAAAACTCTCCGTCCTATTCGGACTCCCACCCCTGGAGAGCAAACATAGAAACCAAACACACCTGAGTTTCAAGCCACTACAAAAACAATTTTCCTTTCTCCTCCTTCTATCTATCCGCCCGCGCCATGGCAACAGTAAAAGGGTATCAACCCCTTAGGCGCGCGTAAATTATAAAAAAAAAAAAAAAAAAAAATGTTTGAGCAAATAAGGAATAAATATTGAATAAAGGTAACTTCTCAACGAAGATAGAAGTCATTTTATTATCTCAGGTAGTCCAACACAACTCTCACTGTCATTCGATGTATCCACATCACAGATACCATAGAAGATCAAGTGCATTGATTGACCAATATGTTGATGAGTACCTTATAGCCTATGGTAGACTGCAGGCAAAAAATAATAGAAGATACTTGTAGTTTTTGTGTTATTTGGTGAATTTTTTTGTAAAAATCTATAAAGTAAGTGTTCTGAGTTCACAGTGTTATTATAGTTTTGAATGTTTTTATTGTTGTTTGTGTATAAAGTGCCAATTTGTGTTTGTGCCTTGCAGGCTATATTGTGTTGAAAGGGTATGAATACTGTAAAAATGTACTCTGGCTGTTCGACGCCGATTCTGAAAGTGAAGATGGTCTCGGTTTTGATGACGATAGTTTTGCAGACCCCGATTTTGACCCAGATTTCGAAGATTTTACTGAAGAGTCTTTGATGGGAGTCAACTTTTATATAGTTTTATATAGACTTTTATATAATTCTAATTCTGATCCAGAAGTAGAACCTACGACATCTAGTTCAAATATTACTGGCAATTCAGATCCTATCGCAAAACGATCAAAACGTGAAAAGCTTACATTGCGGTGGAAAAAGAAAAACCTAGAACTGTATGCACAGCAGTTAGTTTTTACTAGAGACGAATCACTGAGAGCTGATATATTGGATCTTGAAACTCCAATGCAGTTCCTTTTTTACCTTTTCTCACAATATTTCTGCAGAAACAAACCTCTATTTTGTTCAAAAAAATTCACACAACTCTTTTCGTGTGAATGACACCGATATCCGTCAGGTTGTAGGTTTGATTTATGTTATGTTATTGGTTCAGCTTCCCAGAGTAACTAATTACTGGAGTTCCATCCTTGGTACACCTCTGATTCAACAAACCATGCCTTCTAATAAATTTGAAAAGATACGACAGTACCTTCATTTCAATGACAACACCGAAGGTCTTCCAAGAACAGATCCTGCCGCCGATAGGATCTTCAAAATCCGTCCAGTTGTTGATGTCATGAACGAAGTATACGCAAAAGTTCCTTTAGAAACACAGCTTTGTGGAGATGAGCAAATGTGCTCCACAAAAGTGCGGAATATGCTACTCGTAAAAAGATATAACCCCAATGTTATGTTAAGATGAAGATGAAATAAGCCCATGGCAAGTCAGTTTTTCATTTGTGTAATTGGAACTCGGACAGAAAAATTCTGCGTGTGAAGGCATAACACTGACACGTAGATTTGGCTGTTGTAGAGTTTCAACCATAAAAAACTAGTGCGAATTATAACTTTGAATCACTCTGAGTGAAGAAAAAACTCTCCGTCCTATTCGGACTCCCACCCCTGGAGAGCTAATATCGAAACCAAATACACCTGAGTTTCAAACCACTTCAAAACAATTTTCTTTTTTCCTCCTTCTACCTTTCCGCCCGCGCCATGGCAACCCCTTAGGCGCGCGTAAATTATAAAAAAAAAAACCAAGAAACTTCATAAGTGGGGCTATAAATTGTATGTTCAGAGTGGTATTTCTGGTTTTTGGTTGAAGCTGACAAGGAAAATGTCTTCGAAGCTGATGAGCCAGACTTAGGAGCGTCCTCCAACGTCGTAATAAGATTATCGAGAATTATACCGCGACACCAAAATTAGAGAATTTATTTCGATAACTACTTCACTTCCTTGCGCCTTTTGGAGTACTTAGCCATAGAAGGTATTTTTGGGCTTGGTTCTATCAGAAGAAATAGAATACCTGACTGCAAGCTATTATCAGAAAAAAGTAATTCTAAAGAAAGATCTCAGCTGCAAATATGAAACGCTTCCTGGGAAAACCAACTGCAGAAACAGAATGCAAGATGGGGACACAAACTAGATCGACAAAACGCCGATCTATTGAACCTGAACTCTTAGCAAAAAAGCATAAAGGACCTGCTCAACATGTACCTCCCAAAGCAGTTCGCCAAGTTTCCAAAGTGCACTGGATTCACGCATACGGTCTGTGAAAAATGTGGCGTAGCTTTATGTTATACAAGAGGCAAAAATTGTTTCAAGAATTTTCACCTGAATTAACCGACCTTCATTTTTCATTTCATTTTCGTTATAGCTCATTATTACCTACAAGCTACATTCCCTTTATTGTAAAAATACTAATAAATAAGTAATAATTTCAAAATTTAAAAACATATGTTTTTTTTTTAATTCTTTAAACTATCCAAATTAATTTTTTTTTTTAATTTGGTGCTTATGAGTTATAGAGGGTTAAGCAAGTGACAAGAGATTGTGGTAAATTCAATCCAAACGCTCCTTCAGTAGAACAACAGAACAACATTGTAATTAGACGATTAACCCTTCTGTCTACGCACAGGTCTGGCCAGACCGTTGACGTGTATGTACAGGTGGTTCCATAACAGTTTATGGCTTGGCAATCCATGTTATCCTCAGCAAGACTATTTAGAATACATCATTATAATATATAAGAATCAGGGTCCGGACTTCAAGAATTTATCAGTAGATTCTTACAAAAAGTGCAGTAGATTCATATTTTTCGTAGCAGATTTTGTTATTAAAAAAAATACAATCAGGATGGAATTTAGATAAATATATGTATGTATATTTCTGCAAGAATATTGGTTTAAAATATACATAAAATGCACATTTAAAATTAAATAAAATTAAATTAGATTATAAATCTTTGTACATAGATCATATTTTATAATTCTGTGCCTAAAAGGTAAAACACCTTAAGTCGACTTAAGATGTTTTAGCTTATTTGAATTTTATTCTCCTTTCTGTATTTTTTTAGCCAATCCAAGTGAAAAAAATTAAAAAAATGGGGAAGTTGTAACTGTTGATAAAATAGCTTAAGTCATCAATGTAGTGCCTTACATAAGGTAAAACAGCTTATGTTTATTATTTCAGAAGGTAAAGCAGCTTATGTACCAATATTTTCTACTCTTTTAAAAAATATTGCGGAAATGTTGCAGTAAAACATCTTATGTCTGCATTAATTCCCTAACTGACGTTACAGTAAAAAAGCTTATGTGCACCTAAGATTTATTATTTAAGTGATGAGTTTGTAGTTCTTAGGTCGACTTAAGTTATTTTACCAAATTTATTTTTCAAATATTGAAATAATTTTCAAAGTCATAAAGAACTTGTCTTACTTAAACGATTTTGCCGAATCGTAGTTACTCGAAGTAACGGCCTTAGGTAGACATAAACTATTTTACCGTGTGCAAGCGCAGTTCATATTGAAACATAAGGGTTAAAATAATTATAATAAAAAGAGAAGAAAATTAGAAAGTGAAGTGATCTTATTATTAAAAAATTGATTAGTGAAACGGAATTTAATATGAAACACGCACATCAAATGTTGATCCTAGCTTTGCAATCACAAAAAAAAAAAATACATAAAACCATCATGGATAAAAGTAATGAAGGTTGTGATGACTGCGGGGAAGGCCCTGAAAAAGAAGACTTTGCTGAGTTCTGCTCAAAGAGGTTAGTCGGTTGAATAATCTATTGAATGCTGAATCCATAGTGAGTGATGCTGACCAACGAAATGATTTTGATTCGGATGATGACTTAGCTGATCCCGACTTTCATTTGAATAGTGATAGTGATTTGAGTGAAGAAACTGAACGTGCAGTGCAACTTTTGGAAGCAAATCTAATGGGTGATCGTGGGGTAAGAAAGTTAAAAAAGAATACTGGTCAAGGATACGTTATTCCTCAGGTAAATTTGTGGCAAAGAGGCAGATTAAGAAATTGAAAAATTGTCGCTTGAACTGCAAAGAAAAAAATTCATCTGAAGTCCAAAGAAATATAAAGGGTCCGCCATCTAACGTTTTATTTTTTCAACTAGTGCTTATTTCATGAATGGTATCACTTAGCTCATGTCTGATGCTAAGTGTTGAAAAAAAAACGTTAGATGGCGGACCCTTTATTTGAACAGTATTGGAAGCTGGGCAACTATAATTTGAGAGTAGCATTTGCTGCTGGGCTCATAATACTTTCAGAGAAAAAAACGCAAAGAAAAAAGACCACGCATTTGCAGAGTAGAACACATGTTAACACTATTTTTTGGAAGTTGGTGGTGAAAGAATAAAGGTCTGTCAAAAATGTTTTGGTTTCACACTATGCGAAACAGAACAATTTATAAAAACAGTGGTGAAGAAAAAACTAGAGTCTCCGGGTACAATAATTTCACAAGACAAACGAGGTCGAAAGATTCTTCCAAATAAGCTTAATGATGCAAAATTTAAATACGCAGACATATACAAAGCTTTCCAGCATATGAATCTCATTATACTAGAAAGCAATCAGAGCAAAAGAACTTTCATGCTGATTTCAGTCTTTCTCAAATGTATCGGTTATTTACTGAGAAAAATGGAGCAACGGTACTACATACTCCAAAATTTTTAAGACGATGAACATTAAATTCAAAAAGCCCCCAGCTCGACACATGCAATAAGTTTGAAATACTGCACATGAAATTAAAAACCAGCAGTGCAAATGAAAAACAACAATTCGAAAGGGAATTGAAAGTGCACCAAGAAGTTGCTGACCTGGCATGCGACACTAAAAACAAAGAAAAAATTCGTTGTCAAAATGATCAACGCATAAAAGTGTTTACTTTCAATATGCAGCAGTGCCTTCCCACACCCTTCCTAAGAACAAATGTGTTATTTTATAAAAGACAGCTATGGACCTTTAATTTAACCGTCCACGATGGTGCAACGAACCAGCCTTTCTGTTATATGTGGCATGAGGGTGATGGACGTTGTGGTGGCAACGAAATTGCCTCATGTCTTTTTGAGCATCTTAAGGGCGATTGCTGTGGAGGTCAGAATAAGAACTCTTTTGTGTCAACGATGTTCCTAGTGTTCATGCAAACAGAATCAAGCATTCAAACCATTGAACATTAGTTTTTGGTACCAGGTCACACTCATATGGAGTGTGAAACTGACCATGCAGCGATAGAAAGGAAGAAAAAAAGAACATCTGTCGATATACACCATCCGCGTGACTGGTATCAATTCGTTCGTACGGTAGGAGCCAAAAAGCCCTTTGTAGTAAATGAAATGCCTAGAAACAAATTTCTGGACTTCTACCGAACTTCGAAAGAAAAATTTCTCTGGCGAAAAGTGGATGAAAGTGGAAATAAGTTCATATGGCAAGGAATTAAATGGGTCAGATATGAAAACAAGTTTGCAGTTATTATGTACAAAACTTCACTGTCTGAAGAAAACCATTCAAAATATTAAATTTGAAGCGTCATGGTGTTCTAAGCGTACTACCATCTGATGTTTCATTGTGCTACTTGTAGCCTTTAGCTGTTAGCAAAGAAAAAAAAAGAATTTGATGGATCTACTGCCGCTAATCGATACTACTTTTCACAGTTCTTATAAAAATTTGCCTACTGATAACATACCAAATTATCATCCTGACGTAACCGAGGAAACCGATAAAGAAACATAAAAGGTTTTCAGTTCTGAAATGTTTTTTTTTATTTTTTTATTTTTTTTTAATTATTCTTTATTAATTCATTTTAGAGAATAACAATTACATACATATTTACGAGGGGCGTTCAACATATTCTCGGTATCGGGGTGAAGCTGTGGTTGTATGTATAAATTGATTTATTATTTATCAAGTAATACTATTATTTTAGTGCATTCATGTAAAATTTCATATAAATGTGATTATTAATTCGCGTTTTATCTCTAGTTAAACAGAATCATAATGGCAACTGAGACGATGATGGTGAAAATTGAGCATCGCGCTGTAATTAAATTTCTCACTAAGAAAGGAAAAAGTCAAAAAACTATTCATGAAGAGATGGTGGCTGTTTACCAGGGTTCCGCACCTTCATTATCAACTGTGCAAAAGTGGTCAAGTGAGTTCAAGAGAGGCAGAGAGAGCATTGAAGACGACCCTCGCTCCGGCGCCCCGGCTACTGCTTGTACGGGAGAAAGCATCAAAGAAGTCGAAAAACTGGTTCTTGAGGATGCCCGAATAAAGGTGAAAATGATGGCAGAGATCATCAAGCTTTCAATTGGTACCATTCACACCATTCTTCATGACCATCTTAACCTTTCAAAGGTCAGTGCAAGGTGGGTGCCACGAATGCTCACAGCGCCTCAGAAAAAAGTGAGAATCGCATGCTGTAGAGAGCTTTTGGAGATGTGTAGTAAGAACGCGGACGGTGTTATGGATCGAATTGTTACTGGGGACGAAACATGGGTGCACCACTATGACCCTGAAAGCAAACAAGAGTCCATGCAGTGGCATAAAAAAGGAACAGACCCCCCGAAGAAGTTCAAAGTCACTCCGTTTGCCGGGAAGCTCATGGCCACAGTTTTTTGGGACTCAAAGGGAATCTTGCTCATTGAGTGCAAAAAAAAGGTGAAACCATGAACGCCACATCCTACGCTTCCACTTTGCATAATTTGCGGGAGGAAATTAAAAAGAAAAGACGTGTTGCTTCTTCATGACAACGCTCCTGTTCACACGGCGCGAGTTTCCAAGGCTGCTGCGCGAGATTATGGTTTCGAAGAAATCCAACACCCACCCTATAGTCCAGACCTTGCCCCTGGTGATTATTTCCTGTTTCCGGATTTGAAAAAATGTCTTCGTGGAAAAAGATTTTCGGATGATGAAGAACTCAAGTCGGCAATAAATGGGTATTTTGCAGAGAAAGAGGAAATTTATTTTTTTGAGTGTTTAAAAAAGCTTATCTCAAGATATAACAAATGCATTGATGTTAGGGGAGATTATATTGAAAAATAAAAGCAATTTAAATTGAATTCGCATTTTCCTTCATATCGATACCGAGAATATACTGAACGCCCTTCGTATTACATTAACACAGAATTAGTAAACAAAAAAAAAACAAGCTATCTATAGTTCAGAGGGAACTAGAGGCGATAGCATTAACAATTATTTCAATTTACAATTATAAACTCAAAAGAGTTGGGATCGCAGTATATTATTAATTTTTAGTTACACAGTGTAGCAAGAAAGAAGAAAAGAAAAAAAAAATAATAATAATAACAAAGGAAAAAAATAATTAAATGATTAAATGATTCAGATGGCAACAGATGTGAGGTTTGCTATATCTTCATAACTTTTATCTAAAACACAAAGTTTTACCTTCTTTATAAAAACATATTTAGATCTTAAAGTTCTAATGCTAATAGGTAACTTATTGAAGAGTCTAGGAGCAATTGCCGTATAGAAATTAAAAAATATTTGTAGATTGTGTTGTGTTACTACCGCATAATTAAGATTGTTGATTCTAAGATTATAGTTTGCGGAGCCGCGATTTAATTCATATCCCGATCTAGTAAAAAAAAATCTTTAATACCTTAAAAAAGTATAAATTTTTAAGCGGGAGAATTTTAAGATATCTAAAAAGTGGTAAACTATTAACATCACGATGTTTACTGCATATAAGACGAACAACATGTTTCTGAGAAATTAAAAGGGGATTCAATTTATTGTCATGAGTGCCGCCCCAGGAAACTATAACGTATTCAAGTTTAGAATGAACTAATCCATAGTAGATACATTTAAGAAGATCTAGAGAGTAATAGGATTTTAAAAAGAAAAATTGCCTTGTCGCAGCTATAAGGTACTTCTTAAGTGCACTAGTATGTGCAGACCAATTCATCCTCCAATCAAGTATAGCACCAAGGTATTTAAATGAATCGACTCTCTCTATGGTGAAACATTTATCAGAACAAGATTCCGTTACAAAATAAGTTTGCGAACATTTGCTCGATTTACAAATATGATTACTGTGTTTGAATTTATTACAATTAGCGCAATGAAAGGACTAAGTACCAAAGTCAAACTTCCAACCGCACACATTGAAAAACATGATTTTAGTTTTATCACTTACCACCAAATTATGTTGTTGAAACCAGTGGCTTAATATCTCCAGGTCATGATTTATATCGGCAGCTAAGTTTAGAGCTGAGTTACTTTGAAAAGTGCATGCCATATCATCAGCAAACACATTAACCTTACTACGATAATTTCGCGAAAGTAGCGGGTTAATGAAAATCAAGAAAAGTATCGGACCAAGTACCGAACCTTGCGGGACTCCAATAGTAATGTTTCTACTGGAACTAATTTGCCCATTAATTTTCACTTTTTGTCTTCTATTGGAAAGATAAGATGAAAACCATTTATGTGTCATGCCCCTGAACCCACATTTGTACAATTTATCTAAAAGTATATTGTGATCTACCCTGTCAAAAGCTTTTGTTATATCGATGAAAAGAGCTGCAGTTAATTTTCTATCGTTAAAGCTATTAAAAACATAAGTGCAAAAGTTCAACAGTGCAAAAGTTCAACAGTGCTCCTTCAGTAGAAAAACCCGGGCGAAAACCGAATTGGGATTTACTAAAAAAATTATTTGTTTCTAAAATAATTTATCATTCTGTTTCTTACAGCTTTCTCAAAAACTTTAGAAAAGACAGGAAGAAGTAAGATAGGTCTATAACTATTAACTGATGTCTTATCACCTTTTTTAAATAAAGGTATCACTTCGGCCTGTTTTAGATCATCTGGAAATACACCCATAGAGATACTTCTGTTGAAGATATAACATAGAATGTCACAAATATTCAAAGCTATTTTCTTAACAAAACTATTCGAAAGGCCGTCACTTGTCTTAGAGCGTGAGCTATTAAGAGAAGAAATAATTTTGTATATTTCGAAAGATGTTATTGGTTCAAAATAAAAGCTGACACAAGAAGATACATCATCAAAAGTACATTCACATTTAGAAACAGAAGCACAGCTATCTGATATTACTTTGTTACCAATACAATGTATTGTTACCAATACAATGTATGTGTATCTACTTTTGTAATTTTTAATTCTAGGTACTATACTTACATATTAGGTGTATGTGACTTTTTCTCCTAAATAATTTAAATGAATTTGTGTATCTACTTTTAAGTTTTGTTTTGTAAGTTTTTTATTTATTTTTTATATCCTAATAAATTATTACACGTGACTTAATGGCATTTTACGTGTTTTTTTTATTATATTGTAAATCAAACGGTGTTAAAGCCTAAGTTTAGCTTGTATTCACGAAATCTTTCTACCGCGTTTTGGATAAAAAACTTAAGTCGACTTAACTTTTCAAAACAGTTAGTTGTTGAATTGGAAAAATATCTTATGTGACTTAAGATTAAAAATGTACTCATATTTGATTCGGTAAAACGACTTATGTCAAAAAACCTAAATTTGTTTACCTAATCCTTCAATCTATTACAAACAATTATTTTTATTATATTCTAATATAAAGTTCCCATATTTTTCCGAAAGAATTTCCTGTTTCCGATCGCTAATTTTTTCAGAGCACCATTTAAAATTGCTCTCCTGAAAGTGTACAAAATTTACCTTTTAGGCACAGAATTCATGCTTTAGACAAATTTTAAAATTGATCAATTTTTAAGAGAAATTTACTATCAATAAATTTATATTTTCTTAGGAACTTGATTAACGTTAACGGTGGTATATAAATGTCAGCTTTTTTTCATTAAACATCTAGCAAACATTAAGTTTCCGACTATTTTAACATTTATTTTGTTTCTAAACTTTGTTTTAATTAAATTCATTTTAGAAAATTTTCTTTCTGCTGCTGCGCTGCTATGGGGTAAAACAACTAAAGACAGCATATGTATATTCTGCTAAATTCCGAAACATATATTCATCCAGAATATTAGTTTGGTCCATTACTGACACCCAAGACTGAATTATGTCCCTTACTTTTAATTCCTTTATGTCATATATCATTAAGGACCTCCACTCAGCATTTAAAACTTCAGCTGTAATTTTATTAAACGGAAATACTTCAATAAGTGTCAGTATGGAAGGCAATTCATCTTCTTGCATTTTTTTCTGGATTTAGATATTGAAGCAAATAAACTTTTTTGTTATCGATCGAAAATCTGGATTTAATTTGATCACAAAGAGTGATATAATATTTCAAAATACTTTGTTTAATTGCAATACCAGTTTCATCTGAGACACAGCTTTAATATTTACCGCATACTAATCCACAAAAAATTAAAGAAACTGGATATTGGTATTCTTCATTTGCAAAAGCAACATCGATATTTACGAAATGTTTTTCTATAAAGTTTTTTATTAAGTATTGTACAGAAGTGTTCTTTCATAATCGGATAAAGGTACTCGTACATGTTCCATAGGTGCTTCAGATTGAAACATTTTATTTTATTTATTTACAATACTAAACCCAAAATATACGATAAAGAAAGTAAATATGCTTTATTAATATCATTTAACTATTCTAGTGCACGTAAATATTATTTTCTCTTATTTCTTCAAAGGAGATATGAATGTTACAAAACTAACCAATGCTCCAATATTCTATCGACAGCTGCCTGTACAGATAGCCACAGTGTAGAACATGAGTTGAAAATCTTGTGTAGGTTTGCATGGAAATACTCTTGAAAGGTTTTGAATTCAATTTGGCTCTTAGAACTGTGGGCAAACAAATTAAATATTGTTTTAAGTAAAAGTTCAACATTTATTGGAATTTGTTTTGCTGCGGCTTTAGCGCCTAGATTCAGAGAATGACATGTGAATTGCAAGTAAGACAGGTTACGATTTAATGATTTTAATTGTTGTTTTACCTTATGCAGTTCTCGCTTCATCACTGCAGCATTATCTGTTCCCAAGCCATTTAAATTATCTCCCGGAATTTTAGTTCTATTAAATATGCTTTTATTGCACTTGCAATAGTATTTGCGGTCGAATCTTCGAGTTCGATCATTCCGAAGAAAGAGTCTTTGACAACCTATTTTTTCTGAAACCTAGCCATCAGATCCAAACACTTCTTTGAACTAATATCTGTACTATCATCAATTATCAATGAAAACTTGTTAGTTTTCAAATACTCACATACTCGTATTTGGTTTAACGAATATATTGAGATAAGATGAACCAATTCTGTTGCTTTTTTTTGGGCAGCATTTTATTTTTTCTTCCTTTGAGTCCGATAGTGCTTCAAATAATGCAGGTAGGGTATCCATAATAGTGAAGAGTAAAAAATTGGACACGCAATACCTAACCATTGTTACCTCCCTTTGAAGAGGTTTGTCGTTACTACTTAAATTATTGGTTTGAATTTCAATCAGTCTTGGTAAATGCGCCTGATTTTTACGCTCATTTTCATGGTTCTTGTGACATGCTGAATTGGAATGACGATTCAAATTCGAAACGTTATTATGCTAACTTTTTTTTTGCATAATTTGCAATATGGTCCGTTATTCGATCCGTTTTTTAACCACGGCGTAGTTACCTCCCATTCGTTTTTATATTTGTGAAGGTACGAGGGCGGGTCAATAAGTCCGTGACTTTTTGAATTTCTGACCTCTTTACTGAAACAGCAACACTGCTCCTGTCAACAGGCATCTGTCAGTTGACTCCTGTCAAAATTTAAACTTGCTGCGTCAGTTAGTTTGTGTTTGACAGCTATTTTTATCAGACTACTCACTAATTTGAGGAGAAAATGGAAAAAAGTGAATTTCGTGTGCTTATTAAGCATTATTTCTTGCGAAAAAAAACCATTACCGAGACCAAGGCTAAGCTTGATAAATACTATGGGGACTCTGCACCATCGATTTCAATGGTAAAAAAGTGGTTTACTGAATTTCGTTGTGGCCGTACAAGCACTGAAGATGCCGAACGTCCTGGACGCCCAGTTGAGGTCTCTACACCCGAAACAATCGAAAAAATTCAAGATATGGTGTTGGCCGACCGAAGATTGAAAGTGCGAGAGATTGTGGAAGCCGTAGGGATCTCGCATGGCTCAGTGGTTTCAATTTTGAATGATCACTTGGGCATGAGAAAGCTTTCCGCAAGATGGGTGCCGCGTTTGCTCACAGTCGACCCCAAACGCAATCGTGTAACAACTTCACAGGAAGGTTTGGCGCTGTTTAATCGCAATATGGAGGAGTTTTTGCGCCGTTTTGTAACCGTGGACGAAACATGGATTCATCACAACACACCAGAGAACAAACAACAGTCAAAACAGTGGGTTTCTAAGGGTGAATCGGCGCCAAAGAAGGCCAAGGTGGGTTTGTCAGCCAATAAAGTTATGGCTACTGTTTTTTGGGATGCACGCGGGATAATCCACATTGACTACCTTCAAAAGGGAGGAACAATCAATGGGGAATATTATGCCAACTTATTGGACCGATTCAATGACGATTTGAAAAAAAAACGACCTCATTTGGCCAAGAAAAAAGTTCTTTTCCACCAAGACAATGCAAGGGTGAACACATGTGCAGTTGCCATGGCAAAAATCCATGAATTGGGCTATGAATTGCTTCCTCATCCACCCTATTCTCCAGATTTGGCTCCGAGCGACTACTTCTTGTTCCCAAACCTGAAGAAATGGCTTGGTGGAAAAAGATTTGACTCCAATAATGAAGTCATCTCGCAAACAAAGGCCTATTTTGAGGACCTCGACAAATCATTTTTTTTGGAAGGGATAAAAAAATTGGAGAAGCGTTGGACAAAGTGTATAGAGCTCAAGGGAGACTACGTTGAAAAATAAAATTATTTTTTTATCAAAAAATCTGTGTTTTATTCCAAAAGTCACGGACTTATTGACCCGCCCTCGTATCTTATTTTGGTTCTTGTGCTTATTGTTTTCATCTTCTTCTTCTTCATCATCACACAACAAATCCATGGCGCCTTCTCCACGGCCATCCGCATCGTAGTTTTACTCTTCATGCCTGCTATAAAATTCAAAAAAAAAAAACGGATTTAACATAGTAGAAAATTCCATAATATTACTCGTAATATTGCCGTGCTTATTTTTGAACTATTTTAAAATATTTTTCCATCAGTGAATTCGAGAACTAACGAATTTATAAAAATGGAAATTCTTCTTTTAAGAACAACAAATGATAATGAGGTGTTTCTGTTTGTGTTGTACTTGAACTTGTGAACTTTCAACGAGAATTAACGAAAGCAGCAGCACATTTTTGCAACAGGACTGCAAACAGAAACCACATATACATACTCGTACAAATCAGGCAGTGAAAAAGATGTGGCATGCTCATTTTCATTTAAAAGAGAATTTTATATTTCTACCTAAGCGTACTAGATTAAACTTTTTTCCCGAATTCTTCCACTTGTCAGTAGCCGGTAATTATAAAAATTACAGTTGGAATCAAAAAAATACTTGAATGTGTTAGATTTCAGAATTATGTACGAAATTCGGGTAACCAAAAAATCGCAGTAGACTGCAAGTCAAGCGCAGTGACGCTGCAGATTTTAAATATTTTTTTTTAAATCGCAGTAGATCTACGAGTACCGCAATTGCAGTAAAGTCCGAACACTGATAAGAATACATTCCTGTTCATAATACATACTCGTACAAAAAGAAAATTATCAATTAATATCCTTTCTGCTACCCCACAGGTCTGACTAGACCTGTATTTATTTAGATAAAGAGATATATTTATTTATTTATTTATACGTACATATTACAATCAATTAATATCAATAAAAAGAAAAGAATCTGTAATCTATAGTTCATAAGGAACTAGAGGCGAAAACAGGTAGAAAAAACAAAAAAATGAACAAACAGCCATGATTTGACTTTCTTGAGGAAAATGGATTCATTTCGAGTACATCGCATGCTATTGGGTAATTTATTAAAAAGTGCAATTGGAGCAATTGAAGAAAAAAATTTAAAAAATATTTGCAGATTGTCGTAAGGAACTAGCACAAGATTTTGTTCATTTACTCTAAGTCGGTAATTAGAATTGATCCTATTTAATGAATAACCCGATCTCTCAAAAAATATTTTTAAAACTTTAAAACAAAATAAATGTTTCAAGGGTAGAATATTGAGACTTTTAAATAACGAAAAGCTGTCATATCGTCGATTCTTGCAGCAAATAAGTCTAATAACATGTTTTTGAGACACAAGAATAGGGAAGACTAAGCCATATTCGAGCTTAGAATGTATTAAGCCATAATAAATGCACTTTAGAAGATCCTGTGAGCAATAGGATTTTAAAAAATAGAATTGCCTAGTAGTTGACAGAAGATATTTTTTGAGTGCATTCGAGTGGGCAGACCAATTCATCATCTAGTCCAGAGTAACACCAAGGTACTTAAATTCTCTTACCTGATCAGTACAAAAACATTTGTTCGAACACGAAAGTTGATCGAAAAAGTCTGAGTATTGTTATTTGAGCTGCAAATAGCCGCACTATGTTTAAATCTCGGGCAGTTCCCATAGTGAAAAGAGAAAGATCCATAGCCTACATTTTTGCCATTAGGACTAAAAACATTATCTTGGTATTGTCACTTATGACCATTTTATGGATTTTGAACCAATGACTAAGAACTTCAATGTCATCAGAACTTCAATATCTGAGAAAAGATTCAAAACAGAAGCACTAATAAAAGCACATGCCATATCATCAGCAAAAGCTGTAAGTTTACTATGATAGTTTTGCCCAAAGAGAGAATTAATAAAGATTAAAAACAATAATGGACCTAGCACGGAACCCTGTGAAACACCTATAGATACAGTTCTATGAGAACTTAACACCTCATCAATTTTCACTCTTTGAGATCTATTCGATAGATATGAATGAAGCCATTTATGAAATTTACCCCTAAAACCACATTTGAACAACTTATCTAAGATCCACCGTATCGAATGCTTTTGTTATGTCCACAAAGAGTGCAGCAGTATGGTACTCGTATTTAATAATGCACTCTCGGTGGAACAACCTGATCAAAAACCTAATTGGCAATCACTAAAGAATTTATTTTTTTCCAAAAATTTGACCATTCTCATCTTTAATGCTTTTTCAAAAACTTTCGAGAATATTGAAAGTAAGGAAATAGGCCTGTAATTATTAACTAAGTTGTTATCTCCTTCCTTGAACAAAGGAATAATTTCAGCGACTTTTAAACAATCAGGTAAAACAAAACATGCAACGCTTTTATTGAAAATGAAACATAAAATATCACAGATATTAAAAGCTATTTTTTTTATAAAGTTATTTGAAAAACTATCAGTTATTTGTGAGTTAGAGTTTTCACAAGAGACAAGATAATTTTATATAGTTCAAATGACGATATGACATTAAAGAAAAACTTTGAGAACATGACACTTCATCAACTAAACAGTTACAATCACAGCATAAATCGGAACTATCAGAGACTACCTTTGCACCTACAGATGAAAAGAAACTATTGAATTTTTCTGATAAGATCTTGTTGTCGGATATAAAAATATTATCTTCTTTCAAACTATAAATTCGGTCTTTCTGAACAGATTTATTTAATATGCCTCTTATTAGTTCCCATTCTTTTTTTGATTCACCGTTAACCTCACGAAATTTGTTCATATAGTAATTATTTTTGCACGAAGAAACTTGTTTTAAAATATCTTTGCATAATTGTTTGTAAGCTGAATTTATATTATTGTTATTGGGATGTTTCTTCTTTTTTTTAACAAATTATTTTTTTCTTTGATTTTCTTAAGTCACTCACATGATATCCACGGTTTAAGTTTTTTCGATTTATCATTACTTTTAACTTTTTTTTGTGTACATTTCAAGACATAGTTATTAAGTACTTTATTATACATAGAGAAAGCTGTAGAAGGATCATTTTCATTATATACACATTCCCAACATTCGAAACGAAGAAGATATCTTTCCTATATCAATGATCCAATCACTTTATTATTGTTCTTATCTTCTTTTTGTTATCTGATGAGTCGCACGGTAGATGTTTGTCATTTCAGCATAACAAAGTGCTGAGTACCTACATATAATTTTTATTTTTCTATTTGTGTTTTGTAAAGTATAGGGTTTTCCAATAAGGACTTGACAACTTTTTTTTTTAAATAAAACGCAAACCATTTGAGATATTTCAAAAACTTTATCATCGGCTTGAAGTACAATCAAAACATTTATGAATGGAACTCGACTTCGTTCATATGGCCACCGCGGGCACGTTTGCAGCGGTCGTTTCGTTGGACCCAATTTTCAACGACTCGGACACACATTTCAGCCGAAATGGCCGCTATTTCGCGTTCAATGTTGGCTCTGAGCTCTTCCAACGTCGTCGACGTGTTGGCATAAACCAATGACTTAACGTAGTCCCTCAGAAAATAGTCAAGCGGCGTTAAATCGCACGAACGAGACGGCCAATCGACTGGCCCATTTCTTGAGATAACACGCTCACCATACTTACTCTTCAATAAATCGATTGTAGCGTGTGCTTTGTGGCTTGTGGCATCATCCTGTTGAAACCACATGTCGTCCAAGTTCATATCTTCCAATTCGGGCCAAAAATAATTGGTGATCATGACACGATAACGCTGACCATTCACAGTAACGTGACGATCGTTATCGTCGACGAAAAATAATGACCCAATAACGCCGCCGGCATGCAAACCTCACCAAACAGTTATTTTTTGTGGATGAAGTGGTGATTCATGAAGCACATGTGGACTTTCACCCGACCAATAACGCATATTTTGCTTATTGACGAACCCATTGAGCCAAAAATGAGCTTCGTCACTGAAGATGATTTTGCGATGAAATTCATCATCTTGGGGAATCTTCTCCAGAACCCAATCGGAGAACTTACGTCGCTTCAAATGGTCCATCGGTTTCAATCCTTGAGTCAGCTTGATCTTGTATGGGTGTAAACCAAGATCCTTACGCGAAATACGCCATAATATGGTCTGAGCGATGCCCAATTCTTGAGAACGCCGTGGAATTGACTGATTTGGATCGTTTGCTACGGACGCCTGAACGGCACCGATATTTTCGACACTTCGACCAACCCGTTACCTCACTGACACGGGAACATCACACAACGAATATGTAGACTCAAATTTTTGCACTAAAATTGTTATTGCCTGTGTACTAGGGCGAGAGTTACGACCGAAAATTGTAGTTAACGCTCTTAAAGTTTCAGTCACCCACACCGAATTTCGGTAGAAAATTTTTATAATTTGCAGACATTGCTCGTTCGTGTACTTTACCATGATGAAAATGTTGAGTTTACTGAATAAATTGACAGTGACAGTTTGATGATTAGTGAAAGACTGCGTTCACAAATTAAATTCAAAGTTGTCAAGTTCCGATTGGAGACAGGAGATCACAGGAAGGAGATCCATCAATGTACCTGGAGTGGGGCCAGGCGTGCTAGAAAAAGCCCGCACATACCGTTCTTTTTAGTCTGGTAAAAGCAGAAATGTAGCATTTTCGTGAGAGCTTAGTCCACTAAGCAACCCACGGATAGTTATAATTGTCCTTACCATAGCCGTATAGATCCAGACAGACCTTCTCGGTGACAGGCCCCATGTCTTGCCGAAAGTTCCTTTGCACTGCCAGAAGACGGCCAGCGCTTTAGAAGCTTTTAACGTAATATATTTGGTCCATAGAAGTTTGTTGTCCAGGATGACAACTGAATATTTAGCTTCTTTGTAGAATTGTATAGTGCTGCCTTTAAGTATTTACTACAATAGATGAATCAGACCAGCCAGGTGAGAGAAAAAACTCTGTTTTAGAAGGACTGACTGAAAGCCCATACTCGTATCTGCCATATCTAGTACATCAATTATCGATTACATCTACAGCTACCTCCGCTTTAGAGCAGACAGTTGCTAAACACAATACTATACAACAGACGGTACAGCTACATCGTCCACGTATGCATGTGCATATACATCAGAACTATTGATAGCACTGAGCAATGATGCCTATTCACCATCATTGCTCTTATCCACAAAACTAGTGATTCGTCTTCGCCGTGTTGTCTGGCCGAGTTACATATGCCGTCAAAAGTTGCGTTGGCAATGTCGACGATATGCCCAAAGTGTATTCCTTCTTGTCGAGTCGCATTCAATTCTGCCTACCAGATTTTGAAGTGCGCTCTTGCAAGGTATTCTGCGTTGGTAAGTGTGTTGCATCTCAGACAGAGGATGTATTCGAGAAATATCTTCCCGACTAGAGACCATTGTCTCCATGCTCGTCAACATGAAGGAAGTCAGAATTATTCATCTGAAACTCTTGTCGAGCAAAAAGTCTTACTTTCCGGTTTTCGGTATAAAGGCAACTCTCGCCAGCAATTGAGTATATGTGCCAGCGCCAGCCTAGCATGGAAATTGTCTTCAAAGTTCCCAACAGTTGGTCTATACCTTTTTGTAATATAACTTAGTGTATGCCAGGTAACTTGAAGCAATCAAAGGAACCAACAGCATGTTTAATGACCTCATCTGTCACCACAACGGATGAGATATACCAGCTACGGCGTGTTGTGTTATTCTGGTCACTAGTAGCTTCGTTAATAGGAGCTGGTTCTGTGATGGTTCTGATTAGGTTACTTGGTAAGTGAACCTCAAGTATGAGATGGAGTGTATCTACTTTCGACTCAGTATCGTCAAATTTTCAGAGTTTTTGCGTTCCACCAAGGAACGAACGATCTGCAGGGGTTTACAGAATAAATTGACAGTGACATTTTGATGATTAGTGAAAGAGTGCGTTCACAAATTAAATTCAAAGTTGTCAAGTCCCTATTCGAAAACTCTTTACTTGTGGACCAACTTGTCAGACCACAAATTGATGAGATGATGAAAAATGCACAATTCGCATAAGAAGTGGCATCGAAGAATTCCTTGGTAAACAAGTACTGGATGGTGTAGCAACCCAAAGAGCAGGTGTTAGCAAAACAAACAAGAAGTCATAATGTAAACTTTGTTGGACTAAGAACAAATTGCAACGAAAACTAAGGTTTGAGTACATGGACTGTTGCCAGTATGCTTACAACAATTTAAAAAGTGTTTTAAATGTTTGAGTAATGAGTAATAAAATAATTTTTTTTTTAAATTTTAAGTTAAAAAATTTCTGATTTGCAAATATTCAAAAATAAATTTATTCAATTATTTCTGTTTTACCTTTTTCAAACAATGACATTTCTTTCTTATGTTCGTATTATTTGTTTTATATATACGAGTAGGTCTGGCCAGAACTGTGGTATACACTATACGAAAAACGAATCTGGCGAGGACACAGAGGTTAAAAGGGACGTAACCCCGGGTCTTTTTTTAAAACTGAGAAATTTCCATGCACTGTAACGTTGATTAGCAAAAGATATCAACCTTCCGATAAGATACATCGATTCTATGGAGGATTACAACAATCTTGTCATGCATTTGCTTGAATGATATCATGTATGGAGGCACACTTATTTAGGACGATATTCATGGTTTTGACGCATTTTAGCCTCTGAGAGTAAGTCACATAAACCGATATTCAAAACAAATGTTTGCCTCAAAATACAGATGAAATAAGCCCCAGACTTGGCAACCTAACGTCTAGAGAAACTGGCTAAAAAGATAATCAGGTTATCTATCCGTTAGATCTACTGTAAATACTTTGCAGTTGGATTTCTATGAAGGTAACGCGATAAGCCTTGCGGATATCTTAATCATATCAAACACGTAGTCAGGATAAAAATCATTTCAATTCTGATCCACAAAAACGAATCATCAAGAGAGATACATCACAATATGATTAACGTCAGTAAGCAGACAATGGAATTTGACAGCATACCTGACCAGTTTAAGGGCCAGCAGGTTCATCGTGATAAGTTCTGGATAATATCCAATGTCAAGTATTGCTGCAGGAAGTTCGTCAATCGATTCATACTTCATGTATGTTGAGACAAGCTTGATCAGCGGTTTATACAGCCACTCATAGCTGACTACTGTCTGGTCATCATTGCTTAGGAGCCTGGAAATAGATAATTTCTTACTAGATTTGGCCCTAATTCTATTCTCATTACCTGATTCGGCCTTGTAGGTGACCAATTCGGATGATTTCAGCACTCATTTTGCCTCGGATTATCATGGTTCCTGGAAGAGGGCGATGTCGATGCTTTCCTTAGTCATAATGTAGACAAGGTTCTCGCTAGCCACCTTACTATGGTGAAGATTTATTTGTACTGTGTGCAATATGGCGACTCGTGTTCTTCTTCGTTTTCCTAGGCAAGGCGACTGTGAAAGCTCAGATCTTACATCGGGTTATCCCGACCTGGATCTTGTAGTTGGCTTTGCGCAGTAGTGGCATAGATTTGTCATTTAGTTTAACCACAACTTAAATGCAGTTCTTTGTGTGATTTTCAATTTCAATTAACCCCCACTCCTTTCCGCTAAGCTTTAGATTGAACTATCGAAAATTGCGTTCAATATAGTCCTTTGGTATGTAGGTCCCGGAATGTTTAATCGTCGTTTAGGTCTGGTGAGATCCATGAGTTCTTTCTTTTCGATAATACGAATTTCGGCTTCTGGTTATACATCTTTCGTATTGCCGACGAGATCTCTCAGCCATTCCAGGGTGCTAATGTTGTCACACTCTATAACCTTCAGTTCGACGAGTGGGGTATTCTCAGCTCCTTTCATATATCCTCGCGTCTGCATGTTATTTGAAAGGATTTGAGTCGGGTTCATTGCCTACCCTGCTCCCATCGATAAAACAGGAACTATAATTCGCAAAGACCATACAGACACTTTCTGTGGTGTTCCACAGGGTTCTGGATTGGGCCCTGTTTTATTCCATATATTTATTAACTCTATCTTCAGTCAAGGTTTAATATAGACAAAAATTGGGTTTGGTAATGATATAGCTTGAACGTATTCCTGTAATTTGGCACTCGACATAGTGACGGATATAAGACATGATTTGAAAATCATAAGACACCAGTTTTGTATCCACAAGCAAGTCATCACCCTTCGGAATTTATTATGCATAGTGCTGACTGTAAACATAAAAATGTCAGTGCCTAAATTTATAGTGAGCATTGTAATATATGACTTAAATATACTATATGTAGCTCTCTTAACTTTTCACTATTGAAATCGTTCCTGTTTTCGAATATGTGGGACGGAATATTGATAAAAAATGGATTGAAAGGATCATGCTTCAATATTAAGAAAATATCTATTGCCAGCGTCGTATTTCTCGAGACTGTGTACTACAGAATAGAGCAGTATAAGCTCCACTATGGACTGGTATGTTCTGGTGGCAGCTATTGATGCAATCTGCAACAATTGACCGTGTCTAAAATGCACATTTTAAGAATTATATGGAAGAATCAAGGGCATCATAATAGTTTTCTCTGTTCTTAAAATCTAAAATTCTTCCACTAAATCATATTTATGTCTATAAGGTCTTAAAAATATTTTGTTTCAGAAGCGGAAATTTGCTTAATCAGAACTTAACTGCCTATCTAATTCGGAGTAAAGCAATAATAATGTTTTTTATTAATTTTATCTGGTTTTTCTTATCGCATTCTGTTTATAGTATCACTCCACAATCGATACTTTTATTTTGAGTTATTTTATCGTTCTCTCAATACAATGTGTTTATATCTGACACTGGTGTTCGTACCCGTATGTATGATATTATTCAATAACTATGCAGAATATATTTATATTTATTGTTTTATATTTAAATTAACTTAAGTCTTTATTGTTCGAATAATATATGGAAATGTAGTAAGAATGGTTGTCTTGAATGACAAAAAATTAATTTGAAACATTAAAAGTAAAAATATAAGTATTCCCATTAACTTGGCAATGATTTCAGCATAACAATGGCTGGTGCCTATATAAATACATTTGAAAGCTAAAACAAATCTTAATTGTTCCTCCCTAGTTACATCGATAATTGTGGTGCTTGTCTACGCATTGTTATATGCCATTCCAGTTATATTTCTTCCCTCGTTTCTGGGTCAGTTCTCTCATTCTGGATTCATATCAGCATTCCGGATAGCTCCACTATTTAAGGGTAAATTTGGCCTTAAAAGTTAAAAACACGAGAATGAATGGTTTATTTTTAGGACTGGGGTATTTTGCTCTTGCCCTGAACGTCCTGCAACTGGCATTTTATGGTATCTTCACAGCTGTGCCACTTCTATTCCTTCTCTACTCGTTTCAGACCCATCTACCATGGAGTTGCGAGAGTGCTGAATATTGGCTGAAAGATGAAACTAATTTCAACCCAGTAAGAACAAGAATATCTTAAAGATGATTCACTTCTATGTTCACTTAATT
This sequence comes from Volucella bombylans, assembly GCA_949129095.1. Taxonomy (NCBI): domain Eukaryota; kingdom Metazoa; phylum Arthropoda; class Insecta; order Diptera; family Syrphidae; genus Volucella; species Volucella bombylans. The sequence goes on from OX422144.1 coordinate 141,049,129, forward strand.
TTCAACACCTAGAATTGTCGCATTGAAAACTACACATGGTCCCATGAAGAAATTATGAATGCTCCTTCGGTAAATTTTTTTTCGTAGGTCATGCCCCAACTATCATCACATTCCGATATACTCGTAGATACAGTTTTTGTTTTCTAGGAGTCATGTCAAAGGATCGTATTCATTTATACTATTTGGACTTGTGTTGGTAGTATGGATTGCAGTAGCTTTTGTCCTCCAGAGCAATACTGAAAGAGTAAGGATTGTTGGATTTAAAACAAAAAAAAAATTAACTAACTGACTAAAAAGTTGTACAGATTGGTAGAATTCTGAAGTACTGTGCCATCACCATCATCACTTGCTTGGTGGTTTTGCTCATTGGAATGTCGTTTCTACCTGGTGTTAAGGAAGGCCTAGCTAATGAGTATTCAAACCATGGTGGAGCTTTGTTTGACTGGAATAAATTTACTGACCTTGTTTCAATGCTGTTATTTATATCATTCGGCCCAGCGTGGGGTAGTATTTTAAGTCTGGCAAGTTACAACACATTTAGGACAAACCTCAGCAAACGCGTTTGGATAATTTGGATATCGCAATTTGGAGTCCTTGTACTGACGACTCTGTTGTGTCAATTATCCAAATATCATTTGAAACGTACGTGTTTGTTTTTATAAGAATAAATATAATAAGATTTCTAATAAGACACATTTTTAAAGGAAAGAATCCGAGAGTGACGGAAATTGAGCTACAAATGCAATGGATGCCATTCGTGAATATTCCTAGTTCTCTGGCAAGCCTAGAGATGCCTCATTTGTGGACGTGGATTTTTCTTATTATGCTCATAGTAGGAGGCTTCAGTCTTTTGGTAAGTAAGTTATTCTTAGAAGACGAATTGAAAAAAAAACAGAAAAAAAAACGAATTGATTAAGAAAATAAATTACTGCAAATTTACGGAAAGAAATTTGGTTTGCAATAACTAGAACCTATCCGATAATGGCTCGTTAAATTTTTAGATTAATTAAGAGAACCGTTTTGTCGGAGAGACGTTGTGATAGGGGGATTCCCTATAGAAATGTGCAGCAAAGAGATGTTGCATAATTATCATTCTAGACACTTATTCGAACATAGCACCCAGACTAAAAATTGTAAGAGCTTATTCTACTGCCTGTATGCTCCTCTAATTGTGATTACATAGTCTTATGTAAAAAGATGAGTAATCATCGGTATTGTGGCAGCATCCTGTACATCAGCGCCTACCTATAGTACCCACAGCCTGATACGTGCTGGAGACGGTCACTGCGGTGTCATCGCCATCATTGCACCTAGTCACACCCATATATCCTGAGCGTTGCCAATGTGATCAGAGACTCAGATAAATCTCAGTAGTTTCAGTAGGAAACTGTATTCAGAAAAATCTATCTTTCTCAGCGTTGAAAGTGTGGGACTTAAGTCTTTTGGCTACCACAATATACGAGTATGCACGAGTATGTAGCTCTCCGGCATAAGTTTCGCTTTTGTCTTCGCTTGGTCGGGCTGCCGGCAAAACAACAAACTTTGGAAAAAAGGAGGCGAACGAACCGCAACCACACAGGTGGTGAATGAAGAGGACATCACAAAAGCGAATGTGAGTCCAAGAGGGAATCGCAAAAACCCGGAATTGCAACAAGCAGCTGTTGGTTAGCTGCACAAACCGGCTGCTCAGCAAGGGGGGTCTTCGGGAAGATCGATCAACGCAAAAACTGATAACAAATACAAAATGTAGACGCCACCCAATTTTTAATGCAAAATTGGGAAAAGAAATGAAACAAGAAAAAAACGCACAAATTATCTTTTCCCTGATGGGGAATTTAAGCTTGTATATTAAAGTTTTATAAAACAAAGTTGCTTAAAATTTTAAATTAGTTTTAATTTAATAGGTCGGCTAACGGACGGCCCACAGTTCTGCGTTGTCGTACCGTTACGGCTAGAGGATCGCGCAATTAGGGACATCTAACCGTCTCACCAACGGTTTCAACGTAAAACGGGAAGAAGGCTTACGGACGCGGTTTTACTGCAACGATTGCACAAATAACATATGTGTTATTCGAAAAGAGGGGGGTACTTATCTGGTTTTATGGGTTTTTCTGCCTATGCGGGGTCGCTCTCTAGCTGGGTTTCTGCTGGTGGAAGAGGGTAGGCCGTTGTCGTCCAAGTGATTGCTTTGGTTCGAAGCCAGCCCTCTGACCCGAAACAAAATCTAAAGTTGAGAGCTTCAATTGAGACAACTGGATAAAGAGGAAAACTTAATTTACTACGGGTACCATGGGGGGTCAGTAAACCTTCTTGCAGACATAGGGAACCGAGAATCGACCGCGGGGGTTTGTGGGCTTTACAATTTCGTTGTTAACTTTTGTGGTGGTAGGGGGTTATACAAATTTATAGCGCTGAGGCAAACAATATCAGACATGGTGGGCTCGCGCCCATTGTTGTTCGTGTTGACATCTCGGGGCATCAAGGGGCCGTCCGCCTGGCTCTATCAGGATACCTATATGGTCATCTCTGAAGCGGTAGGTCTAGAGAGGGAACTGAATTCAGAGAATCCAGTGAATCCCACCTGTACCGTGGCATCCAATGCATGACGGGAAGAAAGAAAAAAAGGTACAGCACAAGAAGGGGGAGGAGAAATGAAGAGGTTAACAGACAACAGATGGAAAAGGGAATGGAAGATTTTTGGGGCGTGATTTGAACGCAGCAGTCTTTTAATCTTATGATATGTGAAGCTTCGAGTTACCATCCTTCATGAGGACTTCAGTGCCATATCCTTGATTGGGCTTGAAACCATTCATGAAATTTTGACTCCTTTCTACCAGATCACCTATACCTAGGGCGTCTATAGGTATAGATGAGTCAATAACTGAAAATAGCATTTAACATCTGACTTTTTTCGGTGGCGAAATCTATGCTTTGCAGAACATTCCTCTAGTCTGACAGAAACCCTACCTTGCACCTTGACAATTTTCTAACCAAAATGCTTTCTTGAAGAGAGTTTCCAATCCTAGCTGGCAAGGTTTGAAATCCGATTTCGCCTAAGCTTGTTTGACCTTTAGAATAGACAGTAGCTAGGCATTAGCTTGATGTGCAATCATCTTGTTAATCTGTATACGCCTGAGTGACACCAGTCAAAGTGTCATCAAAATATATTGATTTAATTTCTTAAGTTGTTTTGAGTCCACCAGAACTGCAACATTTACTGCTGAATGTTAGCAACCTTCATTCTCTTGACCACGTTTGAATCAATAGAATAGATTTCCGTTAAATCGGTTTTCCCGAGTTAACGCAGATTGATATTAAGTAATAGGCTTTATTTTCTGTTGTGTTAGCTCGATGTATTCAAGATGTATTTATAGAAGGTGCTGTGGGACCCGAAAAATCTAGCAACTTTTGGTTTATTCCTTAATTGGAAAGATTTGAAAATACAGTTGTGATTCCCAGAATCCATGCGGTGACCTCAGCTCAAAACACTTCATCTCTGCTGAATGTCTTTCGATCTAGCTTGGCAAGGCCTAAACAATATATCCCTTAATGTTAATTTTCTTATAGTTGCTGCAACTCCAAGGGCCTTGCTGCAAGGACAAGAGTTTTAATCTTATTAAATGCCTTTTTCTACCCATGTGCTTGTGTTCTGTGCTCCTTTGCCTTGGAGTAAATGTACTAACTCGAACAACGGAAGTGCACTCGTAATAATCGCAGTATTAAAGAATCCGTCTTCAATTGAATCAATTGTTGTCTTTTTGGGTTTTTGGTGGACAGTTTATCTGAGAAGAAAATGTTTGGGCTGAGGAAGACTTAACAATATTCTGGGATGGAATTCTAGCAGAATTTTGTCCAATTTTCTATCAGAACTTTTGAGATCAAGTAACTAAACTTATGCCAATCGCTAAGGAGGGACATAGTCATTTATTTTCACAGATATATCATATGTTGACTGGTGTATCGTCCCAGAAGAATTGACCCTTCGCTGTCGACTTTGCGTATTACGCCATATAACATACATTGTTATGGTCAGATACGTCGACAATGTTCTTAGTGTCTATCAATCCACTATCAATGTCCTTCCTTCATCAGTCGGATAAAATCAGCAAGGCTTGCTTATCGTCTAGCATCCACCTTATAAAATAGACAAATGACGAAATACAATTGAAAAAAGTAGTCCAGTAGTAGACAGGGAGCGTAGACATTTGTCAGAGTGGCCAAGTGAATAAAATCTGACCATTGATGAACGGGGAGAGAGACAAGAACTGTAATCGGTTTCATCAGTTCAAACGGTTACTGTCATACTGTGTTCAAGCCCAGGGTGGCTATCTTGTAACTTGCACTTGGCCAAGGTGCAGTCCTTGAAGGTATAGACCCAATCTCAGGAGGCGATAATTAAATTCGAGTGACTGTATCCATCTTTCTATTCTGCCATATATAGTATGATAGAAGAAAAGTTGTTTTTAGGTCAGATGTCTCTGTGAAAACTCAGTGAGATCTTGTCGTGGCATACGGCTTCGACCATCCAATAAAATGCTTGCGCCTGGAATAGAAGATTTAGGCTACTTGCTACTTGAATTATAATTAATCATGACCCCAGTCTATGAATTCCTATTATCTTACTTAAGATTGGATTGAAGTTTTTCCTGAAGCAGAACCTCAACTCCTCAATGTTTGTAGCCTACGAAATGTCTTTGAATGGCTTTCTTATTAACGTTACTAAAAGCCACACATTGCTGTGGGAGGATGTAGCACACTTATGAGTCTTCTACAAGCCGAAGTCTTCGAAGCGCAGACAATGTCTGTATATATGAAAAGTTTTTCGTGAGGTTGTATGGGATCTTTCAATAAGGATGCTCGCTTTTTAAATGTAAATAAAACAAGTTGTATGTGAGATATCGACAGATTTTTATTTTTATTTGAAAGACCCAATTAGGGTCGCTGCCGCGCGAGATAACCATGTCCTCAAATCGCTCATGCCGAATGTCCATCCTGGAATGCGTTGCGTGGTACGTAGCGCCGTCCTGTTGGAACCACATATCGTCGGTATCTATATCATCATCTCATATCTATATCAAACGTTGGCGGTTATGGCAATGCCAGTTTCGTTTTGAAAAATGTACGGACCGATGATTCCGCCAGACCGAAATCCGCACCAAACATTATGATTTGCCATATACTACTGAACAATTCACAATAAATTTGACAGATGTTGCTCTAACAACATGGCCGCTATAAGCTAACAAATTTCGAGCGTCCCTATTAGAAACCCCTGTATAATAGCAGTAATGGTGATACGTACATACAAAGACACTTCGGTCATTTTTCATTACGGTTAATGCCTCACATTTGCGATACGTTCCTGTAGTACTTGTTTTACCAAATTAAATTAATTTTGTCAGTTTTGTACTTTTTCAGCTTGTTTTCGTTGAGTTTACCCCTTTTCAGGAAGACATGCCATTTGAGTGTTTAATTATTGTTATAACTGTTGATCGTATGTGTTTCCAAAGAAATCAGTCAGCCGCAGTACAGGTTGAAATACAGACCCAATGCCAGTTGAAACCAGGTGTCAGCAACACTTATTACTAGGCACCCTCTTGGCCATTCTCTAACCAGCGTTAGAGAACGCCAACTTAAATTAGAAGAATTTTGGAATCTGAAACCTTTGGTGAAGAGGGAGAGAAAATAATCAAATGATTGTTGATCTCATCTGCGGAAGTGTGTTTCGGAATTTGTTGGCCCTTTTGGTTGCCTCATCCTGTAGCAGAATTGTAGTGAAAGTCATGAATAAGAAACTAAGATATGGAAGCGAAGAAGCTGCCAAATAATGTCATATACCAATATGGGCTCCGAGGTTGCTTTCTTTACGATGGGCTGACTCTTCCATCCGTTTTTTGCAAAAAGCTAAATATTTTAGTGCTATTCTGGATATCAAAATCTCTTGAACTAAACAGCTCGGGTTGATGACCACAAAAGTTCTCCTGGCAGTGTTAAGGAGCTTTGCCAAAGCTTATCGCCGCGAAAGGATTTTCGAATTATTTGTTTTTTTACTTGCCAAAGCAGACAAAGATCTGGTCCATTGTACTCCTTGTTAGTTCCTTTACAGAAAATTCTCATTCGTTCAAAGGAAGACAAGTTAACTCTTCAGCGAGTACCTGCAGCTAGTGTGAGCTTAGGCCGGACTCACAATGAAGTGGTGGCCCGCGGTGTAATCATCACTGTCACAGCAACTGTCGCAGGATATTCTGGCACTACTGCCCAACATAGTTAAATGCTTCACGAAAGCGTAGTGCCCCGTCACGACATCAATACTCGTGAGCAACCTGCAGCCTTTCCTATAATGGCTTCCATTGACAGTTGGATTTCTTGTGATCCTAGCCGTAGATGGAATGACTCTCTAGGATGCTGGCAGACCAAACTTATATTTCCCGATGACTCTAACAGGTCACTGACTTTCATGATGTGCCTCAGTATGAAAGATTGCAGACTGCGTATTGGAGCTGTACTGTGATTGTGCTAATCGCTTTCCGGGTACTCTAGGCACTTCATCACTGAATCGTTTACTTACCTTTTTACGGAAGACTGAAAAATTCCTCTGAGTTCTCTGTTCTGACAGTAAGTGTAAGATTTCCACAAGGATCAGTTCGTCAATGATCTGAGCACATTATGCACCTACGGAATCCTGTCATTACTTTGTGGTATCCTTTGGGCTGCCGTTTTATTAACACATTCCTGTAGACTACAAAATATATTTTCTAAATAAATTTGACTCCAACTCTTCGTTTTCTTTTCAGCTGGTGCAAGTGTTTGCAGTATTCACAGCAGTGTTTGATGAATTTGAAAAAGCCCGCCCTCATAGAAGCAAGGTGATTTTTGGAACTGCAATCTTTATGGCATTGGTATCGGGGGCGTTTTGTTCTGATGTAAGTCTTCCAGTTTTCTGTTTTGCTGTTTGTTTTTTTTAATTATCCTTTTTCTCAGAATGCCGTGTACCTGACCGAAATTGCTACAAATCTTAGTATACCTGCTCATGCGTTTTTGAATTTGTGTCTTTTCATTGCTGTACTTTGGGTCTACGGAAGAGAACGTTTCCAACATGATATTCGATTCATGACCAATCAAGTGCTTTCCGTTTCGAAGATATTCATCATGAAGTTCATTACAACACTACTTTTGATTGCTATAGTTGTAAGCCACTTATAGATACAAGCTTCTTCCTTCTGGTGAACATTTTATTTTAATTACTTTTTACAGATTTTGGGATCCTACTACGCTTTATCTACGTTACGCTATAAAATTTTCGAAAACTTGTCAATAGTGTACTCTGCACTAGTTGCCCTGTCGTTTTCCATATTGCCATGTTTTTGCTTTTATAGACTCCGAATGGTAAAGGGTACTATCGTAGAGAAATTCGAGAGTTGCACCAGATCAAGTGATTGGTATCCTGGTGAAGTCGAGGAGAAACTGCAGTACGAGGTGACAGAATATTCCCACGAATCTTCTTAAACATTGACCGCAGTACCTTAAAGTTAACTTCTCATTTTTAAATATAAAAAAAATGTATGAAATTGTATTTATAGTTTACGGGAACGTGTCATCCTAAGCTTGGAGATTGGGGTATGAGTACGAGTATGTTTCGGTAGAAATATTGCCGACCGGGCTATTATTTCGCGACAGCTCTGCTTTTCAATCTTTCTTAATCGGCTCATATACTTTCAGCAGATAGGATATCATTATTCCCAATTCTCAAAAGACACTTTTTTTGGAAGCTACAAGATGATTCCGAACAAAAAAATTGGTCTAGTTTCAGGGCATAGGCTGAACGATTAATCAAAATCTGGTGCAATATGCATTCTAAGGAATAGTTTATCCTTGGGAAACAAGAACTTATCAATGCAATAACACGTTTTCTGTTTAGTTTGAGGGGCATCTATTAAGTACTTTTGGACTTATGGCAATATTTTTCTTCGTCTAAGATATTTTCGTATTTTAATCTGTTGCTACTCTGTGTACTTAAGCTGTTTTTTTTTTTTTTTTTTTTTGCTGGGGGCTTACACCCCCATTTATTATGCTTAATACAAGCTTAAAAACTAAGACTTAAACTAATACTAGGGCTTAAAGCTAAGGATGGTGAAGGAGATCGAATTTGAGGGAAAGTGTGCTGCGATTAAAATCGAAAACGGAAAGGTTGGAGTTTACCTTACGCAGCATACGGGAGATTGGTTCGTTAGAACCATATGTGGCTCGGTGGATAGGTAGATAAAAGAGACGGGTGGAACGTAGATTACGAGGGTTAGTGCTAAAGAAAATGGAGTTGCAAAGAGGCATGCAATCGATGGAGCCTGAGAGGAGTCGGTGAATGAACAAAATGTCTGCTGCGTCCCTTCGTTCCTCAAGGGTATTCAGGTTAATGAGTTTGAGACGGTCTCGATAGGGAGGTAAGATTAGGGGATCGTTCCAAGGTAGACCTCGAAGAGCAAATCGAAGAAAACGACGCTGGATGCTCTCAATACGAGATACATGAACTCATGAAAGGGTCACCACGCTTGGCTAGCGTACTCGAGAAGGGGGCGAACGTAAGTGATGTATAGTGATCTGGTCACGTACGGGTTGCAGAATTCTTTGGACCATCGTTAAAAACGATGCCGAGTGATGAGTTTGCTTTAGTAATTATCTCATCAATATGCGAGCGGAAATTAAGCTGCCTGTCGCATAATATACCAAGGTCGCGGATAGATTCAACAAGGGGTATAGGTTGGCCGTCGAGATGGTAAATTCGTTGAGGAGACTTCTTGCACTTACGTGAGAAAGTAATCGATTGACATTTGGAGACATTGAGTTCTAAGTAGTTCTTGATGCACCAGGTGGAAAAACTATTTAGATCTATTTGAAGGAGGGTGGAGTCTTGTTGTGAGGAAATGGGTTTAAAAAATTTGGTATCGTCAGCATAGAGAGAAAGTGTTGAGTGTTGAATGAGCCTTTGAAGGTCGTTAATAGTTAGGATGAAGAGGAGTGGACCTAGGTGACTACCTTGAGGAACACCTGAAGTGGCCAAGAAAGGGGCCGATAGGACAGATCTGAAACGAACATTATAAAAACGATTATCCAGGTAAGAAGATATCCATTTAAGCAAAATGGGTTCGAAGCCCAGGACGGACAATTTGAACGGGATTAGTTCATGAGATATCTTGTCAAAAGCTTTACTGAAATCAGTTCTTATAACGTCAACTTCTTTACCATTTTCTAGGGCTGAGAGAACAGAGGACACGAATTCTACGAGGTTAGTGATAGTTGATCTAGCCTTCAGAAAGGGGGAAATAAAAGATTTACACTGGAAGCTTAAGGCTTCATGCAAAATACTTTCGAGGAGTTTGGGTATATGGGAAAGTTTAGCTATAGGGCGGTAATTAGTGACTTCACTCTTTAATCCCTTTTTGTGTATGGGTGTTACGAAGAGCGATAATCGGAAGAGATTAGCAAGGGGGCGTGAAAGAGTTGAGGAACACTGAGTGGATGGTCGAAACACTGGCAGTGGTAGCACGTTAGGGACGAAAAAATTTGGCGTTATCAGCTCTGCTTCGTTGGAGGTGTGAGATCCTTTTTGAGTGCACATAGTTACCGAAAGCAGCAAGGTCGTCTGAGACTTTTTGCAGAGACATATTAAAAATCTCGTGGAACTTGATGTATAAGTTCCTCAGACTTGTAAGGTCAGTAGGGAGACCTTCCTGCTGTCCTCATAACAAACTGAGTCTGATTTGTCATGCAGATATACTAGAAGGAGACGTATATTCTCGTACGTCTATGCCTAGAAAGTGCATAACGACATTCTGTTGAGCCAAAAGTTTGTTGGGTAATTTTAACTGTGGGTGGCAGAAGGGGGTCAAAAATGGGGCAGGTGGACGAAGATTTTGAAGGCGATGCAGTTGTGATGGAAGGAGCATTAGACACATGTTCAGTTGAGGGATTTAAAATATGGAACCTAACGAAATTGGGATATTTAGCTCCGGTTTTAAGGTCAAAATTAGGGAAAGAAGTGCTAGTGGGGCACGTGCAGAGGGGTTAGGTATTTCAGAGGGGTTATTGTGAGCGGTTGGTGCTAATTTGAAAGAAACGCGTTGACGCGGGGTTTGGGTGGAACGGAGGCTGCAGGTCCAATATAATTAGAGGACCGATGAAGTCGGTTCGGGATGTGAGTGGGAGGGGCGAAATTGGGGAATATATTAGTTTTAAATCTCCAATTAGAGTCAGAATTGGAACGGGAGTTGGAAACGGTTTTCGGTACAGAGTCAGGTTTGCTACGGTTTGGGACGGATTTCGGTATTTTATTAGAGTCCGGTTTGGGATGGGAGTTGGAATCGGAAATCGGAATTAGGTAACTTAGATTTAAGATTCTTTTTATCCTGTTTCTTGGTAGGTGTTTCGATCCATTTACAGATGCGCATCTTTCCAACGTTGAAATTAGTACCAGCAGGGTTTTTAAATAACCATTCGTATCTAGCAGGGAAGTCGAATTTAAAGCTTCGATTACCTTTGTGGTTACTTTGTTGGAAGTTGTAACTTGAATGTCATTTGAGAATGGTTCCTGCATGTGACAGGAAAGCCGTTTTTAGCAGCTTAAAAATGAATCATTTGAAGATGCTGAAGACATAAAAACCTAAACAGCTAGAACATCAGATACAATATGAGCTTACGTGTCAATACTAAATTTACAGTAGTACCAAAAGCAAACTCTTTCAATGGCTATGAACAAAGGGGGAATGAAGAAAATCGGAGAAAACGAGAGAGCATTCGAACCATGCGATCGAAGAAATGCATAGATTCTATCTTAGAACAACGTTCGGAAGTTTTGCCATATGGTAAAAGGAACAAGTAAAGCCAACAAGCCTCAAACAGAGACCAGTAGGCACGTGCAAATAATTTAGTTAGACCTCTAAGCGGCGGTCATGATCCACATTGTTAAGACTAGTTTGTTTCATTCAGCTCCGTCGATTAAAGCCAAGATTTACGTCCACTCACCAATGAATACAGTAAAGGTATCAACATATAAAATAAATCACAATAAGGCTGGACCATACTGTCTAGTTACCTAGTTATCTAAGCAACAGGATATGACTTGGTAGAAAGCATACATCAATTCTTTTATAAGATCGGGCAGGAAACAAGTATCTATGAGCGAGATATAGTAAACAGACGCATTAGTCTCTTTAACATCCTGAGCAAAATCTTGTTTTCCGTATTGCTTAAAAGTCTAGAAATATTTTTCAACTTGTTTTCGTTGGACTATGCAGAATTACGATGGGAAAAGGTCGATCATCCATAAACGTCTAAAGTAATCTCAAGGAGACCTTTAATGTGAAAATACGGTTGATCCAAGATGATACGATGTGATGTTCCAGAGGCAAAATTATCAAAAACTCTCTGAAACTACTTGCACGCGCTCCTAACAATGATATCATTGGCAGAATCTAGCAACCTGCTGCGCTGAAATAAAAGCGAAAAAACAGGCTTAGTTGTGAATAAGGCCAAAAACCAAGTAAAATTTGTCAAGAAGAAGGTAAGCACATAACATACAAATTGGGTAGACCAAACCATTAGACAGCAATAACTTCGAGGTAGTTAGGGAATTGGTGTTTATTGTACATAGAAGCGGTAACCATCGGGTACTGGTCGATATTCATCTGGACTCGTGCTGACTAGCAGATAAAAATAGCAGCACTGTAAACAGGACACCGGATGAATTCCACAGATGGAATCAGCAGCGGTAAAGTAAAATCCCGGAATAAAGCAAATAAGACATTATCCGGTAAGGATTTCCGAGACTAAATTAGGGTCTTGGTACATAATGAACCAACGGCAGTGCTCACATCGCCGAACGAAATAAAGACAATGAACTCCGGATCTGCGGCTGGAAGGTTAGGTCCCACGTGCATCCGAGGGTCCGACATCGTCTCGGAATATTACGTTGTTGTAATCAATGTACGGCTGCTCATATCCGGAACATCACAAAGGCAAGCTAATGCTGTGAGGAAGTTTGACGTCGGACGGCTAGAATTGCAAGAGATCACCAAATCTTTTTCCGATCGATTCTCATTAAATCTCTTGAGAGTTCCTATGCCGTGAGCATCAAGTATCGAAGACCAGTGGCAACATTGCCAAAAATTCATCACAGATACCGCCGCTGATGTGATGGATTTCACTCGGCCACCACAACGAAACTCGAGACGAGTGCCGCAAGCACATGCAGCTAAGTAAGAGGCATATAAAGCGGTGCTGCATAGGACGACTAGAGCTGCTCACGAGCTCTACAAGCCGAAGAGAAGAGACGAATACCAACAGGAAAAAAAAGAATCCTGAGAAGCGCTTGGTCACGGAAATTGAGAGATAAAATACTACTTCAGGAAAGTGATTGCCAGACTGACTGCCGGGCGCTTCAAAGCAACTTTGTGAGAAGAATACACCAACTCAGCATTGTTTGTCCGATCCTCAAGAAAGGAGACCCTCTGAACTGCACCAACTACAGAGGTATCGGCACGATCATGTCTGCCGAATTGTGTGAACGCCTTAAACCGTTCGCCAAGAACCAGAATCGTCACCATCAGCGTGGTTTTAGACCAGGAAAGCCCAGAATCAACCAAATCTTCACACTCCGGCAGATCCTGGAAAAAATGCAAGAAGCCCAAACCTATACCAAGCGATCTTAAAGCCGCGTATGACAGCATTTATTGAGACGAGCTATATAGAGCCATTTCTTGTTTTAGTATTCCTGCCAAGCTCGTACGTCTGTGAAGAATGACGAATGAAAACGCTCGATGCTCCGTCAAGGTCGGTAACGACGTGACAACGACCTTTGATGTCAAAAGATGTTTTAGACAACATGACGCGCTATCATGTGACTTCTTTAACATCATACTTGAAAGAACTGTGCGGAATTCACAAGCGTACACTGGGGGCACAATCTTTCAAAAGTCTATACTACGACTAGTGTAGGAATAGACTCTATCGAAAGAGTATGAAAATAAATTCTGTCGTTCCAAAAAAAAAAAATTGGAGGAGAAGATTCAACGACGAACTATACCAGCTGTACAGCGACATCGACATCAACATTTGACCCGCAAGTCTTCGAATCTAAACCGGAGGTACAACGCAGTGTAGGAACACCTCATTTTAAGTGGCGCGCACAAGTATATATTGTAGGAGCGGACCTCAACCGACTAGGAGTGCGCAACTGGAGGAAGTTAGCTAAACACCGGATTAACTGGAGAGGCTTGTTAGTTGTGGCACAGGTTCAGCACAAACTATAGGTGGGGCTACAGCAAGTAAGATAGAACATCCCTTAAGATAGCAATAAGTTTGAGATTGTTAGGGACTTTAAATCTGAAAATAATATCGCATTAAGAAATAAAAAAAAACTTCACTTGCTAATGCCTTTTTTTTAACCTAATAATGCAACTGAGAAATAAGACCCAATCATCCCAGTTCTGCTCTATGGTGCAGAACTATTAACGTTTGCGAAGGCTGGGGAAGGTTGAACATTTTCCTGGTCGTTTTGAACGCAAGATTCTTCGAATGATCTGCTTAATTTACGAGTTCTATAGCGACATCGAACTGGTCGGAAAAATGCAAATTAGTCAACTGAAATATCTAGACCTTGTACACATAATGAACATCAACTCTCCGGTCCGAAGAGTCTTCAATTTCTCACAGTAGAGTACGACATCAGCTTAGGCGGTGCGCACGAGTTGGTGCCAACATCAATCAACTTGAAGTCCGTAGCTGCAAGCACTTGGCCAAAGATCACGCCTGCTGGAGAGGTTGACTGGTCTGTCGCGGACTATAGTCTATCTAAGTAAATAAACAAACTCAGCTGTATAATTTTTTCTAGTCTCAAACTAAACCTAACTGCTAAGGCCACTACAACTGGAGGCGCTCCAATATAAGATTCAGAAAGAAAATGAAGCTAAATCATTTATTATTGGCGGCGATGATGACTTAGCACTACAAATGAGGAAAATCGCGGGACAACAACTCTACTAATATTGCCGAATTTAATACGAGTACCTCATCATGACGCACATCAATATTTAATTGGCTACTTATCGCTGTCTATTTTCCTGTTGCTGATATTTTTTTATTTTTTGTCTAAAGATGGAGAATGTTGAGATTTAAAATTTCAGTTTTCTTTTGGACTGCTTTCAATCTTTCCCACACTACTTGACCACCATTAGAGAGCAATCAAAATTCAACATTAAGACTGCTATCTGTAAGAACTAAGTGGTTCATGAAATTTAAACTATGCTGAGTTACAAAGGCCAGAAGGTGTAAAACCTAATCTCTAAACGATCTTTCAGACAAAAGGGAAGCTTTTGAAATGCAGCCTCAAAACGGTGCATCACAAAGACCCCGAGGTTGTTTGAACACAGATCTCATAGAACGAACCAATACAAGCTTCAGTATTCGTACTATTTTGATGAACACATCGTTTACAACTAATAAGTTCCTAGACCTATGAAATACATAAACACGAAAAATTTATCTTGATTGCAAAATTGAAAAACCAAAAAAAAGTTAACTGACCAAAGTAGTACACTGCTAAATGGATTTTCTTTGTTCATTTCACTATTCACATAATTTACATTCTCCCCCAAAAATTACATTTTGTGTATCTTTAACCCATAAATCGGAAATTTAACATAAACAAACACAAATCCCATTACACAGTTGTTTGCTATCAATTTCCGCGACACTCGCATGTGAGTTTAAGATTTTTACCCGCCAAATCTTCCCACGGCATGTATGTACGAGTACATATCGCTTTAGTCAGCCGTGCCTTCCACACATCTATTCTGTTCACGACCGCTGCCGGTACACTGAGATATTGGATAATTTGTTTTCACTAAATTTTAAAACAAACATACTCGTATTCCACCCCGGCGAGCGATAGTAAATAATCGCACAGTGTTGGGCCTCAAAAGAGTGAAATTCCTCCGAGCCATGTACGAGTATAAACAGGTCGGCAAGGTCAGACACTATAACAAAGAAATACAGATGCAATTGTATATTGAAAAATATGATTCCTTCCTATTCGGTGTACATGTATTTATTTAATATATTAATAATAAAAAAAATCCTAAAAACTACGCTTGCTGATCTGTATCTAAGTGTATCTCTAAAAGCTGATGAGCATGGTCAGGCAATCCGATTGCCCGTTCGTACCGTCGACAGTCACCTGGATCGGCGGGATACCAGTCACTTGGTTGAACACATTCTTTCAATTTCGATGAAACTGATCTTCGGCGAGATTTTGACAATGCAAACATTATGTAGATTGGCACAACAAGCCATGGCAATGACTTAACGACAAAGGCCATCGCCACCGAAAGGTCATCATGGTAACTCAATTGGACCTCGGCAATGAACTGAAATGAAATGAAAAAAGAATAATTAAATAACTGATCTCACACTATAATATTGGATTCTTTCTTCTTACCATTGGAAAACACAGTATAAACGGCGAGACATACCGAAGAACAAAAATCGTCCAATCCGACATAGTTCTACCAATCATGAACTGCGCGTCACGTTGGAAACGCAATTTCCCATAGACCCACAGCACCACAAGGAGTATTAGAAAGAAGACAAATGTCTGTGAGAACATTGCTCCAAAATCTAGGATACTCAGAAAATGGAATCCTTGCTGCAAAGAGACAAAGATTTCAGTTCACATATCCATGTTGTGCCATCATTTATAGACCTCACCTGAGTACAAAAATACACAGAAGTCGCACTGAGAAATCCAATCAGTCCTAGCTTCACGGCCTTCTTTTTTTGTCGCAAAAATTCAAACTCATCACACACAGCTGTCTGCACCGTCATCAAAAGGATGACCTTGTAAAAGAGATAAAGTTCCTGAATAGAGTAAAGAGACAGATGACTTCTCAATCCATACTTACCAACTTAATAATCTCAACTAAACATAAGGCTCCAAAAAATAGCCCACACCAAATGTTGGCATAGGGCAGGTCCCCCAAAAGGAACGCATAACACAGATAAATAAATTGCAATGAATGCTCCTCCTCCACATGGTAATGTAATCCTCCGACATGATCTTCAAAATGATCCCAAACAATTCGACCACAAGTAGCAGCCAACAGGATCATACCGAATCCACTGAGGCACACCATAAACGACATCTTCATTATATCAGTCTTAAAAGTATTATGGCTGGCCAAATTGATGATGTTGCCCCATCCAGGCCGAAAAAATAACATCACCAAATTAGCACCTACATGGGGATGCAAGAAGTGCAACTCTGGATATTGAAATGAAAATCCCGCCAGGGCATCCTTGAAGCCAGACAGGCAGAATAGCCTTAGGAAAACAATCATAAAAGCGCCAATAAGTATCACAGTCATGATTCTAAAAAGTTTTCCAATCTTTGGAATAGAACTGATTAGGGGCTAAATATGAAAGTGGTTACTAGCAAATGAATTAGGTTATTACAAGTGTGACTTTTTGGAGGAATATCAGGCCGACCATCAGCCAGATGGCTATTGTGCATCCGAGTAATGGCAGTGACACTGACAAGGGACTTTGTTCATTGTCAAGACCTCTGACTTTTGCACTAAAAAATAAACAAACAAACAACTATTTGGCTGGCATAGGTAAAGGAACTTCCAAACTTACTGGAAAAACTCCACAGTGGCATGGGGATTCACAGTATCATCCTGTAAACAAAAACGTCATTAGTCTTAGGCTTCCGATAGTGGATAGTGTCCTCCAACTTACCATGAAATCAAACTCGTTTCGCACCGAACAATTTGGAGAGTTCCACGAATTGTTACAGCTCATCCATGGAAGAACGGATTGCATGGATTCGACAAAATAAAATAATGGTACAGCTGCGAATAAGCTGTAATAAGTTAGTGAGATGATGTTGAACACCACTATGAGATACCCAACACCTAGGTAGAAGGAGAGAACCGTTAAATCCACAGAAAATATGACAAAACTTTGGTACTTACCTTTAAATAATGGGGCCACTCGAAATGACGATATCAAGCCTGTGCTTGAAAACTGTCCTAGAAATGACTGAATGAAAAATATTGGAATGCCAACGAAGAAGACCGCAAGCAGAAATGAGATCAGAGAAAAACCTGCAAAACAGAATCAAACGTTAATTAAATGTTTGACGAAAACAAAATGTATGACAGAAGATTAATTTTAAGATTCCTATGCAAGACTCTTTCCTTAATAGACAACACGAGAGGTACTACCCTATAATACGTTAATCAGGGTGATAGTCAATTTCTAGATATCTTTCCTCTAAATAGCAGAAATCTGGCAGAAATATAGAAAATCATAACACAGCTTAGTGACCACGACAACTGCCACATTCAAAACAAATCTGGACGGTTTGGGTACACTGTTTTAGAATGATGGTTACACATTGCATTCAGTAGCTACCTAATGGAGATAAGTCTAAAAGGAATGACCATTAGTCTGGGATAAAGTTGTTTTGGCGATTCATTTACTCCTTCATGGCGCTAGAGTCCGGTGTTAACCTGAGCCCCAATCAATAATTACGACGGTCTTTGGCCAGCTACCTTCAGTTACGCATTCTAAGATGATTGGTGTTCCTCTTCGCGCGCCATCTAAGTCAAGGTCTTCCTTTACTGCGGAGAGTTTATATTCATCCGAACACTCGCACATAATTCTTAGTTTGGTAAGGAGTAGAAGAAAGCGCATGTTGTAAAACAGAAACACTGCATGCATGCACATTTCACGGGCAAATATACTTCCGTACATTGCTTCTTCGGAGGAAAACGGAAAGAGCAGGAAAACCGCATTGTCGGGCAAATTTGGAGATGCCACTCTAAACCCGACTTTCAGAAGTCTTACCAAAAGTCTACCAAGCCAACAAAACCTGAAGCGATGAACAAGGAAGTATAATAACAGATGGCGCAAAAGTCATCTGAAGATGCTATAATTTTTGCAAATGGCGGCAAATGTCAATTCTACTTTGACACTTGTGAAGTAAACAGATACAAAATATACGTCGACAGGACATGATTCGCTATACTCGTGGAATAATCGTCACGATATTTTTGATGAACAATTCGTCATTGATTTGGCGCATTGATGGTGCCTATTTCCGTCTACGTGGATACGAAAACAAAAAAAAATTGCGGTTCTGGGTCACTGAAAATCTGCCAGTAATGCACGAATGGCTCTTCAATCACTCAAGGTCACAGCATGGTGTGCTGCTTACGCTGAAGGAGGTTTTTTATTTAGAACTATGTTACTATGGATATTGTGCGCTACAGAACCACAATCAATGAATTTTTCGCTCCTCAGTTCAATGAATTGGGACTGGAAAACATGTGGTTTCAACAGGACAGAGTAAAGGCACATACTGCACGAGCTACAACCGAAATTCTGAGGGCTGCATTTCCGGGCCGCCTAACCACTCGTTTTGGCAATTCACACTGGACAAGATCGCTTTTTTAACTGTTCCAGACTTCTTTTTGGGGGGTTTTTTGAAGTCAAGAGTCTACGTAAACAAGTCTCAGACTTTTAAGCCCTCAGAATATATGTCAAGAATGTGAAGACCTATCGCCGGAAGTTCTGGCAAGAGTGAGTGAAATCGAGCCCGAATGGTCATCAATTCTCATCTGCTAAAATTTGCTAGAATGACAGCACTCTTTAACGTATAATTTCACTATGCATGTGTAATTTGGACGACGGTTTTGTGTAAAACGTGAGGGCAATTGACGTTGTTGACAATTTATACGCCTTCACAGACAGAGTCAATCAATGGAAAGCGGTTTTTTGAACGCCCAAAATATGCAAAGTTTTTCATCTACGTTAGATCATCTACGGCCGTTAGCTACCAATCAAATGGTGGTGTCGCATATATAGAGTTAGCTTTGGGTGCCCAAGGTAGCGTAAAAATTTCGCAGTATAATGGGATAGAACACTACGCTTAGACTTTAAGATCTGACGTAGTATGTGCGGCATTGCGTCTGCTTACTTTCCCTATGACTCGTTGCTGCCACCATCACCGAAGGCGGTACCCAAACTCATTGAATAATCCGATACCAGGAATATGGGACATATCGTATGATGCGATGATAATGCTCAAAATATTTTTGGGGCAGTAGCAATGCAACGCAGTATGATATCATCTCCTAGATATCATACTATCGTCAGACCTGGTTGTCAATAATGTTGGCTCTTAGCCAACTTTCGTTACGAGAGTAAGACAGCAAACAATCGACTTAACGTTATCCGACGTACTTCCTGGCTGGAACGCACTATCGGAGATTTCCATATCAGACCATAGGTACGTCGAATTCAGAATCTAATGAGAGGTCTCGACCTTGTTGAAGATGAGGAGTCCGCAGAAAACCATCTGGACACGGCAAGCTCAAGAGTGCTCCACTTAACCTCAGCACAAAATAAAAGCTGGAGGAAAGTGCTCAGAACCTAAACGGTATCCTCACCAAGTGTTTGAAATGGGATGATCCAGCTAGAAAGCAATCCTGCAGATCGCTCGTTCCTTGGTGGAACCAAAAACTCAGAAAACTTGACAACACCTACACTGAGTCGAAAGTAGAGACACTCCTTCTCATGCTTGAGGCTCACTTTCCAATCAGAACCATCCCAGAACCAGCTCCTATTAACAAAGCTACTAGTGACTAGAATAACACAACACGACATAGCTGGTATACGAGTATCTCATCCGTTTTGGTGACAGATGAGGTCATTAAACATGCTGTTGGTTCGTATGATCGCTTCAAGTCACCTGGCATACACTAAGTTATGTTACAAAAAGGTATAGACCAACTGTTGGGAACTTTGAAGACAGTCTTCATGCTAGGCTGGCGCTGGCATATACACCCAAAGTCTGGCAAGAGTTGCCTTTATGCCGAAAACCGGAAAGGAAGACTCTTCGCTCGACAAGAGTTTCAGATGAATAGTTCTGACTTCCTTCATGTTAAAGAGCATGGAGACAATGGTCGAGATCCAGTTGGAAAGATATTCCTCGAATACATCCTCAGTCTGAGATGCAACACACTTACCAATGCGGAAGACCTTGCAAGAGCGCACTTCAAAATCTGGTAGGCAGAATTGATGCGACTCGACAAGAAGGAATACACTTCGAGCATATCATCGACATTGACAACACAACTTTTGACGTCATATGTAACTCGGCTAGACAACACGGCGAAGACGAATCACTAGTTTTGTGGATAAGAGCAATGATGGTGAATAGGCATCATTGCTCAGCGCTATCAATAGTTCTGATGTATATGCACATGCATAAGCGGATGATGTAGCTGTACCGTCTGTTGTATAGTATTGTGTTTAGCAACTGTCTGCTCTAAAGCGCAGGTAGCTGTAGATGTGATCGATAATTGGTGTACTAGATATGGCAGATACGAGTATGGGCTTTCAGTCATTCCTTCTAAAACAGAGTTTTTTCTCTCACCTGGCTGGTCTGACTCATCTATTGTAGTAAATACTTAAAGGCAACACTATCCAATTCTAGAAAGAAGCTAAATATTCGGTTGTCATCCTGGACAACAAACTTCTATGGACCAAATATATTACGTTGAAAGCTTCTAAAGCGCTGGCCGTCTTCTGGCAGTGCAAAGGAACTGTCGGCAAGACATGGGGCCTGTCGCCGAGAAGGGCCGACTGGATCTATACGGCTATGGTAAGGCCAATTGACAAATATGAATTTCATTTGTGAACACACTCTTTTACTAATCATCAAACTGTCACTGTCAATTTATTCAGTAAACTCAATATTTTCATCGTGGTAAAGCACACGAACGAACAATATCTGCAAATTATACAAATTTTCTACCAAAATTCGGAGTCGGTGACTGCAACTTTAAGAGCGTTAACTCCAATTTTCGGTCGTAATTCTCGCTCTAGTAGACAGGCAGTAACAAGTTTAGTGCAAAAATTTGAGTCTACATATTCGTTGTGTGATGTTGCTGTGTAAGTGAGACAACGGGTTAGTCGAATTGTCAAAAATATCGCTGCCGTTCATGCGTCCGTAGCAAACGATCCAAATCAGTCAATTCCACGGCGTTCTCAAGAATTGGGCATCGCTCAGACCACATTATGGCGTATTTTGCATAAGGATCTTGGTTTACACCCATACAAGATCAAGCTCATTCAAGAATTGAAGCCGATGGACCATTTGAAGCGACGTACGTTCTCCGATTGGGTTCTGGAGAAGATGCGCCAAGATGATGAATTTCATCGCAAAATCATCTTCAGTGACGAAGCTCATTTTTGGCTCAATGGGTTCGTCAATAAGCAAAATATGCGTTATTGGTCGGGTGAAAATCCACATGTGCTTCATGAATCACCACTTCATCCACAAAAAATAACTGTTTGATGAGGTTTGTATGCCGGCGGCGTTATTGGGCCATATTTTTTCGACGACGATAACGATCGTCACGTTACTGTGAATGGTCAGCGTTATTGCGCCATGATCACCGATTATTTTTGGTCTGAATTGGAAAATATATACTTGGACGACATGTGGTTTCAACATGATGATGCCACAAGCCACACAGCACACGCTACAATCGATTTATTGAAGAGTAAGTATGGTGAGCGTGTTATCTCAAGAAATGGGCCAGTCGATTGGCCGCCTCGTTCGTGCGTTTTAACGCCGCTGGACTATTTTCTGTGGGGCTATGTTAAGTCATTGGTTTATGCCAACACGCCGTCGATGTTGGAAGAGCTCAGAGCCAACATTGAACTCGAAATAGCGGCCGTTTCGGCCGAAATGTGTGGCCGAGTCGTTAAAAACTGGGTCCAACGAATCGACCGCTGCAAACGTGCCCGCGGTGGCTATATGAACGAAGTCGAGTTCTATTCATAAATGTTTTGATTGTACTTCAAGCCGATAATAAATTTTTTGAAATATCTCAAATGTTTTGCGTTTTATTTAAAAAAAGAAGTTGTCAAGTCCTTATTGGAAGCAATTCTCAAAAATTAAATTCTGAAGAACCGGTGGAGGGGCTAAGCATTTGCATCTGTAACGACACCTTGGTGATCTCTGAGCCTTGCTCAATCCTCTTACAACTTCCAAGTAAGAAGTTGCATCGAGAATGCAAGACATCACTGAAAACAGTCGGAAGGCTGAATTCACTGAGTCTTGTCTTAGTCCCAGATCACAGTGGGATCAGAGGAAAAAAAAATCGCCGACGAACTTACCAGTTAAACCTCAGAGGAGAGATTTTCAGAACCCGAGCCTACGTTAGGTTCCATTGAGCACAATTGCTGATGGCATGACTCTTCAGGTTGCAGTCAGACCAAAAAAATGCTTCCCGAGATATCTATTATATTAAGTCGGCGGCCTTCCTTCTTTCCCCCTAGGCAAGACAGCAGGTTGCTTATTAGCGTCGTGACGGGGCACTATACTTTTGTTAATCACTTAAATGTGCTGGGCATAACTGACAGAATATCCTGCAGTAATTGCTGAGAAAGTGATGACGACACCGCGGAGTACTGCCTCTGTGAATGTCCAGCTTACGCTTGCATCAAGTTTCAAGTACTCTACGTTGGCATTGTGGGTGTTCGAATTGTAGACACTCAAGCGCTAACTCATCTTTTTTCAAGAGACTGAAAGATTCCATATCCCTTTATGGACTGCCCTATCACCTAAATATTTCACGTGCATATATTCTCTGTACATATCTTGTTTATAACTTAGTCTTAGTCTTAATAAACTATTCAAACCGGACGGTCCACTTTCTTTTTTCTCTGAGTAACTTCAACCGCAATCGTTCCTCCAGGTTTAACATCCACATTATAATGCTGGAAAATTTATGAAAAATATAAACGAAAAATGACAGCGACGGCAATGAAAATGTTACGAATGTCAGCGAGTGTGACATACCGAAGTGATCTTATAAGAAGTAACATACGCGCGTCCGCAGAAGTTTTCGCATTAAGAAACCGATAGTAGAGAAACATCGGGCTCAACAAATCAGCTGGTTTTGCCTTTGGTCCAAACAGGCATAGAGGGTTAAGTTCCAGCCGAAATACGAAGGAGAATACACATGATATGGATGGATCACTCAATCGATGTGTGAACCTAGTGACAATTTCTCGTTGTAACTATTTCACATGGATCACACTAGTATGACATTACTCATTGTGGTTTCCTGGCCCAGATTCCATGAAATTTCTTTGCGGTTGATATACAAAAAGGAAACAAGTAACACTATAGCTGTTCTATAAAAATAGAGAGAAGAAAATTATCTGAAGTATTTCTAAGGCAATAGGCTAGTCATCACGAATTGAATTAGAAATGACACGATATTGAATATCAATGCGGCGAGCAGAATTTATACGATTCATTCAACAGCCTTAGGCAGTATCTGAGCAATAAACATTGACAATAAGCCTGCAGTTAATTTCATTCTCTATTTTCTTCCGACATTTTGCAATCAAAATGAAAAATAATGGCATGCATATGACGCATGTGTCATAAGTACAATACGTTGACATTTATTATTTTCTTTTTGAAACACTATGACCTAATTTAGTGATTAATTAAATGAAGTGATCCGCCAGAGCTTATCTAGCAGGCCACAATACTTTGAATAATTATAAAAATAATTAAACTGATACGAGGGTTTTTATACTTTTGCTTTAGAAAATAAAAACAAAAATTCAAAGTTCAATGACAATTTGGTGAGAATCTGTATCTTCCTATTAGGCTTATCGCAGCTAAAACCGAAAGAGTCTATTAAGTGCGTAATCACCAATTAATCAGAAGTGGAACTAATTTACGCAATAAAAGTAGTCGCTGCCATCGGCTAAAATTCAAGCAAAAACAAAAAGACGACAATTTCTAAAACATTTCAAATATGTGTACGGCTAAATGACGGGTAACTAATATCGTCAACGATTTTTGTTAGCGATACATTTGACCACAAGATATGGAAACGATTTTAAAGCCACTTTAAAGTTCGTCGTTTGACTTTTTCTTAATATTTTTAGAAGCAATTAGACAATAATGCCAGAGAGTGGCAGTGTCAATTGTTGAAGGTCACAAAATGTGCCAAAAAGTGGAAAACCATCAGGCATATCGTCATTGGGTTATTTGTAATCTATTATTATGTTCACTGCGAAATAAGGAGTGCACAATGTGTACAGAATATAAGGCAGCTGTATCGGTTGACGCAAAACAAAAGCGAACAAAACCCAAATCGCTTGTTAGCCAAAAAAAAAAACCCAACCACTATTTAAATTAGATTTCTGAATTTTAGATGGGTGAGATACAACTGCATCGACTTTGTTCAATGAAGAAGCAATCGGAATCCTAACCAGTGAAGGCGAATTTGAAGGAAATTTGCAATTACCGATCGATAAAAGCCTACGGAGCAACTACTTAACAGTGGATAGCGTAATGTCGAGCATACTAGAAACCTTATAAAGCCGACGTTAAGATCACAGAATTAATCCAATCATACGTATTCGTAAGATATGCATCCAGTTGAAATTTTTTCATGTTGGGGGTTAAGGTTAACAAGTCATTTGATGATTAAGTGACGGCCCCGATCACGCAACTGATCTGGTCGTAAACGCAAATATTCAGACAAGAAAAAGCAATAATAAACACAATACCATTCTGGTACCATCTATCATATAATGCATGAGCAGCGACATGGCGGTATGACGTATATACGAATCCGCGCTAATCGATAAGAAATATTGCGAGCTATACTGCAATAATACTCCATGCACTTGGTTTTTAACCTGGGCTGGTTTATTCGTTCAAATCCTACTTGGAAGAACGCTATTACCTACTCCACTTCGGGTGTTCCACAGGGCTGTCACCTTGGCCCATTAATTTTCATTTTGACTACTAATGATGTTGTAAATATTATAAAGAACTCGTATATATCTGTCTCTGTCCAGGATATGAAAATCTAAAGACAAATTGAAAATTTTTGTGATTTTCAACCTCTCCAAGACGATTTCAACTTCATTGAGCTCAACATATAGAGATGCCAAGCCATCCCATACCCCCTGAAGCTTTCAATACTTCCTGACCGAACTCGTTATATATAGGCTATGCCCCCTTATTCAACCTAAAGCCAAAAAAAACCACATCAGCACTGGGACTGCCTTCCAATGTAGCAAAAGCACAAGAAAAGCTACCGACTGAATTATACAAAAAATAACTGAGGAAGGCAATGCGGCAATCCTGGAGGTCATTCTGTGACAAAATCATAGAAACCTCTGAGGCATCGCGGCTAAGAAAAATCCTCTCTACAAATTCTATGATGCCTAGCTGTTTGAAAAAAACCGACGGCTCCTGGACAACCTCAAGTGATGAATCACTCAACCTGCTACTGGAAACCCACTTTCCAGGTAGCTCCCAATTCGCAGCCAGCAGCTCAAACAACCCTATTGCCACCGGGACCAAATTCCATGGTCTGATTACAAGAGACAAACTGCTCTGGGCGCTGAATAGCTTCAAACCATACAAGTCTGCTGGTCCGGACGGTGTAATACCTGCTAGAGAGCTACACAGGTCCTCAGATATTATTCTGCCTGTGATAGAAAATATTATGAGGAGCTGTGTAGAACATATCCACATTCTATTGTCATGGAGAGAAGTCAATGTAATAGTATTCATTCCCAAAGCCGGAAAATGTTCTCATGTTGTCCCAAACGACCTCAGACCTATAAGTCTATCATCTTTCCTTCTGAAAACTCTAGAACGACTGATTGATATCCATATACGAGCTAAAATTGAACCAAAACTTCTGTCAACGGCCCAACATGCCTACTCTAAAGGGAAGTCGTTGGAAACGACTCTGTACTCTTTGACTAGCCACATCGAACAATCCCTAAAATATAAAGAGTACACAATGGTTACTTTCCTGGACATAGAGGGCGTCTTTAACAACGTCGACACATCCGCAGTCACGACTGAGCTGTCAACTCTGCAGGTAGACGACTCACTTGAGGAGTTGATCAGTCTCATGCTAAAAAGCAGGATAATCAACTCCAAACTGACTGAGACTTCTGCTAAAAGTTGTGTCAGCAGACGTACGCCGCAAGGAGATGTCCTCTCTCTCCATCTCTGGAATTTGGTAGATAATGAACTACTGATATACCTAGAAGCGGCGCGTAGCAGGGTGATTGCCTATGCAGTTGACGTTGCTATAGCCGTCTCAGGTAAGCATCTCAATACCTTTAAAGAACTCCTTCAAGTAAATCTCAATAGATTAACCCGTTGGGCAGATCACAGTGGATTGGGAGTAAAACCCTATAAAACTGATTTTGTCCAGCAATACAAAATTCGAACTATAGACCCTCCCTCAATAAAGGGTACCAGTTTAGTCTTTTCAGATACAGCAAAACATTTGGGTCTCATTTTTGACAGGAAACCTAACAGCCAAGAAAGAGTCCAGAAAGCTACAGTAGCCATTGGGAACCAATGGGGCCTCTAATCTCGCATAACCCCTACGGGGTTGTTATCTGCAGTTAACTGCAACAGACTAAGCTGAGTCCAAAGAACAGCACGTCTATGCATAAGCGGAGCCCTACGTTCTACTCCCTCCGCGGCACTGGATATTTTGTTTCATTTGACACCCCTCGATATCTTCAGCAGGGCGACTGCAGCTATTCGCCTTAAAGCGACTACACACAAGACAAATAATTCATTTGCCCACGTTAATACATTAGGAATCCTCACAGAGACCACCGATTGCACCATACCTGAAATTTGGTTTGGCAAAAACTTCTATGTAAGCTTCCCCTCTAGATCGTTCTGGGAGGAAGACGCTTTCATGGAGGACAAGTCAATCCATCTCTACACAGATGGGTCTAAAACGGATAGCGGAGTTGGAGGCGGTATTTTCTCAGATAAGCAAAATCTGAGCCTCTCTTTCCGTCTTCCAAACCACTGTAGCGTGTTCCAGGCGGAGATTTTGGCGATTAAAGCAGCTCTGATATCTGCAAAGAATTGCCGCATTTTTTCGGATAGTCAGGCCGCTTTCAAGTCCCTGGACTCGGACATCTCTTATGGAGATGACAGAACAGTTCAACATTCACCTTTGTTGGGTGCGGACCCACAGAGGCATTCCAGGGAACCGCAGAGCCGATGGGCTCGTTAAAATTGGAACCACTACCCTTTTCCGGCAGAATAGGTAGAATACCAATCGCTACGTGCAAACTAATATTAAAGCTCGATGCCAATAAAAGAACAGACCTTAGGTGGACATGTCTAGCGACCAAACAGATCTGGCCAAAGCTTTTACAAACGATTTCTGTAGGAGCTGCATGGCCGAGGAGGAAGAGGAGACACCTACTCTGTACATGCCCAGCTCTCTCCCAGAGGAGAAAACTTCACTTAGGAGCTCTCTTCTTCAACGACCTAAACTGGTTCCATTAGTAAGAGGATGATAGATCCACGTGGCATCACAATGGGTCATTAGGCCACTCTTACCTACCTACCTACTATATATCAACCCAAGCTGTAGTTTCGGTCACTTCAATGTAGGAATTGGGCGTTAACTGTGATGTTGAACTCAATTTTTGCACCGACATTGATTCTTAACAAATCTAACTTCTCGCTTGCCTTTGGTAAACGATAGTTCAAAAAGTTTTCTGACCCTTACGCTACAATATCCGTGTATATCACTTTTGTTAGGCCATTTCTCGATTATGCTAGCCAGGTATGATACCTTTCTATGAACCTCATATTCTAGGTATCGAAACTGTCCAACGCAGATTCCTACGAGACTAAGCTACATCCTTTCACCTTATGATGACCGACTCAAATTGCTGGGTCTTCTATATTGGGAATTCTTTTTCTACACCAGCTCTTAACTGGCACCATCGATTGACCCTCGCTGCTGGGTCACCAACCCCGGCAATTTAAGGTCTGTTTTTCTTTTTCGTCCAAATAACCGCCGAACGGCATACGGTTTTAACGAACCACTATGCTAAGCGAAGCTAAGAGAACTTCCTATGTGTTCAATTTTCATTGCAGCAGAAGTACGCGCCCAAAAAAAACGACTTCAGTTATCACCTCTCTCGACCATGATCTTCCCTGTCCTTTAGTTTTAATTTAAGATCAGTTAAAAAAAATTAATTAAAAAAAAAAACAAAATAAAAGAAATTAAATTCCACCCACACAAGAATGTCCAGGGTCATAACGAATGCGATACATGTAAGAAACCCACGCAAGGACAATGCTGAGTCGAAAAACAAAATCGCTTAGCGGTGTACTGCTAAGTGACGAAGGGTGTTTTGATGTCGATGGCTATAACAGTAAACAGAACATGCCTTACTGACTTCTAAGTAGCTCTAAAGAATAGTTACGCACCTTTATCGGAAAACCATATTGTGCAACGTCTGCCCGAGGGATAGTTTGCGCTTTGTTCAACTAGAGAGAAACAGGGACTGCTATGTCCCGAGTTCAGCAAGACGATGCACGTCCGCACACCGCTAGAATCGCGATGGATATGTAGGGGGCAATTTTTGCGAGTTAATTAATTAGTAACTGCGGTGACATTACCTGGCCTCTTTACTCTATGCGACTTTTGTGTTTGTAGGGACACCTCAAGTCAAGTCAGAGATCACCTTGAAGTTGCGACCGTTGCATCCACTTCTTGTTCTAGCATATTTGAGAGTGTAGGGGTCCGGCTACAAGAGTACATACATAAGAATGTTAATGTTACATGGAAGTAGCATTTGAACTAGGCACCTTAAATAACGTCGTCCTTTACCGCGTTTTCGCTCTGAAATGGATTCGAAGACATTCCCGACCCGAGCGGCAGTGTTCATTCGCAATTGGACCCGATGAATTCAAGCCCTTCCGACTAGGCCAATGTCGCTGTATAGCGTCATACAATCCTTTCTTATATCTTCCTCTCCAATTTCTGTTGTACAGACGAGACTGAAATTAAATCGAAGAACTTTGCTCCTCTTAAAACAACCCAGAGGATTCTTGAACATAAAATAGTACTGGGACGACGAAGGACTTTAACAGTGATTTCTTCGTTGTTCGTGTGGAGGGCTTAATTCTCAGTCACCTTCTTAGTCCAAGGCCAGAGTGAATTTTCACTTCAACTATGCAGTGGTGTTATTGTTTAAACCGATTTTTGCAGCTTCTGCTGCAGTTACAGCTAGTTGGTGTATGCTTATACAATAATATCACTGTTGTCAGCGTATGCTAGCAAATATTAAACTTAACGGCAACTCTCATATGTTGACTGGATGCGAAATATTCGGTCCTTTTGCCCAAGGGGTTCCGAAAAGGGCCTTTCAACATGGATGTTGAGCGTGCACGTAAAAATCCTTCTATGACAAGCCAACGAACAGTATCGGATAAAGATAAATGTACTGCTGACGTCACTGAAAAAAATAAAAGCAGAAAAATAGCGTTCGGGTTTGCACATGGAATGTTCAGACCAAAGTACATGTCACCGCCATTCAGTGCGGTTCCATGTGTATACAACATTGTGACGTATACTACGCTGACTGCTGCTCTTGATTCTTTGGCACATGACCGAATGCATCAATGCTATATTTACACCACAAAAGACACAAAGGACGCTGCTAAAGAACATCTCAACGGGCACCTTGACAAAAACTATATTCATACCCCATTCCGAGCGGCCAAAACAGTCGCGGATCAGAAATTAATTGATGCCAAAATAACTTCTACGAATGAAACAGATATGCCAGCAGAATTGGTGCCAAATTTTAATTAAAATTCACTGACTGTTAAATCTCGGGGATGGACTAAAATCTGATAACAAGCGGAGTAAACCATTCAACTTATTCCCATGATTTAGTCGAAGGAAAGCACGCCTTACTTGTGGAACATAAGTACAAAGATATAGATATAGATTCTCTAAACCGAGTCATGCTGTCAGTGTCGATCGGAACAGTTCCAAATTTTTGCGTAAAGATCTCGGTAGGAACTAAAGCCATGAGATCATGCGCGGATAGAGATCTTAAGTAGCTAGAAGTCGAACCTTATTCTGATCGAAAAATCGTTTTAACTAACGAGGCTCACTTTTGTCTCAATGGGTTGTGAACAAGAAAAACTGCAATTTCTTGTTACCATCGGTTGTTACTTCTTTCAAAAATGTACCCGAGGCTCGCAGTACAGTCAACTGCCAACATTATCGGCTAACGTTCGGTGATTATTTCTGCGGAAAAATCGATAACATTGGGAGATCTGCCTGGCGATTATTTGGGAAACTGCTTAGTGTCCTATAACGCGGATTGGAGCCAGCAGCGTAACAATCAGCGAAATGCTTGTTTTTCCTCCAAGTGGTGGTCCCCGGAAACTGAATGAGTAAAACGTTATTCATGTAGGCTAAAACAGCAATAGCATTCCCGGCCAGTAGCCTTATACTGGCCTAGGCCGTCATAGAGCTCACAACTTCATACGGAAGAGATTGGAATACGTGACGAATCAACTAATGGCCTCGGATAAAAATTAACTCACTGTTGACGACCCTAGCAAACGTTTAAAAGACAATGACATTCGGATTTGCACGTGAAATGTTCGTACCTTCAACAGGCTACGTACACCCGAACAATTGGCAGAGGTCTTTGACTGATACCACGCAGATATCCCCACCATCCAGGAAGTGCAATGGGATAAGCCTGATATAAGGAGGATGAAAAACTGTAAGATGAACTATGGTGATTGATATAGGGAAAAAAAACAGCGCTTATTCGGATGCGGATTTGCTATATGCGGTAGACTTAGGCAAGTCTTCAGCTTCCGACATGCGAGCGAGCGTCATATGACAATCCGCACCAAGTTCGCCGATATGCGCTCATGCCTCAACGAATAACAAGAAAGAGGCCACCAAAGAATTTTTCTATGAGCCCCTTGATAAAACAATGAGCAATGTCTGCAGTATGACGTTAAAATCGTACTAGCCGATTTTAACCCCAGGATAGGAAAGGAGGACATCTTTGGTAGGACAGTTGTTAAGCATAGCCAACACGAGACCACGCCTGGCAACGGATTTAGGTTTTTTGGGTTGGGATGAAATATTGCAACAGCAAGCACACGGTTTCCTCATTGCAGACCTCGTAGTTTCCGGATAATAAAACGCTAAATCAAATTGATTAACCAATTGGCGAGAGATTTAAGGCACGCCAAGTATTCTTGACAACCGAACGTTCCGAGCAGTAAATTTTACCCATGGGTAAAACGTGTCGAGGGAAGAAGAGCCGTGTAGAAGCCAGTAACAGTTGGTACTGAGAATATAGAACAACTTTTTCTGCAGTACTGTCGCCAAGTAGAAGAGAACGTCAAACCTAAGCGATGATAGCCAAAACGTTCGTCCGCCTGACCAAAACGAAGTAAGGATAGAAATAGCTAAGCTAAAATCCAAAAAATCACCTGGAATTGACGGCTTCCGACCGACGTATTCAAAGCTGCTGGAGTGCACCGTAAGCCCGATCCACATAAAAGGGGATATCCTTATACTATAGAAGTATAAGTCTTCTCAACGGGGCCTACAAGATCTTATCCGTCAAAATTTGTGATCATCTGAAACCAACCTGTGTGTAAAATCCCAAAATTTGTCGACTTGCATTACAACCCTCTTACATAAAAGCCACAATTTGAAGTTTGGTTTAACAACTCCTTAAAAATGGGAAAAGTCGCGGAAATCACAATCGAGGAACGATCTGCAATCATCTTCCTTCCAAAGAAGGCAAATCGAAGGAGGAAGTTGCTTCACAGTTGAAGGTATCAAAGTGCTGCTTTCAACGTACCATAGAATGCACGCTCAAACTGGAAGTCTTGAGTATAAATCACTATCAAGCTTAACTAAAACTACAATTAAACACGAGTATCAGCTAATAGTCACAAGAAACAAACGAAGTAGATGAAAAAGAACACCGGAAATACGCACCCGTCCTTGGCAACCGTCAGATGAAAATTAGGACACTCTGGGTAGTTGCTGTTTGAAAATCCTGTTTGAAAAAGGAGCAGAAAATGTTAGAGTAGGGCCAGAAAGCATAAATATTGGACGGAAGAAGATTGCAACAGATTTTTATGGAGCGATGATTCCAACTTAGAGATATTTGCCACAAAACGGACTATGACTATGTGGCTCCTATCGTCAAGCATAGATCCGGTTCTGTTATGGTTTGGTGTGTTTCTCTTCAAGTGATTGAAAAAATTAATAACGAGACATACAAAACAATATTTTACAGTAAGAAAACGCTGTGACCTTGGTACTAAGATTAACTCGCTAAGGATTCGTATTTCAGCAGGACAATGACCCTAAACACAGGTCCAGACTTTGCCAAGACTACCTGAAACAGAGGGAATCTTACAATCTTACAAATCATGAAATAGCCACAGCAATCACTAGATTTAAACCCCATAAAGCTGTTGTGGGAAGCGCTGGACAGAAGGTTCCAGGATCAATACCCATCATCAGAGTCAGAGTTGTGGAATATACTATTGGAATGCTGGAGCAATATACCACGGGGGTAACAATTGAAAAAATGATAGCTAGAATGCCAAGAATTGTAAAAATATTTTAGATTTTGTTTTGCCTTCGAGCATTGAGGGCGGCCTCAAATTTCTGGCCTGCAGAGTAAGTAAGTAATTGAAATCCGGATCTCTATCTTAATAGAAGGTCGAACTGTCAACATCGAACTATTACTGGGATGACTTTTGATAAGAAAGAACAGGGAGGGTATTATATGTGGTTCGATACATATACTCAAAGTAATGAAAATTCATTACGAAAAGAGTGAAACCGTGAAAATATCGCGGACTCGTTTCGTAAAGTTCGTACTAGTTTTGGTCATCATTAAGTGCCTTCTCGCACAGTTATAGTGAATTTAATAGAATTTAAACGAAACTTTTGCACCTGGGGCTCCGAAAACTCAAGAGAAATACTATAGTGGAACAAACACTCCATCCACATCATGGAACCGTTTGGTGCGGCTTTTGGGTTGGCGGTGTCATTGGGCTTTATTCGTTTCAGTGAATGGATTGCGTTACCCAACGATGTTGGGTAACTTTTTTGACTTTTTTTTGCATGAAATTGATGCTATGGACGTGGATGATGGTTATTTTCAGCAGGATGGTGCCACATGCCAAACACTTGGTGAAAAAATGGCTCCATTGCGTGACAAATTTCCAGGACGTGTGATTTCTCTAAATGTAGACACCATTCAACTTTTTTTATGCTAATCTAAGGATAAATTCTACGCCAATGCGTAATATGAGAGATGTTATTCGCGAAATTGTCCAAATGTCACAATTATGCGAAAACGTGATGAAAAACTGCACCAAAAGAATGACTATTTCTAGGCAGATTCGATCCAGGGTATTGGCAGATATTGCATTGCATTACTAACCTTATAACGTGTACTTTAGATCGAAGTAAAAATATCACACTACTTTTTATAAAAATGTTGCGTTTTTCTATTTATTTAAAATGTCACCTCTTGTTGGATGACCCTATACCTTCTTATGATATCTTGGTCATCAAAGGGAAAACGATGGTTTGAGGTAGCAGTTGACTAGAATATCCGGCGATTTAATTTTTCACTTAACATTGAATGGCTTCTACAAAGTTGTATTAGGATATTGAAATCTGTTGCCCCGTCGTTTATGATTTAATTTTTACTTGTCTGTTAAAGAGTTCCAGCCTGATATTTGACATATTATAGCAAAATAGTGGACTATTTAAAATAATACCGCATACAAGAATACCCTGCTTCATATTCGCCTTGAATACAGCTTGTAACGCAAATTGTAAAGCTAATAATATTAGTTACGCGTTTTATAAAATGACATGATATAGTAATATAAAACTATTTTTAAGGGTAATTTACGGAGCCATAATTAGGTGATGATTGCACTTGTAATTGGCAAATAATAAAACTTAACTTTAGTAGATAATTATATTTTCACTTCAGGCTTTTTAATAGTGCGCCGCTAGAAGACGACCAAGAATTTTTTGTTTATAAGAAAACTATCTTAACAAAGAACTCTTTTCACTTTTAAAAACTGTTGTTCCACTGTGCTGGACACATAATTCTACCTTTGCAAAAGCTCAAAGAAAATGCATCAAAAGCTCAACTCCTGCACATCTTCCAAAGCTTAAAACCACCCTCACAAACCGTATCGAACCCTACCCAACCCCAATTGTCTGCCATTCACAAACAGCAAAATAAAAGTATCTAGAATACCACCTACACTCTCAAAAAGAAAATACAAAAAATAGAAGTTCACCCAAAAAAAAAAAAAAACAAAGAAAACATGTCTTACCTCCCCCAGTGAAAAAGATATAAACGGGAATATCGCAGAGAGCCTCCCATCCGAAACTCTGACATAAGCAGGCGAAATAAAAATCCAATTTCGATGACCATTTCCCACGTTTAGGGTCATGTCGAAAAGGTTTAGCACCGATGTCATAAGACGATACATGCTGGTGGGTATCCACCGACGTCATTGCGTCACACCTTCACACCTTTACGCACACGCACACACCTGTCACTGTCACACTTTGCGAAAAATCACTCAAATTTACCCGACACGATGACGAAATGTAAACGATTTTTAAAAAAAAGTTTTTTTTTTTTTTTGGTTGGTCTTTGGGGTTGTTGTTGGTTTTTGTTTTGATTAGTGTCTTTTTTTGGGACGCGTCTTACTGTCTTGTCTACTTTTCTTCAAGTTTACGACCACAAATTCGTATATCATGGGCCACAAGGAACTGGTAAAACATAGTAGCTATCGACGACACGCACTAAACGTCCGGGGTAATTATGAAAACAGACGAGTCTGTAAAGCCGCCAGTGGACTGGATTAATCGAAACGAACCGTGTTCGCGGAATCACCACAGAGAATGTTTTTCGGGGTCCGGTTGTGAGAAATCATCAAACGAACTGCTCACAGCGAACTGTGTCATCTTTTTGCTGCGAAAGAGTTTCGCCGCAACGTTGGAGTGGCTTTTTTGCTGGATCGTCGTCCGGTGGGTAGTTGTGCTGTTATTGTCGGGAATACGCCAAGTGCTCGGCTGTTCATAATCTTGAAAACACTTTTTCGCCTTTTTCTTGTTTTTTTTTTTTTTTTTTGTTTCTCTGTTTTCACTTTTTCTCTCACTTGCTAATTAATTCATCGGTTTGAGGTACGAGCACTTTCAATGTGTTTTTTTTTTTTCATTTTTAATCACAGTCTCGCGTAAATCTGTTGTTGTGCTTTCGGTAGAGTCTTTGATAGGAAAATTCCGAATCAGAATCGGAATACCGAAATTGGGTGGCCTATCGATCCGATGGACAAACGTCGTCGTCGTCGACGTCGCTGTCGTCGTTTTCTTCGTAGTCGTTGTCGTTGTCGTTCACCTAGACATTGTTCTTTGTGTATGACTCGAAGTGGTGGGACTGTGTGGTGGCTATGTCGTCTATTAGTGTCGACTGGCTCCTGAAAGGAGATGAGACAGTAGAACGAAGACCGCACAGACAATGAACACGAAACGAGACAAAACGAAACGAATTGAAGCTAAAATAACTCTTTGTTTGTATCTAGTAGATATGTACGGCTACCACACTAACCGATTGTAAAAAAGCTACTTTTGTGTTGTTTAGTGCTGTTGTGACGCTTCACTCTTGGATACACAGTGTTCATATTCGTATTCGTAGACGTATTTGTACGACAAGTTGTATCTAAAGTTGCTGCGCTGCGCTTGAGGTCAGTGCTTCATATTGACAAACGGGTGAAGTGTCATTATTTGTCGGGCAAGGCTTACTAGTTCTCAGTGAATGCGGTGGGTTACAGGGGGAGGTGTCTAATTGTGTCAATACAAATAGTTTTCGAAAACCGAACAAAACCAACAATTTTTCCACTTGCCGTTCGCTGACACTCTGCCACTGACACTTTTATGAGTATCGAGAAAGCGAGAATATTTTCCGAGATATTTTACACCGATTACTATCTGGAGTGATGGATTGATGGACAGGCGACGTGTGGCTGGCGAGCCGGTAACCGGTTGGAATCTCTCTGATGAATAACTGTTGAGTGGACTTTCGAAGTCCAATACAAAACGCCCCAATAAAGATACGTTGTAGACAATCAGAGAGATTGACAGTGGCACCGTTCAATTCGCAATGAGGTGGTTGAAATTGTAACTGTGGCGGGCAGTGGAGGGAATTTTGGCAAAAACATCTTTTTGTATGCCCGCATGCCCATGTGTATATCTAAACTCTTTTTTCGCCATATGACTAAGCTGATAATGAATGCAATGGTTGCTTATCGACGTGTGTTCAGGAGGGAACAAAAGCCATTCGATTTTCGGATAAGGGCGGTGAAACGGGGGGCGTGATAGAATTTTTTTTTTTGTGTCGGTTTATTTGTTTACCTTGGGGAATTTCGTAAAGATACTCTTCGTATCGATAAAGAGGGTAGTGGATTCACACAAAGTGGATTCACACAAAGCAATTAATAATAATGTAGATTCAAACATACATACATAGGTACATATGTATGTACAAATCCGTATGTATGTACTTACATTTGTGCTTTCATGGTTTTTAGAATAACCTTTGTTGGAGAGAACCGTGTGCCTTTGAATTCAAGTGTCTGTTCTTTTGTTCGCAAATTATTGTATTTTCAATAGTGCTTACGGTGTTTTTGTTAATTCCAATTGCACTTTAGCTGTTAGATCACTTGTTTTGATTTCGAGTATTTTTTTATTTTTTTTCGAAAGATGAAATTCGTTTGCGAATTTATTTTACAGTTTAAAGTTTAATTCCATTAGCTTAGGCTGTGGCATTTACCTTTTAAACGAATGGAGGAACTGTTTTTTTTCTGTTTTTTTAATTTTTGATAAATTTGAAGTTGAGTAAACAGCATTTTGAGGCATGCAAATTGCAATTTAAAAACGTGTTTAGTATAATGGCATGTGATGTAAACAATTGGGAAATATTTATTTTAAGAAGTAATTAGGTAGTCGGTTTGAATAGAATTCTCGGAATTCTTCGAGAGAACTGATTTTTTCATGAATTTAAGCAGTAAATGCGTGTAGTCAAATAGGGTGATGTCGTGTAAGGTCGGCCTCCTCTAGTAGTCGGCCACTACGTTGTAAAGTACAGTGTAATAGTAAAAATCTTCGTTTAAATTCAATGCAAACATTGTGTTCCAACAGGATAACGGTTTTTCTGTCTGGATGCAAGATTTCATTCCATTGCACCTGCTGGTTTTTTTTGTAAAAAATGCCAGTTTGCTCCAAGTTTTCTTTGTTGTCGGGTTTGGGTTTTTTCGGACAAAAACAAATAGTGGAAGTGAATTTTAAAACAAGGATTAGGAGGCAAACTAGTGAAGTTGCCGTACTGTGTGGTTATTTTTAAGTTGTTTATAGCTTTAATTTGATGTTTTTGACAAAAAAAACTTAAATTTTATTATTTGATAATTGTAGATAAGGGGGGCCGAATGTAGAAGACAATTCAATTCAAGTCTTCTTAACTGGCCGACTATAGAAGACCACCTAATTTTTCTTTTTTGTCAACCGAGTAAGCTAATTCAGTGGAAATTTTATTTTCTTTTTATTGACTCCAAAAAAAACATAAAATATTGCGTAACTTCAGTACTCGGCCGCCTGTAAACGTAAAGATAGAATGGGTGGCCGACTATAGAAGACAAAAGTTCTTATGTCGGCCACATATGTTCTGCACACAAATAATGTTCATACCTACATATGTAGGTAACAACAATTCCTATTTATTTAATAAAAATGGGTCCTGCCACTGTTCTTACTGCGGCCGAAGAACAAAGGCTCGTAAACTGGCTCATAGAACTTGTCAAATGCAGATTCCCACGAAAGCCGACAGACTTGCTGAATACAGTTTGGAAGACAATAGGAAGATCCCATTTAAATATGGGCTACCAGGGAAAACCTAGTACTATGGATTTCTGAAACGTCACCCAGAATTGTCCCTCAGAAGAGCAGAGGGACTGTCGAAAGGACGGGCGTTGGTATCTGAGAAGTACATAAAAAAGTGGTTCCGGGAGCTCAAAGATTACCCAGAACAAATTGATGCCTTAGACATTTTGGAAAATGCTTCTAGAATTTTTAATGGTGATGAAACATCCTTCTGGCTTTTTCCGAAATCAGGGATTGTTTTGGCTCCTAAGGGCTCGAAAAATTTATACAAAGTTTCTTCAGGAAACGATAAAGAGACACTTACAGTTTTGTTTGCTTTTAGTGCTGATGGAAAAAGTTTACCACCATTAGTCGTCTTTCCTTATGTGCGCCCTCCTCAGGCTATAGTTAGAAATATGTCCGGCAAGTGGGTTTTAGGTACGTCCGAATGTAGCTGGATGCGATCGGAAATGTTTTATGAATACGTGGCCAACAGTTTCAATGGCTGGGTAGCCGAAAATGACATTAAACGGCCAATTTTATTTCTGGTCGATGGGCATAAATCACATCTTACAATGGGTCTTAGTGACTTTTGCCGCAATAATGGCATTATTTTATATGCACTCTTGCCAAACACCACCCATATAACACAGCCAGCTGATGTGGGTGCATTTAAGGACTTAAAACCAAACTACAAAAATACCATACATAAATGTCTAGGCATTCCGGAAAACAGAGGCAAAACAGTAAACAAAACCAAATTTTGTGAAGTGGTTAGTATTAGATAATTCAGATAGGACAGAAAATATAAGAAACGCCGAAAGTGTGGTTTCTTTCAATTCAATCCTAACGCAATAGAATACACAAAATGGGTGCAGAATGAGTTGGAGAAACAGAGAACAACAGAACCAGAAATATGCAGATATAACCTGCAGAAAAGTATTGATTTTGGCGAATGAAGAACAAGAAAGCAAAAACATTAATTTCGATGAAATTATGAAAATATTAGAAAAACTCGAACAAGCGCATCTCGTTCAACCCGACCTAGACGATACAATAACCGGCACATATGTTGTAGACGGAACAGGTGAGCTGCAAAAAAATATTTTTAAACTGCTCGGAGTCCATATTTTTAATGCGAAAATATAGAGGAGGAAGAAGAAACTGTCGCAGACAACAGAACGAGCTCTTTGAACAACCCTTGGTAAAACCTGATACAACGGACACCTACTTTGATTACCTACCTAGCCTTCAAACTACCAATAGTTATTTTTTCATTAATATTCGTTAGTAAATAGGTAATCATAGTTTATTTACCTAATTATATGTGTATATATATTTATTTATTTACTTATTAGGCTCAAAAACGTATCTTATGAAACAATGTTTCAATACATTTGACTGAAATTGTTCTTTACTTACTATAAAATGCTAAAATGATACCGAAGTATTTGTAACTTTTGCAAATAGAGTGAATTTATAATTTTTCAAATTGAGGCCGACTACTGGATACTCACGTGGCCGACTTCTGGAACTGAAGGGGCCGACTACATAAGAATCACACTTTTGTCTTAATAATCATAAATAATTTGTTTAAGGTAGCAAATTTATTTAATACTTTTAGAATTACCCAATAAAAACTTTTCAACTAATCATAAAAACTAATTCTTATATCCAAGAATTAAATAACTGATTTTTAAGAGTTAATCAAACACAAAAAAGAGTTAAGTGGCCGACTACTGGTGTATTCCCAAAGGCTACACGAGAAACACGTCGAAGCTTAAGGTGAAGCATTGATGCTGTAGTATAAAGATTTGTTGGAGTCGGAAGGGGTCTCAGGTTCACTTGTTTTCCTCTATTCACACAAATTTTGTTCAAAACTCTTAAGAAATGGCCTTACCTATTAGAACTAGCATTTAGTGTCCGTAGTACCACTTTTCACTGCAAAAATAGGTGAGAAAACGCCAGCTGCAACGTTTGAAACTGCAAAACGTATTATGGCAACGTAAAATCTTCGTATGGGATCAAGAAACCAAGTGGTAAAATGTCGCAAACAGGGCAAGGTACCAGATCTTGCAAACGGAAGCGTACAAAATAGTATACTCGTACTATTACGGAACAGAAATCATCCTCAATCATCATCCTGAGAGCTGAACTCCTAGATAAGACCGTAAGAGTAATACGAATTAGAGACCGACCAAAGGTGATAGAATTAATAACTAGTAGTAGCAAGTAGCAGCGACCGATTAGAAAAAGATATATTTATGCGCGAATTGGATGAGCTTTTAAACTTTTCATCGGTCACATCGGGCAACGAAGGCTGCCATAGAGGAAACAATTCCAGTACGAGAAGCTTATCGGGAGAAGATATAAAAACAAAGCTCATGCACTTGGTTACACATTGCAGCAGTGGTTTTTGATTTGAGGCCCGAGTCAGCCCCGGACAGATTTATTTAAGCCTATTGCAATCACATTCTTAAAACTAACAATTTCGCTTAAAACTAAAGATAACAACTAAAGGGTGAGAGCGGTTATAGAACGTTAGGACGTAGGGCATAGGTGGAAAGGAGAATGTTCTTGATGGACAGTTTACTGAGCTTGTAGTCGAAGAGAGACAGAATATCGTTAATTTCACGAAGCATTCCAGATATTGGCTCAAGGTGTGCGTAATTCGTTCTGTGAAGAATGAGCCGGAAAAGTAGCACATACTAAAGATTGTGTAAGTAAGGTACCAAAATCAATATCACCAACTAAGGTCTGATCGTGTAGCCGGAGGATATGAGTGCTGTAGTAAAAGGACATATTCAAACAGAGGCCTAACATAGGTTATGTAAAGAGATTTGGTAGGTAACATAATGATTGGAAAACTCCTTGATGAAACCAAGGGTAAAGTTGGCTTTTTTGATCATGTTATCAATGTGAGAAAAGGAATTGAGTTCCTTATCAAAGATAAAACCTAAATCACGCATCTCATTCACTAAAGGAACAGGCAGATTAAAGACCAGATAGCAGCGAGGCGAAGTAGAAGGGCGCTTACAGGTACAAGTTGTAGCCTGACACTTATTGACGTTAAGCTCAAGGAAATTCTTCTGTCACAAAGTACAAAATCTGTCTAGATCTTCCTGCAGTGGCAGGCTGTCCGAGGAAGATGAGGTATGTCTAATGATTTTCATGACATCTGCATAAACAATAGTCAGAATAAATAATAAGGGACCAAAGCATGGGTCAGAAACCATGGACCTAAATAGAACAAGGTAATGGCGTTCATTTAACTAGGATTGAACCCACGTTATAAAGGTCTTTGCGACCTTTATGTAGGGGAATGATAAAAGACCTTTTCCAGGTTGAAGAAAATAATTCCTGGGTGATTGAAGGCTAAAAGAAAGCTATCAGAGGTTTTGCGGGAGATATGTCGACATAGGCTATTTACAGCTTAGGAATAATGATGAAGAAGCGTCGTAATGCTTTGATAGAGTTTGCAATGGCCTTATTTGGACGTTCTTGACCGAACAAATCGAACTTAATTTTGGAATATACTAAGATAGTCCATTGCTTTTCAATTTCGTGCAAACAACACATTAATGAGTCTGGACTTCAATTCTTTTCTCCGATGACAGCGCTTATATAAGCAATGACGTAACAACACTTAATAATTTAACAAAGGCAAACCCAACTCCTGAGGTCTATATAAAACGAATCATCGTGCGGAAGTGTTCAGAATTAAAATATTTATGCTCCATTTAGAAGCCGTCAGGTAATTCCGTATTGTCTTGTGGTAAAAAAAATCCCCCTTACACTTCAAACTAAACTTATGGGCTTATTCTATACAATAGTCGTTCGCCTGGCCTTAATATACGCATCCAAATCAATGTTGGACAATGTATAAAAAAAAAACGAGGGCTATGGTAATGAAAATGTTACGAATGTGCGCGTGTGTTATAAAATGCGTATTTACGTAAGAAACCGAAACCGAAAGGCTTAAGTTCCACCCGGGATTCGAAGAAGGATCACTCGAATACTTAAAATGTCAGAAAATGTTGGCTGGCTTATGAGGTCATTAGAAATACGAGTAGAACTGCCTGTAGAATGCATCTAAGGTCCGCAGATCTAGACAATCTCACAAGCGCGCAGCAGTACTGGAGATAAGTGAGAAAAATATGTACGCCAAGACATTTCAACGATTTATAAAGAAGAACAGGAGCCTGGCCTGCGCAAGCACAGCAACGTAAGCTCGGCTCATACGAGGCACTGACGTTCAGGAATTTTCAAGTGCATGTCAATGGCGACATCGGCGATTGATTCAGATGTTGTCTCATTTCAACTTCTTTGACATATTCGATTTGTAAATGCAGGTCTTATGAACGAACATGAGAGAGCCGTCATACCATCGTTTTGAACAATGGCGGGATTCATTGAAGCTAGTGGTCCTACAGGTTGAGAGCTGCGCCTTAACTAGTCTAACGGCGTATGTACGAGTAAGTTACTTAAAGGTTTGAAGCGGTAAGTAATGTATACGACTTTGATCTGATATGAAGCTATACAATTAGCGGAAGCGCTAGACCACTACAAAGCGAATATTCCATCTTCTTCTATGTGGAAGTGCCAGGAAGAGTAGGAGAAAGAGAATAAGAAACGATGATATCTATGCAGGTATTTGATGCAGAGAGACGAATCCAAGTCTCTTTTGAGGCGGATTTCTCCATAAATTAAATCCTAGGCAAGATTTGTATTATATTACCGAAAGTTTGATCATACTCCATACCGAAGTCTAATACACGACTGCTCCACTATAGAGGAAAAGGGCGACTCTGTGAAAGATTACCTATACCCGCTTCTCAACCAGACGTACGAGCTATTTTCATGGGGCATCAACTTTGTTCTTGACAAATTTTAACACGACGTGGATTAAGACCACAGCCTTTACGATGCGACCTCTGAAAATACATTTAAGCTAAACATTGTCATCGAAGCTAGCAAATACTTTCCCTCAACAAGTGCAAAGTTTGTTACTGCCAATTCACCGTCGATCAAATTGATCATCTTCCTATCGACGCAAGGAAAAGTTTTACGATTTCCAAACATCCCAAAAATGACTCTGTTAACTATTGTATTATTTATAGGAAACCAGGCACCACAACGACTGTGAGGAAGCTTCAAGTGGAATGATTGCATTCGCAAGAGACTGCTAAAGCCTTCTTTGACTGAGTCTCCCACAACCTATGTAGAAATCCTCTGCTAGTAGAACCAAATTCACAAAATGAGTAACTACATTATCAGAAAATCTAAAATCTAGACTAGGTTTCACCGGAACATCAAGAAAATTCCAACTTTGATGGTCGGAGTTGTCTCTTGAAAAACAGGAAATATCTAGAGAAGCGTTTATGCGAGG
Organism: Volucella bombylans; assembly: GCA_949129095.1. Classification (NCBI taxonomy): domain Eukaryota; kingdom Metazoa; phylum Arthropoda; class Insecta; order Diptera; family Syrphidae; genus Volucella; species Volucella bombylans. The sequence goes on from OX422144.1 coordinate 141,092,431, forward strand.
TCGTGAAAGTATTCCCGGAAAGATAACTTCTGTCAATAATAACTAAAATTCCGCCCTCAGTGGGTTTTGATATATAGATGCCGACTCTGTCCAATTGACCAAGCAAAGGTTTTAAGGGCGCTATACCAATTAAAAGCTGAAGACGCCGCTGGAGTAAATACACTATATGCCGAACTATTTAATGCAGTGTTAACTCATGATCAAAACTTCTCCAATAAATAAAATATCAGTATTAGCTGTCTCACCCTAAAGCAAGAAGACCCTGCTAATTTTGTAGTTGAATCTGCTTAAAATCGTGTAAAGGATACTACCTATCGTGCTTTTTGAACATCTGAAACCCTATAAGTGTAATCTAACACGTCCTTATCATTATGACTAAAACCCTGACAAGTTCGGCCTCGCATCAGCCAAGGATACTGAACGCTTTGATCCGATCATTAAGGTGATATCTTTACTCAGAAGGCCCCTATAAATCTGAGGTGACTCTAACAATTTTAAAGGCTGCAACTAGAAGCAATGGACAGACGTTCAAGCCTTTTGATTGAGGCTCAGAATCAACCCAGATTGTAGCGCTGCCTAAGAAAGTACTCGGATGTAAGTACAGACCAGAAGGCATATAAGTATTGACTAAACACAAAGACGTCGAATCGATACAGATTGCTGGTTCATAAAGTATTTGACAAAATTAGAGCTATGTCTAGGAGTGGTTGAGTTAATGTACCTATAAAATTCGTCAACCACCTAATCCTGACGGAGAAGAACGCTCAATACTCATTTGGTAGTAAAATATGTATTTGGGCTTTGCTGCGGTCTCAAATAATTTATTTTACCTTAAATTTAACAAGACTATGCAAAGCTCACAGTCACACATCAGGTTTGAATACATTGGTAAACAAGTATGGTACATTCGTCAAGACGAGAGAACATTTAACAACAAAAGCTATTTTCACTGCTGAGCTATTTCATCAGTTAAAAACCTGCACCAGATCATCTTTAAGATATAGTCAGAGAAAAGCATGCATATCTGATGCATGGAATCTCAGCATCGTCTGCTCGATCACAAGAAAGGTAACCCTTTTGACTGCTCCAACTATAGAGGAACAACTCTCCTAAACATCGCCCATAAGATCTTTTCTGCCGTATAATGTGGGCATCCAAATCCATTCATGAACTATCTGGTTGCTCCACACCAGTACGGTTTTAGGACAAATATTCACACAACGGCAAATCGTGGAGGAAGCCCATTATTTGTCGACTTCAGACCGCATCCAGCACCAGCTCTAGTTTTGACATCGGTTCCAAACCCATCAAGTTGTGAAGGATGCCTATTGAGAATTTTTGCTACTCCATAATTTTTGGCAATGAACTGAGACCTTCAATGTCAAGAAAGGTCTTATCGTCCTCGAAAGAATCATGCAAAACTCACTGGCCAAAAAAAAAAAGAAACACGATCTCGTTTAAGCGCGAGCTTAAATACAGTGAGCTGCCAATGAAGGTATTCTGAGTATTGAGGCGGAAGAGATAAAAATGGCAAGCGAGGGTAGAACAAAATACCGATGGCTCGGCCAGAACGCGACAATTGACAATTGTGATTTCGAGGTAGTTAAGGACTTCGCTACCTTAGCTCCGCAGTTAAAAGCAGCAACGACATCATCGCAGAAACCAGACGCAGAATTACACTTGCCGATTGCTGTTTCGATGGGCACAAGGAGCAGAAGAATATCGGATCCCTCTATCTTAACACCAAACTGGCTTAATGCAAGAACCTAATCAACTTGGCACTATGGCACAAATACTTGGCTTTTTCGGGATAAAGATAATATGCGTGATTTCTATTCTCATTTGAAGAAGAAGGGTGTAAGGGATTTAACCAAGAACTATACAGGTTGTAGAGCTACATCGGTATAGTCAAGCGTCTACAATTTCAGCGTTTGAGTCAGCGAACGGTGCAGCAGAGGACGACTACATCTAAGGTGCTGCATGCAAGTAGAAGGGGACGTCAATCAACTTGGAGATCGGCCCTGAAAGCAGCTGGCGAGAGATCGTGCTAGATAAAGAGCCTTGGTGATTTAGCCCCGGGTTTACCAAGGACTGCAGCACCACCTAGGATAAGATAATAATGCCTGTTAAAATGTTCCCCAGCCCAGTTATCAATTCTTCTTCCATCAATAAAAAGCGGAGGCAGAGCAAATACTGGTTTTATCATAACGATTTTCTGAACTTAACGCCTCTAAAGGTTACTACCATTTGACCAGTTACAACCTGTCAGCCATAGGTCCTGTTGGTGGTAGAACCACCGGTAGTCCATACCAGGACTTAAATCACAGTTCCGTGGGAGCCAAGAGCCCGCACTTCGGTCCGGGTCTGACTTGAAGAGGAAGGCCCCCTTGTGGGAGTGTAGCAGTACGCAAAGTCATTCACGACGGCAATACAGGCATTCATATTTTTCCCACATCATTCGAGCAATCACGCCACGTTAACCGTACAAGTTTGACTCACAAATAAAAATATATACATCTGCTGCAGATTGCTTTGCACCCGTTAGCGATAGTAACGGTATTGGCAAGTTAAGTTCCACATGTTTATCGCCGTGGCAGTCTTTGTCTGGTCATCATCGCGATCGCACGCAACACACAACATTTATTTAAAAAAACTAAAATATATCGAGTAACACATAACATACATATACGTATGAACTTTCCGTACATTCGTCTTTTTTATTTATTGACATATATATCTCATAAAAAATAACTGTCGTTTTTCTTATTTCACTAAAGGAACATCACGGTGACTGTACTTTAAACCTAAAATCACAGGAAGGGTTTTCCAGTTGATTTCACCCCAATGTAGAGTTGCAATAAGAACTGGGTGCGTGGTCCTAAGATCCGCAAGAGGTTTTAGATCGGCCTTGACTCATACCAAGGGTGGAACACAGTTCCAAATTTGCTTTGATAATACAAGCAAGCAATGGCAAGGGATATCCTTGCTCTCATGGATATATGGGCTTCCCATGAAATTAAGTCGTCACAGATAGCAGTTCACGTAAAACCCTAGAGCCGTTCCAGCTCTTGGTACTAACCAGAGTTGCTTGACATAGGCTGTTAGGATATGCTTGGGGGAATATAATATAACTTCTAGCTAAAGGATTGAGAGAGAAATATGGCATACTACTCGTATGGACAAAATGTCAAAATAATTCGGCTCTACATCTTATGATCCATTTGCAGATTATAAAAACATTCATACGAACATTGATTTGGAGGAGAGGATCTTATAGTATCACCATATCCCCCTTACTCATGGCACAAACGACCAAACAGCTTTCCTAACAGGGGACCACTGACACGAGCAGGTAACTCTTTCTTAGATATTATTTCCCGTTCATCCCTTGATATCTACAACAGTTTATACGAGTACATCGGCGTGTGGAATTACAGTCAATAAGACCGCACTGGACCCCGTTGAGAATTGGCTAACCCCTAGTAAATCGTTTCTGTCGGAGACACCAGGAGAATAAGATGATCTCTAGAAAGTCAATAAGAAACTAGAGGTAACATACACATCAGACCTCCTTCATATTACCGGGCATTATAAAATCAAAATAGAGAATGGTACCTTCGCACACGGACATAAATGACATGAGAGGCACTTAATTGCGACAGCATTCTTGAATCTGAATTTTAATCGGATCTCTAGCTTCTAATCCGATTCTGTGAGGAATTGCAGTGCGAAGGAAATCCTTACGAGGGTTAAAACCGCTCCAACACACTATCAGGGACACAATAGACCATTTGAAGTGTAGAAAAAAGATCTGTCTGTAACATAAAAAGAAAAATAAATCATCGCTATTTTTAGTCTCATAAAATATAAATTATGCCAACATAAAAAAATGAAAAAAAAAAAAAATGAATTAATAGTATTGAATGCTGCCCAACCTGAAGTTCCACTAGCAGTGTTGCATATTAGATTAAGATTATGAATGCGCTTTACTGGACTGTGGCACTCGGTATGCTGTGCAACAATTTATGTTAGCTGAGGTCCGTCCATCAGTAAGTCTGTCGCATGCAATATTGTTTTATCCGCATGTGTGGCAGCAATAACGCGGGACGGAAATGAAGTGGAGATAAATAATTTACTTTGAATCGATGTGCATGGGCATTGTGTACGCATGTGGGTTCTACAAACTCTCATTATACCTACTCACTTTTGGATGCAGATCACAGATACTCGTATGTGGTCCGTGCAATGACATAATGACATAAAGTAGACAGAGCTTCGAAAGCAAAAATAATAACTGTACAAAGCACATGTTATTATGATTATATTTAAGACTTGACAAAAGGAAGGATTGTAAAATTCTGGACCTCATATTTTGTCAGGGCAAAACCCGATGTCCTCAAGGTTAATACTAATCGATTGCCATTGTGTTTCACGGAGTCTTCATAGCCAGAACACTACGAAATGCAATCGTACACTCAACAGAGTCACATTCAGACCTCTTGAATGACATAAATCTAGGAGAATGGAAAATGATCGACCTAAAGTCCACGGCTCAAAGCCTGGCAGGAAATAAATCAAAAAAACCCTAATTTTTCCTGGCCTGACCTCCATACTGTAGATGTCTCAATATGCCGAGTAGCCAACAACAACTCGAACCACTTCCATATTGTACCCATATGGTTTGAAAATTTGGGCGAAAAAAAACAATACTGACATTTATCAGTAAATGACTGTAATCCCAAAGATTCCAAAAGCAATTTCTGTTGAGTCTCCCAAAGTAGTCCTGCAGAGCATAAAGCAAAGAAGACCATGAGCAGACTATCAGACACAGCCCATCGATGGATACATTACCTTGAGTACATACGAGTAGTGTCTCTTATTTTTAACGTAAACGCCGGTCGTGTAGACTTAAGTTTACGGGATGCCCATACATCCAGATATATCCAAAGAATAGGTTACAACTAAGTATCGCCAGCAAAATTATTTGCAATATCAAATGGATAATGAACGTACTTAGTTATTATAATTGCGCTACAGTTCAGGGTGAAGATCATCAATCACAAAGCCTCTACAGCCAGCAACTTTAAGTTGCGCACTTAAATTGTGTGAGCTATCCAGAGCAGGGACTTGCTTATCGTACCCCCAGGTTGCAATCGAAGACTCTTAGCTTTCCATTTCGAACATTGATATCTACTCGTATGTACAAAACTTAAGGGAGGAGTGTGCACTCGCTCGCTGTTCAATTCGATGTTTTTATCGGACTCGTAAAATTCACTGTTATATCACCTTTCCAATGTACTCGTAAAAAGGGACCACAGTCACTCAATCAATCGTATGCTCAAAACATCCAAGGTTATGCCATCCCATTTTGGTTATAGCATGCTTTTTTGTCGGAGGAGACCACCAGATAAAAAGACCACCTGTCCATGGTATTCCTTTACTAAAAAGTTCTCGGTCTTTCCTAGAAAGGAGTGAAAGCGCTTCAGAGATGACAATATAAACACCCATCAAATCAGCCCCGAGTACTTTGCGGTCTGATGCGATCATAGGCCGACGTCCCTGGATGGTGTATTACCTATTTCCAGCAAACTTAGGTGCTCAATAAAAGCGTACTGTACCGTCAAGACGCCAGGAAACAGCCTGTAGTGTTTCCTACTAAGAGACATCAGGAAAGTCACTAAACTACTAGAGACGTCAATTGGTTTCTCGGAAACCTGAAGAGTTATTCCATTCGCAGTTATGCTCATATGAAACCCAACTGGCAATTGACCCTAGGACACAGGCAGACTTAATGTGTGTTAGGGTCCTGAAAAACTCATCTCTGCGCGCTGCATAGCGAGTTCATCTACGATTTCATTTCTTGTTCATGGCTTGTTCTACTAAGCAACCAACGCAGAAGAGGTAATTGGCATCATCATAGCCGTATAGACACAGAGGACCGACCCTCTTCTACGTGACATCTTCAGTCCAAAGAAGTTTGTTATCTAGTATGACACCTAATTACTTAGATTCGTTTGTGAAACGGATGATGGGTGAAACCAGTCAGCTTATTCCTTCTTGTAGAGAGAACAATCTCGGTGTTGAGAAGATTGACTGAAACCCCATTTCTAGTGCACCAGGCTTTGACCACGTCTGCTAGCACTTTTGAGAAGGAAATTGCTAGACATGTTCTACGTCAGAACTATTGATAACGTTACGAATTGAGTCGGCCAACGGCGCCTTGAGGGCAACCCTTATTTTTACATTTGCCATCATATATTTCCTGCAGTCAGCATACGCGGTCAGAGTCTTTTTTATCCACAAAACTAGTGATTCTTGGCCGAGTTTGACGCATATATTGCGCTGTCGAAACCACCCTCAACGTCGACGTAAATGACTAGCGCCTATTCCTCCTTGCCGAGTGCGCCTTCAATTCGGCCTACTAGATTTTGAAGCGCACTCTCGAAGGATCGTTCGTTAGTCGATGTGAAGAAATGTATTTCCTTAATCTGGCCGAAGATTCGACCTAGTGAACGGTTTCTATACATATGTATATAGATTAACCCAATTCAGTGTTATATCTACAAAAGTTGTATTTCGCATGAGGCCGTGTAAGTCATCGTGTGCATGAGGGAAACGATTTCAGAATTCAATCTTGATATTCAATCTTGAAAGCAACTGATTTCGGTAGCTCGATCCCTTTTCGACTTTAGCTTCCATGGTATTTCACAGCTTTCTCCACCTATCATCCTAATCCAAGTCATTTGCTCCATTCAGGATAACAAAAGGGATACCCAATCGTTTAGAGCGCTTCATTGAAATCCATTGTACATCTTGAAAGCTTGTCAGCTTTTCCATTGTTGTGTAATGTAAGAATATGGCAGGTTCTCATATGGCACGTTAGCTGGGTCTTATGTCGCGCATGCATACGCGAAAGGGAATACATATATCTGGTCGCAAGGAAAGTCGATTTTCCTAACTTTTTCAGGCGACGTCTTTGAAGTTTTAAATTGATGTAGGAAGTCAGGGGATTACTATATCGCTTTAATTTTTAATCAGTTACCTACGAATTTAATGCTATTGTGTGAGTATAGATTTTGATACCCTTAGTCCTGTGGTACCAATAACTTAACTTTCACCTAAGTCGGCTTAGACGGTTTTTCCTTGTATCCACAGATGTACGAGTATGTTGTAAGGTAAGGCTACAAGAACGTGACTTATAAAGAAATTTATCTATCTGGGCCCTACAGTGAACTCCAATCATGACATCGACGCAAAGATCAAGATTCTGTACAAGACCCTCGTAAACCCTATCCTGTAATATGGCGCGCTACCATATAAAGCTTGAACAGCTGTGTACATGTACTAGGTGGCGCAAAAGTAATCACCCTATCGGAAGATGCTATAATTTATGCAAATGGCGGCAAATGTCAATTCTACTTTGTGAAGTAAACGCGGAATAATTGTTACGATTTTTTTGCGGAATAATTCGTCGGTGGTGTTGGCGCAGCGTGAATTGCGGCGCACATTTCCCGGTTGTCCGACATCAACTCGGCAAACACTACGACGTTTAGCCGCTCGCCTAGAAAAGTATGGGACAACACGAGATGCTGGCAGGTTTGCCTGGTCCCGGATCAGCCGGGTATCAATCGGCGGTCTTTACCGAGAATTTTAGTGAAAGACTGTAAGATGTTCCCTTACAACGTGCAGATAGTGCATCAGCCGTTAGCTATAGACCGCCAAGCGCGTGTAATCTACGATCAAGCCATCCTAAATCTCGACTACGAGGGAGACAGCTTTTCACCGAAATTTCCATCTCTGTGGATATGTGAATAAGCAAAATTATTCCTTCTGGGGCATCGAAAATCCGCGTATAATCTATGCTGGAAGCATCATCGGGTAGCTCATAATTCGCGGCCGGTAGAAACCCAAACAGGCCTACTGCAACCGGGGCCAAAATTCAAACTATGAGGAGGAGCTGTGTAGAACTGATCCACATTCCACTATAATGGAGAGGAATCAATGTAGTTTTCATTCCCAAAATATTTTCATGTTGTCCCAATGGACCTCAGACCTATAGGTCTATCATCTTTCCTTCTGAAAATTCTAGAATGACAAATTGATATCCATATACGGTCTAAAAATGATCCAATACTTTTGTCATCAACGGCCCAACATGCCTACTGTAAAGGGAAGTCGGTGGAAACGGCTGTGCACCTTTTGACTAGCCACATCGAACGATCCCTACAATATAAAGAGTACACAATGGTTGCTTTCCTGGACATAGAGGGCGCCTTTAACAACGTCGACACATCCGCAATCACGCCTGCGCTGTCAACTCTGCACGTAGATGACTTATTTGATGAGTTGATCAGTCTTATGCTAAATAGCAGGGTAATAAACTCCAAACTGGATGAGACTTCTACTAAAAAATGTGTCAGCAGAGGTACGCCGCAAGCCGGTGTCCTCTCTCCTCTTCTCTGGAACTTGGTAGTTAATGAACTACTGATATACCTGGAAGCGGTTGGTAGCAGGGTGATTGCCTATGCAGATGACGTGCTATAGCCGTCTCAGGTAAGCATCTCAATACCTTTAAAGAACTCCTTCAAGTAAATCTCAATAGATTAACCCGCTGGGCACATCACAGTGTATTGGGAGTAAACCCCCATAAAACTGATTTTGTCCAGGCAATACAAAATTCCAATTATAGACCCGCCCTCAATAAAGGGTACCAGTTTAGACTTTTCAGATACAGCAAAACATTTGGGTCTCATTTTTGACAGGAAACCTAACATTCAAGAAAGAGTCCAGAAAGCGGTACAGTGGCCATTGGGAACCAATGGGGCCTCTAACCTCGCATGATGCACTGCCAATACATCTCGGTCATAATACCGATACTCACCTACGGGGTTGTTATCTGCAGTCAACTGCAGCAAACTAAGCAGAGTCCAAAGAACAGCACGTCTATGCATAAGCGGAGCCCTACGTTCTACTCCCTCCGCGGCACTGGATATTTTGTTTCACTTGACACCCCTCGATATCTTCAGCAGGGCGACTACAGCTATTCGCCTTAAAGCGACTACACACAGGACAAATAATTTATTTGCCCACGTTAATATATTAGGAATCCTCACAGAGACCACCGATTACATCATACCTGAACTTTGGTTTGGCAAAAACTTCCATGTAACTCTTCCCCTCTAGATCGTTCTGGCAGGAAGATGCTTTCATGGAGGACAAGCGAATCCATCTCTACACAGATTGGTCTAAAACGGATAGCCTAGTTGGAGGCGGTGTTTTCTCAGATAAGCTAAATGTAAGCCTCTCTTTCCGTCTTCCAAATCACTGTAGCGTGTTCCATGCGGAGATTTTGGTGATTAAAGCAGCTCTGATATCTGCAAAGGATTGCCGCATCTTTTCGGATAGTCAGGCCGCTTCAAGTCCCTGACAGAACAGTTCAACATTCAATTTTGTTGGGTGCGGGGCCGCAGAGGCATTCAAGGGAACCGCAGAGCCGAGGAACTCGTCAAAATTGGAACCACTTGACCTATGCTACCCATTTCTGATAGAATAGGTAGAATACCAATCGCTACGTGCACAACTAACATTAAAGCTGGATGCCAATAACAGAACAGACCTTAGGTGGACTGTTGGACCAACATATCTAGCGACCAAACAGATCTGGCCAAAGCTAGATCTGAATCGCTCTAAGATCTGATCCTTCTAAATAGGAAACATCTCAGCGCCATAATAGGTGTCATCATTGGATACTGCCTCATAGGTAAGCACACAAGAAGGCTTGGCGCTTTTACAAATGATTTCTGTAAAATCTGCATGGACGAGGAAGAGGAGGAGACAATCGTCTACCTACTTTGTACATGTCTAGCTCTTTCCCTAGAGAAGGCAACTTCACTTAGGAGCTTTCTTCTACAACGACCTAAACGATCTAAAAAATATAGACGTAAACGGTCTCCTACGCTTCATCGTAAGATCAAACTATTTCCATTAGTAAGAGGATCATAGATCCACGTGGCATCACAATCGGCCAATAGGCCTAAGTGGGTTGGTGTTTCCAACGGCCACTCTTATCTATCTACCTACTTTCGTAAATTTATGTCGGAATACCTCTACTCGACTGAATACCTCACATGAAGTAGAAGAGCAATGTCCTTCAGACATGTCACCATCATAGCTTGCTGACTAATAATCTATCCTTTCGTGTTTGGCCGACCGGTTTCTTTCTAAATTTCATCAAATCCATCTTTAACACTTCAAGGATCAGAGTTTTTTTCCTTTGGGAATCGTTGTTTTCCCAAACATTGGTTTGTGGTGTGAGAAGTACTTCTGGTAATGTGATTGGTGTAAATCTGATGCGCAAAATGCTTTCCCCCAAATGACTAAGCAATTTATAAATGGACAAGACCCTCGGTAATGCGTAGTTTGGTATGTGAATTCCCTTTTTGTTTTCTGTAGCGGTTAACTCTGCTCAGAAATGTACCCATCGATATTCGGTTGTCTAGACGAAACTTACTGTATGCGATGACACATATGTACAATTGCGGGTATCTGTTCATCTTATCACACACATTATTCAACTGTCATTCAATAAATTGGAAATAACGTCAAATCATTCTCGTCAGTGCATTTGCTGTTTTATCTAGCCCTGTTATCTTCATGAAAGTCTTACAATCAGTGCAATTCACCAAAGCGACGCCCAAAACTTCATATTCGTCAAAAGAGTTCTTTCTTCAGACCGCAATAACTAAAAGAGTTATTCTTTTTGGATTCGTTGTTAGTTTCCGGTTATACACAGCCTAACCGAAAAAATTCCAATCCAAGTTGTCATGTTTTACACATGCAAAAAACGAAATCCGTGATAACGAACAGGTTCGCCTGAGTGCTATAATATATTTCACTGTTAATTCGAACTTACTGATCGCGGATTTTTTCGCCAAGTGGAGCCACACCATCCGTAACATGTTCCTTATATTTCGCAAGAAATACGTATCGCCATACGAATGGAGCGAATACAGGACCGGAGTTCGACGTGGGCAGGGATATCTATCTCAATGTCAACTCCTTTCCCAAGACAGGTCATAAAAGGCGGAATAAGAAAAAATGTGTAAGAAAAAGAACTGAGTGAAGAAAAAAACAAACAAAAACAACAGAAACCACTTTGTGTATCAACTGAACCGGAAAAGATATAAAGCCACAATCACCGGGCAACTAGATATTGACGGCAGTACCCCGACCTAATTACACACCCAGCGACATAGTGCAAACTTCAAATAATAATTACTGCCACCTGCACTCATGTGGGGCAAGCTAGGGCAGGGCAGACTAGTGCCAACACTTCCCCCAACAGCAGCGGTTTTATTAATTTTTGTATTTACGGTTTGGATTTGCTATTATTTCCATGCACTGTGTACCCTCAATCAATTATGGCGCATTCCACAAGCTAGGGGCAGCCCACCACGTACATGTATGTATGTACGAGTACCAGAAGGAAATTCGATCGCGTACTGTCAGATAGCTGCGGTTGGTGTTGTTGCATTTATCCACGAACGCTTGTCTCGAAATAGTTCAAGCGCAGTTCAAGTTATACGTATGACTGACCAATAAACAGTGGGGTTAGCAGTGGAATTACTATAATTGTTTTCAGAAAGTTCACAAGAACTGTGGGTGACGTCTCATTTAACTACTCAATATCTGAAGGTTTGGATGGATTAGAAAGAGGGATATTATGAAAATGTTGACATTGCTTATACCGGTACCCCTTCCTTTGGCATTCATGTCATGGGCTGCACTCTCAAAGGTATTCTCCGTTTGAAAAGAAGTGGTCTTTGGTACAACACTGGTCTTTTGGACATGCGGTCTGATGTAATGACATCAGAACTCCTGTTGCAGAAAAATTACGAAATCAACGTTACCTGTGCCCAGGACTGGTTTTGGCTAGAATCTGAGCCAGGAGAGGAATATAGCCGGGTATTCACGACTGGCTGCAAGAACGATATAGGGTGTGACGCTGGTGTCTTTCTGCAGAACGACCTCGTTAGGACGGCCACGTAATGCTGATGGCAACGAACGACATATTGTATATTGTGGAGAATCGATGGCGGAGGCGAAGCATTTGTATTTGTAGCTGCAGCCAAGTTACGACTTCCAAGATAGTTCGAGAATGCAAGACTGTACGAAACGCAGTCGGGAGGTTAAATTCACTGAGTCTTGTCTGGGTCCCAGGTCATAATGGAATCAGAGGAGAGTTTTTCAGAAACCAATTCTACTTCACGTCTGTTGAGTTTCATACGAGCACAAGTGCAGGTTGCCGGCAGACGAAACGGATCCTTCCCGACATCTCTAAGAGGTCAGTGGCCTTTCTCCTGTCCATTAGCAGGAAATCTACAGGCTTTCCAGGCTGCTGGCGTCGTGAGGCACTTTATTTTTACTAAGCACTTAAATGCCCTAAGTGATACAACATCCTGCAATGACGACACCGCAGAGCACTACCTCGGTGAATGTCTTCGAAAGACTATGACATTCCATTAAAAGGAGTACAACGGAGTTCTTTGTTTGCACTCAACTAATTATAATAACGAATGCGCTAGACTACTGAGTCATAGGTCTTTTTGGAAGAGAGGAAGTCTTTTTCCGATAAAGCAATTGTTGTTTCAAGACGAAAGTTGTTTAAAAGTTCTCTAAATTACCAGTAACATCTCTAGCTAGAATCCGAGGATTTCTTTTATGAACATCTTAAAATAGCGTTCCCACAAATTATGAAGCACATCGTGATACACTGCGAAACACTAGATTGAGTTCATAATTTTTTTTACAATCGGTGTGTCTTTTACTCGGAAATATTTACTAGCTGTGTCAGACATCCCCAAAGGGACTTGATTATCCTCAACCATACGAGTAATAATCACATTGCGATCGACGCCAGACACTCCTCAAGCTCTCTGAATGTCCGAGCCTCCGAGGAGCTAACATAAACTCGGTTTATTACACTGTTGCAGCCAGGTTAGAAATGTGGATATCACAACGGAGTCAAGTAAAGCCACCAAAGTCTGACGTCAAAAAGCTGCAATCGTAGGAGACCGATATATTCTTTTCCGGTCGTGTTTCCCTCAAGATCTCTTAAAATCTTCGCCCCCTTGTGCAAATTATCATCATCAGAGAAGCTGCTTTTGATTTCAGTACTTTCAAAATGTCGCTACAAAGGAATCTCTGATTTAATGATGGATGTAGCCAGGCACATGGAGCCAAACAAAAAGTATGAAGGACGAGAGTTGTTCGCGAGCTCTACTATCAAAAAAGAAGAGAAGTGTGCTGTCATTTCAAAAAGAAATAAAAAGGGCACACTAGGCGCATAATCGAGGAAATGGAAGGATGTTATTACAGTTTTGTTAGAGACTAAATGACCATACCAGGGCCACAGAGCTTTCTGGCTGCAAAATGAGCATGGACATCTAGTAGTAGAGTCACAGTCGGTGCTGAGAATAGTCTTCTTTTACAGACTGTATAACGCCAATTATGGTCAAAATCCCGTTGTCAGGGAGCACGACGGAGAATTTCGTCCAACTTTCCTAGACGAAACTAATAAGGTACAAAGTATAACAGCGTAGTCAGACTCCTTTCTCAGCTATTTAAAGTAGTTGGAGGTGACCTGGTTGAGAACTTGCACCAGCTCATCTGTAAGATATAGTCGGAGAAAAGCCTGTCTGAAGCATGAAATTCCAGGATCGTTTGTCCGATATACAAGAAGGGAGACTATTTTGACTGCCCCAGTTATAGAGGAAGTCTTTTAAACATCGCATATACGATTTTTTTCTGTCGTACAACGTGAGCATCTGATTCCATTCATGAACCATGATCAAATATTCATAATACAGGAGATTTTGGGAAAGACCCGAGAATTTCAGATCGATGCTAAGCGATTCCAAGTCATATGCACATGAATGAGTCATACAATGCCATGTCTAAATCTAACCTCAATAGTAAACTTGTAAGGTTGTCCAATATGACTATGGAGAACGCTCGCTGTCCATCAAGGCCGGTAATACACTACCAGGACAAGATTTTAGGCAACGCGTAGCGCCGTAAAAAAATTGGCACGATATTTTCAAATCCGCTCTGGCTGGTGTACGCGGATGATATTGATGTGATTGGGCGAACACAGCGACTGATCAATGAAGCTTTCGTAAATATCGAAGCGGAAGCAGCCAAAACTGAGGATGACGTTAAACGTCGTATTGGCCAGATCTTCACCGTTGGCAGTTACAAATTCGAGGTAGTTGAGGACTTTGCCTACTTTGCCGCAGTTACAATTAATAACCACATCAGCGTACAAGTCATAGAATTACTCTTTTCATTCGCTGTTTCTTCTGGCTCAGATAGCAATTGAGTAAAGGAGCTCTCTCGTAAGACTAAACTGAGTTTATGCAAGTCCCTTATCTTTCCGGTTCTGCTTATAGCTCGGAGCTTGGACCTTGCACTTGACCGTTTCGAAAAAAAAATACTGCATGTGATTTTCGGTCTCATTTGCATTGACGGGTAATGACCACTGGGCTATGTTGAGCAAATTGATACCACAGCTCAACCCAAAGAATCTTGGATTCTTATCCTAAGGGAGGGAGCAAGAAAGGACGACCGCATTGAAAATTGCGCATGCAAATAGGAGACCTCAATGAACATGATGTGCGACACTGGATTCAGTTGCCGGGAGATCATGCTAACTGAAAAAACTTGTTCGTTAAGGTTTGCGTTCATCCCCGGACTGTAGCGCTTCTAAAGAAATCAATTAAATATTAAATGTTTCAGTGCCCAGTAATGAGGCTTATTGTAGCTCTACCATAAAGGAAATCAAACCTTTAAGATGTCTCAGATTTAAATTTGACCGTTTTTGTTATAGTGTGTTTCATTAGAGATGTTGAATCACGCGGTTCTTCTTCTGGTAAAATAGATAGTGTACGAGTAATTCTATGTTTTGGCCTCAAAAAACTCCATGAAATTATGTGATAAAACTAGACCGCCATCTTCATGAAGGCTGAACAGTAGTCAAAGGCTATCTGGAAGCTTAAAGAGCCTGACCCAAGAATTTGGTTGTAGTTTTGATGTTGAAAAAAGATCCGAATAGTTTTTATTTCACCAATATAAAATACGTTTTGCTGTTTCACCTTCCATCAAGAAAGACTTGGAAGTTGTTTTAACTTTAGCTGGGGTATGGTGTAATTTTTCTTTTCTGGAAGAATCCTGTAAATATTCACAATAGCAGAGTTCGGTTGGGGTCACGTAATACTAGGGTGTGTTCAGAAGAAACTGTGGCTGCTGTGAGTTGTATGCATTGTGGGGGAAACTCTTGAATTGTCAATTTGGCTTTGATGACAAGCATGAACAGTTTGGTGTTTGTCCGCTTACACCTTACTAGATCGAGTTGGTGCAGAAACAAAAACCACGAGACGAGAGGTCGCGGACTGTTCTACTGAGTAACTTGCAGTTGACACTTATTTTTATTGAACAATCGTGTTCGATAAATACAAAACCCGGAAGGGACTCATGAGACTCAATTAAACCCACTAAAGTGCACTGATTAATGAAATCCTAACACTGGTTGCATCACAGGTCCTGATTTTTTCAAAAATATAATCAGATAACATTGATTATTTCTTCGAAAATATGAACGATAAGTGAGCAGGATAATGTAACGAGCCATCTTGACTTTGTGAGAACTCAATGCAGCATATGTATTACGTCTTGAAATAGGTCAGTAGATTGGCCACCGAGACCGTGCGATATTACGCCGTAGGCCATTAAGACCAGCTATAACCTGCGAAGTACAAACACCGGTCTCAAACGAGAGAATGAGTTCTGTCTGAAGTTCATATATTATGTCAAGTTCAGCCAAATAATAAGGAAATTGCTAAAAAGTGAACTTTAATCCTATTGAGGAAGTGTGGTGTGAAAAGTCAGACAAAAAAGTATACGAAATTGTGATGATTGCTACAGACTGTCAGAATTAGAGTCTTGGACATCGGCCGAAAATAATTTCATATGAACGGACGCTCTCACAGGGGATAGGGACATTGGAAAAATTACCTTCTAACTACAAAATCGATAAGCGATGTTCTACAATAAATATAAGGTTAAGATTACCTTAAGCCTAAGATCTAATATTCAAAGAAGGAAGGAGTGCATCCTTGTTAGTTTAGTCGAGTATAAGAGCCTATTCGGCCCCACGTTTGTCCACGCACTAAGTCCGACCGACTTTACTGCGAAACTCTAAACATCCAAAGTTAGCGCAAAGTCGTAGCTTTCTTATATTCAGAAGTAGTCATAGCAATCTTCAGATCCTGTAACTTTCTATTAGATAAACAGTATTCAATTGCAAAACATTGCCGACCGCGTGTCCTTTAATATTTGGAGAAGCTCTAGCTAGCATTAATAAACAAACAGAGTGCCGTAATAAAATAGAGCAAATACTATATAGCCGAGTTATGACTAATGTCCGGCATTCTATTAGACATGTCTTTCTGTGTAAATGATAAAGGCCAACGCAGTTTAAAACAGTTCGCACTTCCAAAGAGACAGGACAGAACCGACAGAATGTGGTCGAAATTATACTCTCATCACTCAGAGTCGTCGAAATTTATTTGGAACTTCTGCCAAAGCAACAAAAACAGAAAAAACAAAACACTGGAAAAATCATTTAAAAAAAGTCCGGCCCCTTAGCAACCTCCACGGCAGCACTGTGAGTTTTGATAAATCGCATTTAAAACGTGTTACCCTTGGCATCACATCATCCGTTGCTATGTGGAGCACCACACAGCTAAATGGCGAATAAACTAAGTGACTTAAATGGTGCACTGCTCTATGACACGACATAGAACATAACAGAGCAGCAGCAAAAAACTGCTCCATGGTACTCGTATGTAGCTTACCTAATGCTCTAAGACCGCGCGCATAGATTTATTAATAGCTTTGGCATGCGGACAGCTGGCGCTGTGCCCACTATTTCCCACCAACCCAGGCTGAACTGATTAAGATATGATTGGACAAGGAACGTGCGCGTGTAAATGACGGTTCTCCAAGAACTGACACCACCCGGCAATTATACCATGCCGACTACTACGGCATACCCAGGAGCAACTTGCTTCCGAAGTTATGCAGACTGAACGTGCATGTATCTCATGTCATGGCAAGTGCGGAACTAAATGATGGAAAAGAGTGTGAAGTGGTCTAGAATGCGATGACAGATATATGTATCAAGAATTGATATTTGTCCTCTGCATAAATTGGAACGACCTTGTGGTTGACCTTAGTGAGACAGGGAGATTAAAAAATTTGGTGAACCCTTTTAACTGATTTGATCACTGATCATGTTTCTCTCCAACTTAGTAGAGTCATGTGACTGTGAGGGGTTATTAAAGGAAACCTGATGGCTTATGCAAAATGGCTTCGGTGCGTCATTGGGTTAACTAACTTGTACACTTGAACCAGTCGTCTGGACATGACTACAATTACAACTACGAATACGGCCATGAGTGCTCACTCTCTCTGACGGTTGGACTCTTGCGCTGTTGTACTCTTGTCATTGGTAGATTTTTCATTATTTGCTTTTGCTTAATTATATTGCTTATTAGAAGCTGCCGTACCTTTCCTTTTATTGAATGCAAGGCAGCTTTGTTGTTGTTGGTTCTTGTGTCTCGCTTTGGTGGTCGGCAGAAGGTGTGGTTGGTTGAAATATCTCAATCACCATTGTTACCCGCACCAGCGTGATCTAGTTTTAGTATAAAAATTGAAGCGATTCCATGTTCTGATCATAGTCAAAGCTTCTAGCTTAAATTGAACAGTTCTTCGCTAATCCTCAAGCAAAAGAAAATCTCAATCATCATCATGAAAGTAAGTTTTCTTTTGATCACAAGGATCAAAGGATCAGCAGAAATTTAATTGAATTGTCTCTCTTTAAAGTTCGCCATTGTTGCTGTTGTCTTGGCCCTTGCTGTTGGTGCTCAATCATCTGTCCTTCCATGGGGTCTTGGACTTGGATTAGGAAGTCATGTTGACATTGCTGGACATGGTCTTTCATACACTGCCGTTTCTGGACCAGCTCTTGTACCAGCTCTTGCTCCATTGGGACTTCCATCTGTAGCTGTACATGCTGCTGCTATTGCTCCACATGCTGCTGCAGTTGCTGTTGCCCCACATGTTGTAGCTGGTGGTACCTATGTTGCCAAGACTCGTGGTGCTGCGCATGTTGCCCCATTAGCCGGACATATCAATTCAGTATCGAGCGTTAATGTTGCTCCAGCTCCAGGAACCTGGTAAAGAGTGATGACGATGTCAAAAGTCAACAAATGATATCTGGTCAAGATGTTATACTGCCCCTGCTACTCCACCTAGGATATTGGAACACATTTCTTTAATTTCACATTCTGTATCCTATTTTCTGTCCTTAATTTAACTTTCACTTTCTTCCTTCTGTTTTGAAACTTTTGAATGGATTGAGGAACGTTTTTTATTGTTTTTGTTTAGAATAAATGAATGTTTTATAGAAATAACTGGTTTTATTTTTCTTTCTCCGTTCCTTGGAGAGATTGCTGTTGCACATTACTTGCAACATCAATCGCCATATTTTCAATATCACAGCTGACTCCTAGATTTGGAAATAGACCCTCATCAAATTGTTTTGTCCATATCAAGTTTGAATAGTGAGCGAAAAGAACTTTTCCAAACGAACCCCAATTGAATCATTTAAACCAGTGCCACTTACACTACATCACTCTATTCAAACTGAAGTATCGCAAATGAGTCACCACAGGCCCAATTTAATACAGGATGCGAAGGCTTCAGTGGTTGAGTCTTGTACAACGCACTGACCGTCTTCAACTTGGTTATGCTCAGTGCTGCAACTATGACTATTTTTTGTCCATCCGGACTTGACGTGCTACACTGCTGCGAGTGGTGAGGAAGGAGGACATTCTGTTGCACTCTCTAAGAAATGGCTAAATTTTGCAAGTCAACAAGACCTCTCATATCGCCGGAATACCCGGCTCCTTTTGCCTAAGGAATAGCAGAAAGGTGCTGGCCATCCAGGTTTAAAGTTTGTCCAGGTAAAAATACTACTGTTGGGAAGCAATTACTAAGAACAGATTTGCTGTTGAGGACCCTACTAAACGAATTAAGGAAAGCAACTTTCGGATCTTCGAACGGAGTGTTCAAACCTTGAACAGATTTTGAAAAGCCGTACATCTAAAGGAGCCCGCAAACTGCTATGAAGCAGCGTAATAGGATGACTTGGACAAAATGTGATAATGGCATACTGCTGTGACTGCTACAGAGAACCAAAGCAGTGTTCATTTTAATGCTAAGAATCTTGATATTCTATTCGCATAAAGGATTAATTCGCTAACATCAGCCTGATATGCGACCATGTTCCCACAGAAGAAAGAGAAGATGCATATGATAAATATGATCTTCAAAACGGAACATATACGGTAACACACTCGTAAATAATACCCATCAAGTGGTCACGTCTGCAAATGGATTAAAGCAAATTGGCTACGCTGAAGGACGGAAATCACTATAGACACACTATCCTCATCCAATCTAATATACTCGTATTGTGTGAACATCGCAAACCAGTTGTTGACAATTTGATTGGCCTATTTTGTTTTTGTTTTGGGCCTGATAGCTCCTCAATTAACTAGACAATCACGCTGGAGCAGAATCTTAGAAGTCCAGATCGATACTCACAATCTCTTTATCGATTCTAAGGTCACATATGATGAGACAGGTTATACAGAGTCATGTCTGCTTATGGCATCAGCACCAAACCCTTCTGTTCGTGCAGAATGATGATGAAGAATACTCCGTAAAGTTTGGGATCTGAATCTCAATGGGACATTCGATGCCAAAAAAGGATTTAGACAAGATGTGCGCTGCCATGTAACTTTTTCAACATCACGCTTGAGAAAGTTGTGCAAATTGCAAGCCAACACCAGATTCCTCCAAAAATCTGTGCACCAACTTGCATTCGCTGATTACATTGAGATCAGTGGATGAATCCCAACGGTGCATTTGGAGGTACTATTATTATCTCAGTCTCGCTTAACGACGCAGAAGAATGTTAGCGTCTTAAGTAATTTTTAGTTCTATGTTAGGTTATAATAAATTTAATTTTAATACAATATATTATAATTATTATATTTGGTATAGTTAGGGACATTCTATTGACCAAGGCCAAGTGGCGAATGTACCATTATTGTTCAACAAAGTTATTTAAACATTGATGGGGAAAATGTATGTAAAAATAAACAAATGCAATAGAAAGCTAAGTGCAACAATTTAAGAATAATGTGTAAAAAGAAAAAATTGTAAAATTATTAACTAAATAAGAAATTGATCTACTGTACAATGATCGTAAGCAAAAAGTCAAGTTATGACATTTTTTAAGAACAAAGATTGCCTTCTTTCGCATCTAATACTTTCCGGTAACTTATTAAATAAGAGAGGAGCAATGACGGTGATAAAAACGAGAAAAAAGTGCTTTATTGATTCTAGGTAAGGATGCAAAATTCATGGAATTAGCTCGCGAGTTAAGATTGCCATACAATCTAGCGACGTTATACCCAGAATTCTGGAAAAATATTTTCAAGATTTTATAGTAGTAAAGGTGTCTTAAGGGTAGTATTTTAAGTTCCTTGAATAATCTGAAACTGGGGGTTGTGCGATTAACTTTGCAGATTAATCTTAAGCAGTGTTTTTGCTTAACTACGAGTAGCAAGGGTTGTACTTTGTTGAAATGTGTACCGCCCCAACAGGCTATACCGTACTGCAGTTTGGATTTAAAAAGACCATTATACACCAATTTTAAAATATCGGATCAGCAATATATACTAAGGTGATAAAGCTGTCTTACTACTAAGTTAAATTATTGTTTTAAATGCAGGGAATGTTCTCTCCAACTAAGCTTTGAGTCTAAAATAAGCCCTAAGTATTTGAAACATTCGACACATTCAATAGCGAAGCAATCTGTCGACCAACTAACATCAGTATTCTAGGTTGATACGCCTTGATTATGAGGACAAACAATACTTAGATTAAATTTAAAACAATTTGGTGAGTGATATTGTAAAGAAAAGTTATCAGTCAATTTTCCCTTAGTTTTAAAAATCATGTACTTTGTTTTGTTACTAATTGCTAGTTTATGCTTGTCAAACCACCTACGAAGCAAATCTAAGTCAAAATTAATGTTTGCATTGATATCAAAGAAGTTATAACAAGAGTAAGTTAGAGCTGTGTCATCTGTGAACGCGTTGATTTTTCCTGTAAAAGGCTGGATAAATATGGAGTTAACGTAAATTAAGAACAATATCGGACCCAGGAGAGAACATTGTGGTACGCCTAAATTTATTGTTTTCTGTGAGCTCACACAATCTTTTACTCTGACCATTTGTTTACGGTTCCACAAATAAGACGAAAACCATGTATAAATAAAACCTCTAAAACCTGCATTGTACAATTTACTGAAAGAAGCGAAAGGTCCACCATGTCAAAAGCCTTTGAGATATCTACGAGTATAAATAACGTTGCAGCAATTTTAGAATCATTTACGCTGTTATAAATTTCTCCGCAAAGTTTTAATAAGACATCTTCAGTTGATCTTCCGCTCCTAAAACCGAATTGATGTTTACTGAAGAATCTAATTTTATCAGTATTCTACAATAGCTTTCATACCTTTTTCAAACACCTTGGAGAAGGTGGACAAAAGTGAAATAGGACGGTAGTTATTCAAAGACTTAGTATCACCTTTTTTATGGAGAGGAATAACTACAGCGGTTTTAAGGGATACGGGAAAGACGCTCTGTTGAACACTCAAATTGTATATGTGACATAAAACATCACAGATAAAAAGAGAAATAATTTTAAGATCGTGACTTGAAATATTGTCATGTGAAGAAGAGTGTGAGTTCTTTAGCGATTGTATAATTTTATGTATTTCCAGTTGTGTGAAATTTTCAAAGTAAAAACAAGCAGACTGGTGTTGCTCCTGCCTTATTGTTTTATCACAGTGACACGAACAATTATTTTGTCCCATGGTTTGATGCACTTAGATTTATTTGTGTTTACGCTTTGACTTTGACTGCAACTAGAAATATGAAATTTCAATTTAATAATAAATAAATCAAAAGTAATTGATGGATCATGAGCGCTATATACATCGTTCCTGAACTCAAAAGACAAATCTCTTTGCAAGGCTGAAAAGTCGACTTTTTTAAACTTTTTAAATTGTAGTGGTTTAGGTGTGCGTATCGAACAATCAAACTGAATTGTAGTTAAACAATGATCAGTTATCTGTAGATCATAAACATCAGTTTTGAAATTTATTGAGTTGTTTCTGTGCAACTTTATGAACAAATGGTCCAAACATGAGCTAGAATTCACAGAAATTCGCGTAGGTTGTAACAATAAGGACTCAAAGCCAACTGACAAAAAATAATCAACATCATTTGAGTAATCTCGTATATTAACATTAAAATCACTCAAAAGGACAACATTTTTACAAGAAATGTTTTGGAGAAATTCAGAAAATTCATCTACAAAGACTTTGACAAAACTATAACGAACACCAGAAACATTTCAGTTAACAGAAATCAAGCACTATTAAGACGAGCTTTAATAATATCACAGTCTACGAGTAGTTCACTTTTGTAAAAAACCGCAACACCGCCAGCTGAATACGAATCATTTCACGTAGCCTCAAACAAATAACTTGGTATCTGATGCATATTCCTCGTTTTTTCAATCTCTATGTATTTCATTTGAAGAGCCTTGGAACTCGTTGAGCTCCACAACATCATCAACATAATCGCAAAAGTGCGCATTAATCGCGTGAGATCAACAGTGTGGAACAATGAAAGAGGAACTCGCCTTAACCCTTAAACCACTTATGTCAAAATCCAAAGTATTTTCTTATAAGAATTTTGCATCTAAAAGGTGTATGTGTTGGAAAATATGAATTTAAGGTTAGATTATCGAAAAAATGTTATTTGCAAGCGCCAAGTGGGAAAATGGAAAGACCGTCTGTAGACGGCCTTAAGAGTTAACTGGGGACTGGGAAAAAATAAAGTGCTATGGTTCATTCAAAAATTAAAAAAAAAAAAACACATTTGTTCATCAATACATATGCGAGCATTTCTTGATACGGAATCAAAGTTTTCAACCAAATACGTCGAAATATTTCGGATACAGAAAATTGGATCATATCCCACTTCACCTTTTTTGACACGTTTTGACTCGTCGTTGAACTATAAGTATTTTTTTATCTGTTCAAATCTATTTTCTGACACACAGTCCATTATGTGTCGAAACCCGTATTCAGCCCAGTGAATTTTGATATTTGAATACCGAAAAATCGACAAATAAATGGCCAGATTCCGTGCTTGTCAACCTTGAACGGGTGTTGACATTTTCTGAAATAGCAGCCCGATTTGTATAAAGGCAGATCATATCAATAAGATCGTCAGTAAAAAAAATATGAGAAGAATTCTAATGGTGTGTCTAGTTTGGTTACTTCGGATGGCAAATCTGTTTTTCCCCTGAAAACAACTTCATTCACATGCAACTGCATGCACATTTTTCGCCACAAAATGTCCTTGAACGCTGAGAAGAATGTTAACAATTTATTTGGTTCAGAAAAAAGTTCTTTCGAAAAAGTTCTTACTTCACCTCCTGTGAAGCCACCAGCTTTTTTTTTTTTGATATTGAGCGCGCGCTCAAGGGGTTTGAGTACCCTTAAGGTGATTGTACACAGCGCGGGCAAAGAAAATTTAGGGAGGAAGAAAAGAGAGGTACCGATGTACATTGTTTTTAAATGTTTGCAAGTTATAACGACCAGGAAATACAGAGATCGGCAGGGCATTCCATAAGCGAGTTGTACGGCTTAGGAACGAATAACGATATTTTAGAGTACGTCCGAAAATGGGCTTGAGACGAGTGTTACGGTTGAAAGTTTGAATGGGCGGACTGTTACTGGCGATTTCAGTGGAGCACTGGTGGTGGAAATAGCGATAAAACAAAGTGAGACACGAGACATTTCGTCGGTGTTCGAGGATGTCCATTGATTGACTGGTATTAGTATCATCAATAAGTTTTATCGCACGGTTTTGAATCCTATCTAGCAGGTGCAGAGAGGTTTTAGGAGCACCTGACCAGATGTGGGAATTGTACTCCAATTTTGGGCGGATGAATGCCATATATATTGATGCCAGATCAGAGGGGGTAAAATATTTCTTACATCGCTTGAGGAAACCTAGACATTTCGCAGCATTTTTGGCGACATCAAATATGTAGTCATTCCAACGTAAGTTGTCGTGAACACACATACCGAGAATGGAAAGTTTTTCGGTTTCGACGATGCAAGTGCCATTCATGGATAATGGCTGGGTGTTTAAATTTCGCTTTGACGACAGCAGACAGCATTGTGTTTTGGAAGGATTAAATTCCACTCTGTTGATAGTTCCCCAATTGGTTATGCTGTTGATATCGGAATTTAATGAGCTTAGCATACGCTGCCGTTCTCGTTCTACAGCCGAAGAGCAGGGCCGTGAGTCCGGGAACGAATATGAAAAGCAGAGAGTACTGTCATCAGCAAAGGAATATATTGGATTAGAAGTAGCAGTCAAGAGATCATTAATGAAATTTAAAAAGAGTGTCAGAAACAGAACAGAGCCATGGGACACACTAGCATTTATTTTTGAATATCTGACTTGAAACCGTCCAAGACAACTTGAATTGAACGTTCCGAAAGGTAATTTCTAATCCATTGAAGAAGAGAGTCGTCGATCCCAAATGCACGCATTTTCGCCAAAAGGGCCTGATGCAAAACTCTGTCAAATGCCTTAGAAATATCAAGTGCAACTATCTTGCTTTCGCCAGATTCATTTACAATTTGGTTCCACTTTTCGGTGAGATATGCCATCAAATCAGCAGTGGACCTGTTGCTACGAAAACCGTACTGCCGGTCATTGAGAAGTTTTCGTGTTTCGAGATATATCATGAGCTGACGATTTATCAGTGTTTCCATGACCTTGGAAAGAAGGGACGTAAGTGCAAGGGGCTGTAGGAGGAGAGAGAAGATGATTCGCCATCTTTAGGGACGGGGTGGACAAATGCTGTTTTCCATCTGCTCGGGAAGAGTCCTAAAGAGTAGGATTGATGAAAAAGCTTACGCAGTGGTTTTGCCAGCGTGGAAGAACACCTCTTCAGAAGAAGGGGAGATATACCATCTGGACCAGTCGATTTATGTATGTTGAGTTCTTTAAGTACTCTTGCTACTACGCGAGTGCGAAAGTAGATTCGTCCCATTGAAGATTCGACGCACTCAAGTGTAGGCGGAGACAAAGTGTGCAGCAAGCAGATTGACATTATCCAAAGAGCTGACAGCTGGAATGTCATTGTAAATGAGCCTTGGGATGGAGGATGATATGTTTTTAATGTTTTTGACGAACGACCAAAAATTGTTACTGCCTTTGGGACATTGCATTATTTTTTGCTTCAGTTTTTGGTCGTATAGGAATTTCACATGCTTAAGAAAGGCATTGCAGTCATTTCTGGCTCGTTTGAACTTTTTTCGGTTTTCCTCTGTCGGGTTGGTCTTGTAGGACCGAAAAAACGCTTCTCTAACCCTGACGGCCTCTTTACAGCTCGAGTCGTACCATGCCTTTTCTTTGGTTTGAAACTCTTCATCCGATGAGGAATAAAAGATCTCATTCCAAAGAGAATGGTGTCCGTAATCATATCAGCAGCGGCATCCACGTCGTTATCGAGGAAGCATAACGACCAGTTAAAATTCCTAAAGAAGCTATTAAGACCGCTCCAGTTGGCTTTCTCGTATTGCCATACGGTTCTTTTAGGAATTTTTTCTCTAACTGTGTGGTCAGTGTACGAGAAATTAGCTGATACGACACAATGGTCCGACGAGCCTAGAAGTGAGAGCACATCAATGGTGTACTTATCAGGGTGAGAAGTTAAAAACAAGTCCAGGGTGTTGGTGGTATGACTATCAACGTCTGGTATTCGCGTGGGCTCATTTACAAGCTGCGTTAGATTGTTTTCTGCAGCGAAAGTCTCAACACACCGTCCTTCGGGTGTTGTCTGTCCAGAATGTCGAAGCCACCCAGAATTGTGTATATTGAAGTCGCCCGTAATAACGATTTCAGTATGAGGATATACGGATACAATTTTTTGAGTGGAGTCAGACAGCGCATCAAACTCGTTAAAAGTCGAATTTGCTGTCCAGTTTGGGGATTCTGTAAATAAAGCAGTAGTGGATAATTTGCTTACGGAGATGGAATTTTAACCACTTGAAGTTGAATTCCGGATTGGAACAAGGATCACATTGTGGTGGAGTTTGGTAAGCTACATCAATACGCACGTAAATGGAGAGACCGCGGTGAGAGAAGAATAATGTCACTAGTTCGTAGCCAGGTAGCTTCAGATCAGAATGATCTGAGAGGTGTGGGCGGGGATCTACCTGTGTTTCACTAAGTGCCAAAACAGCTGGTCGGTACTTACAGACGTGAACGAATGCAGAAAAGTGATTACTTTTTAGACCGCGTATATTGGCTACGTCCACTCTGAATTCCCTAGTCATAATCTACAACAAACACAAAAAACACAAATACCGACGATGCTAAGCAAGGCTGCGCAGTGAAAATTCTGACATTGATTTACCGGATCAAATTGCCGTAGGTGTTATGCCCTTACAACAATATGAAACAGTGCACCAACAAAATTTTCACCCACAACCCGCTATCCATCAGTTGTTACATACACTCAGCCACTGCCCGTACCGTATGGTAACTACAGTAATGGCAGTGATTGAGTGCAAGCAGCAGTCCTTTGACCAGGAGCGGGAGAGGTGGGATACCCGCACTGTGTGATTTTTTTTTCCACTGCACTGCACTTTTTTTTGTTCTATTTTTTTTTTGCACACGCTGATGGCGTAATTCGTCGACCAGCAGATTCTTCCGTAGGTAATGGTGATCGAGCCCTTTTTTTGGGCTTAAACGGCATTGCCGTGTTTTTGTGCACATGGGCCGGAACTTCATGGCTTGCAGTAGCTGTTGTCACTTGATCTGGAGCATCAGTTATGTCCAGACTCATATTGCTCAGATTGGCTATGAGTTGCAAGCAATCGTTTATCATTGTATGTATTTTCTTCGGGTTGGAGCTCATCACAACAATAATCTGGGTCTGCAATCTCGTCGTTCAAAGCTTCGAACTCATCGTCTGATTCATATAAATCCATCAACACTGCTATTTCTTCATCATTCATTGGTCACGTTTATTGCCCGCCAAAACACACATGTGGCGATTGGAGAAAAAATATAATCCAGTTGGGAGATTATTACATTTAATCGGAGACCGTCTACAGTACAATTGGCAGGCCAGACTTTGCATATGTTTTTGGGTACTATACTCAATCCGGAGCGGAGTCATCGTGAAAGAAAGCCAATGGAAAGACAAATGTTATCTATTCTGCCAAAAGGAACTTCGCTGCCTGGGAAATTCTGTTATATCTTGAGAGTTTGGTTAATTACTTCTCTCCAAGAACTAGATAAAGTTGGTTCTGTCTGCAGCTTGATTCCCTTTATTCTGAACAGTCAAATCATCCCAAAGAGGTTTATTCCTTCATCGTTTATGAAATCAAATCCTTAACAGAGCACTTATTTATATAACCTGATCACCCACAGACAATATCTATAATATCTAACAATCCAAAATATGCCCTGTTGAATACGCAGATATGTCCAAGGAATAAGTACGGCTAAAATAGAGTACGTCCCACTCAAGCCAAACAGCGTCTCTCTGAGTTGCTCGAAATACATCCTCGATAATAGAAAATTGCTCCCTAGTCGTGCAAGAATCAAAGTTTGGTCATGCGTTGGACCTACACCACGGTCGGTAGACCGATTCCCATTTATGGCATAACCGCCGGAAATTACCACTAGCAAAAACTTTAAGAGCTGTTAAAGAGCTGTTAAGAGCGACCCTTGAAGCTCTGCTTCATTTGAAACTTATAGACATATTGGGAATGCAGCTAAATTCACCTGACTTAATATTTTACTCTTATTTCGTAGCGGTCTCCCCTTATAAATCGGCCTTCAGCCTACTGCAATTGAGTTCAGCTTAGACTGTAACTACTTGATTCCGCAAATGAACGAATAAAGAGAATGGGAAGTCGTTTTCGATAAGAATATCTCCATATTCACAAACGCTCCTAAAAGAGCTGAAGGCGTCAATGCCGAGTCTTTTCTGAAGACCCCTGCATCAACAAATCCCTCAAACTGCCTTCACGCTGTAGCTCTTTCCTGGCCGAGGTCTCAGCTATTCATCAGGCCACTCATAGGTTCAACTTAAGGCCAATACCTTCAAAAGAAATTACAATAGTTACATACATACTCGTATTTACATAGGCAACCAAACAGTGATGAGATCTTTCATCTCGAATACTATGGTTCGCCCGCTGTTTCTTAACAAGATCACCAAGTAGCTAAAAATAATATTCTGTTGGGTTGCGGAGCACTCAGACTTCACAGGAACTGTCCCACAGATGAACTGACCAGATTAGTGTAGTAGACAGCTTGACAAGCTAATGCCACCAATATCTTACGCTTAATGGGTCATACAATCTTGAGCAATCTTTAAGGCTAACTATCTGGATAGTTGTGAGTCATATAGGCTTATGTGGCTCATCTCGACGGCCACGACCAGGAGATCTGATATACTTTAAGAAAAAGCAAATTTCTTAACTCACAAATAGAAAAATGTTCCGTACTTCCTTGGCAACTGCCCCGCCTTAGCGCTCATACATAAAATTGCAATCCGTAAACAATTACAAAGCCATGTCCAGGTTGTTGGCGTTTGCACAGTAGAAATATCTGCAAATTTGTCAAAGCGCAGTGTCGCAAGTGTGAAAGCAATGGGCATATAGTATCAGTTAGTTTGAGTAGTAGGCACGACAAAAAGCCTTCAGAACGATATGAAGAAATAAACTACATTCTTTCGGTAGCAGGAATAGCTGCGCTAGGTAGTAAATGGGAAGTGTTTGTTCATATCAAGAGCAAAAAAATAGCATTCTCGCTGGATACAGGAGCTAGTTGTTCTCTTATAAGTCTGTCGGGATATAGAGAGTTAGGTAGCCCTCATCTTACCCATCGTATGGAGATAGAAGCATTCCTGTCTTTGACGAACTGAATGTCAACAGAGAATTTAGTGGTCAAAACAATCGCTGTTGGTCGCTGATGTTGCTGATACTGCTTCACATAATATTTTCGAATTGGACTGATCTAGGGTGCTAGGTCTTGAAATACAATCTCACAACGATCAGAAAATGCAATACATCGTTTCAACACATTCTGATGTCTCATCTAAGACTCTAGGATCGTGTACTATGATGAATACCAAATGAAATTTTCATAAAGCAAGACTTACTCGTATACCTTTCGCGTTGATGAAAGTTTTTTAAAAGGAAGCAAACCGTTTAGACGATGCTGGAATTTGGAAAGGTTTAGCGAATTGGCCTCAACAATCGTAGTGGTTCGAAGACGCAATAACAGTCGTCGAATGTGCGCCGATCTTAAAGTCACTATAAATCCTCATCTACAAATGGAGCAATATCCCATACCCAGGCCTTGAGGTAAACAGTTTTCAAATATTGACCTTGCTGATGCGAGGAACTTTTCAATAAGAAAGACTTTGGTTGCAAGTGCTCCAGCCATTTGCCAAAAACTAATTGAATAAGTGTTGTCTGGTCTCCCTTGTGTCACATATATGGATAACATACTTGTCACGGGAAAGGATGAGAAAGAGCACTTGAGTAATCTTAAGACGGTACTCAAAAATGGTTTGACTGTCAATCGCAACAAATGTGTATTTTTATTTTTAGGGTACGTGATCACCGCCAAAAGCAAGAGTAGCAGCATTTCAAAACATACTCGTACGTTGCCCCATCAGTACTAGAGAATTGCAAACTTTCTTGGGAAAAACAAATTTATCCCAAGTAGCGGCACCAGTTAATCTATTGGGAAAAACAGATTCCGACTTTATATTGGGTGCATCACCAATGGAAACTTAAAGCAGCAACATTCCGACGCAACCTGTCTTGTCCATTATAGACCGGCGTTGCCCATTCTTCTAGCCACTGATACCTCTTCATTTGGAATTGGAGCAGTGATTTCTTACTTGGATGGACACAGTAATGAATTACCTATTGCCTTTGCATCAAAGATTCACGATAAACACCACCGAAAGTATAGGCAAATCGAGAAAGGGTCACTGTCCATACCGTACGGAGTACAAAAGTTTGACACATATTTGTATGGACGGACATTTACATTGGTCACTGACCATAAGCACCTAGTTTTCCCTGGGCATTCACTCCCATGGCCAACAGATATCGAAAATGCTATTGGTCCACCGGAAACCATGTCAATGCAGGTGCCAGATGGGCCAGATTTACAATTTGATGCTAACGAGAGAGATTCGTGATGTACACAACTACGATAAAAAAGGACATGGTTCTCAAATTTCAACAATTTATCCGAACAGGACGACCTGATTAATTACCGAAGGAAGATCAAGACCGTTTTCCAGTTGTTAAAAGAAGGATGACCTTATCAGAGCATCAAGGTGCTATCTTGCTTCAAACGACTAATCTTAGAGTTGTAGTACCACAGTAGGGTAATAGGCATGTTATATGAAGAACACTGGCTGTTGGTGGCCAAAGGCCGACCAGTACATAGAGTCACGGGTTACTACATGTAAAGTATGTCAGCTATCCGAAGCAGGTCCTCCAAAGGAATGAAGCTCCTGGCCAACGACGGAACGCCCATGGCAACGGGCGCCATTTGATTGAACAAATATGTCTTATTTGTATCGCCGTCTATTCCAAATTCACGTTCGTCGCGTTAATGAAAAACACCACGATAAATATTGCGGCAATCAAAGCATTGGGGAGAAAATTTACGCTCGAGGTATTACCAATAGTCATAGTCTCCGACAGCGAACCACAGTTAAACGAAGCTAAGCATTTCGATCTTAGAAAAAAATCCAGATCAGGACCTAGCATTCTACCTATCCACTTACCATAGCTTCGTGATTTTCCGTCGTAGACAGTATAGGTAGTTAGCTGCTGGAAAATAGATGTTAGTTTGACAAAAGGCCGCCAGTCCTGGGCGGTGAGGTGCCCAACTGGAAGTGACCACAAGGTTGTGAAGCTCGACCGTAAGATATATTCTCGTACCACAGGAGGTAAGGGGCCCCTGGAACTTCTGTTCCAGCCTGAACCTTGTAGGAGTATCGTGGTGGCTGTCGGTTTATACACAAAGTCGCGAGGAGACTAGACCAAATTATGCTTGGACATCTCATGGTTGAACATATGTCGTAGCCGTTTGGTAGCTACAGAACTGAATGGTCTATTCGATGTGGAGCTGTATTACAACCGGATGCCATGACCCACTGAGGTATTAGATAGGCGTCGACCCTTCACCAAAGGGGAAGTTCGTGCCTTATACACGAATTCGAATCTGGTACTGGTAGTTGTACTACCTGAAGGCCGCTGATCAACGCATTATTTTGATATCTCGTGCGAAGACGCACCGTGTGGTTGAGACTTCACGGTAGGTTCCTATGTAAAACACTAGTGACATCTATCCACTTACGGAACCATGCCAAACCCCAAATCTAAAAAACCACCACAGTAGACAACATCGAAATTT
Source organism: Volucella bombylans (assembly GCA_949129095.1). Taxonomy (NCBI): domain Eukaryota; kingdom Metazoa; phylum Arthropoda; class Insecta; order Diptera; family Syrphidae; genus Volucella; species Volucella bombylans. The sequence goes on from OX422144.1 coordinate 141,124,188, forward strand.
CATTACACAACTTGTCCCAAACTGCAGTAAGACACTCACGAAAGCTCTAAACCAACATTGAAAATTTTACAGCAACCAACCTATCTATGTACGGAATTTCTCAAAAGGTCGTCGTTGGATTGAAGGAATAGTAGTGAAGCCAATCGGGACAGAGATGTTTTTAGTAAAACTTCATTCGGACTTTGGCCGAGCTGAAATCGCATTTATTTTTAGAAGCTAGGGCATCAACTGACAGGCGAGTAGTTCTTCACCTCTAAGTAATCCTGTTTCTAGTTCCAGTACAAAAACAGCATTCAAATCAGGTTGAAGCAGCAGGACGTTAAGGTTCCAGTCAGATTAAAAAGCCTGTTGTACGTTTTAGATCCTAGCACGGACGGAATTCAAATAAGCGTGCAGGAATGATGTGACAAGACCTTAAGTTTTGTAAATGTCATATTGTTGACAAGTACCAGTTTGTGTTTGACATTCACTCGTTCACTTTTTCTTTGGCTACTACCACTATCATATTTCTAAAGCATTCTATACAATACTCTCACATAATTGCAACTAATAGTTTTTCATTTATTAAATAGGAGCTGAATTAACAATCACAAACCTAACGTTTACTTTTGCTGATTGAAGTGTCTCTTATTCACCCAATAGATACCAAATTACGTTCATTATCGTCTTTATTGGCTGCTCAACCTAAAAAAATGTTCACGCTTGTCCTTCGATAGGCTTTGGAGTTTCCTTCATCGGATTGGAAAGACTTGTTGAATTTCTACAAACCACACTTCGTTCGATTTTGAGTCAAATCTAGCAATTAAGGAACACGACTATCATTATTTTATTATTTTGGTGGGGGCGAATGCCCCCATTTATTCGGCTTAATACAAGCTATAACTTAAAAAATAAACTTAAACTAAAACTTAAAACTAAGGTTGGTTGGAGTGGTGAAGGAGAACAGATTTGAGGTAGGAAGTGGTGCGGTGAAAGTCAAAGACGGTAGGGTTTGAGTTGATTTGACGTAGCATACGGGAGATTGGTTCGTTCGCGCCATAGGAGGTGTGGTGGGTTGGTAGATAGAAGAGTCGAGAGGTACGTAGATTTCGAGGGTTAGTGTTGAGGAAAATGGAGTTGTGAAGGGACGCGCATTCAACGTGACCTGAAAGGAGTCGAAGAATGAAGAGAAAGTCTGCTGCATCTCTGCGATCTTCGAGGGTGTTTAAGTTGATAAGGTTGAGACGATTTTGATAGGGGGGCAGATTAAAAGGATCGTCCCAGGGCATACCTCGAAGAGCAAATCGAAGAAAACGACGCTGAATGCTTTCAACTCTCGAGATATGAACACGATGATATGGGGACCATACTTGACTGGCGTACTCTAGGAGGGGGCGAACAAAGGTAATATAGAGGGACCTGGTCACGTATGGGTTGGTGAATTCTTTGGACCACCGTTTGGCTTTGAGGATTATCTCATCCATATGTAAACGGAAGTTGAGCTCGGTGTCACACAAAATGCCGAGGTCGCGAAGAGACTGTACGGAGGAGATAGGTTGGTTATGGAGAAGATAGAGTCGGGGAGGAGATTGGTTCCGCTTATGTGAGAAGGTGATGGATTGGCATTTGGCGATGTTAAGTTCCAAAGAATTTTTGAGGCACCAGATCGAAAAACTATCAAGATCTTGTTGAAGGAGGAAAGAGTCATGGGGAGAGGAAATGGTCTTGAAAAATTTGGTATCGTCGGCGTAAAGGGAGACAGACGAGTGTTTGATGATCATATCGAGATCGTTTATGGTTAATATAAAAAGAAGGGGTCCGAGATGGCTGCCTTGTGGAACTCCAGAGGTGGCCAAAAATGGAGCGGACTGGGCTGACCTAAAACGAACACTGTAAAAACGGTTTTCGAGGTAAGAGGATATCCATTTTAACAATATGGGTTCAAAGCCGAGGGCAGACAATTTAAAGATAATTAACCGATGAGAGATTTTATCGAAGGCTTTGCTAAAATCGGTTGCAACTACATCGACTTCATTGCCATTTTCTAGGGCAGAGAGGGCAAAGGATATGAATTCAACGAGATTTGTGGTGGTTGACCTACCCTTTAAGAAGCCATGTTGTCTAGGGGAAATAAGTGATTCACATTGGAAGCTTAGAGCTTCATACAAAATACTTTCGAAGAGTTTGGGTATATGGGAGAGTTTAGCGATGGGACGATAGTTGGTTATTTCGTTCTTTGATCCTTTCTTGTGGATCGGGGTTATGAAGGAGGTTTTCCAAACCTGAGGAAATTCTCCTTGTGAAAGGGATAGACGGAAGAGATTAGAAAGGGCAAGGGAAAGAGAGGAAGAACATTTTTTAAGAAATATGGCAGGGAGGCCATCTGGGCCGGGTGTGAATTCGTCATTGAGTTGGTGTAATTTATATTCGATATAAGACGGGTCCAAAATATGAGAAAGAAGTGGGCCATTGGAGAAGTTCAGTAGGTAACTAAAATAGGATGAATCTGGTACAAAGGAGTCGTTGGTGAAGGATTGTTTAAAAAATGTGGCAAATAGGTTGGCAATGGTGAGTGGATCGGTTGATGACCTGTTGTTGAAAGAGAGGGAAGGAGGGTAACCATCGGACTTTCTTTTGTAGTTAACAAATTGAAAAAAGGACTTAGGGTGGTTTATAAGGTTGTCTTGCGCATTGTTAAGGTAGCGCTGGTAAAGGGAATCGTAAAGTTTGGTGAAATGAAGATAAGCACCAAGATATTTGGAATAGTCGGTAAAGGATCTGGTACGCAGGAAAACGGCCCATAACTTATTTCTCTGATTTCGTAAGGAACGAAGCTTGCGATTATACCAGGGAGGAGTAGTAGATGATGTTTTAAGGCGGGAAAACGGAACGTAAAGGGAAAAAGAATTAAATATTTCTTTATAAAAAATGGATAAGGCATCATTTATACTTAAGTTGTGAAAGTTAAAGAGGGATCTGCTGAGATATTCACTGATTTTGTGAAAGTTTGCTTTATGAAAGTCGTAGGATGACAGAGTTGTGGGGGGAGGGGACTGGAATGAAGAGTTATGAAAAAATGAAAGTTGAAGGGGGGGGGGGATGGTAGTTATCGATTGTTGAGAGAGATAGGGGACAAAGTGAGACTGAGGAGTTAATTGGATCTGTTGTGAAAATAAGGTCTAATTGCCTGCCCATATAATTGGATATACCACTGACTTGGCATAGACTTGAGTCTGTTAAGCGATCTAAGAAGAGACATTCCTTAGCTGAGGTGGCATTTGAAGCGATGAAAAACGATTGATCATCTGATGGAGTCCACTGTAGCTGAGGAAGATTAAAGTCGCCGAGAATAAGGATATCATCAATAGGGTCTGACAGGTCAATTAAATGATCGATCGCATCAATAACAAATTGGTAAGATTCGATAGGTTGAGCTGGTAGGATGTAGCAACATATAACGTAAAGGGACTTGAGAGGCAGTGATATTTTTATTGCGACAAAGTCGGCTTTAGAGGATGAAGAAATTGTAAGGCTGTTGTCCATCGCCAGTAGGACGCCTCGACAGGGGGAATCTTTATTTGTGCGGGTAGGATCGTCGTCGCGGAAAACATTAAAAGTAGGAAGGAACAATTCCTGGTTCTTTATGTCGGGAATCAAATTGGTTTCGGTCAAGGCGTAGATATCAAAGGAAAGAGCATGCGATCGAGAGCATCACCAGATTCTAAAAATGCCACCGAGTTCCCTTTACAAGCTATCCTCTATGAAATGATTTCCATCTACCTAAAAGTTCACAAAACAAAGGCCTTGTCAATCAGTAATTCCATTGATTCAGACTCTGGCTGATTAAAGCTCAGAAATCAAATGCGTGACAGGCAGTTCCTTAACAACTATAAAACCAAGTGTAAATGGCCGCAGCTCTGTATGAATACTCAAGTACTCGTATGTTATGTTCGGCATGTCTCAATGTGTAAATATGCATTTCACAAATTAATTTAACCTGTCGAATAATGGGCATTCCGAACCGTCCACCAGAAGCAAGATATTTCGCTGAAACTTTTACGGCTTTTGTATAATATTTTATGTCGCATTTCTACGTCATATCTCAGTGCCACAGAGTATCTAAAGCATTCAATCAAAATTCCAACGCACGGAAATATTTTGATTTGTTTTCAACTCTTTTCCGTATACCTATCATATCGCTCACCCACCTAAGCGACTCATAAGTAGTTGAAATAAACTAGTTACCAGTCACTGATTGATTTATAGGTCATTAACTCGTTCGTATATTGAAGTTTACTCGTATAGCGCCGCACTTTTAGGTAGTTTTCTGCTTCCTGTTTTAGCTTTTTGTTGTTTTATTGGCAAAGTATAATTAGCCGATGAATTAAAGCGAGTTAAACAATAAAAATAAAACTATTTATCTCACTTAAGGTGGACTGGCTCACGACATGATAGTTAAACTTTTTATTAGCTTTCACGAAATTTTAATGGCGACCGCATAAAAAGTGAAAAGTTGGAATAGTTGAAGCAAATTTGTTTTGAAAAGTGAATTATTATTCAAAGTGCGTATTTTGAATAATGGTTGGGTGCTGTACAAATAGCGTTAACTTGGTGATACCCAGTGTTGTACACTGTTTCTACACATCAACTATGCTTACTTTACCTCCAAGTGGTAACCATCAGGTACTGGTCGATGTCCATCTAGGCTCCACTGTCAAACACAAAAATAGCAGCACTATAAACGGAAAAGCGGACGAATTCCCCAGATGGAATCAATCTGGAATTAAAAGCCCGGAAAAAAGAAATAAGAACTTATCCGGATGCCGGTCCGCGTTTCCAAGACTTTGTCATGGACTATCTAATGGACCAACGACAGTGCTCACATCCCTGAACGATCTAACCGAACCCTCGTCATATGGGTTTCTGCTGCTGGACTGCTGCACAACAGATGTTACTCGTACCGCCAGTCAAGACATGCGATGGAATGGACCGGATAAAAAGAGGATAAACAACCGTGACGTCTACTATGGCGATTGTTATCAACTTGAAGAATAGGGACTGAAGCGGATTCGGTGTTAGCGGCAGGATTAGGCAAGAAGTCTTGAGTTTGCGCCATGTAAACGAGCGCCTCGTAACAATCCGTATTAAAGTTAAATTTGCCAAAACTAGTCATATATGCGAACACGCCCCCACAGAAGAAAAATATGACAACACCAAAGATAGCAAAACTTATGCACTGCACCATAGCTATGGCATTAAAATAGTCCTCGGCGATTTTTATGCAGAGCTAAGAAGTGAGGGCGTCTTTGGTAGAACTAGCGGAAAGATAGGTTGCACGACACCACCTCCGATAACCGTTTCAGACTATAATCAACTTTGCGGCGGGGCAAAACATTGTCGTAGCATCTCGATATCCATATGAGACTTGGAGATCTCCTGGTCAAGCAACCGTAAGCCAGATTAACTACATTGCGATCGACGCAATGCGTTCATAAAGTATTATGGATGTTCGAACGTTCGGAGGGGTCAACATCGAGATTGCCAAATTGTTTTCCGATCGAGTTTTCTTTAACCTCTTAAGATGTTCTATGCCGCCAAAATCAAGTATCGAAGACCAGGGGCAGCATTACCAAAGAGTCGTCAGAAACGCCGCCTCTGATGTGATGGGTTTCACTCGCCCACCACAACGAAACCATTGGTTTGGCGATGAGCTGGCAAGTACATGTAGCCAAACAAGAGACATATAAAGCGGCGCTGTATAGAAGGATTTGAGTTGTTCACAAGCTCCACGAGCTGAAGTGGAGAGACGAAAACCGGCTTGTCAGGATAAAAAAGGCAGATCTTGAGAAACGTGCGGTCGAGAGGGATACTACTGCAGGAAATTGAAATTGAGAGATACTACTCCAGGAATGAGATTCTAAAGTTTAACCAAAATGTAAAAGAAAAACATGCCTCAGATACAAATCCCGAATCGAAGTCTATGGAGACGAATGAAGGAACATAGTAGCAGAGTCGCAGTAGATGAGTCTGTAGACTGTATAACGGAAGCGTCGAAGATGGGCTCACCTCAGTCGTTCATAGACCTCCGTGAGGAATAAACGTGTGTTTCGACTTTTGCCAGAGTGAAAAATATAGTGATTTCATAATAAAGATAATTGGTTGCAGTTTTGCTAATTCAGGCGATAGTCAAGCGGTTAGCGGCGTCGACCGTGGAAATTAAACGTCCACTCGTGCAGACACAAACACCAGCCGTTACTCCCCACGTTACCTACGCCCAAATGGCGTCAGGTAGGGAAAATACGGTACAACAACCAAAGGTAGCTTCTCAGGCCCCAGCGCCTAGAGCACCGGAACCTGTACCTGACATGCTGGCTATCTTGCTCTCTATTCAGGGGCAGATGGCTCAGCTGCAGCGTCAAATACAGGAACAGGCTAAGCGGGTAGATCAAATATACGCGCTGCTGCCGGGCCTAACGCACCTCCAGTCGTAATGGGTACGCACATGGCGGAGTAAACCTTGAAGGTGCTTGCAGTGAATGTTAATTCACTGATTAGGTTCGAACGAAGAGCCACACTATTTAAGTTGCTTAAAGACCAAGCCCCTGATGTGCTCTTGGTTAGCGAAACTAAGCTTACCAAGAGACACAAAATGAGGCACAAAAGATATAAAATAGTACGGAGAAACCGACCCAACTCCATTCAGGGAGGAGGCATTGCGATTTTCGTACGAAAAGGTATACGTTTTAAAAGAGTATACAGTCGTGTAGTACGTAGGTTTCAGGTGCTGGAGGCATGCATCGTGTATATCCCTCTCCGTAGTGGAAAACGGTTGTACATGGTGTCTGTCTATGCACCTAAGGCTACTCAAACCACCTTATTTATCTCAGAGCTCGAGACGCTTTTTCGATTCCTGAGGCTGGAATTGGAAGACAACTATTTTATTATCGGCGGAGATTTCAACGCCAAACATAGTGATTGGGGAAATAATACACCAAATACTAGAGGGAACCTACTATTCAATTGGTGGGGTCAGCACAGTGTAATGTATCGACTCGGGCTTAAGGCGACGGATAGTCCGTCGTTTCCCAGACACGGGTCCTATTTGGATCTTCTGCTGTTCGACACACGAATACACCTGACATGCACAAACCAACAAACAATAAACTGTCTACGCACTTTTGTGTATGACAGTGACCATTGCGGACTTAGGACCGAAATAACCGTTCCGAACGAAGCTGCGGAATTGGAGGAGTTTGCTCAAAGGCATGCCTACAACTATAGTAGGGTGCGTTGGACACACTTCTCCAGAACACTGACAAGAGCACTCTCCTCGAATTCGCTCTACCAACCGTCCAATAGAAATCTGTCAAACGAGGAGATTGACATCTAAAACTAATGGACGAGACAATCAAACGAACAATGGACAGAACGATACCTCGGTACCAACACACTGACGACGAAGACTTATTCCGCAACGCAACTATTGACGCACTGCACCGACATAAAAGTAGACTGCTGTCAAGGCTAAAAACCGTGTACAGACAGTTTACTGACAGACGTAACCCGGAGATTATGACGCTAAAGTCGTCGATCAAAAACTTCCAAACATTAACAAAAGAAAATTACAGAGCATCTGTAAGTTTGTATTGGAACAACAAAATTCGGGCTGTAAACACCAGCAACCCGAATATGTTTCCGCAAATAAATAAAATATTTCGGAGGAAAGATCACAACGACCTTTCGTGTCTTAAAATCGCCCGAACGACTGACAACGAGAACATACTTATAACAGCAGGCATCGATCCAAATGAGGCTGTTGATGATGACAACTTCTTTGTGATCGAGGATCCGCAGGAGAAAGTAGAGGCTATAGGAGCGACTTTCCAGGAAGTATATAAGGCGAATGACATCATTGGCCCGAACGACGACCTGGAAAATCGAATCCTTGTGCACAATTTCTACCTTCGAAATGAAATAATGAATTGGCGATTCGAGAGCTCGGGTTTCACCCAGTTCAGTGACGAGAATATGGCAAATAATGTCATCACCAATGAAATGGTACTACCACCGTTCATTTCGAAGGCAGAGCTCCAAACGATCTTCGAATCACTTAGAAGTAAGAAATCAGTGGGAACCGATGAAATACCGAACATTGTGCCTCGACATCTCCCTCTAGAAGCGGTGAACATTTATACCACCCTGTTTAATAATGCAATGAATAATGCATATTATCCAGCGCATTGGAAAACTGCGGTGGTACATCCCATCCCCAAAAGGGATAAAGACACTTCCAATCCGGCGAATCTCCGGTCGATCAGTCTCCTTCCAAACATCAGTAAGGTTTTCGAGAAGGTGATCAATAGAGTCCTGACCTAGTGGGTTGAGGACAAACATATATTCCGGATAATCAATTCGGTTTCAAGGCGAGGCATGATGTTATTCATGCTGCGTCTAAACTGGTTTCTGATATCCAATGGAACAAATGCAAGAATCAGTGCACTGGTGCCTGCCTGATTGACTTGGAAAAAGCCTTCGATACCGTATGGTTAGAGGGACTCTTTTTCAAGCTGGACAGGTTGGGCAGTAGTAAACCACTGCTGTATATTATTTTTGATATGCTCTCCAGTAGACAGTTCAGCGTGAAGAATGGCGATGTGACTTCTGCTGGAACATTTAACATTAAAAACGGTCTGCAACAAGGTGCGGTAAATTCGCCGACCCTATTCAACATTTACACAAGTGATCTGATAGGTTCACTTCACCATGCCATAGCGTACGCAGACGACTTAATCGCGTACAGATGAGGTCCAAAGATTGAGGTTATTAATATACTCTTGCAACGCGACTTCGATAAAATTAAGCGATATTGCGATGACTGGAAGTTGAAAATCAACTTTCAGAAGTCGGAAACCATTTTGTTTAGGACGCCTTTGTCTGGGGCCTCTAGGGATACCAGAAAGAATTGGCGAAAGTTCTCGATCGTGGGGCAGCATGGGCAGCCACTTGCTTGTCGAAATGTAGTCAGATACCTTGGGATCTGGCTAGATCAATATCTGTATTTTAACAAACATATAGATGTTGCTCTGGCCAGAGCCAAAGGTGCTTTTGCCCTTACAAAGAGACTGTTTTATAACAGCCAATTCGATGCGAGGGTAAAGGTTATCTGCTACTTGGCCCTTATCAGGCCTATGCTTGTGTTTGGATGTCCCGTGTGGTTCAACGTAAGGGCAAGTTTATTGGAAAAGATTCGGGTGTTTGAGAGGGCTTGTCTGAGGACTTGTCTTCGCTTATACAGAACACCAGAGTCTGAGTACATAAAATTCTATCCTAATGAGGTCTTGTACAATAGGGCGAACCTAATAAGAGTGGACAATTTCGTCATTAAGTTGACTCGAAGGCACATTGCAAGAGCAATGACCTCATCGAACAACCTGATCTCCGGGGCTTACTACCCTAACTATATGTATCATGAGAGAGTTCGCTTTGACGGCTTTATTCCTCCAGAAGCGTTCCTCTACCTAGATATGAAAGGTCTGATCCAGGACAGATTGGCGGTGCCGCTAATCTTCCACGTTGCTCGAACAGCTGCGGACAGGCGACTCAACTACGACAGAGACGTCGCACATGGCAGTGCGGAGCGTCTCCGGTTCAGTAGGGCGGTAGGGAGTCGCGACATAAGGGATGTTGCACGGCAGCACCAACAATTTTGGTGGCTTATGGGAGGAGAGGAAGTATCTTCGTCGAATTCCTCTGGTATAGTATAGCTTCACTCGGAAGCAAAGTCGGTTAGCCTAATTTTTTTAGTCATGGCCGGCTTACATAGACTTAGGTAGGATTAGCTAGTTATAAGATAAAAAAAAAAAATAAATAAATAAAAAAAAAAATAAAAAAAAAATATAAAAGAACTAAGATGGGTAACAACTTCTAGAAGGGGTAACGTATCTAGAAAAAAATAAAAAATAAATTGTATGATATATACAATAAGTTATTTTAAGTAGGTTAAGTAGGTTAAGATTTATTTGTATGTAGATAGTTCGTAAGTTTTATTTTTTAAGTTTTTTAAAAAAAAGTCCATATACTAAGTTTTTTCACTAAATAAAATTGTTTTCTTAGTTATAGTTTAAATAAATATAGAAAAATAATGTAATCGTACGAAACATCGAAAGACATAGATTAAGTATTATGTTTAATTTAGAGCGCCCGCATGGGGCCAGTAAGTTAGAATAAGATAATTTTAAGTTAATTAAGCTAATTTTTAAGCGTTTTTTGTATAGCGTATAAGTGTTAATGAATTTAAAATAATAAAAAATGCATTTAAAATGAAATGAAAAATGAAAATGAGCGGCGTCGACCGTCAAATTGTGAGACGGGGGATCGATCCCAATCTAAGTTTCGGACTTTTTTTTATTTTTGTTTTTGTTTTTCTTAAATTCTGTGAATAGACTACAGTGTTATCAGAAAAAACCAATCACGTGATGGATGGTGGAGAGCGTTCCGCACTTCCCATAACGGGTGTTACAAAAGGCAACAATGATGATGCCGGTGCCGTGGCGAAAGCCGTCATAAGGAGAAGGAGGATGAATACCATTCCTAATTTAAGAAAAAGAAAAATCAGTGCTGCTTTAGCAGCTGAAACAACAAAAACAACAGAACAAAACAAAAAACAAATATATGATGCGCTGATGTACATCGGTGATTAGATCCAATATGAGGGGGGCAACAACAACTTTGCCTCTCTAGCGGCATCTGAGTCGGAAGACGAGGATGATATGATAAAAGACATTAGCAGCAGCATAGAAAAGCTGCAAGAAAAAATGCTTACTGTTAAGCAAAAGCAAACTGCTCGCAGGCAGACTGAGCAATTAGAGGTTGAAAGCGCCTAAAAAAAACAATAATAGCAGGAACAACAACTGCAGCAACAACAAAACCACCAGCAGCAGAAACAACCACTGCATCAGACAAAACAGCAGCAGAAGAAGCAACAGCAGCCACAGAAACAACAGCAGCATCAGAAACAGCAACAGCCGCAAAAACAACAACAGCTGAAAAAACAGCAGCAGCAGCAACAACAACAACAGCAGCAGCAGCAGAAGAAGATGGAGAAGGTGCCTCCTATTAACACCTATAAATTAGAGGTGAGTGCAACCAAGGAGCTGTGTAAGTTGGTCATTGGTAACAATTTTAACATTAAGAAATTGGAGAACGATCGTCATGCCATCCACTGTAATACAGTGGAGGGCTACGCGAAAGTGAAAGAGCTCCTAAAGGAAACGACGACGGAGCACTACTCATTCACACCGAAGTGTGAAAAGCGGAAATCGATGCTGCTGAAGGGGTTGGAACCGTCTTCTGATCCTGAGGAGATCCTAGCACTGCTCAAAGAGAAGGAGTGCGAAGGACTCAAGTTTGTGGGGGTAAAGCAATTTACCACAGCTAGAGCTAGGCGGGAGAAATGGAGCCTGCCGTTCTTCCTGGTACAGCTCAGTCCCGAAAGCCGTCTGGATATTCTAAGGAGTAGCAATGTCCAAGACTTCCAGGTGGCTCACTGGGAAAAATTAAAAAGGAGCGAAGGCGTTATACAATGAGTTCGCTGCCAGAGGTTCGGGCACGTCGCGTCGAACTGCCAAATGCAGCCTCGATGCGTGAAGTGCGCAAAGAACCACAGTTCCGAGGAGTGTGCTCTGCGTAGGGACGGAGCATACGATAGGACGCAGCGCTCGTGCGTATTATGTGGGAACGTGGGACACACCACAAACTATCGGGGTTGTCCTAAGTTCACTGACTTTAAAAAAACAACGCTGGCTCGGCAGCAGAAGGTGGAGGTCAAACGACCTGTTAAGTTTCAAACACCAGCTGACAGGTCCCAAATTTCCTACGCCCAAATGGCGTCAGGTAGGGGGGATATGGTACAGCAAGCGACTGTTGCTTCTCCGGCGCCAATGCCGAGAATAACGGAAGCTGCACCTAACATGCTGGCCATCTTGCACGCAATTCAAGGGCAGAGGGCTCAGCTGCAACAGCAGGTACAAGATCAGTCCAAGCGGGTGGATCAGATATATGCGCTGGTGCCGAATTCACTGATTAGGACTGAACGAAGAGCCGCGGCCCAGATCCAAACGTGGAGGCGGTGTCGCGATCTTCATTAGAGAAGGTATAAAATTTCACAGAGTGTAAAAGGGAGTGTTGCGCAGGTTTCGGGTATTGGAGGCAGTGGAAAGCGGCTGTACTTGGCCTCTGTTTATGCACCTGAGGCCTCAAAATCCACTTTATTCATTATAGAGCTCGACACGCTTTTCCAACTTCTGAGGCTGGATTCGTGGGACAATTAACGCTAAGCACAGAGATTAGGGAAATAATTTGCCAAATACTAGAGGGAACTCGATTGGTGGGGTCAGCACGATGTCATGTACAAACTCGGTCTTAAAGCGAAGAATAACCCGTCGTTTCGTTTCGTTTGGATCTACTGCTGTACGACGAACGTATATGACTGACAGGTACGAAATTACAAACGATAAACAGTCTGCGTACATTCGTGTATGACAGCGACCATTGCGGTTTTAGCACCGAAATTACAGTTCCCAAAGAAATTGCGGAGCTGGAGGAGTTTGTCCAAAGATATTCTTACAACTACAGTAAAACTCGATGGGCACGCTTCTCCGCAACCTTGAAAAGAACGCTCTCCTCGAACACGCTCCACCCACCGTCCAATAGGAATTTGTCAAACGAGGAGATAGACAATTACCTAAAACAAATGGACGAGAAAATTAATCAATCTATGGACACTACAATACCGCGGTATCGACGTACGACTAACGAAGACCTGTTCCGCAATCCTACTATTGACGCACTACACCGACAGAAAGACCTCTGACAAGACTCAAAAACTTGTATAGATAGTAAACTGACACACAAAACCCGGAGATTAGGACACTGAAGTCGTCGATTAAAAATGTGTAAACGTTAATAAAAGAGAATTACAGAATTTCTGCAAGATTATATTGAAACAACAAGGTTCGGGCTGTAAACACCAGCAACCCGAATGTGTTTCCGCAAATAAATAAACTATTTAGGAGAAAAAATTAAAACGACCTTCAGTGTCTTAAAATAGTCCGGACAATAGACAACGAACGGTTACTGACAATAGCAGGTATCGATCCAAATTAGGCCGCTGATGATGACGACTTCTTTGTGATCGAGGATCCACAGGAGAAGGTTGAGGCCATAGGGGCGACTTTCCAGGAAATATACAAGGCCACTGACACTATTGGCCCTAATTATGACCTGGATAATCGCGGCTTGGAGCACAACTGCTACAATCGAAATGAAGTAGAGAATTGGCGAACCGACGGCTCTGGTTTCACCCGGTTTAGCGACGAAAATATGTCAAATAATGTCATTGCTAGAGAGGGTGACCTACCCCCGTTCATTTCGAAGGAAGGACTCCATGAGATCTTCGACACCATCAGAGTTAAGAAATCAGTGGGGAGCGATACTATTCCGAACATCGTGCTTCGACATCTTTCTCTAGAAGCAGTGGACATTTACACCACCATGTTTAATAATGCAATGAATAATGCACATTATCCAGCACATTGGAAAACGGAGGTATTTCATTGTATCTCCAAAAAAGGAAACTATATATTTGCAATCCGGCGAATCTCCGGTCGATAAGTCTCCTACCGAATATCAGTAAGGTTTTTGAAAAAGTAATCAATAGAGCTCTGACTAGGTGGGTTGAGGACAAACATATAGTTCCGGATAATCAATTCGGTTTTAAGGCGGGACATGATATCTCACATGCCGCGTCTAAACTGGTGTCCGATATCCAATGGAATAAAGGCAAAATCCAATGTACTGCGACCTGCCTTGTTGACTTGGAGAAGGCCTTCGACACCGTATGGTTAGAGGGTCTTTTCTATAAGCTGACTGGGTTGGAGATCAGTACACCACTCTTGTACATTCTTTATAATATACTATACAATAGACAGTTCATCGTGAAGAATGGTGATGTGACTTCCGTTGGAATATTCCAAATTAAAAATGGTCTACAGCAAGGTGCGGTAAATTCACCGATCCTATTTAACATTTTTACAAGTGACTTGATAAGTTCACTTCCCCATACTACTGCGTACGCAGACGATTTGATAGCGTACAGAACAGGTCCAAAAATCGAGGTTATTAATACTCTCTTGCAGCATGACTTCGATAAGATAAGACGATTTTGCGATGACTGGAATTTGAAAATCAACTTTCAGAAGTCGGAAACCATTCTCTTTAGGACGCCGTTGTCTAGAGCCTCTAGGGATACCAGAAAAAATTGGAGAAAGTTCTCGATTATTGGACAACACGGACAGCCTCTTGCCTGTCGAAATGTAGTCAGATACCTTGGAATCTGGCTAGATCAGTTTCTGTATGTTGGCAAAAATGTAGATGCTGCTCTGGTCAGAGCTAAAGGTGCTTTTGCCCTTACAAAGAGACTGTTTTATAGCAGCCTACTCGATGCGAGGGTAAAGGTAATCTGCTACATGGCCTTATCAGGCCTATACTGGTATTTGGTTGTCCCGTGTGGTTTAATGTACGAGTGAGCTTAATGGAAAAGATTCGGGTGTTTGAGAGGGCTTTCCTTAGGGCTTGCCTTCGCTTGTACAGAACACCACAGTCGGAGTACAAGAAATTTTATCCTAATGAGGTCCATTACAACAGGGCGGACCTAATACGAGTGGACAACTTCGTAATTAAGCTGACTCGAAGGCACATTGCAAGAGCAATGACGTCGACGAATAACCTGATATCTGGGGCTTACTACCCCAATTACCTTTATCACGAGAGTGTGCGCTCTGACAGTTTCGTTCCACCGGAAGCATTCCTTTACCTAGATCAGATAGGATTGATCCAGGATAGATCAGCGGTGCCGTTAATCTTCCATGTCGCTCGGACAGCTGGCGGCAGGCGACTCAACTACAACAGAAACGTCGCACACGGCAGTGTGGATCGTCTCAGGTTTAGTAGGACGCTGGGGAATCGCGATAAGGTCCGTCAATTACGGTCCAGCCTCACTAATGAGGCAGAGCTGACCAATCCGTTTTCTCTGTGAATAGCGATGGCCAGCTTGCATAGGTTTATAATAATAATTGTGTATAATGCCTATGTATGTCTATGTGTGTATTGTGTATATAGGTTAGGTAGGCTAAGGTTTACTTTAAGTTAGATATTAAGTTTTTATAAAAAATAGAAAGTTATGTCCATATGCTAAGTTTTTCTTAACAAATATCTTTTCTTAGCCTTAAGTATTCAAAATAAATAGTTCTAAGTAAAATGTAAATAAAGTCGAAAGAAATAGACATAAGAATTTAGAGTAGCTTAGAGCGCCTGTGTGGGGCCAGTAAGTTAGTATAAAATTGTTAGGTAATTTTAAGCCAGCATTTAAGCATTTTTTGTTAGTATGTAAGAGTTAAAGATTAAGTAAATAAAATGCACTTAAAAACTAAAAAGAAAAAACCAGAAAGTCACCTTCGACAGATATAACCTTTAGATACCATAGTTAAGGTCTTTGTCTACTTAAGCTGCGCTATCAATTCAGACAACGACACCAGCGCTGAGTTAATTGAATAGAAAAGCCCACTATCGAACAACAAAAGTGACCCTACATCGACTTAGCCAGAAGAGTGAAGGCCCAACGACTAAAATTGCCAGGTCATATAGAGCGGATGGACACCAATGCTCAGGCCCGAAAAGTCTTTGAATTCCCCCTCAGGGGACAGCGAAGCAGAGAAAGACTGCATAGGTGCACCCCGGACTGTATCGCCACTTTAAGTAAGTAGGTAAGTGTATTTCGTATTATTTACCAGGAGAGCTGTTCTTCTGGCTGCAGCATACTACTATACTGCAGCGAGTACTGCAGGGGCGATTGTAGAATCGTATAATGAATCGGCAAAAATGGTTGTAGCTCTAACCAATACCCGCTTTTTTTATAATTAGAGCGCGCTGAAGGGATTTGTTTATCCTTTAAATGTATGTACATACCGCGTGCAAATTAAACTTAGGGATGAAAAAAATACCAATGCACATTGGTATTAAATGTATGCAAGTTGTAACGAGCTCAGCAGAGCATTCCAAAAGCGAGTTGTATGTTTTAGGAATGAATCGCGATTTTTCAGAGTACGTTCGAAAGTGTGCTTGAGGGTATGCTGATGAGCATTCATAGCGAGACGGGTGTTACGGTTGAGTTTCAGTTCAGTTTTTATGCATTTTTATTTTTTAACTTAAGTTACTCTTATATGCTAAACAAAAAAACGCTTAAAAATTAGCTTAAATTACTTACAAATAATCTTATTCTAACTTAATGGCCCCATGCGGGCACTGTAACACTTAAACTATGTCTTGGAAATAGCGATAAAACAAAGTGAGACAGGAGACATTACGTCGGTGTTCGAGGGTATCAATTGACTGACTGATATTAGTATCAACAATCTTTATCGCACGATTTTGAATCCTATATAGCAGGTGCAGAGATGTTTTAGGAGCACCTGACCAGATGTGGGCATTGTACTCCAATTTTGGGCGGATGAATGCCTTATATACTCAGAGGGGGTAAAATATTTCTTACATCGCTTGAGGAAACCTAGACATTTCGCAGCATTTTTGGCGATATCAAATATGTGGTAATTCCAACGTAAGTTGTCATTGACACACATACCGAGAATGGAAAGTTTGTTGGTTTCGAAAATGCAAGTGCCATTCATAGATAATGGCTGGGTGTTTAAATTTCGCTTTAAAGACAGCAGACAGTAATGAAAATTAAAAAGAGTGTCGGAGACAGAACAGAGCCCTGGGGCACACAGCATTTATTTTGTGAATATCAGACTTGAAACCGTCCAAGATAAATTGAATTGAACTTTCCGAAAGGTAATTTCTAATCCATTGAAGAAGAGAATCGTCGATCCCAAATGCACGCATTTTCGACAAAAGAGCCTAATGCAAAAATCATTCAAATGCCTTAGAAGTATCAAGTGCAACTATCTTGCTTTCACCAGATTGATGTACGGTTCCACTTTTCGGTGAGACATGACATCGAATTACCAGCGGATCTGTTGCTACGAAAACCGTACTGCCGGTCATTGAGAAATTTTCGAGTTTCGAGATATTTCATGAGTTGACAGTTTATCAGACAGTTTAAGAGCTGTAAGTACGTTTGCTACTACACTAGTGCGAAAGTAGATTTTTTTAAATGGAAGGTTCGACGCAATCAAGTGTCTGACTTCTAGTCAGAAATACGCAGATATATGCTGTTGTGCCTCAGGGCTCCATTATGCCTCCGAAACTTTTTTTATTTTCATTTATGATCTGCTACTTCTAATCCAGTATAGTCTTTTTCTGACAACAAAACTCTCTACTTGTTTATTCGAAATGTAAACATCCAGCCACTTTCTATTGTGAAAGGCACTTATACCGTCTAAACTGAAATCTTTTGATTCTCGTTGTATTTTTCAATGACAACTGAGAACAAAATGTCTAGGTTTCTTCAGGTGATATCACTAGGATATACTTTATCCTGCTCGATCTGGTCCCAATGTATAAAATATTTATTTTCCCTACGCAGAATAACTGGTCAATTATTTTACAACCGCTAGATAGGATTCAAAATCGTCCTAAAAAACTAATAAGTGACGCCAATATTTTTCGGTCAATTGACGCTCTCCATTATGGATGTAATATCTCATACCTTACTACCAGTACCTTACCGAAATTTTCAGCAGAATCCCGTCTTTTTAAACATTCAACCGCCATGTGCTCCTATAAAATCTCTTCACCTGCTAGATACGATTCAAAATCGTGCGAAAAAACAATTGAAACATGTCGCTATTTCCACTACCTGTGTTCCATTGAAATTGCCAGTAGCATTCCCTTAACCGTAACACCTACGAGTATCTTTCTATGAATGCTTATCAATATATCCTCAACCCTACTTTCAGACGTCCTCTGAAATATCGGATTCAATCCTAAGTCGTCCAACTCACTTATGGAATACCCTGCCGAGCTTTCTGTTTCCTAGTCGTTACAACTTGCAAACATTTAAGACCAATGTGTGTGTACAAACATTTTAAGGTTACTCAAATCCCTTGAGCACGCGCTAATAAAAAAAAAAAAACCTGACTGACTTCCCCATTTTGAGGACTTTAACAAGCCTACTGGTTTCATCGAGTATTTATTATAAAAGTCACTGCTCGTAGTCGGAATTAGCTGTTTAGATGTTTCCTTACTTCTCTACCCAGTTGCTAGAAATCTGTGTTCCACAATGGAACGATAAGCAGGTGGTGAAGGCACCGTTCAAGGTTTGTACAGCTTCCTCTATCTTTTGCTCCTTTCTGAATTCAGGCAGGGCATTGACGAACTTGCATAGCTCCTCTATAAAGCGGATTTCGCGGATTTCTCAACATCCGATTCTGATTTGGATGTACCTAGGATCTGACATGGATGCCTCCGACAGTACTTTTCAGCCGCTTATCTCATTATTATGCCAATACACGTTGTAAAGCGTTAGCTCGACAGTCAACATTTTTGACAACCAAGTCAAAGGAGTCTCGCAGCATACGTTAAGTCCCGTCACAGTATTGAATGAGTTCGGCTACCGCCTTTGGTGGTATAGATACTACCAAATCATATGGAAATAAGCTAACGCAACGACGAATTTGTGTTATTCTTCATTCGTTTCGTAGCTTGTGCCAACAACATGTTGCTTTCAATACGAATAAATTTATAAACGTCCGAAACCACATATGCATTTATTTGTCACCTATGGTTCCTGTGTGGGTATTATGTGAGACCTTTTAGATGGATGGAGTACGTTTAGCTTTCTTTTAGAACATCAGAAGTTTTACTACTTACTTAGTATTTATTTATTTTTTTTTTCAAATAGTCCTTCAGTCAGTTGTAAATGTCGTTACGAACTCGAGTGCGAAGCAGTTAATAAAAGCCAAACTCAAAATCTATTAATTTTTCTAAATTTCTCGTTTTATTGCTTTGATATTGTTCTTACACAGTTCTTATAAAATAAATGAAACGACTGACAGGCGGGGGAGTATCCTTATCACGTAATGAATGGCAGTTGTCAGGTGGTTGGTATTTGTATTTGAAAATGACAATTTTACCAGGTACCTGGTGCTGGAGCTAAATTAACAGAAGCAGCAGATTGAATATGTCCAGCCAATGGAGCAGTATGAACAGCACCACGAGTTTGGGCAACATATGTAGCACCATGTCCTGGAATGGCAGCGGCAGCAATAGCTGCCCCATGACCAGCAGCAATCAAAGGACTAGCAGCAATATTAATAGCAGCTGGGATACCATGAATACCCAATCCCAATCCCAAAACACCAGGTCCTTGTGCCAAGACTTGTCCGGGACCAGCAACAACTGAGGTTGGGCCAAGAATTCCGGGAATTCCAGCAATCAAAGATGATTGAGCTCCCATGGCAAGAGCCAACACGACTACGGCAGCAATGACGAACTGCAAATATAATCAAAATAGAAAATTCCTTAGAATCCATTCGAATTCCTTCAAAGTTCTTCTAGAATATCCTTTACCTTCATGATGATTATTTTAGGATTGACTAAACTGTTCGGTGAACGGTGTGAGTTGATTCTGATTGCATCTACGAATAAAATGCAACTTTTATACACCTAGAGCACTCGTCAAACAGACACACCCTTTCACTATTTTGTCTTACCAATTTTGTACATACGAATAGTGTGGCAGTACAGTCAGTATGTGTGTGTTGCATTGAGTTACACAATTTTACTGCACCGATAGGCTTGAAACTGAGGAAACGTTGTAAGATTCTTACATCAGCCAACATTTTCGGAAGAAGGAAGGAAGGTTTCGTGTTGAATTTGAATTTGATTTCGATTTCGGCTTTCAGTATCATGAAATTTGTGATTGGCCTATTGGTAATTGTTTAGAAAGTAATTAACCGAATTTAATTGGAGTATTGGGCAATAGTCTTAATTGAACTCTGATGAGGAATTTCCTAGTAAGCTTTACATCTGTAATGAAGTCCAAGGATGGTCCTAAAGAGCAAAAGTTTTCACCTGATATATTTAGTAGCAGAATTTGCACAATTTTTCAATGCAAGAATCAAATACTAAATAAAATATTCCAAGCAATGAGTAACCTGCACGAAGAATCAACCTAACCAAACCTAAGTTTTTAAATGCAAGACTTAAACCAATAGAGCCCTCAACCTTTTAAGAAAGTTAATGATTCTGTACACTTGCAGGTTAATTGTTAGGTAGCATTCGCCAAGCGACACAACAAAGCAAAATTACTATAAGTAGAAGTAAAGAAATGAAGTAGAAAATCTGCAATCGCAAGAGACTGCCAGAATCTTCGCCAAACGCGTATCCCGAAATCTTTCAACAATTCCTATGCCGCCAGCATCAAGTACCGAAGAACAGTGGCTAGGCTTCCAACGCGCCATCAGAGACGCCACAATTAATGCGATAAGTTTTACTCGAGCACCACGAAGAAATTCCTGATTAGATGAAGAATGCCGGCAAGTATGTATATGCAGCTAAGTAAAAAGCGGCGCTGCAATGAAGGGCGAGCTTAACGAGCATAAGAAACGGGGAGAACATTGACATCTCCAGAAGAAGATAAAAAAGCATGGGAAGCGCACGTGGGAAAATATTAATAGGTTGTACTCCACGAATAACGTATTTAAGTTTCACCAACAGGTAAAGATATCGTGTCAACGCAACTCGTACAGAAGCCTGTAGAGATGAAGAAAGAAACCTTGTAGTAGAGTCACATTTGGTGCTGGGAGTATGAGAAAAGTTTTACTGCAAACTGTATAAAGACGAAGAAGCGTAACATAAACCATTCAACTTAGACGATGGTAGGCAAAACTTCCGTCCAGCTGACCAAAGCCAAGTAACTATCCCAATATCTAAGTTGAAGTCCAGTCAAGCTTACCGGTTGCTGAAATTAATTTTATGGAGGGCATATGCCAATAGATTTCTCAGATCTAGTCGAGTGTATTTCTGGTGAATGGAATCTCAGCAGCGAGAGATGGGAGACCCCTCAACTACGCCAACTATATATACCCTCAACATCGCATTTAAGATCTTATCTGCCATATTGTCTGAAAACCTTCGTCAATAACCCAATTGTCCCTTATCAGCATGGTTTCAGGCAAGGAAAGTCCACAATCGACCAAATCTTCACACTCTGACAGATTCTGGGATAAACTTAAGAAATCCAAATCGATAGCCACCATCCTTTCATCGAGTTTAAGGCCACATATGGCAGCTTTTATAGAGACGAGCTATGTCTAGTTTTGGCATCCCTTCAAAACTGGTCCCTCTGTACTGGTTGAGAATGCTCCGTCAAAGTCAGTAACGAGTTAATCGAGACCTTTGATGTCAATATTTCAAACGTCTGTGCAACTACTAGCGTACGCCGATCATATTGACATAATTGGGAGAACTCAGCGGAATGGAAGCAACAAAAACTTACACACAACATCGATGAATTGGACAGAACGTCACTATCGACGGCTAAAATTCCGAGGCAGTAAGGGACTCTGCCTACTTGGCTTTGCTACCATGTCTCAGCAGAAATAAAATGAAGAAGCAGTTTTCCCAATCGCTGTTTTTTTGGCCTAAAAGGGCAATTGAGTCGTAAAATACAATAAATAATATAAGACCAGTGATCATCCCAGTCCTTGTTTATGGCGCTGAAGCATGGACCCTGTCGAAAGTGGATGAAGATGTCCCCGAGAGAAAAATCTTTCGAAAAATATTCGGTTCCGTTTGCGTTGACAGGCTTTGAAGGAGAAGATTCAGCGACGAACTATGCGAACTATATGAGGTGTACAGTGACATGTTCGCCTGAGATGGCGAATGAATATTAATCCTGGCTCACAGACCTCACCTTAGGTGTCGCGCAGAAGTAGAAGGAAACCTCAAGCGACTTGAGGTGCGCAGCTGGAGGCAGGTAGTTAAAAACCGGGCCAACTCGAGAAGCCTCTTAGTTGAGGCCCAGGTTCACCCCGAACAGTAGCGCCACCTAAGTAAGTTAGTTAGGATTCAAACCACAAGCTTATGCCATTTACGTTCTCTATTCAATTTTGAACGTGATTCACTACTGGGTAGCCACCTAGTTGTAGTGGTCGTTAGATTTAAAGAAAGCGGACTTCTGTGATTAAAATAGAAGGCACTAGAAACTAAAAACTCATTTTTCCCTTCCAGGATACTTTTTAAAGAAATGCGGCATTCCAAGAAGGGCTCGAAACCTACTTCCCAGACACTATGCAAGTTCCGATCTTTTTACGAACAGAGCATTATATGAACGATTCAATAGAAAGCGAATTGTTACTGGATTCAGTCGGTGGCTCGCATAGATTTAAATAGTTCGAAATCAACGGTTCTAAGACAAATAGAATTGAGAGTGCGTTAACACAGATCTTCCATTCGGGGATTCTAAGTAGCAGAGAGTACCATCCTTTAAAATTCAGTATCCAAATCGTTGCACTACTTTTGGATATGAATATTGTAAGTTTTGCTTTGTTTAGATTGTTGTCAAGCCTTCGTGATTCGAAGTGTTGAGGTATGACCCTTCTAATGCTTTTTACATGTCGTGTGTTCTTGATTGTGGATTTTCCAACAACAGTCAATCAACTTTAACCCATCGGAGCTGCAGGGTTTCCTGGTTGGTTTTATCCCCATCCAAGTTTGTTTTTGCTGGTAGTTTGAACCGCTTTAGATGACTTCTGTCCCGTACAACTACAACTTTTGTTGCAGTATCACTTTTGTAAACAAAACGCTGGCTAGACACATTTTTCTTCCTGATCATAATGAAGACAACTACGAACAAGGCAATGAGTTAAAAAGCTTTCAGCTAGAGTGTCTTAAATATTTAAATCAGACAATTATCGAATTTAAGATTCGTATCGAAATCCTGGTCAGTTTTATGGTTCGTGCTTCTAAAGTCCAGAAGGGAAGGCCACACCCGTACTGTTAAAATTGCGCGTGGACTATTACTTTTCTCTTAGTTGACGTTCGAATAATAGAAGCGCCATTAGTATTTTGCTTTATGTTTCATGAAATATGTTTTTAAAATTTTAAGCCATGACAACTCAGTCAAGATGGATAGGATTTTCAATTGGTCTTAGGAACATTGAGAGCTCTAAGAGCTCCAATGATCTAGTTCATGTGCTGTTACTTGCATACATATACCCCACAGGGTTCTATCAAGAATCATGAAAGCCGTTTTGTTACCTTAAAACTGGTTCCGACATATAACAATTTTAAGAACTCTTCTTACAACGCAACGGACTGTCAAAGATCTAAGGTAAGAAAACAGGAAAGTCTCGATGGACCTCTGTCTTTTGCGAATATTCCCTCCTGCACGTTGTTGGGTCACCCGTACCTCATGACCATTAATAGTATGATGGAACAACTATAACAACATCGATAAAAAATTAGTAAGCGTCGTTCAATTGATATAAGTATCCTACAGCGGATATCGAACTTGTGAGAATAGTAAGTACTCTGTGACGAATTAGCCACCATCATTTGGTTCATTGTGCCAATTTTTTTTTGTCCGCTCCGCTAATTTAGAACCAGCTAGAACCAGAATATGGAACTCATAAGTTCTTCAAGATTAATTTCAGCCTCAGCTTCAGCTCATTTGAAAAATAACTACCCAGAGTCTACATGGGCCGAATAGTTGCTTAGCAGGTGATGAACAGATTCGATTTCTTCTTAATCTCGGCAGCTTCTGTAGTAATTGTTCAGAATAAACAGCAATAACACAGTCTTGAGTAATAATCCCAGACAACATGGAGCGTACATCCTTACGACTAATGAAAAATCTCCTTGTCGTAGATTGGCAATAGTCTAGCTCGTCCTATAAAATAATTAAACCAACGTTTGCTTAGAGCAGACGTGGAAGATGAGCATACATGTGAGTTCATCAGCTCTTTCATTTTCTGAAATAGGTCCTAGTATTGTGTTTGGATATCTGGCTTAGACCTTCACTCATATATACTATCCTTGTTTCTATCTTCCGATTATCGCTCTCTCACGGTGAATTTCCACAGATATGGAAGTCTTCTTTCATAACAACTTTCTCATATACCCAAACTCCTCGAAAGCATTTTGTACGAAGCCTTAAGCTTCCAGTGCAAGTCTCTTATATCCCCTAATCAACATGGCTTTCTGAAAGGTAGATCAGTTCTAACTGAATGATACCTGGCTACTGTAGCTGTTGTCGATAGCGATTCTAAGATACCGATACTGGCTGTTCTAACGCGAGAATGACGTTCAGGCTTCAATGAATATGCAACTAGCAACTTAAACTTTATATAGTTCAACTAAATTTAATTACAACTCCAACTAAATGGCTAGTTTTTATTTAAACGCGATTGATTATTTAATTTATGCAATTGAAGTACGAGATTAACAATTATAGTCGAAGAGAAAAGTATGTAGTTGAACTGGCAACTAACAAATATTAATTTTATTCTCAGTTTGCCATTGGCAATTAACAATTAATCTTTTCGTTTTTAGTCCAAGGAGTAAAGAAACGAGCAAAATAAGGTGTGGTGTACGAGTATGTATAAATGTTCATCAAAATAATGATTCACTATTAGATATAAGAGTATAAGACATCCTGTATGATTAATCATAAATTGATCAAACACATGGTTGGAAGAGCAAACATCCAACCCTCATTGATTATGTGATCCCAATCGTGCAATAGGGTTTCAAAGCAAGTAAAATATTACTTACGTGTACTTATTTCCTTACATTACAACTACTTAAAGGAGTTATCTCGTTTAGAATACTACAAAGCGTTTTAGTTATCTCTGACCAATTCCTACAGAAGTTGATTCCTCCTCAATTGCGCTGCCCCACGTTTATCTATTACACCCCTCAGTGGAACACTTGATGCTTGGTTCTTGTGCAGTCAATGTTACTTCTCCAGGCGAGACTATACTCCCTAGAAATCTCAACTTGCTGTCCTGTAATATTGAATTAATGGCGGTTGTTAGCAGTTGTCAAGGCCTTTTATTTTGACTCATTTTAGACTCTCGGTTGGATTCCTTGGGTATTAGATTTCGGGCCCGATATGAAAATGGCCAGAGACTGTTAGCGTGGTCGAGGTGTTTAAGATAATTTCCCATAGTCCTTTGAATGCTGCTCTGAGTATATAGCTGATGAGCACAAAAAACAATATCGGTCACAGTATGCATCCCTAACGTACTCCACATTGAACTTCAAAATACACCGACACCTTAAAATTGTGTAAGATATGACACTAGCTACCCTTGATAATGTCTCATTTTTTTGGCGTAACCTAATGTAAAAGGCTGAACAATTACATATCGATTTGAACTGTCAAAGTCTTCTCGGAATCGATAAACAGTTTGTGTAGGGCAGACTTGTTCTCTATGCATTGCTCTGTTATGATCCGTAGAGTGTTTATGCGGTGAATTATAACAACATTTGGTTTTTTTGTTAGCTGAATGAATTATAATATAATCCCTGCTGTTATCTTAGCCACTACCTCTTTCGGAAGCTTGATGATCATCCCTTTCTTACATTAAAGTAGAAATTGCTCATACTCCCACTCATCTCATGTGCAGTTTTTTTTTTTTTTTATAATTTACGCGCGCCTAAGGGGTTGATACCCTTTTACTGTTGCCAGGGCGCGGGCGGAAAGATAGAAGGAAGAGAAAGGAAAATTGTTTTGTAGTGGTTTGAAACTCAGGTGTGTTTGGTTTCGATATTCGCTCTCCAGGGGGTGGGAGTCCGAACAGGACGGAGAGTTTTTTGCTTGAAACTCTTATAACAGCCAAATCTACGTGTCAGTGTTATGCTTTCACACGCAGAATTTTTTTGTCTGAGTTCCAATTATACAATTATACATGGGCAGGATTCGAACCTGGACCCTCCGAGTGAGAAGCGTTTGCTACTATCACTACACCACGGCCACCCGTTGCGGCAGTTATGCTGATGTATTCTACTCAACTGAAAATTATTCGGTGGCAGTGCCCGTATGTAAACCGCCTTTTTTTGTTATTTTGGTTTTACTTGCGAATACTGGATCATATCGCCAACATCGAAGTGGTTAAGGACTGTATGAAGTGTTCTCTCTCTATCTCTCCCTCTCTCTAATGAGCCTATTCCGAAATTAGAAAATTACTATCCAAATTCTTCACTGGATGTTGTTTGGTATTCAAACCATCCCACCTTGGTGATATTACAGACAATCTTGCTATAAGGCCCACTAGTTCCTTCTGCAGCTCTTAAGACAAGAGAGCATGGAGACATTAATCACGTTTCACATTATGCTGTGCTTTTTTGGGGCTTTTGGTTCGATTCCCGCTACTGCTGAGGCTACTTCAATCCGAGGCTTGATTGACGTAACTTCCGTCGTTCCGTCTTCAGATAGTCGTGTGCTACGATTTTTTTATTTTCCTTTAAACTGGTATCCTTGAATGTCATAAGCAAACGCCTTCGTATATTTTCAACCAAAAATTAAATTTTTCTGACAAGAACGTCATTTTGTTTGTATATATTCAAAGCTAATCTAAGACGGGTTCCTTACTACATTGACACTTCATCGACATCTTTTGAAAATTTTATGTCTCAATTTTTCGCTACAATATTTGCCAGCTGATCAGAAAGGCGACACTCTCAGCTAATCTATGAGTCCTTCTTTATATTAACCGATTTTCAGTCGCCAACATTATGACTGGATAATTACAATAACGAGTGGTCTGATCGGCAGTCATTATGCAAGCTTCTCCGAGAGGATTCTTCTGGTTGCTGTTATATTTGCAGTAACCGACCAAAACGGCCATTTTTATGATGTATCTTCAGAATCATCTTCGAGCTTCAGGACTAGACTTGTTCAACAATTTGTTTGACTGCCGATTGGACTCTAATTTACTTTCTTTACAGAACTTGATTTAGGTATTTAACACAATCCCTTAGTGAGGCTGCCCTCATATTAGCTGGTGTCTGACGGATCCGCATTAATTTTAGGAGGAACCATTACCCTGTAAAAGAAGTTTGAATCTTGAGACTTATTATCTCAATCCCACCCCCAATCTCTTACTAAATTACAAAAACACAAGGTTTAATGCGTTTAAGAGGATTCTTCTGGTTGCTGTTATATTTGCAGTAACCGACCAAAACGGCCATTTTTATGATGTATCTTCAGAATCATCTTCGAGCTTCAAGTCTAGACTTGTTCAACAATTTGTTTGACTGCCGATTGGACTCTAATTTACTTTCTTTACAGAACTTGATTTAGGTATTTAACACAATCCCTTAGTGAGGCTGCCCTCATATAAGCTGGTGTCTGACGGATCCGCATTAATTTTAGGAGGAACCGTTACCCTGTAAAAGAAGTTTGAATCTTGAGACTTATTATCTCAATCCCACCGCCAATCTCTTACTAAATTACAAAAACACAAGGTTTAATGCGTTTAAGACTTCAAAACGATGTCTTTAGTTTAGTTAGTTAACATTAACATCGAAAAAAGGCCGAAATTGCTTCAATAATTCACATACTCTATGTGGAAATTCGCAAAAACTCGTTGCTGTGAAATTTCCGACAAATCCCCCAGTTCCGTGTTTGTGGCGTGGCGACATTTCCGTCACAGATAATCCGACGACAATTCTAACAAAAGATCTAAGCCAACACCATCACTGTTTCCATGCAAATGTCAGAGTGGTAGAGCCATTAAAGCATTCCAATATGGCATAATAATTGTCATTACAATTTTACCCGACAATTAAAACGTCAAAGTCAAAGGCATTCTTACGCATTACCGCATGTCAAAGTGGTTACCACCATGAGAGCGCGCGCGCTCATTGCAGAAAATTGCAATCAATAACAAGCGCAAAACACATGTTCAGCAGCTAATGGTGATTGGTGAAAGGGTGTGGTAGCCGTTGGTATAAAAGTTGCACTAATTTTCTAGATCGAATCAGAATTAACTCAAAGCGTTCACTGAACAGTTTTAATCCAAAACCTCAATCAAAAACCATCAACATGAAGGTAGAGGATTACTCGCACTTAAATTAGGATATCACGAGGATTAATCTATTCTTTTGATTACAGTTCGTCATTGCTGCCGTAGTCTTGTTGGCCGTTGCCATGGGAGCTCAATCATCTTTGATTGCTGGTATTCCCGGTTTGGGTCTTGGTGTACATGGTCTTGGACTTGGTCTTGGTGTACCCGGACCAGTGTTGGCTCAAGGACCAGCTGTCTTGGGATGGGGTCATAGTATCCCAGCTGCTGTTGATATTGCTGGGATTCCAGCTGCCGTTGCTGTTGCTCCACATGCTGCCGTTGTTGCTGCTGCAGGACATGGTGCTAGCTATGTTGCTAAGACCCGTGGTGCTGTGCATACTGCCCCATTGCCAGGACACATCCAATCAGCTGCTTCAGTGAATGTTGCCCCAGCTCCAGGAACCTGGTAAATTGAGTTATCTCATTTCGAAAACAAAACTTCACAGTCGCCTACATCCAAACAGAGCCGTTGATAACCTATCAAATATTATGTTAACCTGTTTCGAATCTTTTACATGACAAATGAATATTAAATGAGAATTTAATTTATGAAACCAGCATGAGTGTTTTTTGTGTAACCAATGTGTGCAACTAATTGAATGATTGATTTTATCTGGGGCCAATCGGAGGTCGTATGATTGGATTGCATTTTTGCAATTTTTCTGGTGCGGCGGCGTCGATTAATAGTTCAATTGGTTAGGGCATTGGAAATTGCGAGGTTGCACACCTCAATTAGATCAGCGTAAGGTGATTGTGTCTTCTATATTTAAGCTGTTCCTGTTTGAATATTAATTAATCGAAATCAATATTAAGTAATGAGGTCGTTACTTACTCGTATTTTAATCTATGTCCTGTTTCCACTTATGGGTTCTAGGGCATCAACTACGCCTACGCGCTATAGTATGCAGTTCCTGGTAATGGGCTCCAGCTCTCTGCAACTCTTGCCCAATTGTCATGACTCCTATGCAACTGTTCTCCGCTAAGTATTCCTCGGCCTGTTGTTGTTGTTCTATCGTCTTGTGATACATGCATCCCATAGTTTACAATGGAACTATCGCTTCTTTGAATGTGACTATAAGTTCCTGGCCCGCTCTCTGGTAAAGGTCTTCGTTAGAGATACGGTTAAGATAGAAAACCCTCAAGATATTCCGTAGGTACAGTAGGTATTAACGTAGTTTTTTTCTGATAGTAGTGGTTCATCTTTTAAGTGCTTCACCCATACAATATCACCGATTAAACGTTTGGACGGAATAGTCGTAGATTGGTGTTTTAGCTGGTTGCATTGCTCCACCATATCATGGACATCATTCCAAACGCTTTGCCGATTCGGTTAACACTATCCTGCTCGGTTCCACCTTCCGTAGAGAAGATATTGGCAACTCTGCATTCTCTCTACCGAGGTTGATTATTTTGAGTTTGGCAGTGTTAATCTTCAAACCTACATTTGCCTGCGATAGAATACAACCTTGTGGACCTCATTCTAAATCTCAAATTCCTCTGACAACTTTCTTCTATGCAGAACGTGACATTTAGTTGCACCATAAGTTGCTTTGATAATAGCCGTTTTGGTTTGTCGGGTATATATCTCCTGCGCAAGGAGATGCCTGTTGACACTGTGGAACGCTTCTTAAAGTCAATGAATAGCAGGTGAACTGATGACCGGTATTCAACGCGATGTTTAATAATGATCCGCAGGGTGTTGATGTGATCGACGCAGGAGGATCCAGAGCAGAAACCTGCTTGTTCGGCCTGGAGTGTATTTTTCAGACGTTTCCTGATTCGCTCAAGAACTACTTTGGCTATTACCTTAGCAACTGTGGAAAGCAAGAGCATGTAAATCCCTGCTGATGTTGTTGGAGCGGCTTGCAGAAGCTCTACCGATCTCAACTTTACTGAGAGTGAGTGAAGTGCAAAGAATATGTTAAAATTGTCGATGACTAAGAGTAATTTTTTTAATTCTGGAAAATGCTTAATTTTAATTGATTTCTTAGAGTAACATTTTTTAGCTGACTCCTGATCGACAAAGTCCTCTAAAACGTCAAACCTATTTGGTACTTCTTATTGTGGCGTAGTTTCCGAGCAAATGGGATCGCACATCCTTCCTTGTTCGAGAATATATATTCTGTTTTGTATCGTCATAAGCTATTTGTTGTATCTGATCTAACTGCGGCCAGCGAAAACCAGCTAATTTGTGTCAATGATGATAATGTTATCAGCGCAACAATTTAACAAACTTGAAATACTCGTATCTGATGTGACATTTGAGAAAGGATTTAGTAGAGATGCAAATACTGTACATGAACTATATGACTTATCTGTACAAACAGCATTTGCCTTTGAAATAAATGAGCAGCTGCTAATTTTCTCCAAGACAACTGTGAGTAGAATGATCAGTGGTGGATTTACCAGGCCATTGTGGTAAATCGGTGGTTTGACGACGAAGACACTCGGGTTCGAGTGCCAAATACGTTTGCAACGATGATATTTCATCCCGTCTTAAATCCTGAGTGGGTTTTTGAAAAAAAATTCAAACAGAATATGTTTATAAATTGCGTTATCAAATATGACATCAGTTCCTCACTTGGCTTAAAAACAGGCAATATTTTTAGTCAACATCCTTCTTTTGGAGTATGAAGAACACCACTGAACACCGGGAATTGCTTGGCCAACATTTCTCTAATGAAATCCTTCTGAAGAAGACTTCGAATGACCCAAGTCCGGAATTAGTGGAAGTTTGAATAAATTTACGCTGACACATTCGTCGAAACGTCCTCTTCATATATACCTAGCTGATTGTTGTTAAGGTGGGATAGTGTTCATTTTCATTTCTGTGAACTTATTGAACATACTGGGGAATGAACGCTGTAATGGAACTCGTAAATCTGTTAAATTCTTTATATATTTACTCTTGCTATGCTGAGTTGTGAAGCTTTTGATCATGAGATTTTGAACATAGCTGTCAGTAGATAGACAATGTTCAGTAGCAGGATGGCTGCCCCCTCTTTTAACCTTTTTTTGAATAAAAGAATCAACAAGAAGAGCTTCAGTACTTGCAGAGTACATATGGAACATTCTTTTGATGCGCAAACGTATCGTTCATGTAAGAGGATGGCAACTTTCTCGAAGATGTTGCGAAACTGATTAAGGATATTGCTGGCGTTCTTCAACAGGGATTTTCAAATTTAATGTAGAGACTCTCAGCCAGACGCTATTTCTATTCGACACCTAGGGCTTAAACCATCTTTAGATAGTTAGGTTGCTTTTCGAGTTTATAGTGTAGGAAAAGTAGTGCTTCTTTACTAGCTTACTTGGAAATGGAAGATCTTTTCCTCACTCGTTTAGACACTGAAATCCATAGGTATGACGTTACATTGTACTAGTAACGGTCTCGGTCGGTCCTGACGGAGCCATCCAGGAAGTCGTATATCTCCACAATGATATCGCCACGTAGCAATATTTTGAGCAAACTGTTAAAAATATAGCGATTTTGCTATTTTTCCGAGCATATCTTTCGTACCTCCTAGGTCGAGGAAATGTGTGGTTTTGGGTTGGACTCAAAATTGAGACAGGTCAGGACATCACTATTGATTCCATCGAGAGAATTCTTGCTTCAAATATGCGAGAGTCACCCATTTGATGATATGCGTTAGCGCTCCCCTAGTTGGACGAGTGCTCGGAAGCTACCTCGTTTAGTCATAAATTTTTATTGCAACGATGACCAACCTCTATTTTTGTGAAAAAGGAGTCAAGATCTCGACGAAAGTTTATCAACAGTTTATCACTGTTTTGGAAGACGTCGTTAAGCCACTAAGCCGCACAACGTTCGCAAACAAGCACTGGATATTCCAACGCAATTCTGTTCATCACCGGAATATTGAGTCTTTGAATAGAACCCTTGTCCGCGCTGTCGACAACTTTCCGATGAATGAGGTCCGTAATGTGATTGAAGACTGGCCAGTGGATTTCAAGTCGTTCTTGAAGGTAAATGGCGGCCATTTCAACTAAAGTCTTCCATAACTTGTAGCTAGGGATTTGACAAATAAAAAGTGTAAATTTCTTTTAAAATTTCATTTGGCACAAGTTTTTCTTTGAATCAGCATTTATGACTAGACTATAAAAAATCTATCAAATCAGAGCAAATATTTTTTAATGGCTTGGTAGCTGCGTTTCCTTCGCTCTCTTACACCTTTAACCAGTGGTACTGAGATCAGTAGTTCGTCGGCTACACCTGCTGTGGACTACGTTCCATTTCGGACAGTATAACGTAAAACAGAAAACAATATTTCTGATATGGCCACTTTCTTTCCAAGCAATGGTAAGCCACATAAAATTACAATTTCAAAGAACTAAAAGCAGTAGGTTTCTCTCTCTGTGCACAAAATCACAAAACGGATAGCTCTGTAATGGATAGACTAAGCTGGCTTAACACAGCGAGCTTACACTGATGCGTTTGAAAGTATCGAAACAAGAGCAGCTAAAATAGGAGCCTTAAGGCATCACAAGGAGTCAGAAAGTGAACATCCCCACCAATAAATAAAAACACAAATGATTTAATTAATTGAATCAATTTTTCATTGAACTTTGCAAAACTATAAACATATGGTTCGGTAGGTGAAGATTACTTATCCTTATCTCGGTATCGATAACATTTATTTTTAAATGAACAGACTGTTTGTGAGGTAGAATTACCAGGTACCTGGAGCTGGAGCTACATTTACCGATGCAGCTGAATTGATGTGACCGGCCAATGGAGCGGTATGAATAGCACCACGTGTCTTAGCAACATAAGTAGCTCCAAGACCAGCAGGAGCAAGAGCAGCTTGTTGAGCAACAGCAATACCAGCATGTGGATTAGTAGCAATATTAACAGCTGCTGGGATTTGTGATGCAATTAAAGGTGAACCCCACCATCCTGCACCTGGTGCCAAAAGTGATCCATGAACACCAAGTGGTCCAACAATTCCGCCAAGACCATGACCAAGTCCAATTCCGGGAACTCCCAAGCCAAGACCAAGACCATGAACTCCTAAACCAAGACCGGGAACACCAGCAATCAATGAAGATTGAACTCCCATGGCAACGGCCAACACGACTACGGCAGCAAGGACGAACTGTAATTAGAAGAAACGAATTTGTTAATTAGTTATCCTTGGTATCCTTGAAGTACAATCGAGAATCCTGTACCTTCATGTTGAGTATTTTTGTTTTTTAGTGAATAGGTAA
Source organism: Volucella bombylans (assembly GCA_949129095.1). Lineage (NCBI taxonomy): Eukaryota > Metazoa > Arthropoda > Insecta > Diptera > Syrphidae > Volucella > Volucella bombylans. The sequence continues at coordinate 141,157,481 of OX422144.1, forward strand.
ACTGTTCAATGAACGATTGAAACTGATTCTGATTTGATCAACCGAATTTGTGCAACTTATATACTCGAAACGAACCGAACCCAACCTTTCACTGTTCAAACGAAAAGAAGTGGTGCACATGGTTGGTGTACGCCTAGTCATTGGCATTGGTTGCAATTTAATTGGCGCGAATATAGATTTCCCCCCGATCCAACGAATATGCAGTAACGACGAATTATCGTGGGATTGGCGGCAAAGAGAAGGCGGAAGAAAGCAAATGCCTTTCAAGTTTGCACACTCCATAAGATTATCTTTTTTTTCTGCAACTTGTTGAGTGATGTTGTTGGAGCGGCTCGCAGAAGCTCTGCGGAAATACCGTCTAGTTCTACCGCCTTGTTGCGTGTTGATCGCGGTACCGATCTCAACTTTACTGAGAGTGGAGATGCGAATTGTTGCTTCACACGACTCAGTTTGGTTTGGGTGCACATCGTTGAAAATATACGGTTTAGCACCGTAGAAAAATGCTCTCATCATTCATTATTTTATCATTCTCTATCATACCTGTTCGCTGCTTCCTCTGCTTCTGTGTACAGTGCTGTGATATATTGTAGTTACAATTGCTACAATGCTGCACTTCTCCATACAGGGACAGGATAATCCATACAGGGACACACTAACTCGTTCCTCCCTACTGCTGGAGTATATCCAGGTATCCCCAGTAATCTACATGTCTACATTGTTATGTCTTGCCTGCCATCTACCAACAATACATTCCGCTCCAGGTATGAAAGCATTTTTCACAGCGTTCGAATGTTCGTGGGTGGTTGTCGGCAGCGAGCTGCTGATTGCCTCACAGACGCAGTACGTAACGTAACTCCTCGTCTATTTCGGACATCTAAAAGCAACTTCTGAAATGTCGACGGATCACCAAATGGTCGATTTGGTTGAATGATGGTTGCCTACTAGTTGACACCCAGCTGATTTTGTGGCAGGTCTTATGCTCAAACATATTCTCTAGGTGATTGATGTTGCAGAAATCAACAAATCGTTCACTATTGTTATTTGGGTCGCCAATGCGTCATACTCTAGTCCGGAATCTAACCAATAAGATCGTATCACCATGTGGGAGCCAGTAAATTAACCCTCTGCGTGCTTTTGGTGTTAGCAGCAGGCCCACGGGGGACTGCCGAAGGGTTTGCCTGAGTAGAAAAGCAAAGAATCTTACTCCGGTTACAGCAGCCAAAGTTCGTCATCGTAATGTCGGTTTTCGTAGCGGGAATTTTTCGGTAACGTAGGTTGATAACCCACTAGAAACGCATCAGTCGTTCTCAGATCTCCGTAGAGAATAGATGTGTCTCGGCTTTTCCTAAAGTGAAAAAGTTTTCTTCCTAAAGAAAATTGGTCGCAATTTCGTTAGTTGACTCGTTAGCCAAGCGGTTACCGACATCTGTCATTAAATCGTGGGACGCGAGTTCGATCCCGGTTGAAGAGTTTGAAAACCCCTCCTAATCTAACAAAAAAAAAAGTGCCGTTTTAAGAAGATAAATATGAGGTCCAGTACAACTTTGGCTCTCTAGCGGCATCTGAGTCGGAAGATGAAGATGAAGAAATAAACAATATTACCAGCAGCATACTAAAGCGGGAGGAAAAAGTGCTTGCAATTAAGCAAAAACAAATTGCGCGCAGGCGAGGGAGCAATCAAAAGTAGAGAGCTCCCAACAACAAAAGCAACAAAAGCAAAAACAACAACTGCAGCTGCAGAAACAACAGGAGCATTAGAAATAGCAACAGCTGCAAAAACAACAACAGCTGAAACCACAGCAACTGAAAAAACAGCAGCAGCAGCTACAACACCAGCAGCAGCAGCAACAACAACAGCAACAGCAGCAGCAGAAGAAGAAGAAGGATAAGGTGCCTCCGATCAACACCTATTAACTAGAGGTAAATGCAACCAAGGAGCTGTGCAAGTTGGTCATTGGTAACAAATTTAACATTAAGAGATTGGGGAATGATCGTCATGCCATCCACTGTAATACAGTGGAGGGCTACGCGAAAGTGAAAGAGCTCCTGAAGGAAACGACGACGGAGCACTTCTCATTCACACCGAAGTGTGAAAAGCGGCAATCGATGCTGCTGAAGGGTTTGGAACCGTCTTCTGATCCTGAGGAAATCCTGGCACTGCTCAAAGAGAAGGAGTGCGAGGGACTCAAGTTTGTAAGGGTAAAGCCATTTACCACAGCTAGAGCCAGGCGGGAGAAATGGAGTCTGCCGTTCTTCCTGGTGCAGCTCAGTCCCGAAAGCTGTCTGGATAGTCTAAGGAGTATCAATGTCCTAGACTACCAGGTGGTTCACTGGGAAAAATTAAAACGGAGCGAAGGCGTTATACAATGCGTTCGCTGCCAGAGGTTCGGGCACACCGCGTCGAACTGCCAAATGCAGCCTCGATGCGTGAAGTGCGCTAAGAAAGGTCTGATAGGTCGCAGCTCTCGTGCGTGTTATGTGGACACGTGGGACACACCGCAAACTATCTGGGTTGTCCTAAGTTCGCTGACATAAAGAAAGCAAAAATGGCTGGGCAGCAGAAGGTGGAGGTCAAACGTTCACCTGTTAGGTTTCAAATACCAACCGTCACGTCCCAAATTTCCTACGCCTAAATGGTGTCAGGTAGGGGGGCTACGGTACAACAAGCGACTGTTGCTTCTCCAGCGCCAATGCCAAAAACAACGGAAGCTGCACCTAACATGTTGGCCATCTTGCTCGCAATCCAAGGGCAGATGGCTCAGCTGCAACAGCAGGTACAGGAACAGGCCAAGCGGGTGGACCAGATCTACGCGCTGCTGCCAGGCCTAACGCAACACATGTCGTAATGGGTACGCACATGGTGGAGCAAACTTTGAAGGTCCTTGCGGTGAATGTTAATTCATTGATTAGGATCGAACGAAGAGCCGCGATGTTTAAATTGCTACAAGACCAAACTCCTGATGAGCTAACCGATAAGCACAAACTGGAGTACAATAATTATATTGTTAGAAGAAGAAACCGGCCCAGATCCAAACGTGGAGGCGGTGTCGCGATCTTCATAAAGAAGGTATAAAATTTCACCGAGTGTACAAGGGCGTGTTGCACAGGTTCCGGGTGTTGGAGGCAGTCGTCGTTTACATCCCGCTCAGCAGTGGAAAGCGGTTATACTTGGCCTCTGTTTATGCACCTGAGGCTTCACAATCCACCCTATTCATTACAGAACTCGACAAGCTTTTTCGACTGGAATCGAAAGGAATCGGCGAATCGGGGAATCGGGGGAGAATTACGTATTTTATTGGCGGGGATTTCAACGCTAGACACAGAGATTAGGGAAATAATTTGCCAAATACTAGAGGGAACCTATTACTCGATTGGTGGGGTCAGCACGATGTCATGTACAGACTCGGTCTTAAAGCGACGGATAAACCGCTGCTCTGGCCAGAGCTAAAGGTGCTTTTGCCCTTACAAAGAGACTGTTTTATAGCAACCAACTCGATGCGAGGGTAAAGGTAATCTGCTACATAGCCCTTATCAGGCCCATGCTGGTATTTGGTTGTCCCGTGTGGTTCAATGTACGAGCAAGCTTAATGGAAAAGATTCGGGTGTTTGAGGGGGCTTGTCTTAGGGCTTGTCATCGCTTGTACAGAACACCAGAGTCGGAGTACAAGAAATTTTATCCTAATGAGGTCCTCTACAATAGGGCGAACCTGATACGAGTGGATAACTTCGTAATTAAACTGACTCGAATGCACATTGCAAGAGCAATTACCTCGACGAATAACCTGATATCTGGGGCTTACTACCCCAATTACCTTTACCACGAGAATGTGCGCTCTGACGGCTTCGTTCCACCGGAAGCATTCCTCTACCTGGATCAGATAATGTTGATCCAGGATAGATCAGCGGTTCCGTTAATCTTCCATGTCGCTCGGACAGCTGGGGACAGGCGACTCAACTACAACAGAGACGTGGCACATGGCAGTGTGGATCGACTCAGGTTCAGTAGGGCGGTGGGGAATCGCGATAAGAGGGATGTCGTTCGGCAGCACCAGCATTTCTGGTGGTTGATGGGGAAGATGTTTCGTCGTCGTTTCCCTCAATTACGGACCAGCCTCACTAACGAGGCAGAGCTGACCAATTTATTTGCTCTGTGAATAGCGGTGGCCAGCTTACATAGGTTTAGGTTAGCATTTAAGAAATCATATATTGGTGTATACAAAGGTATATACTAATATATGTGTATAATTGTGTATAATGTCTATGTGTGTTTATGTGTGTATTGTACATTTAGGTTAGGTAGGCTAAGGTTTATTTTAAGTTAGATACTAAGTTTTTTTTAAAAATAAAAAATTATGTCCATATGCTAAGTTTTTGTTAGCAATTTTTTTTTCTTAGCTTTAAGTACAGTAAATAAATATTGGTAAAGAAAATATAAATAAAGTCGAAAGACATAGTTATAAGAATTTAGATTAGCTTAGAGTGCCTGTGTGGCCAGTAAGTTAGTATAAGATTGTTAAGTAATTTTAAGCTAGCATTTAAACATTTTTTGTTAGTAGGTAAGAGTTAATGATTAAGAAAATAAAATGCATTTAAAACTGAAAAACTGAACCCAATAGAAACGCTAGACCGTTCGCACGGATTTATACAGATAGCTATTCGGGGACCACCACTGAATCACGAACTTAATTGTTGTGTTACTGGCCCAAATTCAAGTTTTTAGCAGTCAATAGTTTCCCGATCAATCACAATGCAGATGTCCAAACAAGATCGTTAATTGTATGAACAAGATTTGAAGGAATATGTCAAATTCCATTGTATGAACAAAATCGATGACTAAGAATCGTGAAGGAGTAATTTTTTTTATTCCGGAAAATGCTTAAACCTAACTCTTAATACGTAAAGAGTTATACTCTAAATGTTAGACAGGATTCCGAATATAATTTTGTAAGAACCACCAAAGACACAAGCCTGTAAGTGTTTACTTTTCAGTTTACCCTCAGTAAAGAGCCCATCTGGAATAGATCTGCATTTCCCATTTTAAGCTCGATTTTGAACTAAACAGTCCCTAAGTTTGTCGAGTCATTGAAGTTCGGCACCTAAGGAAAGACCGCGTCGCATCTTATATAACAAATTTAGACCCCATTGACAAGGTCAATATGAAAAACTTATTTCTACTTACTGTAAAATGGCGAGACCGACCAAATTTCTGCCCATAAGCAGAGCGAATCATTCAATATAAATTTAGGTGCCTTGTTGTTCAAGACCAGAAACTTTTCTAGCTCTTGAAACAGCTCTCTATTTTGTTAAGAGCTTACAAGAACTGATTTACAACATTTAATTGGAGGAATAGGAACTCACTATCGTTTGCCCGAGGAAAAAGACTCTCTATACAGCGCAAACTAAAGGGGAATAAGTCCGTTGAAATCGGCTATATGTAACATCTTTCAGTGCTGTTTTCGGCTAAGTGAGTACGCCATAAACAGATACTTATACTACGATAGAAATATCAAGAAGGGATATGTTAATTTTACATCCGCAGAATTACAATAAAAAACACTCGCTGGTCGTATGGAATCTCCTCCAGACCTTAAGCGTCACACCAGGTTTAAGACAAGATGGTGAACTGTAGTTCCCAACATCATACCTGAGGATATATCAACAACAGAGGAAAAATTCTCAAAAATAATTTTCAACTATTTGCATATGCTGGCTGAACACAGCGAGCTTACACTGATGCGTTTGAAAGTATCGAAACAAGAGCAGCTAAAATAGGAGCCTTAAGGCATCACAAGGAGTCAGAAAGTGAACATCAACACCAATAAATAAAAATACAAATGATTTAATTAATTGAATCAATTTTTCATTGAACTTTGCAAAACTATAAACATATGGTTCGGTAGGTGAAGATTACTTATCCTTATCTCGGTATCGATAACATTTATTTTTAAATGAACAGACTGTTTGTGAGGTAGAATTACCAGGTACCTGGAGCTGGAGCTACATTAACCGATGCAGCTGAATTGATGTGACCGGCCAATGGAGCGGTATGAATAGCACCACGTGTCTTAGCAACATAAGTAGCTCCAAGACCAGCAGGAGCAAGAGCAGCTTGTTGAGCAACAGCAATACCAGCATGTGGATTAGTAGCAATATTAACAGCTGCTGGGATGTGTGATGCAATTAAAGGTGAACCCCACAATCCTGCACCTGGTGCCAAAAGTGATCCATGAACACCAAGTGGTCCAACAATTCCGCCAAGACCATGACCAAGTCCAATTCCGGGAACTCCCAAGCCAAGACCAAGACCATGAACTCCTAAACCAAGACCATGAACTCCTAAACCAAGACCGGGAACACCAGCAATCAATGAAGATTGAACTCCCATGGCAACGGCCAACACGACTACGGCAGCAAGGACGAACTGTAATTAGAAGAAACGAATTTGTTAATTAGTTATCCTTGGTATCCTTGAAGTACAATCGAGAATCCTGTACCTTCATGTTGAGTATTTTTGTTTTTTAGTGAATAGGTAAACTGTTCAATGAACGATTGAAACTGATTCTGATTTGATCAACCGAATTTGTGCAACTTATATACTCGAAACGAACCGAACCCAACCTTTCACTGTTCAAACGAAAAGAAGTGGTGCACATGGTTGGTGTACGCCTAGTCATTGGCATTGGTTGCAATTTAATTGGCGCGAATATTTCCCCCTGATACTAAGAATATGCAGCAACGACGAATTATCGTGGGATTGGCGGCAAAGACCGCATGCGACATTAACATAAATTTGGTCAACAAATATTTTGGAATTTATTTCCTCGACTTTAACCAGAGATTGGAACCAGATCACCAGGAGATACTTTTTTTTTGATTAGATTTGAAGTCAAGACAAATGTGACTTAGACTGGAGATTTGTAGATACATTGTAAATGGAATTCAGAGGCACAGCCTCAAAGATTATTAACTGCACTTATGACTAACAGATAAATGTGCTAATATAATTAATACTTTGTATTTTATGGTCATGTACCTGTGGTTATGAATAATTATTACAAACACACTCCTTCTACGAGGCCAGTAGACAATCAATTATACACCTTCGCCAAATGCATGGAATCAATAGCTAAGTTAATGAAGTGGTGAAGCGTGAAAAGTGTAGTTTTATGCGTGTAAAAGGAAAAAATATGCATTACGTACTTACGAATATGTACCTTTCCAAAGTCCGATTAGGAAATATTCATAAATTCAATTTCAAAACCTTCATTGCAATTCAAATCTCCTTCTTCTAGTGTGATATCAGTTAGATGCAACTGTTTAGCACAGGTGTGAAATACGGATACAACTAAAATACAACTCCGAGGCACATCTGATATAGATGAGCCCGTGGATGTTAGGATTTGTGTTTTATCTTGCTATGGATGCCACGGTCACACCTTGAAGGGGTACTAAACAACTGATTGAGATATTTACGAGTACTGATCCGCTGATCAGTAGTAGTGAACAGCGATAATTCCAGCAGCTTAGAAAATCTCTTTTTCTTCTGAATTGAGCAAATGATCCCAAAGTTAAAATAGCCCGTCATACCTCCTTCCACTCGCTCCGCTTTTTCATTATCATCCGCATTATCATCTTTACTTCTTTGAGGTTGCGTTAGCAGCTGATTTATTCTACAATGGATCCTTACAGCCTATTTGTGTTTAGGTTCATGTGTTGCAAAAATTTCTTATCGAAGATTTCTTAGTTAAGCTCCTATGAATCGCAGTATATCCGCAGCATAATTTTTGATAGTCAACGTCCAGCCATTTCCAGCCTATAAGAGGGAGGAAAACTGGAAGACGCATCTCAGACAATTGGAGCAGCATTACGAAGCATGTGACATCACGTAGGATGGAGCAGACAACTTTGAGATACTCCTTTAACGTGCTTTAAAGACGTGTCTGTTAAGCTTACTGAGTATTTTAGTTCTAAGATATATGGTTTTACAGCCCGATATGAGTTCAACAAATTCGTAATGAAGCCAGGACAAACATACCCATCGTTGCTGGCCGATCTTAGAGGAATAGCTCACAATTGTGTGTTCACATGTCAAGATGCTAATTGTGCTAAGCCTCGTGTTGATGTCATGATTTGGGACGTTATGGTTTATCTGCGTAGTCCCATACTCCAAATTCCCGTATGTGGTGTCAATGTCTGAAGTCACCTCCGAGGCGATACACGCACTTCAATCGATATCCGCAGAAGAACTTCCAAAGGCGTTGGTTACGGACAACAGCACCCAATTTACTGGACAGATCTTCAACTAGTTTCGTAATATGCACTCAATCCATCATTGCAGAACTACATCATTTCACCCAGCATCGAATGTTCAGGTCGAGCGATTTGTGCGAAGGTTTAAAGTATCATTTAAGAAGAACATTGCGGAAAGAAGGGATTCCGTGACGACTGTTTGCTCATTTCTTTCGGCTTACCAGTACGTGAGTACATGGAATCAAAAACGTGTTCATTATCCATTATCCATGAATGGCACTTGCATCGTCAAAACCGAAGAACTTTCCATTCTCGGTATGTGTGTCAACGACAACTTACGTTGGAATGACCACATATTCGATGTCGTCAAAAATGCTGCGAAATGTCTAGGTTTCATCAAGCGATGTAAGAAATATTTCACACCCTCTGACCTGGCTTCAATATATAAGGCACTTATCCGCCCAAAACTGGAGTATAACGCCAACATCAGGTCAGATGCCCTTAATACCTCTTTGTACTTGCTAGATAGGATCCAAAATCGTGCGATAAAACTCATAGGTACAGCCAGTATTATACAGTCATTCGACTGTATAATAATATCTCCTGTCTCGCCTTGTTGTATCGCTATTTTCATCACCAATGCTCCATTGAAATTGCCAGTAGCATTTCAACCCTTCCAACTTTTAACCGTAATACCCTCAAGCTCATCGTGATTTTTCTTAAGCCGCACAACTCGATTATGGAGTGCCCTGCCGAGCTATTTATTTCCTAGCCATTATAACTTGCAGACATTTAAAACCAACGCACATCGGTATCTCACTTTTTTCCCTCCCTACCGTAATTTCTCCCGCGCTATGTGCAAACATCTTAAGGGTACATAAATCCCATGTGCAAGCGCCAATTACAAAAACAAAAAAGAACATTCTGGGTAACAAGATGTATGGTATTCAGACCCAGAACGGATACTTAAGGCGTCTTCAAAATCAAATACATCGGTTACGACAGGTGTGTCACCAAAAAACAGAGGCAGAACGAGGTAACTGTGCGACATGTGCTAGATAGTCATCGGTATGAGTGAAGGGGCAGATACTGAGAACTCGAGTGAGGGCTCTGCCACCGAGTAGGGTCATGTCAACTATTCCAATTCCACCGGTGACATTGATGTGTATTTTCCACCGTCAGGTCTTCCTGAAGTTAGAGCGTCTTAAGCAGAAAAATGTTCGTTTCCGTCAGTAAAACCAGATCAGGGTGGGAATGAAATTGGGTCTGAAGAGATGATGCATCACTACTCTGCATTGAATTGATCTACTACTTAGTGTAAGCTTTGCTAATAATTAGTTACTAAAAGTCTAGTACAATCATTGAACTCTCAACTGAATTGCATGTATTAAAAATGTAAGGGTAACGCTCCGCTAGTAGTCTGCGGTATTTACCATGCAGAATAGCATGAATGTTGCTAACCTTTTAGATATATTGTTAAGCTATATTGGTGCTATTACATCAGGCGTAATCTCCATAATCTTCAAAATTCCAGAAGAAAATAGCCTTGCAAGTGCAGCAACCCATCAACTTCATCGCCTGCAGTTGTCGAATCATAGACATTCGAGTATTTATAAACATTATGCAGAAGGCTGACCAATATGCGTCATAGTAATGGATACATAATGCCACCACTACATATTGGTTACAGTCAGCATCAGCAATCAAAGTTCTGTTCGCTAGGAGCCCTTCGATGTAAAATACTACGCTGTTTTATTTAGATGAGTTACACACTACTACTAATGTTTGGTCTGTAAAAAGTACCCCCAATGTCGATTAAAACAGCTCTTATCGAGTGCATCCTCAAATCTGCTCACTAGATTTTGAAGTACAAGTCTACACATAGAGAATGCAATCCCAAAGTAGTGTGAAGGAACATGAACGAAGTCAGACTAATCCGCAGCTCTAAGCAAATGAATAGTCATCCTCGCCGATTTTCGGTATAAAAGCAACTCTCACAGTGCCGGGTTCGGTGTGAAGGCCAGTGTGGGGCTAGCAGTAAGGAGTTTGTTTAGAGTTACCTGCAGCTGTCTTCAGTTCTTATAGAAGGCAGTCTTTGAAATTCGAATTAGCTTCTGTCATTCATTTTGCTTCCATCCGCAAAGTTCCAGCCTTCCTCCGAATTAGTTTTGGGCGACCTGTTTAGGAATTATCAAGTTTCCTTACGCAGTCGCTGCAAATCTTCGTTTCACCATGTGACTAGTGGTACGCAAAAGATTTTCGTGAAAAGACATGCCAACTTTAAACATTCAGTGAAACATATAAGGCATACCCATATATCAATATCAAGAAGCGAGGTGGAGCAAGAGTAATGTCATAGGGTGAATATGATATAATTTTTCGAAATGGCGGCAAGTGTCATTGTGCTTTGACATTTATGTTGCAGACACCTCAAGAATGCGGAATTATTGTTACTGATTATTTGAGCAATTTCCGGTCTGTTGTTTCAACGCAGCGTGAATTTCGTCGTCGTTTTCCTCGTCGTCCTGCACCTTGTGGCCGGCCCCGTATTGCTCGTTCGACCGAGAATATCGCTGCTGTGGCCGAGAACGTCTGAGAGAGTACACAAACATCGACAAGCCAATGATGCACACAATTTGGCAGCAGCAGACGTGCGTCGAATTTTGATGAAAGACCTAAAGATATTTCATTATAAAGTGCAAACCGTTCACCAATTTCTGCCTGCTGTTCGTCAAGTGAGGACAACTTACTCCTACGCTCTATTAAGCCTTGTTCAAGAATCAAATATCATAACGAGCGACGAAGCCCATTTCCACTTAAGTGGTTATGTAAGTAAATAAAATTTGCATTTCTGGGGCACGGAGAATCCACATGAAATGCATGAAGAGCCATTGGGTCTCCTCAAAGCGACTGTTTATTGCGGCATTTGTAGTGAATAAGTGTTTGGCCCTTATTTTTTGAGGACGCCGACGGCACCACCGTAACCGTAACTGTTGAGCGCTACAGACAGATATTAAATGATTTTTTTTTTGCCTCAAGTTGCTGAATTGAATGGAGCAATCGCTCACACAGGTCGGGCAACTATGGAGATTTTAAATCACCAAGTTCCAGGCCGTGTGATCTCCAGTTTTGGCGATTTGAACTGTCCGGCCAGATTGCCGGATCTGACACCACCAGACCTCTTTCTCTAGGGTTTTTTGAAATCTCGCCTTTATCACAACAAATCACAAACTTTGCAAGTCTTGAAAGCCAACATTGAAGAAGAAATCACCAATTTCGAGCCAAATGTCTTGCGAGCAAAAATTCAAAATGTGCATCAACTTAAGAGGTGGCCATTTGTTCGCTGTCATTTTTTCACCTTAACGTCGTCAATTTCAAGTAAACTTTATGTGGAAACAGAGCTGAATTTTTTTCATTTCTAACAAAATGGAAGCCAATTCATATTATGACATTGCCTTGTATACGATGTCCGGATGAATCCATCGTCACAAACAGCAAGACAAACGTAAGATGTCGATGTTATAAAAGCCAGGAAAGGCCGAATGATGGTTAGAAATATGCTCTCTAACCCAGAGTGAAACACTGGATAGATTAACTGTAAGAGCGAGCTAAAATATAACATAACTTAAGACTAACTAAACTTAAGACTAACTTGGAGGATTGCTGGATCTTCATTCGCTCGCTAAGAGCTATAAATCGATCATTTTAATACCGTCCTGTTGAAGAGCATGGAAAGTGATGGTTTAGCATCTGCTTTGCGTACATATCCTGCATCCAAAATACAGTATCCAGATCTACGCGGAGGATCATATGAGTTTCCGCTTCATAATCTGGAGAGTAGAATGCATTTAGCATTTTCATCGAAATTTGGACTGCCTTTCGCAGGAAAAGCTTGACGACATGCTTAAATGAATCTATGGTATTGGGGATTAATGCTAGTTAACAAGATCATGGTGCCATCACGTGTTCACTCCTGATATTAAATCGGTTCTTTGTTCGATGCTATCAACAGTTTTAAGATGTTCGCTCGGGTATATGAATGTGTAAAGTTTTTCGAAAAATGGGACAGAAAAAGAAAGAAAGATATTTCGCTCAGTTGCTATTTGCTCCATGGATGGCAACCAACATTTAATGGGGAGACTAAATTATTTTAATAGTGTAAATTGACCAGATGTTGTATTTAGGCATCTTACAAGATTTTTGTTGAATAAAAAAAAAATTTGTTTGGTCATGGCTGGTATTGAACCCCGAACTGTCTGATTGGGAAGCCAATACACTACCAACTGCACTGTCTGTTGCTGCATGCATCGACTAATTTCCCTCAAAATACCATCGACGTTTGCTGCATTAGTAATGGGTGTCCTCCGAGAACCGTGTTTATTCTCTTAACAGGAAGGATTAAGCGGACTGGCTGACTCAAATACTCGACCAAAAAGTCTTTTTCTCAACGAAGATAAATATCTCAATAGAAACCTTCTCTTGAATAAACTTATGGCCTCGCAAATTTCATGAAAACGTGCGGTGGCCGTCATCCCATTGCAATTACAATATATGGCGTGTAAAGCAACGGCATCGCAACTACCATTGCCGCTCGACTTGTGTCGACCAATCGACCTGTACTCAGGACTATTTTCGAGCAGAATCTAAGCAAGGAAGGGAACGTAGTCGGACCTTTGGGATGGCTCCAAGACTCCATGATGATGATGGAGGACAAAGATGTTAAACTTCACTACTCTCTAGGGTTACCTTCGTCTGTCTTCCAAGTGGAGTCGTACGTAAATCTATTATTATACGCATATTATGTGGAACTAAAAGGTTAGTCAAAGCATCTGAGTTTGAAGTAATGATCAGGTTTCACCTAAAGTCTACCTTAATCCTCGCTCCCCTCTGAATTTTGATTCCTTTGAAAGCTATTAGAAGGCTGAATTCATTACATCTTGCAGGATACTATTACATGTCACAATGGTATCGCATGAAATAATATCGCCAACAAATTTAATAAGGCAGATCACCGGGGAAAACTGTTTAGGACCGGAAGCCGTGTTGCGACGGAGAGCTTCCATTAATAGTTTAGTCTCTTTCACGCATATTTATAGGTTGCACTATTGTCTAGGCTCAAACGACTAAAGTTAGGTAAAAACTTCTACATTGACTACCATTTCAGCAGAGAAATTCATTTGTGTACGAGTATAATTAGATATAATTCAACAATATAAATAATTGCATCATATTTCGAAAAACCGGGATTGGTAATGAAATCCGGGGTCTAACCAAAGTCTATAGAGGCTGATCTCTTAAGTAATGACAAATATTTATCCTTGGCTTAAGACGTTTCTTTTCCAAAAAAGGGTAGTAAAATGATTGTTAAATTACTTCAATTATTACATTTGACAAATCAAATAACAAATGATGAAAGCCAATGGACCGTTTGCGTCATTTTCGTAAACTGTTTTGAATTTTTGACAAAGTCATTAATGTTATCATTGAATTGGATCATACCTGCAACCTTAAAATAGTTATATTTTTTTTGTTATCGAATTTAGATATTTCACTTAATTAGGTTTGACTTTAAATCGTTTAAGACCGTTAGATGATGCAATTATACAATTTTCGGGAACAGAAATTAAGAATTTGCTTCCTGATACAGCTAAGTACTAGCAAAATCAGCAGTGGTAATGTATAGCCTTACTGAAGATCCAAGGATAAGGTTCTAGGCTAAGACCCTGAGTTAAATCCTTTCTGTAATCTGTCTCTCTCCAGAAGTTTGATTTGCTTTTCATTGGATTTTGTTTTTACATTAAGTACACGTACCAACAATAAGAGCAATACGAACATAATTTTAAAATAATAAATATAGTAGTAGGCAATTAAGAAATCATTTCCTATATTCATATGTTTGGTAAAAAAAAAGTATATATATATATATACGAGTATATAAGAAAAAACGAAGACAAGAGAAAGGGAAGAAAAGAGCAAGAGACATGCGAGATAGAAGAAAATAAGAAAAACACTACTCTGTGGGAAAATACTCAAATAGATTAGACCGTTTTAAAGTCGGAAGTCTTCGACGTTCTTTTGATATGTTCTGACAATGAGTTCATAGTCTAATGGTGCTGATAAAGAATAGGTTCGAAGGAATTAGGTAGTTATAGGGCTAAGTATTAGTTTTAAATATTCTTATTGATCTAGAAAACTGAAACTTTGAGAGCAAATATGGAGGTGGTTTCAGATATATTATTTTGTGTAAGAAGATGCAGTTACGAGCATGAAGATATACTTGCAAGCTGCATCCAGGGATGTTATTTTCAAACGATAAACGTAGCACAACATATTGTTAAAAGCTACTTGCAGTTTATTTTTTGATACCGAACCAAGCTGACGATAGACCGTTTCGGCGTAGAATATTAAATCATACATAGGTAAAAGAAAAAATTTAAATATAAAATATATATACAAAAGCTTAACAATTCCTTAATTATATACATTATAGTTTTGGATATACATCTAAATCAAACTATAGAAGGGATTCGACAAAATCATAATTTAATGTGAATAACTAGTCTTTAATTTTCTTAGTGAAATTTGAAAAATGGTACGTTGCTCTTATATGTAAGGGCAATTTATTGAATATATTTGGAGTTGTATATGTATAAAAATGTAAGAAATGTGTTCTATGTGCGAAAGGCACATTTACCAAACTCATATTGTTTATACGTAGGTTGTACATTTGACAATTTCTACTAGGTATATTCCCACTTTGTTTGAAGAATTCTCCTAATACTTTAAAAACATATAAATGTCTTATTGGTAATATTCGCAATTCTTTAAATATGGGCCAACTTTTCACTAAACGATTTTTATTTGAGCTTATTAGTACTAAGTGCTTCTGTGCAATTAATCAGGATCCAAAAGTATTAGCATACGTACCTCAGCTTGTTATGCTGTATTGCAACCTTGAGTTAGCAAGACTATAATAAATCATCGTAAGTATTTTTTGAGAATGAAAAGGCTTTAAAAAATACAATTTACGTGACTAACAATAAAAAGGCACTAATCATTTGTATATACTTGAACTGTTGAACTGATTTAATTTTGAAGCAGCTTTCAGTGCAATGCAAATTGTCCATACAATTATTTCTAACACAAGTATGAAAAGGTTGTGGAAAATGTTTGCAGTCGTGTGCGTGAAACCATAGATTAAAGTCGTGTATAATATTTTCAGACACTTTAAAACACATCAGTTTAGTTTTTTCGCTTCTGATTAATTTGTGATAAGAAAACCACGATCTTAATATTTCAAAATCTTCATTAATCATTACAATGTTCTCAAAAATTGTTTGTGCTTCATATGTTAAAGCTATGTCGTCCGCAAAAGCAGTTGAAGTACCATTTAGTTTTAGTTTAAAAAAGGAATTTATGTAAACTAGGAAATATAAGGGGCCAAGTACAGATCCCTATGGTACACCGTTTTTTAAAAGTCTCGGTTCACTGAAGATTCCATTTAAGTTTACTTTTTGTTTTCTATTTTTTAAATAAGAATTGAGCCATTTGAAAATTTTACCACGAAAACCAGCCTTATAAAGTTTAGTTAGCAGAAGGTCAGGGTTCACCAGATCGGAAGCTTAAATAGACCCATAGTTGATTTGTTGTTATTTAAACTCCCATAAAGTTGACTACACACCTTAAGGATGGCATCCTCTGTTAACAAATCTGCTCGAAAACCAAACTGATTGTTACAAAAGAAATTGTATTTCTCCAAGAATAAGACAAAACGACATTTTATTAACTTTTCAAATTTTTTTGAAAATGTCGAAAGAAGTGATATAGGCCTATAATTCGACACATTCTGCCTATTACCTTTTTTAAAAAGTGGGATAACTTCTGCACATTTCATGTGGTCAGGAAAACAACCCATTTCAACACTTTTATTGAATAAGGAGGTTACGATATCAGTAATATACCAGACAATATTTTTTAATAAACACTATCACTTGTGCAAGAAGGTTTATTTTTCAAAGACATGATAGCATTATGAACTTCTCTTGGAGTTATAGCATCAAACATCAACGTCAGATAGTACTTCTGTAGTAAAGCCGCTACTACAATCTGTTCTCGTTTCGACAGTTGGTTTCAATTTTTCAGAAATTTCCGTAAAATAATCATTAAATTTATTTGAAATCTTGCCAAAATCTGACTCTGTTACTCCCTCTAATTCAATAGTATCAATTCTTGCACAATGCTGTCAACCACTCTCCACTCTTGTCGTACATTAATTAATTTATTTTTTTTTTTTTAACTTTATTTCATATCAAAATTGAAAGCTAAAAATAAACACAATTTCAAAATATTAAAGCTACAAAGCTTCTTCCTTTTTGATCGAAATAGTGAAGTACATTCTATTGTTAGAACAAGAGGCGAATGTACCTATCATTTTAGACATAATTTTAACAGTAAAACTATTGATGGTGAAAATATATAAAAATTAGAAAAAGTTAAAGCACAGAATGTTATTACAAAAGAAAAAGGAAATAAAATCCAAACAAAACTCAAATTAAACAAAAGGCATAAAGCACATATCAATTCTGCAATGGAAGAGAATAACCAATTTTTAATATTATATATGAACACAGTTTTCACTCTCTCACATCTAAGGTTCTCTTGTAATAAGTTAAATAGACGAGGCGCAGTAACAAAATAAAATCTGGAAAAGTGTGTTTTATTGATTCTGGGCACATTTACAAAATTCCTAGTGTTGACTCTTAAATTGTAATTTTCTTCAAATCTAACAGCATAGTACCCGGAATTTTCAAAAAAATATTTTTAGAACCTTGTAACAAGACATTTGTACTTAAAGGGAGAAATTCAAGATTTTTAAACAAATCAAAACTAGGAGTTCGACGATTGACTTTACACATAATTCTGATCGCGTGTTTTTGCTTTGTTCAAAGATATTTTATATTACTTAAATCGGTACCACCCCAACAAGTTATTCCATACTGCAGCTTTGATTTCAATAAACCATTGTAAACAAGCTTTAAAATGGGCAGGCTACAGTAAAGACTAAGATGGTAGAATTGCCTCACAACTCTATTTAGATACTGCTTCAGATACAATGTATGATCTTTCCAACTCAGCTTATTATCCAATATGACACCTAAATATTTAAAATTGTTGACAGGATCAATTTTGAAGCAGGCATCACTACAACTTTCCTTACTGTTAAAAGTAATAGAATCATTGCGGCTTTCTACTAAACAAAAACGTAAACACTTTGGTGAATGGTAATACAAAGGAAAGTCAGCACAGAATTCACCTTTGATGTTAAAAATCATGAATTTCGTCTTATTATTGATTAACAGTTTATGTTGCTTAAACCATCTTCTCAATATGTCTAGATCATTATTAACATCCGAACATAAATTAAGATAACTGTTATTCGAATACGAAAGAGCAGTATAGTTGGCAAATGCTGTAATTTTGCGTATAAAGGGTTGGATAAACAACGAATTGACGTATATTAAAAAGAGAAATGGACCCAAAACAGATCCTTGTGGAACACCAATATTAACGAATTTCTGCGAACTAAAACAGTTTTTGATTTTCATCATTTGCTTTCGATTTTTTAAATACGAAGAAAACCAATCATAAAGCTTACTTAACAGCAGAGTGTGATCTACCATATCAAACGCTTTTGTAATATCTATAAATAGAGTAGCTGGAATTTTCGGATGTATTCAAACTGATGTATATTTCACCAGTCAATTTTAATAAGGCACCTTCCGTAGATCTCCCACTTCTAAAACCATATTGGCTATAACTGAAAAATTTGGTTCTGTCTAAGAATGATAACATTCTGGATTTTATACGTACCTCGTTCAAAAACATTAGAAAAAACTGACAGAAGTGAAATGGGGCGATAATTACGAGTATTTAAAGTCATGATGTCACCCTTTTTATGGAGTGGCATTACTACTGCTGTCTTAAGTGAATCTGGGAAAATTCCCCGCTGTACGCAGAGATTGAAAATAAAACACAATACATCCGAAATTTCGAAAGAAATATTTTTCAGCACCGAGCTGGAGATCTGATCAAAAGAAGAAGAATTCGATTTTTTAAGCGATAGTATAATATTTTGTATTTCAAATGCCGTAAACGGTTCAAAGAAAAAACTTTCTGGTTGAAAGTTTGCTTTCTTTATCGTAACATCACTTTGGCAGTAAGAGCTACCATCGTTCGGAAAAACTTAGGAGAAGAATTGACATTCGAAAAGAACTCATTAAATAAATTAGCAACTCCTAAGGGATCAGACATAGTTGAATTATTGTTGTTTATGATTATATCTGCATTGTCGTTTGATTTGTTTAAAATTTCATTTATGACCCCCCATTCCTTTTTAACGTTACCCAGATTTTCAGCTAGTCTTTTACTGAAGTAAGTATTTCTATATAGTGGTATCTCGGTTTTTAGCTCTAAACATAATTTGTCATAATATTTTTTCAGTCTAACATTGTTAGGATGTTTTCCAACACTTAAGCACAATTTCTTTTTCAATCTAATTTTTCTTAATAAAGGGGCAGTCATCCATTGTTTAAGACATTTAAACTTGTTATTTTTATTACATACAATCTGACTACAATTGGATATATGAAATTATAACTTCTTAAGGAACGAATCAAAAGCAATAGATGGATCCTGTGAATTGAACACATCATCCCAAAACTCAAAATTTAAATGTAATTTAAGAGCGGCAAAATCAATTTTATTAAATTCCTTATACTCGGATTGATTTATTCTGGATACGCTACTATCAAGTTGAATACTTGTCAAACTATGGTCAGTTAGTTTCAAATCATAGACCGCCGTTTTAAAATTGACAGAATTGTTTCTGAGCAGCCTTATAAATATATGGTCTAAGCAAGACCCTAAACGAGTTGGTTGACTCAACAGAGATTCGAATCCAAACGAAGACAAAATCGACAAAAAATTATCTACATCGACTGAATCAGACAAGATGCTAATATTCAAATCACCCACTAATATTATATTTTTACAAGTTAGAAGTTCCAAAAATCCTGAAAATTCTTCCAAAAAGTTTCGCACTGTACACTTATGTAATCTATAGATGCATACAAAACAGTAAGACACACCAGAGATTTTGCAAGAAACATTAATAATACCTCGAGCATTAGCGAACTTTTCACTGTAGAAATTGTTGCGTGTGTTTTCGATTTTTTTGTTCACTCTTTTGCAAAAAGTATCAAAATGTTTTTTTAAGTTTTTTATTGTTTGGAGGTTTTTTACATTTTAGGCACAGTTTATTCTTTTTTCTAATCTTGATAAGAAGATTGTTAGTCATCCATGGTTTTAGATGTTTGTTGACACTTGATTGATTTTTTTTGGGAAGTACTTAAAATAATATGCTTTTGTAAAGTGTCCATGAAACAATCGAATGCAACAGAAGGATTACTTTCAGAATAAACCGGCTGCCAATGTTCGAAGGTAAGAAATTCTTTAAAAATCGTAAAATCAACATAAGATTTGATTTTATCATATTTAAAATTCGCAGTACGGTTGCGAACTGAAAAACAATTTAGTGTAATGGTGCAATGGTCTGTTATCTTTAAATCATGAACTTTGCTATTGTACGTGTTTTTATTGTTTATATTAGATCTTAAAAAAAAATATGGTCAATACAACTCACGGACGAATCGGTTATCCGGGTTAGTTCGTTTACCAAACTTTCAAGGCCATTCGAAGGCATAGTAAACAAATAGTTTTCTGTATCGGTATCAAATACATCTAAGATATCAATGTTGATATCACCAATTACAATCAAATTTTTAGCTAAAGTTTCACATAAAATAAATTCATCAATGAAAACGCTTTTATTAAACCCGTGATATTTTTAATAAAAGATACATATACGGCGACACCTCCAGCAGCGTAAGAATCGTTACAATTACCATAAGGATTATTATATCCCTATATCTTATATAACTCTAATTTATTATCATATATCCAAATTTCACTCAAGACGATTACAACAGGTAGCTCCAACAACAAGCCAAGATAAGCTAAGAGGATTGAAAAGTTTTTTCTCATTATTATTATTATTATTTACTTATTACTTATTATATATTACTTATGTAACGTATTATTAATTTTTTAATATAAATAATTAAATTACTGCAATAGTAAAGCATTGATTTATTTATTTCATTGTTATAAATTATTTATTATAAATAAATACATCGCTGTAATAATAATTTATATCTAGAGACCTCGCTACGCCCAAGTTACGAAGTGTATGCTCAAACCTGTACACAAATTCCTGTTGATAGAAAAATTATGATTTCTTCCTTCAGCAGATAAAGACCAATAGTTCAAACTGTCAGGATCTAGTAAGCACATAGAATCACTACATTTAGTACCCACACCAATGCTACGCCCATTTTTCCACAGTGATTTTGAAGAGAGTAATTGTAGTTGTTGTTGATTGATATTATTTGAGTGATGTCAAGCCTGACGAAAACGTTCCCAGTTACTTGAAGTAGGTTTTTATGCCCATTTGCGATAGAGTTTTCTTCGTTTATTTATGGAATTAAGGACTTTGGGAGTAAACCAGTGACATTTACTGGGGTCAATGTATGTACCTTCCGAGAGCATCTCTCTTCAGACCATCAAGACTGACACTTTTGTAATATCAAATCATAGCTAAATAGAATACACTTGGAACTGTTTGAGCAAATGCAACAAGATCCAGCTGCCATGCTGAATACTGTTTTTTCGGTAATTTAATTTGGTGGAGGCTCACGCCACCATTTATTTCGCTTAATACAAGCTTAAACTAACTTAAAAACTAAGAACAGTTAAGGGTTAGGAAGAAAGGGATTGGTGGAGAAGATGAAGTTTAATACGAGAAGTGCTCAGGTTAAAATTAAAAAGGGGGAGGTTTGAGTTGACCTACGGAGCATGTGGGAGATTGGTTCGTTAGGGCCATAAGAGGTGCGATAGGTTGGAATATAGAAGAGACGAGGAGAGCGTAAATTACGAGGGTTAGTGTTGAAGGAAATAGAATTGAGGGGGTCAAAGCACAAGGAGTCTAACTAACAGTAGCACATTTGTGAGAAATCCTTCTTTAATTTCAAATGAAAACTACTAAATGATGAGTAGTTATCCTTTTTCCCGATAGATCTCACTACCAATCTAGCCTACACTTGATTCCTATGTGCACCAAAGAAATAATGTCATTCATGTGCTCATTTATGCACTTATCTCCATTTTTCTAAAATTTGCACTTAGACCTCTTAGACTCTGACCCACTCAATTGTAAAGGGAAACGCAATCCACAGAACCAGAGAGTAGTCGATGAATGAAGGGAATGTCAGCTACGTCTCTGCGTTTTTCGAGGGTATTCAGGTTAAGAAGTTTGAGGCCGCCACGATAGGTAAAGGGGTCATCTAAGGGTAGTCCACGAAGGGCAAATCGAAGAAAACGACGTTGAATGTTTTCGATTCGGGATATATGAATTCGCTGAAAAGGGGACCACACTTGGCTGGCATATTCGAAAAGGTGCCGGACAAGGGTAATGTAAAGTGACCTTGTCACATAAGGGTTGCAGAATTCTTTAGACCATCGTTTGAGAAAACAGAGCTATGAGTTGGGTGGCCGTGGTGTAGTGGTACTAGCAAACGCTTCTCACTCGGAGAGTCCAGGTTCGAATCCTGCCCATGGCAAGTCAGTTTTTCTTTGTGTAATTGGAACTCAGACAGAAAAATTCTGCGTGTGAAGGCATAACACTGACACGTAGATTTGGCTGTTGTAGAGTTTCAAGCACAGAAAAGAAAAATACTGTGATATACCTCGAATCACTCTGAGTGAAGAAAAACTCTCCGTCCTATTCGGACTCCCACCCCTGGAGAGCAAACATAGAAACCAAACACATTTGAGTTTCAAACCACTACAAAAACAATTTTCCTTTCTCCTCCTTCTATCTTTCCGCCCGCGCCCGGGCAACAGTAAAAGGGTATCTAACCCCTTAGGCGCACGTAAATTATCTCATCAATATGCGTCCGGAAGTTTAACTCTCTATTGTATAATATTCCAAGGTCGCAAAGGGATTGAACCTGGGGTACAGGTTGGTCATGCAGAAAATTGGGGAGATTGATTGGACTTACGAGATTGACATTTGGAGACATTAAGTTCAAAGCAATTGTTTAGACACCAAGTGGAAAGCCTGTCGAGGTCTTCTTGAAGGAGAATAAAGTCTTGGGGTGAAGAAATAGTATTGGAGAACTTAGTGTCATCGGCGTAAATGGATACGGAGCAGTGTGAAATGAAAAAGAGAGACCTAGATGGCTGCCTTGTGGGACACCAGAAATCACTAAAAACGGGGTTGAAAAGGCTGACCTAAAGCGAACGCTATAATATCGGTTCTCCAGATAAGACGATATCCATTTTAACGATATAGAGTCAAAACCGAACGAAGACACTATTCAAATTTTCACTTGATGTGATATTTTATCGAAGGCCTTAGCGAAATCTGTAGCAATAACATCGATTTTGTTGCCATTTTTTAGGGCAAGGTATACGAATTCAACTAAATTTCTAGTAGTTGATCTACCTTTTAGAAATCCATGCTAAGAGGGTGATATAAGTGGCTTGCACTGAAAGCTTAGAGCTTCATATAAAAAGCTTTCAAACATTTTAGGTATGTGAGAAAGCTTAGCAATGGGACGGTAGTTGGATATTACATTCTTTGATCCCTTTTTGTGAACGGGGGTTATGAAAGAGGTCTTTCAAGCTTGGGGGAATTCCGTTTGTGTGAGATACAGATGAAATAGGGAGGAAAGTGGGTGCGAAAGAATGGAGACACACTTTTTGAGAAATATTGCTGGGAGTCCGTGTCTGGCCCGGGTAAAAATTCATCATTGAGATTTTGTAACTTTCCTTCGATAAGGATGCGATCAAAAGATTGAGAGAGAGAGGGGGGCCAATGCAGAAATTGGAAGTCACTTGAAATATACAGGATCGGGTACGAGGAAGTGGGTCGGTCGACGAGATATTATCGAACGAGAGAGAGGGAGGATAGCTTAGGTAAGCTTTTTTAAACGTCAGTATCTTAAAAATATTTTGAAAAACTCATGCCCCCTACCCGATTCTGCCACTCTGAAAGTATTTTCAACACTGCTTATGCAAGAACAGATCGACGATGTTTACCAGTGGCTAATTTTCTTTTCTTTAGAGTGACAACACCAAACTTCCAAGGCCCAGAAAATTGTGGAATCCGAAAAGAATATTAATAAATCATTGTTTAATACCTACAACTGCGAAACGGATTTTGTTTGTTTATAAAAACAAAAAATACTACAATAAATCAATTATTTTCAAATGTGAAAATAAAAATATCTTTTACTTGGCGCTTTGCAATGAAAGCAGAAACAAGTAAGCCGGTGACTCATCACCAATGAAATGCAAATTATTAAATTACTTTCACGAAAACAAGTTTTGCATTTTTGGCAATAAATCCAGTTAATTAAATTGTCTATCAATCGTTTTGTCCAAAAAAAAGAAAGAAAAATAAATACAAACACAGGTAGTACCTAATTTATGTTATTTTTATGCAAATGTATTTTTGATTTTGAGCGCGAGCTATTTTTAAATAAAAACTTATCAACGAAATTTTCTTGTTTCGCCATAATAACAGGTGGTTGCAAAAGTATGACATATTCTGAAAAAAACAAGCCCCCGTTCTTTAAGTGATATAACCGAGCTATAGCGGTCAAAAGGTTAGATAGTAGAGCATATATATGGAATGTTCCATATACAAAATATCTGGAACCGGGAGTGCCATCTGAGTCCTTTCCAAAAGTATTTGGCGATGGAATGTGGGCTCAGCTTAGTTTCGATAAAAGAGCTAACAGGCAAATAATTGCGTCATTCATATTTTTGCAAAAGTTTAAGCTCTCGGTAACCAGAAAATTGTTGGTAGTTTTACTTATAAATTTTAATTGCCGTTGTGGCGACACAATTTTTTGGGTCGGGGTTATTTTCTTTTCGTAACATTGTGGTGTGGAGTTCAAACTCCACACCTGACAAAAGTGGGTGTCGCGCTGAGCTCAGCCAAAGGTGAGGAAACTCGGAGGTAGTGGTTGAATACTACAGTCGCACTTTAAATCGAGCAGAGATAAGTTACTGCGTCACAAGAAGTGAGTCACTGGCGGTCATCTTAGCAACGCACCACTTTCACCATTATCTCTTTGGTAGGCGCTTACTTATACGGAAAAAAAATTATGCTGCCTATAATCCCAAGTAACCTTGTACCAGAAATTCTTAGACAACTCCACGACAGTTCATGCGTAGGACATCTGGCACAAAAATAGAAAAATTAGAGACTGGTATTTCTTGATCGGAAGAGTAATGGACACCAAATTGTGGTGCCAAATCTGCACTGTAGGTGAGGATTGCAATCGACGTACTTGAACCACTCCCTAGAACAAAAACCGGAAATGGCTATGTGGTTGTAGTTATGGACTACTTTACCAAATGGCCGGAGTGTTTTTCTGTACCCAATCAAACAGAGGAGGTAATTGTAGAGAAATAGATACAAAATGTTTTCTGCAGGTTCGGAGTCCCCTCCCCCGCTTCATTCACTCTAATCAGGGAACGAATTTCGGGTCAGAGATCTTTAAAAAAAAAATACACGAACTTCTTATGCAGCCAGATGACCCGAACAACTCCTTTACCACCACAATCCGACCGTATGGTCGAACTCTTTAACCAAATTCTATTGGATTACTTGGCGAAGTTGGCAAGTCTGCATCAAACCGACCAGGATTTACTTTTGCAACCAGCTGTATTGGCCTACCGTGCATCAGAACATGCAGGTTTTTCCCCAGCTATGCTCAACTTTGGAAGAGAACTCAAACTACCAACCGATAATCAGGGATACGGGATGGAATTAAGAACCCGAATTCTGAAAATACACGATGTTGCACAACAAAATGTAAAACTCTCTTCAGAACCAATGGAAGACAAGTACAACTTAAGAGCTAACGTAATTACTTTTACTGCAGGAGACCAAGTCTGGTTTTACAACCCCAAGAGTCGAAAGGGCCTTTGTCCTAAACTCCAATGTGATTGGGAAGGTCCTACTAAGATCGTGAAACCATTATCAGATCTTGTCTACCGCATTCAGGCATCAGGAAAAAGAAAGCAGAGGGTTGTGCATGTCAACCGCCTTGCCCCATACACCTACTCATCAGAAACTTATTCAGAGCTT
This sequence comes from Volucella bombylans, assembly GCA_949129095.1. NCBI lineage: Eukaryota > Metazoa > Arthropoda > Insecta > Diptera > Syrphidae > Volucella > Volucella bombylans. The sequence goes on from OX422144.1 coordinate 141,183,012, forward strand.
TGAGTTTTAAAAAGGGAGCAGTGTTTTTTTTTTTTTTTTTTTTTATAATGAGCGCGCGCTCAAGGGGTTTGAGTACCCTTAAGGTGATTGTACACAGCGCGGGCAAAGGAAATTTAGGGAGGAAGAAAAGAGAGGTACCGATGTACATTGTTTTTAAATGTTTGCAAGTTATAACGACCAGGAAATACAGAGATCGGCAGGACATTCCATAAGCGAGTTGTACGGCTTAGGAACGAATCACGATATTTTAGAGTATGTCCGAAAATGGGCTTGAGGGTATACTGATGAGCATTCATAGCGAGACGGGTGTTACGGTTGAAAGTTTGAATGGGCGGAATGCTACTGGCAATTTCAGTGGAGCACTGGTGGTGGAAGTAGCGATAAAACAAAGTGAGACACGAGACATTTCGTCGGTGTTCGAGGGTGTCCATTGATTGACTGATATTAGTATCGTCAATAAGTTTTATCGCACGGTTTTGAATCCTAACTAGCAGGTGCAGAGATGTTTTAGGAGCACCTGACCAGATGTGTGAGTTGTACTCCAATTTTGGGCGGATGAATGCCTTATATATTGAGGCCAGATCAGAGGGGGTAAAATATTTTTTACATCGCTTGAGGAAACCTAGACATTTCGCAGCATTTTTAGCGACATCAAATATGTGGTCATTCCAACGTAAGTTGTCATTAACACACATACCGAGAATGGAAAGTTTTTCGGTTTCGACGATGCAAGTGCCATTCATATATAATGGCTGGGTGTTTAAATTTCGCTTTAAAGACAGCAAACAGCATTGTGTTTTGGAAGCATTAAATTCCACTCTATTGATAGTTCCCCAATTGGTTATGCTGTTGATATCGGAATGTAATGAGCTTAGCATACGCTGCCGTTCTCGTACTACAGCCGAAGAGTAGGGCCGTGTGTCCGGGAACGAATATGAAAAGCAGAGAGTACTGTCATCAGCAAAGGAATATATTGGATTAGAAGTAGTAGACAAGAGATCGTTAATGAAAATTAAAAAGAGTGTCGGTGACAGAACAGAGCCCTGGGGCACACCAGCATTTATTTTGTGAATATCAGACTTGAAACCATCCAAGACAACTTGAATTGAACGTTCCGAAAGGTAATTTCTAATCCATTGAAGAAGAGAGTCGTCGATCCCAAATGCACGCATTTTCGACAAAAGAGCCTGATGCCAAACTCTGTCAAATGCCTTAGAAATATCAAGTGCAACTATCTTGCTTTCGCCAGATTGATGTACGCTTTGGTTCCACTTTTCGGTGAGACATGCCATCAAATCACCAGTGGACCTGTTGCTACGAAAACCGTACTGCCGGTCATTGAGAAGTTTTCGTGTTTCGAGATATTTCAAGAGCTGACGATTTATCAGTGTTTCCATGACCTTGGAAAGAAGGGACGTAAGTGCAATGGGTCTGTAGGAGGAGAGAGAAGATGATTCGCCTTTTTTAGGGACGGGCTGGACAAATGCTGTTTTCCATCTGCTCGGGAAGAGTCCTAAAGTGTAGGATTGATGAAAAAGCTTACTCAGTGGTTTTGCCAGCGAGAAAGAACACCTCTTCAGAAGAAGGGGAGATATACCATCTGGACCAGCGGATTTATGAATGTTGAGATCTTTAAGTACTCTTGCTACTACACGAGTGCGAAAGTAGATTCGTCCCATTGAAGATTCGACGCACTCAAGTGTAGGCGGAGACAAAGCACAATCTGGGAGTGTTGAGCTGGCCGCAAAGTGTGCAGCAAGCAGATTGACCTTATCCAAAGAGCTGACAGCTGGAATGTCATTGTAAATGAGCGTTGGGATGGAGGATGAGGCGGAATTTCTAATGTTTTTGACGAACGACCAAAAATTTTTACTGCCTTTGGGACATTGCAGTATTTTTTGCCTCAGTTTTTGGTCGTATAGGAATTTCACACGCTTAAGAAAGGTGTTGCAGTCATTCCTGGCTCGTTTGAACTTTTTTCGGTTTTCCTCTGTCGGGTTGGTCTTGTAGGACCGAAAAAACATTTCTCTAACCCTGACGGCCTCTTTACAGCTCGAGTCGTACCATGCCTTTTCTTTTGGTTTGATACTCTTCATCCGATGAGGAATAAAGGATCTCATTCCAAAGAGAATGGTGTCTGTGATCATATCAGCAGCGGCATCCACGTCGTTATCGAGGAAGCATAACGACCAGTTAAAATTCCTAAAGAAGCTGTTAAGACCGCTCCAGTTGGCTTTCTCGTATTGCCATACGGTTCTTTTAGGAATTTTTTCTCTAACTGTGTGGTCGGTGTACGAGAAATTAGCTGATATGACACAATGGTCCGACGAGCCTAGAGGTGAGAGCACATCAATGGTGTACTTATCAGGGTGAGAAGTTAAAAACAAGTCCAGGGTGTTGGCGGTATGACTATCGACGTCTGGTATTCGCGTGGGCTCATTTACAAGCTGCGTTAGGTTGTTTTCTGCAGCGAAGATCTCAACACACCGTCCTTCGAGTGTTGTCTGTCCAAAATTGTGTATATTGAAGTCGCCCGTAATAACGATTTCAGTATGAGGATACAGGGATACAATTCTTTGAATGGAGTCAGACAGCGCATCAAACTCGTTAAAGGTTGAATTGCTGTCCAGTTTGGGGCTTCTATAAATAAAGCAGTAGTGTATAAATTTAACCACATGAAGTTGAATTCCGGATTGGAACATGGATCACATTGTGGTGGAGTTTGGTAAGCTACATCACTACGCACATAAATGGCGAGACCGCGGTGAGAGAAGAATAATGGCACTAGTTCGTAGCCAGGTAGCTTCAGATCAGAATGATCTGAGAGGTGTGGGCGGGGATCTACCTGTGCCAAAACAGCTGGTCTGTACTTACAGACGTGGACGTACGCAGAAAAGTGATTACTTTTTAGCCCGCGTATATTGGCTACGTCTACCCTGAATTCCCTAGTCATAATCACAGACAAACACAGAAAACACAAACACCGACGATACTAAGCAAGGCTGCGAAGTGGAAATTCTGACGTTGGTTTACTGAATCAAATTTTTGTAGGTGTTATGCCCTTACAACAATATGAAACAGTACACCAACAAAATTTTCACTCACAACCCCGCTATCCATCAGTTGTTACATACACTCAGCCACTGCCCGTACCGTATGGTAAATACAGTAACGGCAGTGACTGAGTGCAAGCAAGTAAAAAAGTTGCAAAAAAGTAAAAAGTTTAACCTCTTGGGAACCAGAAAATTGTTGGTAGTTTTATTTATTCAAAATCATCAGAAATTTATGGGCCTAACTAACATTTTCAAATTCAGCCATCCCCACAAGCGGCTTAGTAGCAATGCGGATACATGGGAGGTCTACATACGCGAATATGTGTCTAGCAAAACCCGTTTGGAGAAGTCGCAAGTGAAAGCAATGTTGAATTGCGTTTGCGATTCCAAGGGTATTGTCAACAAAGAGAAACTTTCTACTGGGACAATCAATTAATGCAAAGTTCTATCTTGATGCTTTGATGCGTTTGGTGCATAGAATTCGTCGTATTCGGCCAGAATAATTCGAAATCTCATCAATCGACACTTGTGGCACATTTTTTGCCTAAAATTGCAACCATTCCCCGTATTCGAGTGATTTGATACCGTGCGACTTTTATCAGGCTTGCACCGACGTCCTGATGAGATGTCCGGCCGACGATCTAAAATTCCTCCCAGTACTGCCTCGATGTTTTGTCATCAGGGTTATCCGAACGTGCGTCTTCACAGTTTTTAAGATTCATTGAGTGGTTTTCGTGGTCGGGCACTTATTACGACGACACCACATGGAACCAGGAAGGTTAGATCACTTCGAGTATAGTGTTAGTACCATCTTCAGTACTTCTGCTTATTCGCTGGAAGCTATTTTGAGACCACCTCTCTTAAGACTGCCTCCTGCCTCGACTCCGAAGATAAATCCTCAAATAACCTGACCTCCGAATATTTCGAAGCAATGAGATTGACTCCATCATGAGAAGTCCACCGCCGGAATGTCCGTTTTTGTCTTGGTCATACTTATGCGCTGAAGTTTATCCAGTTCTGCTTGCAGAGATCCGATTGTTCAGTTTGACTCTAGATACAGCAAAGTCATGGGAAATACTGTTTGAAAAGTCATGCTATGCAATGGCATGAAAGAGAGCAGGATGTCACTCATGTAGAATAACAATTGAAGACAAAGCAAGCCAACTATTTAGGAAGAACCGATGAAGAGCTTCAGAAATTGTACACAATGATGTACAGGCATAGTAGACATCCTGAAATCGACAACAGGATGCAAGGTATATCTCAGCTCTCCCTTATATACGCAGTGACAATTAAGAGTAGGCTGAAGTTTTATATGTTAAGAACCGTGCAAAGCTTCATATTCATAATCCTTTTTACAATATTTTAGTATAGTTTATCTAGAAGAAGCTACGAGTAAGAATAGAAAGTCCCATTACGAGCAACACTGCGTAAAAATGGGAACGTAGGGGTAGGTAACGTAGGCAAGAGTGGCTGTTGGAAACACCAACCCACTTAGGCCTGTTGGCCCATTGTGATTCCTCGTGGATCAATAATCCTCTTACTAATGGAACCACTTTGAGCTTACGATGAAGCGTAGGAGACCGTTTACGTCCATATTTTTTAGATCGTTTAGGTCGTTGTAGAAGAAAGCTCCTAAGTCAAGGTTTCTTCTCTGGGAGAAAGCTGGACATATACAGAGTAGGTGGAGGATTGTCTCCATTGGTTCCCAATGGCTACTGTAGCTTTCTTAACTCTTTCTTAAATGTTAGGTTTCCTGTCAAAAATGAGACCCAAATGTTTTGCTGCATCTGAAAAGACTAAACTGGTACCCTTTATTGAGGGAGCTAAATCTAATTGGAATTTTGTATTGCCTGGACAATATCAGTTTTATGGGGGCTTACTCCCAATCCACTGTGATCTGCCCAACGGGTTAATCTATTGAAATTTAGTTGCAGGAGTTCTATAATCGTGTTAAGATGCTTACCTGAGACGGCTATAGTAATGTCATCCGCATAGGTAATCACCCTACTACCATCAGCTTGCGGCGTTCCTCTGCTGACACATCTTTTAGCAGAAGTCTCACCCAGTTTGGAGCTGATTATCCTGCTTTTTAACATTTGATCAATCAACTCCCCAAGTCAGTCGTCTAGCTGCAGAGTTGACAGCGCAGTCGTGATTGCGGATGTGTAGACGTTGTTGAAGGCGCCCTCTATGCCCAGGAAAGCAACCATTGTGTAATCCTAAATTGTAGGGATCGTTCGATGTGGCTAGTCAGTGAATGAATAGCCGTTTCCACCGACTTTCCTTTATGCACGTATATAGATATTAATCAGTCGTTCTAGAATTTTCAGAAGGAAATGAGATCAGGTCTTTTGGGACAACATGAGAACATTTTTCGGCTTTGGGAATGAGAACACTGACTTCTCTACATGACAGTGGAATGTAAATCACTTCTACACAGCTCCTCATGATATTCTCTAGCGTAGGCAGGGTAATGTCTGAGGACCTACATTTAGTTCCTTAGATTCAGAGAACACGTACGTAGAGTGATGGGACAAGTTGAACAAACTCCTGGACAAAAGTTAATTTGAAAAAAGAAATTCTCGGTCTTGAATTCTTAAGTGAAAAATGCAAAATTGGGGACAAAGGAATGTTGAATCAAGTCAAAAACAGGTCTGAGCAACAAAGTCTGAACCTGCAATTTGCTCTGACTGTTTTGACCATGAGAACAGAAGAAGACGTCATGTCCCTTTGTGCCATTGACATTATTCCGCCCAAAGCAGGGATATCCTTTCTATAATATATTTTTAAGAAATAAAAAAACAATTTCATTTTCGTTTCAATCTTATAATTGTTGCAAAACTAAACGTATACATAAAATAAAGTAAAGAAAAAGTATTTTATAGAAGGCAGTGAGGCTTAAAGTAAATGTATGTAGGTTGGCATAGAGAATGGAGACATGCAACAGATAAACATAAATAAAACAAAACCATTCGTAGAATCTTCGAAAAAAAATAATAAGAAGTTACAGAAAAAAGAATAAAAAATCATAAGAAAGCTGTTGACGAAAGAGGAGGTTTTCTTATCATGGCAACGATGGCAGTAAACTTTGACGTAAGTACATAAATCTACAGAGGTGGGCAATATGTGTCAATCGTGATGGCATCTTTATGGCAGTGGTATCAACCAGTTTACCAGGTTCCTGGAGCTGGAGCCACGTTAAGAGAAGCAGCAGATTGAACATGTCCGGCCAATGGAGCTGTATGCACAGCACCACGTGTTTTGGCAACATAAGTAGCACCGTGCGTTGGAATAGCTGCAGCTACAGCAGCATGTGGAGCAACAGCAATGGCAGCTGGAATATGTGCAGCAGCAGAGATAAGAGGAGCAGCAGCAATGTTCACAGCAGCTGGAATTCCATGCGCACCCCATGCTGGTCCATGTGCCAACAATGGTCCTGGATGCGCAATGGTGGCAGCATAACCCAGAGGTCCAAGGAGACCAGGAACACCGGCCAGAAGGGATGACTGGACACCCATAACAACGGCCAACATGACTACGGCAGAAATGGCGAACTGAAATTTAAATAAAAAATTAAGATACATCATCAGTGATTTAATCGCCCTGGAGGGCTTTGCAGTTTACCTTCATGTTGATCTGTGTGTGTGGAGTTTTTTTTGGAGGGAAAAAGAGAGGAGTGAGAGATCACAGCTGTTCAGTGAACGCTTTGAATTTGTTCTGATTTAGCAAATGAAATTATTTCAACTTTTATACTAAAATCTGTTGTACCCTTTCACCACAGACAACAGTGCATACAGATATCGTTGCCGCACAGGTTGCGGCTGTGTTCAAGCAAGCGCCAAGATCAGGCTTTGGTATGCGGCAGTTGCAGTGTTAGCCAACACAGCCGGCGTCTATTGGTGATGTTTATTGCAAAATTGTCTACGGACAAAAAGAACATGAACAAAAGTACCCAAGTAATGTCCAATACCAATACCACCCAAACGAGGAATTAATAAAATTGCCATGAGGTCACAACAAAATTCAGCTGAAGCTGGACATAGACACACTTTCGGCGTTTGGGTGGGTTCTCTATTTCACTTTGAATGTGGGCTAGTGAGTATGCCACATGCTCTACAGACCTGTTGTTGAGTCGATTGTTTTGATTTCGGCTGTTGATATTGTTTGGCACTCCAAATTGGATTCCATCAAGATAGGGCGACAAACCTGGGATTTCCAAATGTTTAGAGTGTGCTGTGCATGTGCCAACGCCCAGTTGGTTGATTTTTGTAATTAGTTTCACTGAATATTTGGACTCTGACAGACCAAGGAACAAGAGGTAATTTTAAGATAAGAATCTTTACGTTGCGTTGCATGAAATAATTTGTATAAAACAAGTATTTTGCTGAAATGGGTTTTTGCCCGTTTTGAACCAGAACAAGTCACGCTTCGATATGGATCGGGAGTAGTCGCTTCAGGTGTATTTTTAAATCAATTCATATGTAATCGATTGCTTGAAATTGTATTACAAAATAAGGTTTCCGATATGTTGCAACATCTAGCAAGTCTTTTCGCAGGTCTTAGTAGACATACTTACACAACATTTCTCAATGGGTCCATCGATTCGCATGCTATGTGGCATATAGCGCCGTCTTGCTGGAACCCCTAGGTTCAACTCGTGCATTTTGGCTAATGATTCCGCCAGATCATAAACCGCACCAATTTTTCCACGTGCTTTAGCAGCTCTTGTATAGCCTGAGGTTATTCATCATCATCGGACCAAACACGGCAGTTTTGTTTATTAACATACCCATTCAACCAGAAATGAGCTTCGTCGCTAAACACAATTTTTCAATAAAAAAGCGGATCTTTGTAGAGCTTTTCTAAAGCCCACTCACCGAAAATTCGACGCTGTGCCAGGTCGTTCGGCTTCAGTTGTTGCACGAGCTGTATTTTGTAAGGTTTTAGACCAAGATCCTTGTGCAAAATCATTCGCGTAGTCTACCTTACTCAGGCAATCTCAACTGCTACGAACGGCAATGAATGGACAAATTACGGTTTTCATTAACCCTGGCGGATACAGCAGCAATATTTTCCTCTGAACGCACTCTACGCATGCGAGTGGGTGGCTTAATGGTTGAAATTTGGTCACAATGGCTTGAACTGCTTGTTCCGTAGGTTGATTATGACGACCATAAAGTGGTCGAAGTGCGCGAAAAAGATTTTTCAGAGAACATGAATTTTGATAATAAAATTCAAAAATTGTTAAGCCTTGTTCAGGTGTAATTCTTTCCATGATGAAATGGCAATGCTAACTGATCATGTTTGACTTTGACACATGTCACGAGTAACGCGTGAGCTATCAAAATTAGAACACTGTTAAACCAAACAGCAAAAAAATCACCCTTTATGTATGTAAAATTGACGACTGCTTATCAGGAATTTGTGTCCGGAAGATACTACAATATTTTTAAGGTTGTTTGAGAGAAAAAGAATTTTATTTTGACGAACAGGTAACTCGGTGTTTTGGAGTAAACAATCTCGTGTAATGAGACAATAGTTCTATATTTGAAGAGTGCCTTCACTGAATATCCAGCGACTTGATTAGGTTAGGTTAGGTTAAAACACAAATACTAGCCACCAAAATGGGCATATCGCGATCCCTATGGAACAAGTTGAACTTGTCTTCAAATGGCAAAAATCTAAAGTATCTCCCTACTGAAACAATCAATTTCGTGTCGTATATTTCCTCTAGGTTTTCGAAAAAGTATTTCCCTAAAAATTCTATTCGACTACGCGATATTCACACAGTATGTGCGTTATGTCTTAAACAGCTGCAAAGGGGTGGCCGTGGCTCAACTGGTAGTGGACTGGCTTCCAAATCGGATCCCAGCCTCGCCCAAAAGACATGATGAGTAGTTGACTAGAAATCAACAACAAGTCGAGCTCCACTAAGAATTTAGTCTCCCCATTAAATGTTGGATGCTATCCATGGAGCGAAATAACTACTGAGCTCAGACATCTTTCTTTCTCTCTCTATCCCATTTTCCAAAAAACTTAACACATGCTGAGGCATTATAAGTGTATTCATACCCACTTGTGTGTTAAATAAAATTCACTACTGAATCTGCAAATATCCGTGTCTGACAATTTGAATCTCTTTGAGTGTTTCCGCAGGAGACAGTTTTTTGCCAGGATCCATATTATTGTCGTAAATTTATCCCTGTTTAATTTCATTAACTTCCTAGATCTTTTCACGTCAAAAAGCGTGTCCTTCAAGACTTGACCACCTTAGTTTGGCATTCTTTATGATTTTTTTTCTATAGTGTCCCTTACTATGCAAAGAGGTGGTTTGGTGATAGCAACCTCACTATTATCGAGTGGCCCACTTCTTAATGCAAACTCATTCGCTCCCAGCATAATCTCACCCGCATAATGCTTTGAACACTGTGCGACAGCCCCGGACTATATCAGAATTGATGTTGGTCGATTCCATTGCTTTGAGTGTGACCTGGTTATCGATGTAGATAGCGATATCTCTTTCGGATACCGATCTCATCTGCATTAGTTCAGCCGCCCTGAGGACAGCCAGAACCTCTGATTGGAGGACACTAGCTCTAGGTCTTCTGAACCTGTTCCTTCCTCTGTTTTCGAACCGTCTGTGAAAATTGCAATTTCATTTGACCTGATTATTGCATTTCTTTGACAGTCCTCCCTCTCCGGATATATTATATCATATGGAATGTCGAAGTCGACCAAGGAAGGAATTTCATCGGCTAGGAACGTATTCAAAACTACTGCTCTTGAAGTAACCTAAATTAGTGAATCGTATCGCACTGTTGCCAGTAAGTTTTCTGATCTGTAAATCAAGCGGTATTAGGTGCAAAAACGTGTCCAATGCTGCCGTAGGGGGGTGGTACGGAGCGCACCTGTAATGGCTATGGAAGCCGTTGTTTGAACCGCCTCTAATTTTCCGTAAACTGTTTTCTTGTTTGTTGCTTTCCACCATACTAGTGCGCCATATGTACGAGGGGCGTTCAATATATTCTCGGTATCGATATGAAGGAAAATGCGAATTCAATTTAAATTCGTTTTATTTTTCAATATAATCTCCCATAACATCAATGCATTTGTTACATCTTGAGATAAGCTTTTTTAAACCCTCAAACAAATAAATTTCCTCTTTCTCTGCAAAATACCCATTTATTGCCGACTTGAGTTCTTCATCATCCGAAAATCTTTTTCCACGAAGACATTTTTTCAAATCCGGAAACAGGAAATAATCACTAGGGGCAAGGTCTGGAATATAGGGTGAGGGTTGGATTTCTTCGAAACCACAATCTCGCGCAGCAGCCTTGGAAACTCGCGCCGTGTGAACAGGAGCGTTGTCATGAAGAAGCAACACACCCGCTGCGAGTTTAACCCGTCTTTTCTTTTTAATTTCTTCCCGCAAATTATGCAAAGTGGAAGCGTAGGATGTGGCGTTGATGGTTTCACCTTTTTTTTTGTACTCAATGAGCAAGATTCCCTTTGAGTCCCAAAAAACTGTGGCCATGAGCTTCCCGGCAGACGGAGTGACTTTGAACTTCTTCGGGGGGTCTGTTCCTTTTTTATGCCACTGCATGGACTCTTGTTTGCTTTCAGGGTCATAGTGGTGGACCCATGTTTCGTCCCCAGTAACAATTCGATCCATAACACCGTCCGCGTTCTCACTACACATCTCCAAAAGCTCTCTACAGCATGCGATTCTCACTTTTTTCTGAGGCGCTGTGAGCATTCGTGGCACCCACCTTGCACTGACCTTTGAAAGGTTAAGATGGTCATGAAGAATGGTGTGAATGGTACCAATTGAAAGCTTGGTGATCTCTGCCATCATTTTCACCTTTATTCGGGCATCCTCAAGAACAAGTTTTTCGACTTCTTTGATGCTTTCTCCCGTACAAGCAGTAGCCGTCGTCTTCAATGCTCTCTCTGCCTTTCTTGAACTCACTTGACCACTTTTGCACAGTTGATAATGAAGGTGCGGAACCCTGGTAAACAGCCACCATCTCTTCATGAATAGTTTTTTGACTTTTTCCTTGCTTAGTGAGAAATTTAATTACAGCGCGATGCTCAATTTTCACCATCATCGTCTCAGTTGCCATTATGATTCTGTTTAACTAGAGATAAAACGCGAATTAATAATCACATTTATATGAAATTTTACATGAATGCACTAAAATAATAGTATTACTTGATAAATAAGTCAATTTATATAAACAGCCCCAGATTCACCCCGATACCGAGTATATGTTGAACGCCCCTCGTAAGTATACAACCAGTAGACCATAGCAGGTTTTAAGCCTCAAATATTTTCAAGCGTTCTTTTTGAGGTAAAAAGAGCATTATATGCCTTTTTGATTCTTTCCGCTATGTTAAGATTTCAATTCAGTTTTTTGTCCAGAATTACACTCATATACTTCGTGCATATCTTTCTACTGAAATATATATCAAGAATCAAATGTAATTTTAAATAATTATTCTAAGCAAAGGGAAAGAACAACAAAAACCCTTTAATTAAACAAAAAAAAAAAGATGAAATAAATAAATAAATATTTGTAAGTAATAAAAAAAAAACAAAAAAAAAACATCAGTCTTGTCGGATATAGCTATTATTAAGTTCGTTTACTAGTGGATTGTCAGATAAATCACATCTGACCATAAATCTTTCGGTAAGAGCATGTATCCTAGCCGAGATCAATTCAGCATTAGCTTTGCTGTGTTGATCGCGGGTAGAGTGTGCCAAGAAATGTTGAGCATCATTGTGAGTATCTTATTTTGCTGTATTTGTAATCGTTTTATGTGACACTTAGCAAAGTCACCCCACACTTGACAGCCGTATTGACAGAAAAATTACCTTATGTAATAATATTTTGTTGTATATTTGAAAGCAAGGATTTCCTGTTTATAAAGGGATACATCATTTTAATTGCAGTGCCCCTTTTATGGAGAGTCTTTGTAATGTGTTCGTTAAAAGTAAGTTTTGTGTCCAGATAAACACCCAAGTACTTCACTGAAGTCCCCCATTGTGTTGCCCGTTTACAATTAATATTAATTGGTCGGACAGAAGATAACAAGGTACGAGTAGCTTTTATCTTGTCCTCATTAACTTTAATATTCCATTTGTTTAGATATGGAATAACTATTCCCGCCGCATCTTTTAAATTAGTCTCAATATTGACACCAAATTTATGCGACGAAATAATCGCAGAATCATCAGCGTACAGGCAAAATCACATAAATGGGGAAAATTAGCTAAACACGTGTTGAACAAGAGCGGTGCAAGAACTAATCCCTGAGGAACACCTGCATCTACATTACACAAACATGAATTACTATTATTGACATGAACTTTGTAACTTCGATCGGACAAAAAACTCTGGACAACTTTACAAATATACGTTGGGAAATGGAATCTAATCATTTTATATACGAGTAATAAGCCATTGTGCCACACAGTATCGAATGCCTTTTCAATATCCAGTATTAATAATCCGGTTGATTTTCCTAAAGCACGATTCCTCTTAATACTATTGCAAATTCGTTGAATTTGGTGGTTCGTACTATGAAAGCGCCTAAAGCCAAATTGCTCATTGTAAAAAATATTTCGCTCATACGAGTAGATGGTTTTGAGTACTTTGTCCTTTATTACTTTTGTTTTTTTACTTATGCTACTCAATAGACTTACAGGCCTATAGCTAGTTGGTTGATTCGGAGCTTATCCTGCTTTTAGGACAGGTATTACTTTTGCTTCTTTCCAAGCAGTTGGATAGTATTGAATTTTTAAACAAGCATTTATTATGAAACCTAAATATCTAGTTCCAGCCTTGGGTAAGTCCTTCAAATAAATATTTCTTACTCTTTTTTTTTATAATTTACGCGCGCCTAAGGGGTTAGGTACCCTTTTGGTTTTTTGTAGTGGTTTGAAACTCAGGTGTGTTTAGTTTCGATATTCGCTCTCCAGGGGTAGGAGTCCAAATAGGACGGAGAGTTTTTTCTTCACTTAGAGTGATTCGAAGGTTATAATTCACAGTATTTTTTTGTGCTTGAAACTCTACAACAGCCAAATCTACGTGTCAGTGTTATGCCTTCACACGCAGAATTTTTCTGTCTGAGTAATTGGACACAAATGAGAAACTTGAAAAACTTGTCAATGGGTAGGATTCGAACCTTGACCCTCCGAGTAAGAAGCGATTGCTAGTACCGATACACAACGGCTACTCTATCTAGACCGCCAGTTTTTCTTACAATGAGGTTATCTGTGATGTGTTCTATCTCAGCCTCAGTAATGAACGCATTTTCAGGTGTTGTGGTTATTGAGTCATTAAAGTCTTGTAACATATTTTGTACAAATGCGTTAGTATTAGTGTCCCCTAGATGTAGAGACACGCAATGGTTTTTAGCAAAACTCTGGCAGAAAATATTGGCTTTGTCTGGATCAGTGTGATATGCTGCACCCATGTTTGTAAAAGTAGGAATATTTCTATTTTTGTTTTTCGTAAATTTCACGATATTGCAGAAAAGTTTAGAAGATTTGTCTAGGGAATTGATCTTCCTATTCCACTCTTCATGGCGTTTCGTTTGAATAAACTTCGCTATGAATTTGTTGAAGTGTTTTATCAGCCTTTGAGAGATGGGCTGTCTATATCTTTGCCAGTTTCTTCGGTGCATATTCCGCAAACGAATAAACTCCAAGACATGAGCTGGAAGTTTCATACAAGAAAATTTTTTTTCAACTTTTGGCACACTTATATCAGCGGAACTAAGAATATGTTCGGAAAACTGAGAGACGATATTGTCAATGTCATCTTTGCTGTTTACTTCGTCCAGGCTGGTAGGAACGTTTCTAAGTCTGGATTTGATTTCGGATCGAAAAATGTTCCAATTTGCGTGATTCAGATCCTGGAAATATTGCACGAGTTTTTCACCTGAACAGGGAAGCCGACAAAGAATTAGATTATGATCTGAAGATAGGTCATTAATTGTTACTGGCTGGGAAATATGACTAGATAAGTTAGTGACAAAAAAAATCAATAACAAATGGACGACCACGAGAACCAGCTGGAATATAAGTAAGCCTGGATGGAAACAGACCACGAGCAGGCAACATGTCAAATAGGTTAGACAGAACGTTACCCCAGGAGTTAGAACGTACACAACTCCAGTTCCGATGTCTACAGTTAAGATCACCTCCAATTAAAAAGTCACCAACAGAAGTGAAGAGTTTCCTCAAATCGGTATTCAACTGAAGCTGTTTTACAACTCCAGGAGTACCATCAGGGAAATAAACACAGAAGATTTTCAGTATATTTCCGGTACCTAAAATGAGCCCTATACCCAGATTTTCTACAAGATGTGTGTGAATACTTCCTAAAAGCTCATGCTGAATTGATCTCCTTATTAGGATTGCTACACCACCACCACTTCTATTTGTTCTATCCATACTATAACATTTAAATACTGACGTGACATTTGCATTGTCGAATCTAACCATGTTTCCGTTATTAATGCAATATCTAGCTATTGCATTATTATTGTTTAAGAAACAAATGAGTTCAATATGTTTATTTTTAACACTTCTTGCATTCCATGTTATGATATTTAAATTATTATTTGTAATGTTTCTTGACATGTTTGTAAAATACTTGGTAGCTAATTGTGCGATGGCATTAAATTGTTCTACTTTTGTTTTACATGAACCTAATTTGTTTATCATCTCCATTACAAGGGAGTTTAATTCTTCCATGGTGAATAACTCACCATTGTTGGTACTTAAATTACTACTGCACGGTGGTAACTCTGTGGAGACATTTTGCTCCCACGCCTTTGGTGTAGAGATATTACTGCTCCCTATTACTGCAACCCGCTTTGTAGTTGCTCGTGTTGGTAGAGCTGGGAAATCTGAATAAGAGTGATTGGTGTTGTGTGAGAAAGATCGGTTCGTCTTTGCTGTGAGCTTCTGCTTCAGATCTTTATGTGGCAGTTTCTCTCACCGTGGGCAAACATCTGACAGTTTCGGCATTGTGTCAGTAAATTTTTTTGCTTTCACTTGTGTGTGAAAAATTAGTAGAAGTAGTAGTAGTAGTAGTAGTAGTAGTTGTATTTATTAGTATATAGTTATACTTTTAAATTTTACATTTTATATATGTTGTTTTACATGTTTTTTTTTTTTTTACTATATATAAGTCTTTTGTTTGCATAATGCTTTAGTAAATTAACGGTTTAAAAACTTTAATAAATAAATAAGAGAGAAAAGGTACACAAATATAGTTAGCTATTACGTTTCAAAAAATCTATGCTTTTTTCTTTTAAATGATCTGCAGTTGCTTTCGGTTTTTATATACTCTGGCAGGTTGTTGAAAAGGAGAATTCCTTTGTATAGAAATGTGTTTTGTCCGGACATTGAGATCTGTCGTTTAATTCTAAAATCGTTGCAATTACGTAATCGATATGGTTGTGCTTCTCCTACGGTCCTTGTTTCACTCATTAATAGACTTTGTGTGCTTTCTTGCTTCATTTTGAAAACTGCCAGTAACGTGTTAAGTTGTAACCTTTCGCGTATGCTCATCCATTTGAGTGCATTTAGCATGATTCTTATCGATGTAAATCTATTGCACTGAAGAATACTTCTCATCGCTTTATTCTGTAGTTTTTGTAGTCTTTCCACATGTCCCTGGTTACAGCATGAGTATGTAATTGTGGAACAATATTCGAAATGGGGCTTCACAATTGTGTTATAAACTTTGATCGCTGTGTTGCAGTCCATTTTCTTCCTTATTCTCTTAAAGAACCCTATTTTTTTTGCAATTTTTTTGCATATGTAATCGATGTGCTCCGAGAACTTCAGATTTCTATCGATTAGTATTCCCAGATACTTTATATTGTCTACGTTTTCTATAATGCTATTGTTGATTTCTATAGTTGTCTTATTATTAATATTTATTTCCATTAATTTTGTCTTTTTTTCATTTAATTTTAATTTATTCATCACTAACCATGATGTTATCCGTTTTATATCTTTTAGAAGCTTTGATTTGCACTCATTTCCATCTTTTCCTTCAGAGTAGATTAGTGTATCATCCGCGTATAAAATGACTTTACAATCTTTTAGGATATTGGGCATATCGTTTATATAAATTATGAATAGCAGTGCACCTAAGATAGATCCTTGTGGGACTCCTATGTTTACTTCTATCGTGTGTGAGATGCTGTCGTTGACCTTGGTTCTCTGTGATCTATTTGTTAGAAATGACTTAAACCATTGCAGTTCTTTTCCTTGTATTCCATATTTTGACATTTTTCTGAGTAAAATTTGACGATCTATTGTTTCAAAAGCCCTTTTAAAATCTAGAAAAAGTGCCATTGTTTTTTTTTGCTCTTCCTTCGCTTTTCCATTCGTTTATAACGTAGTTTACCGCCGTTTCGCACGAGTAATTCTTCCTAAAGCCAGATTGATATTTGTTAAAGATTTTGTTACCCTCCATATATTCCATTAATTGACTTTTAACTACGCTTTCAAGTATTTTTTCAAATGTTCTTAATGTATTTATAGGCCTAAACTCTTCACATTTTTTTGTGTTTGGTATTTTTTCCACTGGAGTCACCATCGCGTCTTTCCATGAATTCGGAAATTCACCTTCCTGTAGAGATTGGTTAATAATTTCTAATAACGTGTTTCCTAAGGCGGCCCAATTATCAAGGATAATTCTTGGACTTATTTTATTAAAGTCGGCTTTATTTTTTAGTTTTTTAATGGTTTGAAACTGAAATTTGCATTCATATTGTCTTATACCATTTACATATTCCACATCTTCAATTTGTTGGCTATTTCCTTCCCATCAGTATAGTTTTTTTCAAAATCTACGTCAGTTATAGTTATTCTTCTTTGTTTAAGCACTAAGTTTTTTATAACATTCCACATTTGCTTTTGCCCACCTGCATTTTCAATTTTTAGTTTTATAAATTTATTTTTGGCTTTATTTACTTCCATTTTATAAGAGTTTCTTATATTCTTATAGTTATCCCAACTTTCTTCGTCATTTATCAGCTTTGCCTTATTGTATTTCTTAATTTTTTCATTTTTTAAAACTAGAAGTTCCTTGCTAATCCATTTATTTGTTTGATTGTTTTGTCTTGCGGTTACCTTCGCTGTAAATGTGCCTACTACTGTTTTAAGAATGCATTCGATATTTTCAGCATTTACATGTACCGTAGTATCTCTATTATATGCCACAGCCATTGTATTTACCTTTTCACTAAATCGCTCCCTGTGATACTTGAAAACAGTTACCATTGCATTACTTCTCTTTCTGTTTGGTTCATTTTGCATACGAAAAGTTATACTCTCGTGGTCAGATATTTTTTCCCTTTCATCTGGTTTTACGTCTATATTTTGTATGTTGGTTATGATGTAGTCCACTATTGTACTAGATTGCGCTGTAATTCTTGAGTATCGTTGCATTTTTTGTTGAAGGTAATTGTCTTCCAGGATTCTTTTGATTTCCTTTTTGTATGTGTTATTTAGGCACCAGTTAATATTGAAATCA
Organism: Volucella bombylans; assembly: GCA_949129095.1. NCBI lineage: Eukaryota > Metazoa > Arthropoda > Insecta > Diptera > Syrphidae > Volucella > Volucella bombylans. The sequence goes on from OX422144.1 coordinate 141,200,632, forward strand.
CCTCCTAAGATTATATTGTTCGGTCTCTCTGTCAGCATTTCTATATTTTTCTTGAAAAAGCTACAGAATTATTTTTCTGAGCTGCTTGGTGATCTGTAAATCCCCGCAACCGTTATGTTTTTATTGTGTATTGTACATTTACATGATATCCACCATGCTGTGTGGTTGATTGAACTTTTTATTGTGTCGCTGATTTGCCACTTAGACTTTATATATAATGTCGCACCGCCTGTTCTTGTTGAATTGGACATACAGGATACCTCCTTATAACCGTTGATTTGTATTTCTTCTTTTTCGATGTTAGATGTCAAGTGTGTTTCTGCCAGAATTATGAAATCATATTTATCACTGTTACATATTATTTCAAGTTCCTCGAAATTATTAATTAGGCCTTGTATATTAATATATATTCCCATAATAGAACTTGATTGCTAATAACCAATTCGCTTCTTTTTTTATGCAAGTTTGTTTATGTATACTGGGCATGTCTTGCTGAAAGTGTCGAGGTTTTCGTCAAGGCCCAAGGTTAGTTTTTCATTGACACGCATGCAATTCACACATTTCGTAATTGATTCGTTATTGCACTCACTTGTTTTGTGATTCTTTAGACATTTTGCACAAATTTCTTCGTTTTTGCATTCGGTTGAACGATGATTATATTCTTTGCACTTATAGCATCTTAGGATGTCAATTCCATCAAATACTTTGCATCTTTCCCATCCAATGCTGAGTTTTCCTGCTTCTAACACTTTTGGAAAGGAGTCCTCATCAATTTCAATAATAGCATTGTAATTAACTTCATTGTTTTTTCTCCGTTCGAAATATTTAACTAACTCCATTTGGCTATGTGTAATGACAATGTTTTGTTTTTTAAGTCTTTCAATAATTTCATTTTCACTGTTCTTATATTTCATATTTGCTAATAAAATTCTTGGTCTAAGTTTTTTTGGTACCTTAATTTCATACTTTTCACTCAGGTGTTGTTCGATTGCACTTTTTATTTTATTTCTTTCTTCAATATTATCACTTTCAATTAAAATTGCTCCATTTCGGGTGTTTTCAATATTGTGGAAATGTAGATTTTGTGGATCAACTTTTTTACATAGATCCTCCTTAGTTTTGTAACAATGTTGTTTTTCCTTCGATTTTATTATAAGAGGTTCTTTTTTTCGTAGCTCTGGCATTACTTTTTCTTTTGACTTGTCACTTCTTCCTTTGACAATTTCCGCAAATGACACTTGATTTTCAGTAACCGCTTGTTTACTATTTATAATTTTTTTCACTTCATTGCACACAATGTTATTGCTTTTTATTTCAGCAGACAATTTGTTGCACTCGCCCTTGAGATTTTCCGTTATGCTGCATATATTTTTTAATTCCGTTACACTTTTTTCGCAGACTTCTTGGGCAATTTGCATTTCGCGTACTCTCTCGGTATATCTAATTTCGATTGCTTCGAGTAAATTCTTTATTTCATTTTCATTTTTTTTCATTGGTTCCTCAAATTCCTCTTTGTATAGTTTTAAGTAACTTGTGTTTTTTTCCACGCTTTCTTGCATTTCCCTCACTATCAAATCCATATTTTGAATATAATGTATGCATTCATCGCACATGAATCTTAACATATTCCCATTTCTGACTATTCCAATGCTGTATTCGTCAAGGCCGGAACACTTTGATGTAGAGTGAAAAACCTTTTTGCAGACGCCTTCACAGCTGACACCTGTTTCACCACGAATCGCTGATCTGCATTTGTAGCACTTCGACATCCTTTGTTCACCTTTCTTTCAATTTCTTGTGCATCCACTGCTTAAAAAAACCTATTTCCTTTGTAAAATTAAAAATTTAAATTATTTAACTTTACTAATTTTTTAATTTTAATCGCACTGCAAAAAAATGACTTCCGATTTCTATCAAAGATGGCCGTTGCACGAACGTTCTTTTTTAGTTGACTTAGTTTGACACTTCCATTTTCAAAAGAAACTATGTAGAACGTGTGCACTTTAAGCCCAGTTTGATGAGTTCATTTTTCAAGGAAACTGTTTCAATCTGCCCCAGGCCATATAGAATAGTCTTGAACACTTTATCACTTTTCACGTCATGAGTGAAGAATTGACAATTGTCTTCTTTTAATTTATTAAGAACCGAATTATATGATTCTATGGAGTCGCACATAATTTTTATGCCAATAGAAATCTTATTAATACAATAGTCTCCTATATTAAGTCGGTTCATTACAACGTGCACATAGTCACAATATTTTTGCAACACTTTTATTGGGGGAGGAACTATATTTTGTGGTTTATTTTGCACAATTACATACATCTCTTTCATCCATTTCGTCGACCTCGTATAATTGAAGAGCGCTGAACCGATTGTATCGTGGATCACGTTTATTTTTGGCCATTTTGGGTCTTAGTCTCTTTTCAGAGGACAATGGAATGTCCTTATATACCCATTGTACTAAGTTTTTAAGGATGTCACTGATAACCAGCACCCACAGGAGTGGCGATATGACTCCCTCTTGACGGGTTCCCCTTTTGACAGACATTCTAACCGAGCTTTGCCCAGTGGAACTGTTGTTGCAAATCTTATTTCTAATGCTCCTCCTATATCGAAGAAGGCCGCCATCGTAAACTCACCGAAGGGTAGACTCTTCTCTACTTTCCACACCACCTCGCGCAGGGTGGTTTCTACAGATTTGGTTGGTGAAAGCTGTCGTATCTTGGACAGTCGTTAAGTTCAATATTTAATTTTCTTCAGGACGAAAAATCTAAACTTGGAAAGACTTCGCATCCGTAGAGTATTATGGTCAGAACGAAGGATTGGATTAGTTGCATCTTTTCTTTGCTGGGAAAGTAATATTTTGTTGGGCATAGTTCCCTAAGAATGCCATATATGTTAGGGACAACGTTATTTATGTGATGGACCCAGTTAAGATGTTGGTTGAAATTTATTTCAATATTTTTGGTTTTAGTTACAAATTTAACAGGATCATGATTAACATAAAGCGGAAAATTCAAAATTTCCAAGTTCTTATTACATACGAGTAGCAATGGCGCCTTGGTTTTGGACGAATTAAGGCTTAAGCAATTTTTTTGTGACCAAGCAAATATAGAATGATGGTCAGAGATCAGTTATGCTGGAGGATACAAAAGACTTTGATACTATTTTATATATATTAGTTGATCATCATAGGGAACAATTTGACATTATTTTTTTATAAATATCATTTATGAATAACGTAAATGAAAGGGGGACTGGGACAGATCCTTGGGATGCACCAGACGTTACTGACGGACTCAATGATTTTTTGTCAAGTCAAGTAAAACCCCAATTGACATCATATCTTCATCAATGGTAGAACGTATGTCCTCAGTAATTTTCAACAAGGCCGTGGTGCTGCTGTGCTTAGATGTAAAACCAGATTGGTGTTTCGTTATTAAATTATTTTCTGCAAGGAAGATCTTCACTTGTTAGCTAACGATTTTCTCAAATACGTTTCTGAGAAAAAGTAGGATAGCAATTGGCCTGTAATCGAAATTATTGTTTTTTGGCGAGCATGACTTAGGAAGAAGGACTATTTTTGCTTGCTAACATCCTTGTATTAGAAACAAATTTCGGGTGGATATTATCTAAACCTACAGGGTTAGACTTAACAGTTTTCTCATTAACTCATTGTAAAGTAAGTGTGCTGTTCTGTAAAGCCTTCAAAAAAAGGAAAAATCAGTTTGATTGGCACTGGCTGGTATACCATTGGCAAATTAGAGTTTTATATTGGCAGATTAAGCTGGGCAATATTACAGTTGTCAGAGTCACTTTTGGTGATGCCGATTTGATGAAAATATTTCCAAAATGCTGAGTTTGATCTATCAGAATTAAACTTAGCTTGGTAATACATAGTTTTGCTTTTACGAAGCAAAGGGTGTTACAGCGTTCCACCTCTACGAGATATAATTTCAGTCATGACTTCAATCGGCGACTACTTGGCTTATGTATGTCTGGACGTCTAAATCTGACTTTACGAATCGAAAACGATGATAGGTATCGCAACATATCGCAGTTTGTAAGCTTAGAAATGGGATATCAAACAGTGAAAACTCCTTTAGAATCAGTTCAGTAGGTTTTTTGTGATGCTCGGATAAACAGATAAAAATTCTAAAAAAAAAATGATTTGGATACAGACACTGTTCGTCTACTAGTACCTGGTAATACATCAATGAATATGTATATGGTTCTTACATGCGCATACGTCATTAAAATTTTTTTAAAGGAGCTGTTAAGCCTAGTTCTCCATGAATGTATTCACATTTTACCTGTTATCATAGATTCGTTCGGAAAACAACACCACATCGCTAGTAGCTTAAAGCAGCACGACATTTACATACATTTTCAACTAAGGCTATAGATATTAAGAGGATTACATGAATATTTGTGAAGTTCTTAAATAAATGTGGTGTTCGGAAATCAACTACGAGTACATACTTCTTTTAGAAATTTAACTTATGACAAGTATCGTTTCACTCGATAACAAGGCGCAGCCTCTGCAATTGAATGCTTTACCATACTTCTAGTAAAGCCAAGTTTTAGTTTTCCCTCAGTGCCCACTGAAAATCTTTTCAGGGATTTAGACATGCAGAGAACGAATGGCAATCATTCCTGTCGTTGTTATTGTAGTTTTAATGCACATGTAGGATCGAAACACCGCAATCCAGTATGTGATGAGTGCACACGGCTTCGAGGGCCAAAACGACAATGGCAAATTATGACTGTCTTTTGGCAGTTCAAGTAACATTACATACTTCATACTTGCATTACAACAACATCAACAAATAAACCTCTAGAGTTAGCGCAGTATTTTGCCAACTACATTCAGCTGCGGACTTCAATATGCTACCTAAGGCTGGGTCCACTTCTACTCCACTGTCCCTCTGAACAGAAGTCGAAAAAACTGCGGGCCAGGCTAAGCATGTCCTAGCTATTGTAGGCACTTTATAGGCCTGGGGCAACCTGAGCCTCAACCAAAAAGCCTCCTTTTGCCCTCGTTTACCATTGAAGGCTCGCTCTGTCTAATCACATCCGGTTACGGAAGTATTATAATTGTGCGGCCAAAAATGATCGTGACCCTTTCATAGGCCTTTCTTGATATTGAAGGTCTCGGTTAATTCATCACCGACTTTGATGGAGCTGCGAGAATTCTCCATAGTCATTCCTAACGAGGTTGACAGGAATGTCTAAACTAGACATGACATTGTACAGCTCGCCACTTTAGAGTTTATAAGTGTAATTGAAGTCGATTAATAGATGGTTGTCGATCTAAAATTCCCGGGTGTCCTTTCTAAGATCTACCGTGAATATTTGATAGATGGTGGACTCTCCTGGCCCGAAACCGCACAGATACGGCCCAAGGTTTTTCAAAATGACTTCAAACGCAGTCAAACGGTCTCCTTTCTCGTGAGTCGAACAAATGATGCTGAGATTCCTTGGTTTGGGCATGCTTTCTCTGACTATATCTTTCAGATGAGCTGGTGCATCTTCCCAGCCAAGTGATCTTCAGCAGCTTTATTTGACTTTTACTTTGATTATGCTACCTTAACTTCGTCTAGGTCAGGATTATGGAACTCTCAGTCACCTTTGTCCAGGGTAAATTGTTTAGCTCACTTGACAACGGGATTTTGACCACTATAGCCGTTACACAGGCTGCAGAAGTACTGGTTCGCAACTAAGTTATCGCTGTTTTTTTTTATGAAAATGCAACTTTATTGTGAAAAAATGGTTACAAGTGAATCATTCAAAGTGTTGCCTATCGTTAGCTACAACTTTTTCCCATCTTTCTGGAATAGCTCGAATACCGTTACTGTAAAAGTGTTCATCTTTTGAGGCTATCCACGAATCAAGGCATTTTTTGATGTCTTCATATGAGTGGAACTGCTGTGCCGTCGAACGTAATAATTAATAATCAGACGGAGCAATATCTGGGGAATATGGCGGATATGATAGGACTTCCCATTTGAGCGTTTCCAGGTAGGTTTTAACGGGTTTCGCAATGTGAGGCCGAGCGTTGTCATACTTTAGAATCACTTTTTCGTGGCTCTACTCGTATTGTGGCAATTGTTCGCGCAGTGCTCGCCTCAATCGCACCAATTGAACTCCATACCGTTCCTCAGTGATGCTTACGTTGGGTTTCAGCAGTTCAGAAACACCGACCTGGTCCCACCAAATACACAGCAACAATATTCGCAGCGTGAATATTCGGCCGACCCAACGACCTGGCAGTCCTTATGACTTTCTTCCCTTTGAGTTACTGTAATGAATCCATTTTTCATCACCCGTCACGATGGGATGAAGAAAACCCTTCCTCTTTTGCCGCTGGAGCAGTTGTTCAAAGACGAAAAAACGAAGCTCACCGTCCCTTGGCTTCAAATCGTAATGAACCCAAGTTCCTTGTTTTTGAATGATTCCCAACACATTCAATTGCTTCCAAATGGCTTGGTGGGTAACACCTAATGCTAAAGCAAGCTCTTCCTGCATTTGTCACGGATCCTCATAGAGCAATGCCTCCAATTTAGCGTCTTCGAAGGATTTTGGCCTTCCTGGTCCTGGTCGTCAACATCGAAATCACCGTCTTTGAAGCCACAGAACCAATCACGGCACGTTGTTTCACTTAGAGCAGCATCTCCTCAAACTTTTTGAAGCTCTCAATGTGCTTCAGCCGCCGTTTTCTTCGAATGAAAGAAGAAAATCAACACTTCCCGCGAATGACGATTATTTGGCACATTTTCACACAACCACAAGTATATGACGCCAAAACAAAATCACTAATGTGTCAAAACGGTTTGTTGACCACATGTCTATGATTAGTTCATGACGTTTTGGATATGCCAAAATCGATCAGCACTTACAACTAACTTAGTTGCGCACCTAATAGTTTTTCGACTTTATCAGCAGCGAATGCTCCTGCCAATCGATGGAGCAAAGCATTATATGCTTCTTGATTGGTTGCGTGTACCTGTCTATATTCATCGTCAAACCAGAAGTTTTTTGTGACGGACACGTCCTTAATAAAACCTCTGGACCAAGGGTCCGGCTAAACAATCCGGTTGCAGTAGCCTCACTGAAGTTATGAGAGTCGCCGTTTCTTTCGCCATCATCTCTACTCCAGGGAGTGATACAACTATAGAGCTCCATTTAAGCACCCGAGTTTCGAATTTGTCCAAGTACTCGTAGCTTCAAAGGGCCTTGTGCACCTTGTGCATATTTATAACCAGACATTGAACGTGCGACAGAGTCCGTTTCATTGAGTAAGTTTAAACTTGGGGATACAATCTTTGCTTGGCCGTATCTGACATGAAATCGATGGGCAGGGGCTGAGATTTGAAGAACGTTAGGATGTCGAATGTACTTAGTGAGAACAAAATTTGTGTCTTTGACAAGGCTTGGTGTTGGTAGCAATATTAATTTAACAAATTATTTTCTTTTTCAAGGTTCTGGTTCAGAAAATGCCCCATTTACAAAGGACAGTCAATGAATGGCTTCAGTGGAGGGACAATCGTCTCCACATTCATTTTAGGAAGAATCTGATGTTATCACAGGGAATCCAAGAGCCGCACGATATATCTAAAACCTACAACGTTCACCAAAACCCAGCTCACGTATAATGCTACCAGGAGACGCAGGATTTCTAAGATCTGTCCGAACTAAGAAGCAAAGTCTGAGAAAGTGATGCACCCCGTATCTCAATCGGCAATAGGTAATAACCCCCAATATGGTGAGGACTAATAACACTGAAACGATTACTCACATTCATGTGAAACAGGCGGCGTTATAAGCAACATATCAGGGGCGCAAAGAACAATCTCTTTGTCTGATGGATTTGTTAAGAAAAACTGTCAATGACTTACATACTGTCACAACTTGCCACCAAATTCATAACACTCAAAATTTGAACCAATAAATATTCCAGTCTTTAGAATCTTAAATCATTGCTGCAATCCTGCAATTACTGTCCAAACTTAGTTTACCAGTACGAGTATATCGTCAGAGATTTGTAGTTCCTGTTATCGAATAAATTTATGCTGAACAACGTTCAATAACATTGTTCAGACCATTAAACAATTTTCATTAAAAACATGCTCAACATTAATACTCAAAGTCAAACAATATTTCACGTCTATACCCTCTGGCTGCTTAGCCTCTCACCTAACTCATACGGAAAATTGCACTGCCCGAAGCGAAGCTTACAAAACCAAAGAAACATTTCGCGCCAAAAATCGAAAATGTTTGGTCCTATAGTCGTACCCACTTACGAGTAGTGCACGGCGTTTTGGGCAGCTTGTTCCACCCAAAAGCTACAAACCAGGTTGGCATGTTTCTTAATTGCAAAATGCCTTATAGAGTGGCACTTCGGAGGTCGCGCATGAGCGATTGCAAGTTATGCGCGCGAGCGTTAAAAATCCAATTTCCCGAAATAGTCGAAAGAAGTCGCCTACGCAGCAGCGCCACCAAACTAAAACAGTGGACCATAAATAATGCACACCGGGACTAGAGGCTTACTCCACCTGCATACCAAATTTATGTCCACCAGGACAGTGAGTTAAAAGTCGCCAACGTTTTAGTTACACAATTGGACCAGTTTTTTATGGCACGATTACTGTTTGGTCGTCGCTTGGCCCGCATGGCGTTAGGTTTTTATGCGCGTATGGGGTGTACCAAGTGCTCTATGACATCGGAAATGGAATACATTGTGACTTTTATGGCCGCGTGCACCATTGTGAGATTGAGTGTTTTGACCAGTGTCACTGGTTCTGGTAGCTTGCACAAGATCAATGCCAACCGGTGTTGTGTGTGTACAAATACTACCTCTAGCGCTTACGTAAACCATGTATGGTTACTGTTGGCGCTGCTGAATTGCTTACTTGTTGCTGGTAGATTGTTGCATGAAAGCCTGGGGCTAGCTTAGTGAATTAGACATTATGTGTTCGCATTTTGCTTCGAGTTAGCTTGTTCATTGCATCTGGTCATTGTGGGAGTGCTCTAGATTGGTAAGAATAGTGATTGAACAAAAAATGATTACACGTTTCCTATAGAGACAATAAAAGTGTGGAACAATATAGCAATTGCAAAGATAAAGAGTTACGATTGGATTCCTACTAGCTACGTTTGCTTACTGAATGAAGTTCTACAAAGCAAAGCCATATCCAAGCAGTGACTTGATAAAAGTATAACACAAAGAAATCCGCCAAGTAGTTGTGTTAAAGCTAAACATTCTTTCACAAATTGTGATGAGGTAAAGCTTAACTCTTTTTACTGCACTTTCGCTCTACTAATGAATCCAATAATTGACATCTCGCAGCCACTGGCAGGTTTCAATTGAGTGCAATCTAAAGGTACACATTCCTTCCTCGGTTTAATAGTTCAATAAATACAAGCGGACCTGCTAATCAACGTCGCTTCTGTTGACAGCTAACAACGAGCCTCTACAACCAAAAAAGGTAGTAGTTTTGGTGAACGAAAGCCTCCTTGAAGATCTCTTTCAAACGGATTCTATAATCAACAAAGATTGCAGGTCGGGTAGACGGAATTTGAAGACACATGAATCAGAATATCGCTAACTCCTCTCTGAAAATTCGCATTTTGAAGGCTGGCAATGGCTAGAGCCTGCATGACTCTATGTGCGAACACCTATGCTCAGTACGCGAATCTTTGCATTGAAGCGGCGGTCAGCGATATGAACAACGGATATGTTTGTATGAAGTATTTCACACAGCATATGGCTAAGCCTTTACTTCAAAAATTCTCAATGAGAACTAGGACTTTTAAGGTTTCCAGGCCACCGAAACTGACGTGCATCATCTTCTGGTTCCCGCGCCAACTCCAAGGAATATGTGTTGATGCGTCTTCGTACCTAAAACCCTGGTCTCAATACTGAAGAATGTAAGATCGATAGGCAAAGGGTGAAATTTATTTTCACCATCAAAACTTAATCAATTCTGAAACAAGATCTTGTTGCTGCAGACAAAAGCTACGGAAGGAATGAAAGGAGCGAAAGACACAAATTCGTCGTTACGACAGTCTATTTTCCCTATTATTCCGTACCATCACCACTATCAAATACAGTAGCCGAATTCATTGAATACTGTAATTCCAGGAAGATAGGTTTTATCATACAATATATTGTGATGCTAATGCTCAAAATCGTCTTTCTGACAGTAGCAATGCAATGTGAGTTGCAATCATCTCATGGACTTCATCTATCACCAGAACTAGTAGTGAACAATGTTGGCTCGCAGTCTTCATTTGCAAAGAAAGTAAAAGTAAGTACGATAAGGAGATTACCAGCTGGAAACCATTACCTCAGGCTAGCATTTCAGACCATAGGTACATCAACTGTATAATCAAATGCGAGGTCCTGACTTTGTTGAAGAAAAGAAAATCAACTGGTTTGAACACTCTTTACCGAGGAACTCAGCAAGTTCGTCAATCTATAGGTGAAGCTTCAATACTGGATCCTGCAGATCGTCTGATTTAAAGCGACTACGTATGGAAACCCGAAAATTTCTGAGAAGAGTCACAAAATTGGAGGAATACTGGAATATTTATAGAACAAGGTATTATAAAACAAATGTAAGAAGCTAATTTGAATATCAAAAAGAGCATCTTAAAGAGACTTTACATGGTCAAGGGCTCGAATCAGCCAAACCAGAGACACTCAAAACAGCTGAACGCATCTACAGGTTCATCCAACAAGAGGTGTCATTTTAAATCAATAGAAAAAGACATGACTTTATGAAAAGTCATGATATTTATATTGTAGTCTAAAATATAAATTCTGTGTTTAGTAATGGAATACAATACCTGTCAAATGTCGGCTTCAGCTCTGCATTTAAATAATGATACCTTTGATGAAATTTTTCCTCAGGTTTTTACGTAATTGTGCTGTATTTCGCGGATAACAGCTCAGAAAGTTTTTTTTTTACTTCATGAATCACTGTTGTAGACTCTGTCTTTAACATAACCCCAAAGGAGAAATACTAATGGTGTTATATCGCACGATCTCGGCGGTCATAGTGTCTGATTTTTAACGTAAACCACCTGTCATGATGACTTATGTTTACGGGATGCCCATACATCCATGGGAGCAAGGATACTCCTTGCCATCGCTCTCCGTCAATCCATTGATACCAAATCGGAACCGTGTTGCCGGCACAAGTTCCACCCTTGGTAAGAGTCAATGCCGACTTAGGGTCGCAGCACCCAGTACTTATTGCAACTCCACATTGGGCCGAAACCCTTCGCGCGAATTTGGGTTTAAACCACAGCCAGCATGACGCTCCCACAAGGGGGTCTACCTCTAACAAGTCAGGCCCGGACCGAGATCCGGGGGGCTCCTGACTCCCATGGTACCGTGATTTAAGTCCTGGTAGGGACTACCGGTGGTCCAGCCGCCAACAAGACCTATGACCGGCAACTTGTGACTGATCGAATCGTAGCAACCTTCGGTAGCGTCATCTGTAGATGTTTACGATGAGACCAGTACTTTGCTCTGCCCCCGTTCATTATTAGACAACGTCATTAATGGGCGAAGCCTTGATAATTGGGCGGGGGCGATTTCGGCGGTCAATTGAAGTCTTCATTTCGAGAAATCATACCTCCAGGAAATTTGTCATGAGATAAAAATATTTTTTTACCATGTATGGCATGTGGCGCCGTCCTACTGAAAATAAACTTCGTCCACGTCCATAGCATCAATTTTTGGCAAAAAAAAAGTCAGTCAACATCGTTGGGCAACGCAGTCCATTTACTGAAACTATCACATCAGCATCATTATTTCGCACCAAACTGGCACTCGTTGTGGATGGAAAGATTGTTACACTATTTCTCTTGGGTTTACAAGGTCCCAGTTGAGACAGTTGTGTTTGTTTACGTACCCACACAAATGGAAATGCGTCTCATCCCTCAGAATAGTTTTGTGTTCATCGTGTTCATTCATTTCCAGCACTCAATCAGTGAAAGTACGACAGTGTTTGCGGTCGGATGACCTCAATTCTTATGATAAGTGGACCTTATAATATGTGGGCCAAGATCTTCATGCAAAATGTGGTACAAAGTGCGCAATTCCCAATTCTTGTGATCATCTGGAAATGGGAACACCTGGGTTTTCAGTCACACTAGTCAGATACGGCGGCGATATTTTCAGTTGAATTTGTATTGTCCGAGACATTCAATTTTGCCTTTTAAATTTACTATAGCTTTGCGAGCAAGCTCTTCATGATGGCCGAAAGCAGTACTAACTGTTTCGACATTTTCACCACTTTTGTAGCGCATTTTCACTATTTCATCACATTGTTCGAGTGTGTATCGATCAATATTTAATAACCTCCTACGAGTAGTCCATGATATTTAGCATTTAGTTACAGACGTCGGGAAATATAACTACATGCTCACCAAGAGCTTCACACCTCTCAGTTTGACTTCCTGCGCGTTGAAGTGTGTAAGAGCTTTGAGGGAATAGTCCAGATTCATACGCGCAAAACTGATTTGCGAATGTATCCTCTTTCTAAAATATAACATACTCGTATCTACTCGTATCTCATACCAGAGTACGCTTCAAAATCTGGTGGGCAGAATTGAAGCCGCACTTGACAAGACGAACTACGCTCCGAAATTGAAGGTGCTTTCAACGACGCAACTTTGACGGGAAGCGTAATTCGCTCAGACAACCCGACGTAGACGAGTCACTAGTTTTGTGGATAAAAGCAACACTGGTGAATAGGACGCTGGTTCCGGATGCAGTGGCCAATATACCTAGTCCTGCCATAAGTTCTGTTACAAATATAAAACGCAATAAAAATAGAAAAAAAAAAAACAGTAAACTGTATTCAAATTTATTTCATTTACTAGACCACAATATTGATTATTAAAAAAAATTGGATTCACTCGAAATAACTGCCTTTGCTTTAACACAAGCTCCCAAACGGTGTGACCATTGGCCTACAACAGCACGTACGGTTTCCATGGAGATCGTGGACGCTGCTGTGGTTAATGCTGTCTTAAGGCTTTCCAAATTTTTGTGGGGAGTAGTGCAAGGCATGTTCTCCAATTCCGACCACAAACCATAATCTAGTGGAATCAGATCTGGCCGATGGCCAATCTTCTGCTGCTATAAAACCAGGAATATTGACTCTGTACTACTCCTGCATGGTTTTGGCTTCGTTCACTGGAGCAGAGTCTTGTTCCTGAAGAACCATCTGTATCCACTGGAAAGGGTATTGGTCAAACCCTTTACAACACCTTCTAGCACATCTTCCAGGTAAACCTTTGCACCAGTTTTTACACCTTTGGCACAGAAGTGGAGGGATATGACACCATGGTGAGAGCCCCTCCAACAAACCATTACGGAAGCGATGTCTACATTGAACACTTGGAACAGCTTTTTTCGCTTCTTTAGCTGAAGTGGCATAAATTTTGTCATTTTGTTTGTTGAAAACTTCTTCGACTGTAAAAATGTTCTCATCGCATTCCGCATTCGAGATCCCGGCAGAATTAATCCATCCATGCCGCGTTACTCGGGAAAACACGTCGAGCAGTGTGTTCAAACAAGGTACTGCAAATGTGTGCACCTTCATGTGGTTTCTTCAATCTAGTTCTGGGACAAACAGTGCGCACTGCAGATGCTAACACGAAAAGAATTATCGTCAACAAATCTTTCCAACTGCTGGGTTACGCAGATGACATCAACATCATCACGCATTCATATTTTACGCCAATCGAAGAACAGGTGGCCTTAAAGTAAGTGAGGACAAAATAAAGTAGATGTTGTCAACAAACAATGAATGGTTACGGAGTTTATATACCGCGGAGTAAACATCAATTCCACGAATGACACTCTACTGGAGATTCAGCGAACACTTATCCTAAGAAACCGCAGCTATTTGGGTGCAGAACTCATAATTCGAGAGATGAATGCATGCCGTACAAAATATTGATTGCTATATGAAGCCGAGTGCTGAACAACAACTAGGAAAGCAGACACTTTAGAGAAAATTCTCTAAACTGTATCAAGGTATGGATGTAGTCTAGAAAGGTAAATCGAGTCAACTAAACCGGCTCGTCAACATCAAGTGAATGGACAATAATGTCACAGCAAAAAAGATATTTGAGTCAAAGCCAAGAATCAAGGAAAGCCGAACCTCCGTTTTAAAGATCAAGCGAATTCCGGTTTCGTGATAAACCAAGAAGAACTCTTTCCGCAAAGTATGTGGAACAGATTTGGAGAACAATTTAAGAGAAGTGCAAAAGAAAGAGGTGAAAGAGATCGCTGCAATAAAATAAATTTGTAAACCGGCTATTCAAAATGTGGAAAACATGATGTAGCAAATAATTGCAAACTCACTTATCCTCAAACTCACAAAGATATACCCATGAACTTGACGTGCTGTACTAAAATACTAGATGATTTGTAGATGAATGGACAACAATTCTCTTAATAAAGAGTTTTTAAATCATAGTTGCATGGCTCAGACAGGATAGAGATCTCTGGTAAGTGAGGTCTGATTAGTTCGAAGTACAAGTATTCTTCCAGTGATGGTGAAAATTAAAAACAATTAATTATAGCCTAATTCGAAAAATACATATCTATCGTCTTTCAATGAGAGTTCTAAGCAACAACAGACATTTGTCCTAGATGCAAGTTGATGCATGAGTGGCCCTCATCAGTTCTTCATGTGTAACTCCTTCAACCAAAAGTTCCAAGAGCAACACGAGTTGGAAATCATTGTCTTCCAAGAAAGATTTCCATGCAAATCATCCGTCAAAATTACATAGAACAATCATAATAAACGTCATGTCCATTTGCATACTCGTACTTGATATGCAAATCATAATAAACAGGATACGCTCTATCAATGACATCAATCTGAACGCCATCAGTGAAAGTAACCTCACCGCACAATTTACTCGACAAATAATTGTTTTAAACAATTAGTTCGTCAGGGTGTTTTCATTTATCAATAAACTATTATTAACTAATTAATATTACAGTTAATTCGCCCATAAATATGCAAATGCAAATGGTTGTGTAACTTAAACGGATCTATTAATAAAATTCAAATTACCGTTGTTTACGTAGCAAAGTACGTAGGCATATGCAGTTTACCTTCAGCAGTTTAATTGCACCAGACAGACCAACTGGTGTACCAACGTTGTACCTATGAGTACGAGTACGAGTACTGTAGCTGACAATAATAAGCCTTGCACAGTCGGACTTAATCGTAGTTGGATTGCATTTCGAAACAAGGGTTGTTAACGCCCTGGTCAATGTCTGCGTCCAACCACTTTGGGTGAAGTGTAATTGATCGCGAATGGAGATTACAAGCTTCGAACCCATAAATCCAACAGAAACTATTAATTACATTTTGCAGTGTCACTTGTCAGTCGAGACTCGTAAACCTAACCGCTAAGCAGCTGAACAATAAACTAAGTAGCAGATCCATTGTTTCCAGATTAGATGGATAACTTCAAAGAGAACCCTCTAAAAGGTGCGTCTTTTATGGAAATTTGAGACTTGCTTGTTTACGGTCCATTGTTTGGAATAAATAAATCAACACCACAGCCGCGAATACTCGTAAATCGATTAGATCGCATTTGCAATTCAAATTTTTGGCGGTTAGCTTGAGTTTTCTGGATCGGTTACTCAGTCCGGCTTAGTGTTCAGTAATAGTTTCATTCGCACTATTATGGGTGTGTAAAGTTGAATTAAATCGTAAATTTAGTAGTGGGCTATGAATGTATTCATAGGGTTACCACATTCTCAAAATAGCATATTTGTGGCAAGAAAAAGTAGTTCGGATATATCTATACCTAACTTGAACTTAACTAATCAGAAATCGCAAGGAACCGTTCTGTTTACATATAAGGCCGCTCAAAAAGTGGACAATGTAGCTAAATAATACGGACTTAGCCTTAAGATGTGTCCACACGACGCGGGCGAAAGGAAGTTATAAGGAGAATAAAATGAGAGATACCGATGAACGTTGGTCTTAAATGCTTACAAGTCCGCAGGGCATTCCGCTGTACGGGTTAGGAAAGAATCGAGATATGTCAGAGGCGGAATGCTACCGGTAATACGAAATACGATAGAACAAGGTGATACAAAAGACATTATGTCGGTGTTCGAGGGTGTCAATTGATTGTGTAATATCGTCATCACCTATAAGTTTTACCGCAAGGTTGTGAATCTTCTCTAGCAAGCGCAAGGAAGTCTTAGGGGCACCTGATGGAGGGCATTGTACTTCAATTTCGAGGTGATGAATGCCTTATATATTGCGTCCAGATCAGAGAGGGTGAAATATTTCTTACATCGTTTCAGGAAACCTAGACATTTCTCTGCATTTTTGGTGACATCGAAATTGCAGGGGCTTGACATACGCTGTCGGAAACGAATATGATCAGCAGAGAGTACTGTCGTTAGCAGAGGAATATGTTAGATTAGAAGTTTCAGACAAATTATCATTGATGGAAATTAAAAACTTTGTCGGAGACAGAATGGAGTCCTGAGGCATATCAGCATTTATATTGTGAATATCAGATTTGAAACCATCCAATGCAACTTAAATTGAAGGTTCCGAAAAATAATTTCCAATCCATTGCAGAAGAGAGTTGTCGATTCCAAATGCACGCATTTTCGACAAAAGTTCCTGATGCCAAACTCTGTCAAATACTTTAGAAATGTACGTATTGTAGATGTACGCCTTGGTTCTAGTTTACGGTGAGGCATGCCATCAAATCACCAGTGAACCTCTGGCAGGTATTGATAACTTTTCGTGATACGAGATATTTCATGAACTGGCGGTTTATCAGTGTTTCCATGACCTTGGGGAGAAGAGACATAAGCGCAATGAGTCAGTAAGAGGAGAGAGAAGAAGACGGACTGGACAAATGCAATTTTCGATCTGGGCGGAAAGACTCCTGAAAAGTAGGATTGATGAAAAGGCCTACGCATTGATTTTGTCGGCATGAAAGAGCACCTCTTCTGAAGAAGGGAAGATATACCACCTGGACCAGATTATTTGTGCATTTTAAGATCTTTAAGCAGTCTTGTTACTACACGAGTGCGAAAGTGAATTCGTCCTACTGAAGATTCGACGCACTCAAGTGTAGACGGAAACAAAGCGTTATCTGGAAGTGTTAAGCTGGCCGCAAAGTAGATAAGTGGTGTGGTACGCATTTTCTCAACTTTATGACTTTTCCCATATTTGTTAAGTGTCAATGGGAGGCCATATTTCTTACTTTCAATTGCCTTACCGTAACAGTGTGATTTCTTTCGAGGGTGGACTTCAGGAGCTCGACATCTAGCTCTTCTGGTTTGGCTGAACGACGTTCATCTTTCAGGTCAAAATTAACATTTCTAAACTTTGGAAGTGTCGGTCTTGGACTTTCTGAAAAGACCCTCTCCATACACATTTTGCATTCCTCTAGTGTCTTCACTTCGATTCTGGATTTTCCGGAACAAATACAGTAAAATACGCCGAATATGCTCTTTCGATACATCAATTTCAAAATTCAGTTAAAAATGCTTACAGTGATGCTAACACAACAAAACCTGCAGACTATGCAAACTGCAATATACCCTACATACTAATTTCAAAAACTGTTTCAGCATTGAAAATGGTTTTGTGCTTTTTACGGCAATTGGAAAATAACCCCTGAAAAAAACGTGCAGCGTACTATATACTCGTATGAGCCGCTCAGTGCACAAATCGATTAACTCCACTTTTTGAAAAATCTTAAATTTAGCTGTCAAAGCACTATCCCAAGTGATAACTTTTTATATTTATAATAACTTTCCTGAATAGTAAAGATTAACTCCATTAAACAACAAAATGTTTTTGGCCATTGAATCATAAGTAATCCATTTTGGAAGCCATTTTGATTAACTCCATACTGTACTATAAATCGTTTCAATAACACGATTCAAATGCACTAGCAAGCGTCTAATGATAACGCTATTTTTTTTAGTGCCGTCTTACCAGAATTAAATTAAAATAAAAAGTAAAATAAGTAAAATAAAAAGTACTTGTGAAGTGAAATTAATTATTTTAAAAATAAAGTTTATTTTAACTTCTACTGTATACTTTACCAATATTACACGGACTACATATTTTGTATGTATTTAGGTTTGAATTATTATAAAGAAATAAATATTATACCGTTATAATCAAGATGAGTGAGACTAATAACAATGTGGATGCGCAAAACAGTGAATCATGTGATGGTTCTTCAATACGATTTATCAACTTAAAGTCTTGCTCAAGAAGACGTTTATTGATTTTCTCGGACTCATCTGATTGTAACAGTACAAATATCTCAACAAACACATTGATTGGGAGGAAAAGAAGTCGTAATCCTGATAATTGGGCACGAAATTTACAAAAGCATAAAAGAACAAAAGGTTTGGCATACAGGAATAGAGGAGGAAATTGAATACATGTAACCACATTTATCGATATAATAGACAGATGCCGTCAAAAGTGCAACCAACAAATTCTTTCGGATGAGAGAGAGGCTGCCATAAAGGCATTTTATAGTTTACATAGTCATCTTGACCAAAATATTTTCTTAAGAGATTGTATTAAAGTTAAAGAAATAAAAAGAATCGTGCGACGCCTAAAAAACGAAGATCACATTCTTTTACATATCACTTTCGAAGAGGCAGACATGATATTCCCGTTTGCAAAAATAACAGGCGGATATACAAATGTTGTTCTAAAGAAAAAGTTACGTCTTTGGTTGATCAGCGCAAAGGCCGTGTTGCAAGCAATAAATAGATGACACAAATGTTATCAAACATATAAAGTCATTTCCAGCCTACAGTAGTCACTACACCTGAGCACATAATCCAAGACGACAATGTTTAAATCCTGACTTACTCGTAAATATTAAGAAAATGTACGAACTATACGTCACACAATGTGAAAAGCAAAATGTAGTACCAGTGAAAGAAAAAATATTACTATAATGTGTTCTATAAAAAATTTAATTTATATTTTAAACAACCATCAAAGGATACGTGTCAAACTTGTGACGCTTTGCAAATAAAAATTCAATCTGTAGACGGTGAGGAAATTAAAATCGCAGAAATTGAAAAGGAAACTCACTTAGAAGAGGCAGATTGGGCTCGCAGTCAAATGGCTGCCGATCGATTTCGTGTTTTCTTTCGACTTAGAAAAAGCTTTAGCCTTTCCCAAAAAGACCACATCTGTATCTTATTATAAGCGAAATTTATATGTTTATAATATGTCATGATGTCATGAATTCAGTAAAAATATAAGCCACATGTTTGTTTCGCCAGAAACTGAAGGCTCTCGTGGGTCTCAAGAAATTGTATCATGTCTAGTAAGGTACATAAAGACTTATGCTACAAACTTTGAAAAAATAATAACATATTCAGATTCGTGTACCGGGCAAAATAGGAATATAAAAACGGTCTTAAGTTTATTGAAACTTGTTCAAAGCACGGAAATAAGAGCTGAGTTAATTGAAATGAAATTTTTGGTAAGTAAGCTGTGTAAAGTTACAAAGGTCCAAACCCCATCTCATACAATTCAAATGTGACTATAATGAAGATTCAGAATTTAACGAAATTAACATTAGGATATCTGTAGCAGGTAGGCCACAAAGTATGAAAAATGTAGATCAGCCTTTATTATATCCTAAAGGTAGAACTGTGACAAGGGAAAAAGGAAAACATAATGGACCTGCAAAATTTCATTCCTCCTGTTATCCATGATTACTTTAAAAATTTTACAACAAATCGAAATGACGAGTCCTTACATACAGCTGATGAAGAGAACATTATTTATAAAATTTGTAATAAAACTATATAATAACTAACTTTTTCTGTAATAAAAAACTTAAAAATTTAAATACTTAATTTAACTTTATTATTTTTTTCAGTTGCCAAATCTATTAACTCCACCAGTCACATAAAAATTGTGACATTACTGATGATTATTTTTTTGGCTATTCTACCTTATTAATTTTATATACCCTTAGATGAAAGCTATATCTGTATTTATGTATTCTACAATATATATTTGAATTTATATTATAAAGGGAATTTTAAAAAACAATTTTCATTATTTCATCGCATTTCTCAACTTTTTGTTTTATGGAGTTAATCGATTTGTGCACTGAGTGGCTCGCTGTGTTCAGCTTCGTCATTAAGAAGGAAATATTGATGAAACGAACTTGGCTGATCAAATATGAATATCAAAGACAGCGGGATTCACCATTGCCAGCCGTCCTGGGAAAATCGATTCCATGGGTATCAACGGAGACCATTCTTTGGTGTCTCGTAAATGAAGCTTATGTCACCAAACAACTGGCGTATGGGATAGAATTGGTCTTGTCATAGCTGTCTCTTGATCCAGAGAACCATCCACGATGACAACCCATACATGGAAATCTTGCACGTGGCATGTTTAGTCAAGGAAAACTTTTCGAGTCAGGTACTAAGTTTCGTTGGAAAAAACTAAACTCACATTGTGACTGCACCTCACATCTGTCATGCAAGCATGCGATGCATATCCCGTTGCGTTACGAATCATGATGCTTTGGAATGTTACGCGATGCGCAGTGTATATTTTTTTAAACGTAAAACAATGTGTAACAAATTGATTGGAATTCATATAATTAATCATTTGCTAAATAATTGCGGTGCTTGTGACAACCGAATATTCACAAAATATATTTTAAAGCTAAAACAAAAATAGTGTGATGACCACTTAAGCGACATCTAGATTCACAGAACAGAAAATGTCGATACTCGAAGACCAGAAGATTTCGATACTTGAATAACAAAGTCTCGACCATTGATGACTGGAGAGTGGAATCGAATTTTCTAGCAAATTGGAAATTGTATGGGACGCTGGATGGCGAGGATTGTTTTCGAAGTATGTCATTCGAGTATAAATACCAGCATCCCCAAGGTATGCAAGTTGAGTTCTAAAGTGAAATTTGAAGTGTTAATTAGGAGAAGCGATTAAGTGGTTTAAGTAAAAGATAAGAATAAGTTCTATCATTTGTGCCCACACAAAAATTTTACAATAGTTAAAACGCAAATGTCTAGTTACTTCACAATCTTCTAGAAGGAACATACCAAATTGCAAAAAATTCTTCAAAATCATCAACGATGTGGTTTTTAGCCATTTTCTAATGAATAGAAACACTTTTTTAGTAAACTCTATATTCCAGATTTATTCATACGTAAACATGTTATGCTTACTCTCAAGAGCACTTATTCTCATCACTCAAGCAGTACTCAGGAGACTAAAAATTTCGTTAAAATACTGTCTGTATTTGACGTTGTGGAAACTTGCTAACAACTGTAGCTTCCGCCAAGTTTCTGACCGATTTGGTATAGGAATGGGATCGGTACATAGAATTTTCAATAGAACTATTCGAGCAATACTTAAACTTAAAAAGAAAGTAATCCAGTTGCCATGCAATATAGAGCCTGTAAACAAAACAGCAAGTGAATTTGAAGAAAAACGTAATAGTACATTCCTTTTGTGGTGGGATGAGTTGATGGCGCACATTTCAAGATTCGGACACCGAAGAACGATTCGTTAAGTTATTATAACAGAAAGGGTACACATTCAATAATTATGCAGGTATTTGCACTTTTTTTATCCATCATAACTTTTTATTCATACGTACATACTCGTAACTATGTTTTTATAGGGTATGTGCGATAGCAATCTAAAGTTAATGGATGCTTTCATTGGCTATCCAGGAGCTTGTCACGATGCTGCCGTATGGTGTGATAGTCCATTGACAAAAGCTTTAGGCAACCGGACAATAATGATACCTGCAGAATACCATCTGCTCGGCGATTCGGCGTATCCACTAGAAACTCATCTCATATAAATATTAAAAATTATAATAATATAAAAGAAAACTTTCTTCTCGGAATTCGCCATTATACTTCAGATTTCATAAACCAAACAAACAACTGTCATTTGCATCATGCTAGTTCACAATGTGCTGGTTGTTTTTCCTTGCGCATTATACTCGTATACGAGTACATTTACATTGAATTTCGGAACGTACTGCGTTCTGTCACCAGTTTGGGTTTGCATTTCGGGTTGCTGATGCAAAAAACAGTCAGTACTGTATTTTGGAAAGCAGCCTGAATTGAATTAAGGACATTATGAAGAGTGCCTTTGCAACTTTGGATTTATAAGTCGCTAATCGCAATCTGACAGATAGTGCAGCTACATACGAGATGTGTTCAAACAGTAAGGTGACTTTTGAAATTTCGCGAGCAACGTACATTCGATTACCGATTTCTTTTTCTTGCGTTGGTACATATGTCTTGAACATATGTTCACATGTATACTTAGTTTGTTTTTGACAGATAGAGAGGTTAGATGTGTTTTGGTGTGCTCGGCGATTTTCAATTATTAGAAAAAATGGAGCAAAGAATTTGCATCAAATTTTTTGTAAAAAATAGAATCAAGTGCTCAAAAACACTTGAAATGTTGACAGTGGCATACGGTGAGTCTGTTCTAAGTAAAAAATAATGTTGACAAGTGCTACAAGCTCTTCCAAGATGGCCGATAAGATGCCAATGAAGAACCTCGCTCTTCAAGTCCCAGCACATCAACAAAAGATCATAACGTCAAAGCTGTGAAGAAAATTGTTTTGGAAAATCGTCGAATTACCATAAGAGAAGTTGCTGAGGATTTTGGCATATCGGTCGGCTCGTGTCATGCAATTTTTTGGGATGTGTTGGGCATGAGACGTATGTCAGCGAAGTTTGTTCCGAAACTTCTTAATTTTGATCAGAAGTACCGTCGCATGAGCATCGCTCAGGAGCTCTTGAATGAAATCAATGATGATCCGGATTTGCTCAAAAGGGTCATAACTGGATCACTGGGTCATCGGATTTGGCCACATGCGACTTTTTCCTGTTTCCTAAACAGAAGAGACCTATGAAATGACGGAGATTTGCAATGACGGAGGAAATATAAACGTCATTGCTGGAAGAGCTCAAGGCTATACCAAAAAGTTCTTATCAGAAATGCTTCGAGTATTGGAAAAAACGTTGGCACAACTTTATTATATCTGTGGGTTATTACTTTGAAAGGGACAACATTAATATTGATGAATAAATTTGGAGAGTGGATCAGCGTAGACATTGAAATGGACTTCAGTCACCGATCTGTAAAAAGCCTTTCAGCCCATACAGCCTTTTTCTGAATAAGATGTAATGGCCCGTTGGAAGTTTCCTTATCTTCTTGCATTATCGCTATAGATTTGGGTTTCACCGCAAGACAATGGGAGGAGACGTCAGTTCAAAACATTTAATGAGCTCGTCGTTCAGTATCCGAACAGCTTTATCTACTTTTTGTCATTGAGCTTCTGTTGCGTATCTAAACGGCTTTTACTAACATTCTGCTGACCCTTTATGCAGCCAATACGGTCTCCTTTCTGACTCTAAGTAACTTCTTTCATGGAATACAAATTTATTCTCAATTTACCAATTTGGATTGCATGACAACTTATTCAAAATCATTTAAATAGTTCAAGTCAACCTCAAAATAAAATCTTTCTCTTACTAAATATTGTATCTATAGTAATTATCTTATAGTGAAGATTAAAGATCAGTTCGTACAATTAAATGGGGGTACTTGGCAATCCTATCCGTAGTTGTGCACTCAGGTGTAACCAACCACTCCGTCATTGAATTATTAAATATTATTGTTATTCCGGAGTGTGTACAAAAACTGGCAGAAATCCAAACAGTGAAGGAGTTCAATCCATGTTTTCAATCCAAGTACTCGTATAGGTGTACTCGTAAATGCGGTGCGGTTCGATGTGGCGTTACGACGGATCTACCACTTCTGGATAGGCATTCACACATGGTGGACCGATTTCGAGGCGATTGAGAAAGATTTTCTGCACACATTACCTATTGTGGTCATGCAAAAAATGAAGTTAAAACCAATAACGGGTACAGACACAAGTCTGAAGGCCGTTTGACTTTTTTTTCTATTATTCGTATTTTTCTTACAATTTCAATAACGGAATGATTAAGGTGCTTAAGTGGAACTAATGGTTTCTTTTGATTGTTTTTTTTTTTCCAACTCGTAACGTGTTGCATAAATGAGCAGTTGGTTGAAGGAGGTGATGCTGAATAAAATCAATTTCGGTGCCTTGTTGGATTGAAATTAAAACTAGAGCCTTATGGAAATGCTGCTGGGACAAACTGCTGTTATTTGGCGCTGTTAGGAATTGCAAAAATTTCAACTTATTACCGAAGCAAATTTGTTCATTTGTCATGTGATTTTTTTGCTGGATTATGCTGTGTTTTGATATTAAACCCCGAAACTCCAGGCAGTTTTATGACAAATGATATATTATAGCTGAAGTTGTTCACGAGTGAAAGTATACAGGATCTTGGGTTTGGTTTGGTTTGGTTAAACGGAGAAAGAAAATTAATATTACACGCCGACTATAAAACGAAAGACCACCGTTCTTGGTGGTACTCAGAAAAAAGGACCTTCTTAAAGGTCGATCTAGTAGATCTCTTTGAACAATAGAAAAGAAAATTTAAACAGAACAACAACAATGTGGTATATAAAATTGATTTTGGCTTTATTTTGAAGCTGTGCCTCGCCTCGTCTTCGCTGGCAGTGCTTCAAGAAGTCGGTCCAATTTTTGATGACTCGGTCTAATATGTGCGGCGTTATTCCGGCAATAGCCTGTTGAATTTTGGCCTTGAGCTCGTCCAAAATGGTTGGCTTGTTAGCGCAGACTAAGGACTTGACGTAGCCCAAGAGAAAATAATCGCATGATCGTGTCGGCCAATTTTCTCCTTCACGAGTTCGATCGTTGCGTCGTTTGTATGGCATGTAGCATCGTCCTGCTGCAACGACAGAGAGTCGATTAACATCGCTATATACCTGAGACCATTTACAGTAATGGTGTTTCCTTCCTCATTTCGAAATAAATTAGCTCCGATGATGACGCCATGCCATAAACCGCAACAAACAGTCAATCTTTGTGGATGCATTGATGTTTTACCAAATACTTGTGGATTGTTTTCCCTCCAATAATGGCAATTTTGCTTTTTGTCATATCCGCTGAGCAAAAATTCGGCCTCGTCCGAGAGGATGATTTTTTTTGCCAAAATCCGTATCTCCGGTCAACATTTCCAGCGCCCTATTAGGGAACCCAAGGCGTTGTCTATGGTTGTCTGCTTTCAATTCTTGCGTCAGCACAATCATATGCGGATGTAGGCCCAAATCCAACAGAAAACTAAGTCGGGTTGACTCTCTGGCGATACCAAATTCAGTTGATTGGCGCCGAATCGACATTTCTGGGTCTTCTTCGATATTGGTTGCTACGGCGGCTATGTTTTCATCATTTCGCACTAACCTCTGTCTATTTGGTGGCTTAAGATCCAAAGTAGTGTACTCACGCTCAATCTTTTCCACGGGGCTACGAATTTCTTTCACACTAAAGCCATGAACCGACTTCACGACGAAATTCACGTTGCGTATTAAACAACAGAGCGGGAATTTCGAAAATATTTTTTAATAATTTCCGCACGTTCGGCAAGCGTAAAACGATGCGTGATGAAATGGCAAACCTTACTGAATATTTTGACAGCTGGATGTCATTGGTAACTTTGACAGCTGCTGAAATATAACAATTGGAAAAAGCTATCATTGCTATCTGGTCACCCTTACATTTTAATAAACGTTAGCAACACATTCTATTGATGATAAACACTTTATGCCCCAGCGGCAGAATATTCGCCTTTTTTATCCAAGGGATCCACTGTGTATTGCGCTATTTACTCGAGTAAACATCGAATAAAACGAATTTACTCTTTGTGTTTGGATTACACGATTGACGAACAAGAGTGAATCTAGCGTCAATAGTTTTACGCCCGATTGATCTAGTTTGACTACATTTTTCTACCGATTTACACAATTTTGTCAACGTCAACCAATTTAAAAAATATGTGTAAACCGTCAACCGTACAATCGGACCGTTTACAAGATTGACTCTTTTTTATGTCAATCCAATTGACCATTGGTTGACGCCTCCTGTCATTAGTGCCAAATGAATTTCCCAATGGTGAATAAATTTATTTCTTTGATTAAAAGCTGTACGATGTGCTTGGATGTTTGAATGGCCGAAACAGCGACCAATATGTGGAGCATACAACAGTTTGTTGAAGAAATTCCTTGATATAGCGACTCAGAAATATTTGTATAAATACTTTCTGCGGATGAATGAAACCACTTACAATGAATTGTCGCATATGGTGACACCGCTAATTCAAAAACAAGACACAAATATGCGACAGTCAATATCCGCGGCCAAATGGGCCGTAAATTTGAGATTTTTAGCTACTGGTGACAGGTTCAAATCGCTTTCATTACTGTTTCGAAGCGCACCTTGTACAATATCAATCATAGTACCAGAAGTTTGCGACGCGATGTATTCTGCTTTGAAAAGAAATTACATGCAGGTTTGTCTATTTGTTTCCTGTTGTATTTATATGTGGAGTTGTCCTAATTGCATCGGTGCTGTGGATGGAAAACGTATTGCAATGGTAGCACCACCAAATTCGGGCAGCACATACATACTACAATTATAAAAGAACGCCAGCATTGTATTGATGGCGATTTCAGATGCACAGTACAAATTTTTATATGTCGATGTGGGCTGCAATGGTCGATTCTCAGATGATGGCATTTTCATTTGTTGCTGCCATGAACAAAAATCTGTTAGACTTAGCTGATCCATGTACATTTTTTGAAAAAACGATGCCAAGTCCATTTTTTTTTTTTTTTTTTTGGTAGCAGACGATGCATTTGCAATGAAAGAATATGTAATGAAGCCACATCCTCCAGGTCATTCATTGCCGGCTACTCAATGTTTATTTAACTATCGTCTGTCTAGGGCGCGACGTGTAGTCGAAAATGCTTTTGGAATTTTGGCTGCCCGTTTTCGTGTTTTCCGCAGCCCAATTAATTTGACGCCAAGAAGACTAGGCGATTGACACTAGCGTTCTCTGGTTTACACAATTTTTTGTCGGAATTTAAGCCAAACGTTTAACTTGACTATTTGATGACGATTCGGTGTCTTCATTAATTGGTTACATATAAAAACTAAGATTCGACACAGAAACCATGTAATTTGCTAACTCGCTTTTGGTCATAAATTGCATTTCTGCCCAATGTGGCCATTGTGGATGAATACTTGTGGCGGCTTGACCTGATTTGGTGATTAGCATTTTGGCTTTCACTTTTTGGTATGCTGTTTTCACATTTGTCCATTTGGCTTTTCTCACTCATCATGTTCATAACCAGAAGCAAACAAACAATTATAAAAGAGATTTTCACAAAAATTAAATGAAAAAAGGGCATAATCAAAACTCACGTGTTGTTTGAAACGGAAAAGCACGAGATATGTCAATTTCAATTTCGTTGAGCAATTTATCCAATATTGACGCTTGAGTCGTCAATCACTGACTGCCGGAATTGAGTTGTGGGTTGACACTTGTGTTTCAAAATGATTCCTTTAGGGTTCAACAAATGTGCCTTTACATGAATGAAGTCGATTTGACTTCAAAAAGTCGTAAATATTGACGCAAATCGTCAATCGTGTAATTCTAGCATTATGATACTCGTAATCTCAAACGAAATAGGTACAAATTTGGATCCGCATCCAAAGCGGATGAAAAATTTTGACTGCGACATATCCTACAGCGATTGCAATCGACTGCTAGAGTAGAGTTTATTTTGACTTGACGATAGGTTTAGTACTTCCACTTTTGACTTTTCTGCATGAGAACAAGAGCCTCATGATGCCTTGTAGCAAGGCCTTAGTTGTTTGCCTAATATGAACGCATGCCCTTACAGAAGCGAAAGATGAAGACACCAACAACTGCTTTTGCTAGTGCTGGGAAATTTTAGCTCATACGACACCATCTCTGATAAAGGTTTTAGGTAAGACTTTATGGCAGAGCGAATAATTTTAGTGGGTGTTACGGGTGTTTCATTTTGCTCATACCAATATTTACAAGCTGATGATGCACATTGGCTTTACAATTATTCAAATCGCACGGTAAAAGACATAGAGAGATGCTATTGCAATGAATGAAGTTCGAAAAGCCCAAGTTGAAACCTGTAAAAATGCAGATGGGGACATAAAAGTGAGAACGCATTTAAAATTAAAGATATGAAAGCACAGCTTCTATAATCTACTCAAAGGTGGCGATGATCAGAAATGTTCTGTGAGTTTAGATGAGTCGTCATTCTATTCGAATGATGATAATCAACATGAACTTTGTTTGTTTGATTGTTTATCAGATCTTTATGAAGAGAGACCCTTTAAACTGCCAGACCTATAGGTAAATAAATCTCCTTAAGATCGCCTACAAAATCCTACCTGCTGTAGTGAGCAAGCGTTTAAAGCCTTTTAGCCAGAAAATTCCACTATAAGACAAACCTTTACGCTAGGTCAGATCTTGGAAAAAAACCCATGAATTTCGTATCGGTATACCCTACCTTTTCATCGACTTTAGAGTTCCGCATAACACAATTTTTAGAGGCGAGCTATTACGCTGTTTCCGTAGTCTCATCCTTAAAACATCGTGCAAACTCCGATTCCAACACTAGGTGCGGAGTCTTTCAAAAATCCATTAAATTACCCACAAACATTAACGACATTGACAAAATTAAAAAGAATGCAGGGTAATGTCTGTAACACGTTCATGAGTAACGATTCAGAAGACAAAGCGAAGTATACCATATGCTATCTGCTGAAAAAGGCATTCAACACAAATATCTCAGACAAAACGTCTCTATATGTTTAACTGTTTCTTCATTTTAAGAAGGCAAATGTAGCAGAGCTCTTTCCATCAAACATATAAAATGGCTTTAAATCTCGGATCCTATCTGTATAGATCGTAACTACAGACTGTACCGGGAGTACATTTTTTTTACCTATCTAGAGAAGCTCGAAAACGACAACTACGATGAGCGGGTTATAGTCAGGTAGCGCCTCATGGGCCGGCATGCGGAACTATAGGCAGCTGGATTGAGAAGCTTGTTGATCGCATGATCCTGTACTACTGGATTGGTTTAACAAACTCCATGACTAGGAAATTCAGTGTGGACAAAGCCAATATAAGCGGACTAAAATGTAATTACTTTTCTGTGTACGTCGACGTTTTAAATACAAGCCAGCTATCTGGGCACTTAGCGTAACACAGATAGATATCCGCTCACATTTTTCTGATCATACAGTTCTGAAACTACTTGGCTACGAACCAATGCCATTATTATTTTCTCACCACGTTCTCGCAATTTCCGTGCATAGTGACATAGCTTACCAACCTCCACAACAATGTGATCCATGTTCCAATCCGGAATTCAACTTCAAGTTGTTAAAATTCCATCTCGGTAAGCAAATTACCCGCTAGTGCTTTATTTAGAGAAGACTCAAACTGAACCGCAATTCGACCTTTAACGAGTTCGATGAGCTGATTGACTCCATACAAAGAATTGTTCCCGGTGTCCCCATGCTTAAGTCTTTATTGCGGGTAATTCCAACATATTCAACACAATTCTAGGTAGATTCGACATTCTGGACAGACAACATCCGAAAGACGGTGTGTTGAAAACTTCGCTGCGGAAAATAACTTGACCCAGCTTGTAAACAAGCTCGATGTACTCTTCTCTCTCTCTCCTCTAGCACGTCGGACAACTTTGTCATATCAGCTAATTTCTCGTATACCGACCACATAGTATAGCAATACGAGAAAGCTAATTGGGGCGGACTTAACAGCTTCCTTAGGAATTTTAACTTCAGTAATGACGTGATGCCGCTCCTGATATCTCATCGTATGAAGAGCATTAAAACAATAGAAAAGGCGTGGCACGCCTTGAGCCCTAAAGAAACTGCCAGGGTTCGGCCCTACAAGACTGTAGAGGGGACTGTGCTGAGGAAAACCGAAAGAAGTTCAAGCGAACCAAGAACAAATGCAAGGTCTTTCTAATACGACCAAAAACTGAAGCAAAAAATACTACAATGTCCCAAAGGTAGTGAACATTTTTGGGCGGTCGTCAGATATTCTTCTTCATGCTCCATCCCATTTACACCTCTTCGAACAATGTCAATTTGCTTGCTGTATACTTTGCGGCCAACTCAACACTTCCAGATCCAGCTTTGTCTACACTGTATCTCCCCTTGTTCCCACATTTTGGGACACCTTCGAGCAGATAGACAACAGCATTTGTTCCGCCGGTCTCTAAAAAGGCGAAT